>VDFB02373365.1:331230725-331794253 GCA_007258455.2 Sequoia sempervirens | reverse complement strand
TTGTAGTAAATGTTGTCTTATGCTGATTAGATTCTTGGACCAAAATTTGGTTGTAGCCCGAGTAACCATCCAAGAAAGAAAACCTTTCTGACCCACTGACTCTTTGCAAAAATTGCTCCATTGAGGGAAGGGGATAATGGTCCTTTAGGGAGGCTCTACTTAGATCCCTAAAATATACACGAAGTCTTATTTCCCCATTCTTTTTTCTGATAGGAACAAGATTTGCAACCCATGAAGAATGCTTGATGGGAAAAATTATTCTATCCTCAATCAATTTGGCCAATTCCTTTCTCATCAAAAGCTCAATCTTGGGATCTATAGGCCTTTATTTTTGCCTTACAGGTTTGGCATCAGGGTCTAATTCAATGATATGTTGGGAAAGGCCTGGGTCAAAACCCTTTAGGTCCTCATAAGTCCAAGCAACTACAATATTGTATCTATTGCAAAGATCTATGAAAACATCATGTTCAACAATAGAGCATACCTTTCCCAAGTTTAGAGACTATCCCTATGAAATTTATATTGGATTTAAGTCACCCTTCTTTTCATCTAAGTTCATCCTTTTTTGCTTTAATAGATCATCGAGATTGAAAATACCTTCAAGGGTGATAAGACCATTTGGTAGCTTGTTGCTACTTAGCTGCACAATTTGATCACCATATTGATTTTGTAGCTTGGACTAATTTATTTTAGAAATTTCTTCCTCATCTTGTAGAAAATTCACTATTTTTTGGTCACCTTCAAAGACTTTCCAGTGATCTTGATTATATAGAATAATAGGTCTCACAACAAGTCTGATATGTTGCTACTTTTTGCTTGCAATATGTGCTAGTATGTCAAATAGGACATCAACTGTTGCAAGTCTATCAACATGTTTATTAACATCATGTTCAACAATAGAGCATACCTTTCCCAAGTTTAGAGACTTTCCCTATGAAATTTATATTGGATTTAAGTCACCCTTCTTTGCATCTAAGTTCATCCTTTTTTGCTTTAATAGATCATCGAGATTGAAAATACCTTCAAGGGTGATAAGACCATTTGGTAGCTTGTTGCTACTTAGCTCCACAATTTGATCACCATACTGATTTTGTAGCTTGGACTAATTTATTTTAGAAAATTCTTCCTCATCTTGTAGAAAATTCACTATTTTTTGGTCACTGTCAAAGACTTTCCAGTGATCTTGATTATCTAGAATAATAGGTCTCACAACAAGTCTGATATGTTGCTACTTTTTGCTTGCAATATGTGCTAGTATGTCAAATAGGGCATCAACTGTTGCAAGTCTATCAACATGTTTATTCTAACTTCTTGGAGTTGTTTGGATTTTAAAACCCTCAAAGCCCTCAATTAGATCCCAAACCCTATGCTTGTAGGATTTGAGTAGATTGTTCTTGGTTGAACTTTGAGTTTTGACTTGATGGACAACTAATTCATTGTCACCAAAAACTTGTAACAATTTGATGTTCCTTTTTTGTGCAAGATGGAGACCTTGGATGAGTGCTTCATACTCAACCACATTGTTAGTGCAACTAAATTGAAGCCTAAAAGAGAAATAATATTTCTCCTTGCTTGGAGATACTAACATTACACTAGCACCAACACCATTTTTATTTCTAGAACCATCGAAAAACATCTACCACAATCCCCCTAAGTCTTCTTGAGTTTTATGAGATTGGGGATAGTAGCATTCTCTTCATAAATGCAGTAGGTTCCCAAACTAGTCTCCTCCACTTAACCAATAGTTAATGGGTAAAAAAGTAAAGCACTTCCCCATTCATCCAACAAACAATCAGGTACCTCCTTTATAGGATTTGCAGGCTCATGAACATAGCACTCTTCCTTTTGATAATGCAATGTACAGTTCATGTTTATTGGAAAAGGACTCTAGATTATCCTTTTCTATAGGCTTAGATTTGATGGTTGATTTGGTGCCATATCTAGTTCTAAATAACACATGAGACCAATCAGCAGATAAGTACCCACCTATCTTAGCAATGAAATCTCTACATAAGAAAATGGAAAAATGAATAGGGAGGTCTATGATTGAAATTTCTTGCAACACATCATAGCCAAGACATGCATACAAGGAAAACTTTAGGTCCTTAATTACTCCCATTGTATTGATAGCAGTGCCATCCAATTGTAAAACTTCTCTAGCCACCGGTTCATACTTGATACCAAGCATGTCAGCAATCCCCTTAGGCATGAATGAACTACTTGCCCTTGAATCTATCATACAATTATGCACTATATTATTTCCAATAGTTAGAGAAAGATAAAAGGGAGGTGGCTTACTGATTTTTCTTGAATTGCCTTCCTCTTTGGGTTGCACTAGGCTGGTTGATGCAGTAGTCTGCTCTTTTTCTTGTACACCATCCATTTGTTTATGTTCCTTTAAAGCTTGTTGTAGCAAATCCCTTTATGATGGGATAGATAGAACCTCCCACATAGTAACATTCAGATTGGTCTTCTTCATTTGCTCCACTATGTTGAAAGGAAGTTGACTAGATTTAGAAGGAACCTTTGTAACAGGGACTCTATTCTTGTTTGTGTGATCTTAGGCTGCTCCACTACTTGTTTAGGCCTATTAATAGGATGATTTTATTGTGGAATCTATGTTGTTCTACCCGTTGGTCAACCAAATTTGCACTTGGTTGAGGTTGTTGAGAGGCTGATGCTTTCCCAACCATGGAAGATCTACCACCCTCCATTGCTCTTTTCTTTGATCTTGTATTCTAGGTTGTTGTATCTGTATTTGCTTGGTTTACACCACATAAATCTTCTTGGCCTCAAATTAAAAATGAGGAGTCTTCACATGTATGATTTGAGTACTAGTAGCCATTTGGTTTGTGCCAATCTGTTGCTCTGAAGTAGAGGTTTCATTTTGAGCCACTAGAGTTTTCACAAACTCTCCATTTTGATAAGTATTGTGATTATGAGCTTGCTCAAAATGGTAACACCATTCTTACTCCTGGGCTAGATTATTTTTCATTGGGACCACAACCTTAGAATTTACATTAGTATTTGTGTGCATGTTGTTCATAGGCTTAGTATGATTCCATTGATTTTGTCCTTGATAAGGTGGCCTATTTTGTTGATAACCTTGATTTTGAGGCTGATAGTACCTATTATTTTGAGCTTGCTTCCTATCCAACACTATTAACCTATTGTTCATATTTCAAAGAAAGGTGTGCAAATATTCTGGAAGTGCAACAAAAGTAGAAGGTTGGCTTGTGGGAACCATTGGAATAGGATCCACTGGGATAAGTGCCATCATTGGCTATGAAGGAAGCTCTAAAAATAAAGGCATTGGTGGCCTAGGAGCTATCTTCCTAGCCTGAATTAAATAATTTTTTTCCCTTATAGCAACATCATATGCATCTAGTAAGGTAGAACCACCCATTGATTGAGTCATAATAATTATATCGCTTTTAAGATCTCTTAAGAAGTATAGGAAATAAGGCTTAACCAAAGTAGGGATTCTCTCCCAAGTCTTTTGAAATCTATAGTTGAAATCACTCATGAATTCATGAGGTGCTCTTTTAATTGTGGTTAATTGTTCTATTAGGGAAAAATGGTCACTTTTATCTTCAAAATGCTTGCGTAACTTCTCACTTAACTCATCCCAACTGTGAATTGAGTTAGGTGAAAATCCTCTATACCACTGCAGTGCTTTTCCTTTCAATGAAGTGACAAGTAATCTAACAACCACGTTGTCTTCTGTTATATCATGCACTGAGCATATGTTTCCCACATATGTGATGTGCTATGCTAGAGTTGTAGATGTTTCGCCAAAAAAATGGGGAATAATCTTGAGAGAATTGACTGGTATATCATCTTTTTGGGCTAGAATTAAGGGGCTGCCACCAGTAAAAGATACAAGAGGTTGATTTCTAGGTACAACCATATGGAATAAATCTCTATTTGTATGAGAAGCAAGTGTTCTATCTTGAAATAACCTACTCATAGGTGGTGTAGATAGGGCTCTAGGACAAGGAATTGTGCTTCTATTTCTTCTTACAGGTGACAAGGATTGTCTATTTCTTCTTCTAGAAGTAGAAAATGATAGTTGGATGTATTGGAAATTACCTCTAGAAGATGATATTTTTTGAATTCTTGGCATGAATTTGTAGATCTAGTATTGAATTAGGAATTTTGGATAGCAATAATCTCACCAATTTGAACATTGAGTTCTTCCTTGATTGCAGAGTCACCAGGTACTTGTTTGAGAGCCTCTTCAAGGCTAGAAGGTTGAGAGAAACACCATTTTCTCAACAAAATGAAGTGAAAATTCTTCTTGTGTCCCACCGGGCGTGCAAAAAATTGTTGTCACATAAAAATACACTCTACTAAACAAGAGTTCAGTGTTCTAATGACACAATGGAAACAACCTCAAGGTTGTGGGACCTTGCACAAATGAGGTTGAATCTACGAAGAAGGCCAAATTCCTCTTCTAAATTAAGTGCAGATGTGTTGGTTTAACCCAACACATGAAATCTATTACTACCCTAATCTAACAAGTCGTAGAGGAAGGGATAGAAGGAGAACATGAAAATGAAAGGAAGGTGATGCACCAAGATAGAATGTGTTTCTCCCTACTTCTAAATAGTGTAATACATCAATAAATCAGCTAAAAACATACTCAAATACGAAGGTAAAAGGATTTTACTTGAACATGGAAAAGACAACAATGATAATAACTTATCTTTATTAACATAAAAGCTTAGAAGCAATCTTTACAATGGAAAAATGTAAAAAATGCAGTGTCTGCAATAGAAAAACCCTAGAGTTCTAAGCCAGAGGAAGAACCCCTCAAAAAGATACAATCATTTCCCTTATAGTTTAGGCATAATTGAGGATTGAATTCACAACCCTAACCCTAACCTAACCAGGGTTTGTAGGAAGATGAATTCGATCAGATTAAAAAATGATCTAAATTTCTCTCATTACAAAGCAACGTAACTAACCATAAAGGCTTTGAAAACTCAAACAAGCCCCAAAATGATGACTCATATGAATGTAGGGATGGGCACCTGTGAAATCCACAACAAAATATCAGACTAACATACCCTGATAAGAGAATATAACATCTGCAACACCTCAAGGAGTAATGGCACTAACCAACAATCAATACAACCATGAAAAAGCATGAAAATTCAATCCATAGTAAATTAGATTTGATCTAGTAGCTGGCACTATTACTGAGACATCAATTCTACAAATCTGTCGTGAAAAGGAGAAATTGATCGTTGAAGTTTGAATGCTGGTTGTTGGATTGGAGATGAAGGGCCGAGATTATATTTCCAAATGAACTTTAAAATGCGACCATTGATCATAGGAGAATTAAGATCAACGACCATATGTACCTTTAATACATCACTCATTCCTTCAAGAGAACAATACAACAACTCACAATGTACTAGATGCATGGGTAAACCCTAAAAAGTGGTTTACAATTCGAGTGAGGAAGGAAAAGTTGCAAAAAATGATCCCATGCAAAAAAAAAATGGTTTCTGGGGTTCAAACAAACTTTTTGGTTCAAGCGAACCAAAAGAGGGTTCGCTAGAACCCTGATTCGAGCAAACCCATTAAATGCAAGGTCCCACCATTCCCGCAAAAAAACACAAAGAAAACCTTTTTTGAAAGGGGGTTCGCTTGAAACCCCCCCTGGTTCACCCTTACCCCCCTTTTCCCACCTTCTCACCCTTTGGCACCAAAAAACTCCAAAATTTTTCCCTTCGAAGCTCAGGTTGAGCATGAAAATGGAGGAGAATTCACAGATCCAATTGGATGATGGTAGTCCTCAAAACAAGCTATCCAATGAATATAATTTTAATATGTTTTGGTTTTATTATGTATTTATTTTTTAGTTTTATTAAACATACGTTTTTCATCGAAAATCAAGCTCTCTATTCTGCACATGTGGAAAAATAGCAGATTATCAATTTTTGTTTTTTAAAATATGAGTGCACCAGATATTGAAGTCCTTGATCCAACAAAAAAAAATTGAATTTCAATACATACAAAAAAAATTACGTTGTATACGACCTGCCTATGTTTGAATTGTAATTGGTTTGACTTCGAACTTGATTAAGGAAAAAAATATTTAATAAAACACTATGAAACCAATTGGAAGCACTAGAAATCATAGTTACAAATCTAAATTCAAAAATAATAGAATTTTATCCTTCATGGAAAAAAAGTTATGTTGTATACGGTGAGCGTCAATCCTTATAAATGCTGTTTACTGAAAAAACTAGTTTTTGAAGATGGAAAAAGAAGTGCAATTTGATTCCAAATTTTTTGAAAAAAATATATTTAGAATCTACAGAAAAAATTTCACAAATCACTAGTTTGCATCATCTTCAAATTCCTCATGGTTTAGCCACTATAGGTTCCCAAAAATGAAGATTTAGTTAGGAAAAATTATTTCAGTGTCTAGTTTGGCCAAAAATTGTAAACCAGTATTGTGGGATCACTCACATGTGATGTAATGAAATTATGACACCTGTTGCCTAGGATGCGTGTCACACTATCGCTTTGTCGCACATCGAATCTGGACCGACCACATCACCACCATCACACTCACACAAAGGTCTTCAACTCTTATGTTTATAACCGTGATGCATTAGAAGCTAGCGATGACCATCTGATCACCATCTTTAAATATGGGCCCTTAGATTCCTTTATTTATACCTCATCACTCATCGCAAAAAGGCTCCATGATTATTGTTTCCAAACCGTGATGTGAAGAACCCTCATGATGACCATTAGATGCTTGCCTTCAAATATGAATCGTTAATGCTCTCATCGCAACAAACAAGACCATCGTGGAAAGTACTTGGGTGACATCATTCACAACAATGATGTGAATGATGCACATGATGACTATTAGATTATCTCCACTGAATCTAAATTGTTGAATCACACAAGGAAAACCAAGGCCCTGGACCCACTAAGACACCTGGAGCCCACCCACTATCATCACCATCCCATCAGGATGTCAAAGGGACCATCATCAATGTCTTGCCAATATCTGCCTGTCCCCCCGAAAAAAAGATCTCTCCATCCATCAAAATGTCAAAGGGACTACAAAATAGCTCCCTCTGATATTGTAATGTATCCTCTACATCGATCTTCATGCAAAGTCTTCATTACTTTGGATCATAATCGTGATGCATAGAACACCAAAAATGACCATTATATCACCATCTTTAAATTTGAGCCTTCATCGTGAATCACACATTTGACTTGATCCTTTCAACATGAAGCAATGATGCAAAGATTCCACATGATGTGAAAGGACATATAGGCCATCGTGTGTCGCGAAAGTGAAATACAAAGGCCAAAAGATTATAGTGACAAGCGATGCAAAGGAAATGAGTTCATCGATAGAGGAAATGAATCTGATGAATGTTAAGGTTTTAGTGATGGGTGATACAAAGAATTAAGCGGTGGTAATTAGCATGTGCTTCAAGGTTGTTCATAAAAGGGGGCCATGCTTAGGTAAATAAGATGGGAAAAAATTAATTTCTCGGCCCTCGAACATAAGACTTTTAATCAAATATTTAAACTAGGGTTGCGACCGGAAGACATAGGTAAAGAGGCTGATAAAAACATGACCATCTAAGACATAAGTTGTAACTTAGCCAACCGAAGACTGAGTACAAAAGGTCAATGAGCGAACAAAACAAAAAGTGACAAGGAAAAAGCACTTGGATTTTAGGAGGGTTTAAACCCTACTTGCAATTTAGATCCCTAATTAGACACAATTGAGAAGTTTCTAATACCCCAAAGATCTAGATTCATAAAAAATAATCATGGATTTCAATAGGATGAATAGGATGCACACATAGGATCTCTTTGATTGGATATAAATGATGTGCATCCATGGGTGGCATAAAATATGCCAATAGTCCCCTTTTTCATGATGTCCCCTTTTTGAGAGGGGGCATTGAGCAAGGATAACTTTAAGAACCCCCCCCGGTGAAGGTGTAAAATCCTGGCGAATCTTGTATACTTCCCAAAAAAATATTAATTTTATTGGCAATTTTTTTTGTTTTTCGGAAAAAAATAATAATCTCAATTGGCAAATCTTTTGTAATCCTAGAAGTCCGTGGAAAATCCTAACAAATTACAAATTTTTAAAACCAATAAAATATTTTCATTGGCAATTAAAAACTATTTTCAAACCAATAAAATATTTCCATTGGCGAATTAAAATCGTTTAAAAAGATTTTTTTTTGTTTGTTGAGATTAAATTTTTTTCAAAAAAAAAAAAATCATCAGCGAATTAAACCTATTTTCAAATGAATAAAAAAACATTTGTGAATTAAACATAATCTCAAACTAATAAGAAAATCCAGTGGTGAAATAAAGTTGTATGCCAATAAAAAATCATAGCGTGGTTGGTGAAAATATCAAATGCTACAATTACATATTGTTCTATTTTGGGACAATTTTTTTGCACATTCAAATTCCTTTGATAAAGTGTCCATAATGGGGACAAGTGTCAACATATTTATTATGTTTGAAGCTAGATGTCATCGCAAATTAATATAACCCAAGACCGTTCGATGAATTTTTGATGGATGACTGTAGTTGCATTCTGGAAGTAAATCTCTAAAGCACTAGACTTGCAAATTGAAACCTCCAGAATAACACTAGAATCGTTAGATGCAGACACATGGCAAGATCACAGCTCACCGTTCCTTACCTTCATATCACTCATCGCAGTAATCAAACTAGACAACAAAAAAAATCTACGATGGCTGATATAAAGGAGAAATTCTTGTTCATCGTGCTTCGCTGAAGTGGAACCAAAGAATGAAATATCTTCAGCGATAAGCAATATGAAAGGAAGCAAGCATATCACTCATTGCGGAAATGAGGCATGGAGACCAAAAACCTTCTACGATGCGCGATACAAGAGAAAATCAAATCTCACACTCATTGTGGTAATGAACTCGATGGGTTGAAGGATTTTAGCGATGAGTGATACAAGAACTTAAGTGGCAAAAATATGCACGTGCATAAATTTTGTTTTAAAAGAGGGACTGCCTAGGAAGAACGTAGGACCAGAGCTTAAAAACTTAAGAATGTTTTACGCAAAGGATGTAAAGGCCAAACAAGACCGAATTATCAACCTTATAAAATAATTGAATCCCCAGACCAAAGTAATAAAGGAAATATGTGCAAAGCATATTCCATATGTTTGAAGCTAGATATCAGCGCAAATCAATATAACCCACGACTGTTCAATGAATTTTTGATAGACGACTGTAGTTGCATTCCGGAAGCAAATGTCTAAAGCTCTAGACTTGTGAATTCAAACCTATAGAATAACACTAGAATTGTTAGATTTACAAAAATCAATGGTTGAAATTTTAATATTTTTTAAATGATGTAAAGTCATGACTCAATTTTTTTGAAATAATATTCTTACATCAACTTATCAAGTGGTGAATTAAATGTTAAGTGTTGAGTATTTGATGTCATTGTATTTGTTCTAACTTCTATATATACTTCACCAACTTGATGTTCTTCATATCATTTATAATATATTTGGCTTTGATTTCTTTCTTCTCTATTCTCAATTTAACTGTGATATGGAGTCTTCATGGCTTGTCATGCTACCCAAATGTTTTCGGGAGAAAGTAAGCGACAATGCATATGACAGAGGAAAGTTGGGTATGGTTTTTACAATTCCTTGTGTGTAGGTTGAGGATGCTATAAGAATAATTGTGGGTAGGGAATGACTTCAAAACAACCGCTGTGCTCTATATTCTAAGGTAGCTTCAACTTTCTTGTCCAACTGCATGGACATTTTGCTCGATAAATATTTGGTGAAGATGCTGGCAATATTTTATTTGCAGCCTTTCATTTACTCTATTTCTTCATTGGAGTTGGCACTGGAGCATTACAATTTTGAAAGTGGGTTAGCGCCTATTAATGGAATCTTCTGGAAAGTGGAATTACATGCTTCTACAATGCAGGCTCTTGCCCTGGTTAATATGAGATGTGGTCTACTATGTGATACAAAAAATGAATCATTAAAGAGTCTAAAATTTTGGAGGAAGGTTTTGGGTGATTCGATTTTCTTCTTTGTTGTTACTTTGTTAAATTTGATTCACCTTCTACTCAATCAACAAATACCTAGTTGATGGCCTCAACTATTGTTACAAAATTTTTTAGTAATGAATTATGTGATGTGTCACGCATCTATATTTTACTGTACAACATAACAGTTCTTGTAATATGTATTTTGTGACTGGATTTTTGTCATGGTTAGTGGCTTTTTGGCCAGGCTGGCTATGTAGTATGTACTTCATTCTTTGGTTACTTAAATTAAAATACTTTTCATGGCTCCATTATTGTAAATCCTTTTTTCTTTGTTCAATATAAAAAATGTGGCTTTTAAAACTAATAGTAATTATCAATATATAGTTTTGATCATAATTGAGTGAATTTTTTTATGACTTATTAGTGGACATTGATAATGATTAAGGTAAAACAAGCCATTTAATTCTCTCTTTTCAATGCCTCAAAGTAATCTACCTTTCATTTAATTCTCAATCTTTTCAATGCCTCAAAGTACTGTGGGCAGCGATGCAGATTAATGCCATATGAACATCTGAAGCGATTGATTGGATAGCTTTATATTAAAAATTGCACTTGATGACATTGTATTGTAGATGATGATGTCATTAATCCAGTCACAATGATCAAGTGAAAAAGATTTGTAATGATTTGATATCATTTGAGTGGAAAATTTGACATCTTGTCAGCTTGAGGTACACATTGCATGTAGCTAGACATCAATCAAATTAAACATTTTAATTGTAAATGTAAGGCTTAAGTTACATGAATCAATTAAGTTGGTTTTTTAGTTTACGTGAATCATGATTATCATTATAGCCAACCTCACACATGACATGAATCATGAGTAAATAGGGATTAGGCTGGTAGTGGCACTGGTGGTCCATAAATAGAGATAGTGAGCACAACTGAAATCATTCGTTGAAGGCTAAAGGCTTTACTATTGAGTACAATGTTTTGAATTGTCATATGGGTTTTCATTTTGTAGGGTTAATAAGGATTCAAGAAAAAGATGATGTGGTATTATTGGGGATACTCTAAATTATCCTACCTCCAATTATGTAGTTACAAAGTAAAAGACCAATTTCCTTCAAGTTCAGAATGGGTGGAATTGGAAAGAAGTTGATCTGGTTCACCTAACTTCTGAGGCAGGTTTTGAACCAGGATGAGGAGGTCTGACAAAGATAAGTGCTATCCCAGTGCATGGAGGCTGCATGTAAAATATGGGAGTATATTTACTACCCCTTATCTTCTGCATGACTCTGGTTTTCAATCAGAATAAGTACATTTTGTATCTTCACAACTCCCATTTCCCCAACATGGTTGGCCTGGAAAATCCCTTGCATTTATTTTCAGAGCCATATTTGTATTACATTGTCACCAACAAAAGCTTGGAATCAATTTGTAATCCATTTTCACTAGTAACAACTTGAAATAAATTGTGTCTATGTAAAGTGACATGTTATTTATACAAAACATGAGCTTTCCTGCTCTACAACTACTCATCTTTAAAAAGATATGGAATAATGTAACATTGTAATTCAATTGTAATAAAATAAATGGTTGTGCTATTCTTCGTTATTCATTTATAGTAAAGAATTATTTTCTGAGTTTAGTGTCTATGAATCTATTCAAATAATTTTTTTTCCTTTAAGAAATTAAGTATTATTTATTTATGAAATAATTGCATGCAGATTTAAAACATAAAGCAATACAAATGAAAAAAGAAAGTTGACATCAAATTGACAAAAAACATCTTAAACACTAAAAGTTGTCACTCTTGTTAGGGTTTATCAAAATTTTATTGATTTCTAATTTGTTGTTGACCTTCTCCCCTAATTCCCGCTATCATTATTCATTTTATTAAGTCCTTTGTAATGTTAAGTTATCGGCCTCTTGGCCTTGATGTCAATCCTAGTGCACTAAAGTTTAAAAGAACTTTAAAACACATGTTTATTCTTTATATAATAAATTACTCACCTGTTTGATGAAAATTTGATGTATGGTTGTAGTTGCATTTTAGAATGAAATGCACAAAGCGCTAGGCTTGCGAACTTAAACCTCCAGAATCACCCTATAACCGTTAGATTTTCAAAGATCAACGATTTAGAATTTGTTGTCAATGCAGGACAACCATGTACTAATTGTGTAGTTTGGAAGCAACACATTGACGTTTCAATGTTTCATTCACTTTAATGTTAAAAAAAGAAGCAAACTTCCTATTGCTAATTTCTAAGTGATTTTATTTTTAAGTGAAAGGGTCAGCACACAAGGAGATTTCAAATTGCTCATAGCAGTGCACCAGGGAGATTATGGGCTCCATGTCCAACAAAGCCAGTCCACACCTATTAGTATTAATCTTTTCAAGAATCAAAATCTGGGTAAGTGAAAGACATAATTCCTATGGCTACGTTTCAACTTTCATCGTTTCTTAAAATCTTATTTTTCCAAACTTTGAAGTTTGGGTTTAGGGTTGAGAGACTTAAGAATTAAGAAAAATTAAGGACAAAGAGGGAATTCACAATTTACATTGTATAAGCATGTCTATCACTAGTATCACTAGAGAAAAATTGGATAAAAAAATACATTATGAAAAATTACTTAAAACCACATGTTTCATTGATGAATACCATGATATTTATGATCCTGCAATCTATGGTAGGTGTACTTTAGAACTTAGATTTTCATTTGAGAATAAGGTTGCAAAGGAAATGCAAGTTAATAGTTACAATGCACTGTGGGTAACTGGATTAGGGCACATGTTGTTACATGAGGTTTTCCCTGGCCCATAATTTATCATGGTCTATGCCCAAAATTATGATGATAACAAAAGAGTAATTTTTAATAAAGATAGCAAAGAAGAATTGTTATCCATTAATGTAGAACTTGGAAAAGTGTTGGGGTTTATGACCGAAGAATTTGGAAACATCTACATTGACCTAGAAAAGCTTGCTAGTGATTATGAAGTAGTGGATGAAAGGGAGAAAAAATATTTCATAAATAAAATAGTTCAGGATAACATACAAGTTAGAAACAAATTGAAAGGTAATCATAAGCCTCATGATTTTGATATTTTTAGACCATGGGTTCAGGATACCATTTCCATGCTATCATTTTTCCTCGGACTGGATTGCAATTGGAAAGTGGGTGCAAGCCTCCTTGAAATGGTATATAATATCCATTATGGTGTTCCACATGTCAAATATAACTTTATTGAGCACATTGTAGAATCCATGCATAAACAATTTTTAATGATTAAAGGAGGTTCCACCAAGACATTTAGGTTCACAACGTACTTGTGCTATTTTTTTCTATTCAAATTTAGAGGAATGTTTTAGACCAACAAGCTTTAGATTCAACCCTATAGTAATGCTCAGGAAAGTAAAATGGCTCTAGTATATGATTGGACCACTGAGATAAGGATGTGTGATTCTTGAAGGAACTATAGTCATTTTGTAGACTAATTTTTGGCTCCATTGCATCAAGCAATTACAAATACTCCAATGCCTAAATTGCCTATGTCATGTAGAAATTGCATTCAACTAGGAAAATAAATACAATTGGCTGATTGGTACTTAATGGAAGAATATAGTGTGCTAAGATTTTATGGATCAGGAGTAGAGCCATACAAACTTCCAATACATGTGACAAAAAGGGTTTTTGCATTGGAATATGTAAGGAAAATGTATAGTACTGATGAAATACACTTTTTTGGTTACAAAAGAAGACCTTATTTCCTTCTTTACCTTTTTCATGTGGAGGGTTCACATTCAAGAGAAAAGCATTTAGTATGGCACATGATCTTTTTAATTTTTGTAATTTTGATGTTGTCTGTCACTGGTAGTATGATCCATGTGACACCATTAAATCAATGATTGTGGCCAATAGGAATGCTGCAAGTAGAATTCAACATTAAAGTAAACCCTTGCTTGAAAACTTGAGAAACAAGGATTATTGGGATGAGGTCAAAATAGCAATGGAGAAAAGTGCTACTAAGAAAGGTATTTCTTTTGAACAACTATCAGCAAAAATTATGGCATTGCACTGAAAGACAATCAGAATGTACAAAATTTTTTAAGAAAAAAGTGATAAACCATCTAGTAGAGTAAAAATGCCAGATTCTCTAGAGAAGGAAGTTACAAATAAAAATTGGTCACAATAAAAAATTACTGCCTTTTGGTGTATGAGGAAGGAGCTAGGTGATCCAAGAGCTCTTGCAAACTATGAAGATAACGAAGAAGATCGCGAGTTTAACAAATTGTGGAATATAGAGCATCCCAATGATCATGAAGATTAAGAAACTGATGATGAATCTAATGATGGTATGGAAGAAAAAAGCTATGTCAATTTCAAACTCGGTTTAAGTGATGCCACAAAAGAAGCATATACTTTAGGAGTAGCCATATCCAAAAAATGGGTTATGAAGGTGGTCCTTTGGGGTCCTAAGGGAAAGGCCCTTGGATGGTAATAGATGTAGAGCATAGAAAACTAGTTGATAGATCTAGGCTTGGAGCTAAAGGCCAAGGGCATAAAAGTACAACCGAAAAAATTCATTTTTTTAGAGCTTCAAATCCTCATCCTCATGGTCAAATACAATCACAACTAGGACATTCCCATGGTGGAGAGCCTAGTGTAACTGGCATTGCCACTAGTGGTGATGGTATGGGTAGTAGTACTAGTAGTGGTCAACATGTGCTACAATAAAAAATTACACAAAAGAGGACAATACTACAAGATAACACACAAACACCAGGTGATCAAGACATATGGAAGAGGCAAAGGATTTTGACAGGTCCAAATCACACTACTAGTGGATCCAACACAAAGGAGTTATTTCCAAGCACTCCCCCACTACTAGTTAGTGTGGCTATGACATCATTAGAAACTACAAGTACTCCTATTCCTTCATCATTCAAGCATTCCATTGTTCATACGTCCCCATGTTTTGATTACATTGAAGAGTTTAAAAAGAAATTAGACTCGTATAAAAAAGAAAAGAAGCAACTGATGGAGAGTGTGTTTGCTGTAACTTCATAGCCTGCAACAACCATGGTATTACCCACATTTGACATAAATAAAGAAATCATGGAGTACACAATTGTTGTTCCCACAGTTCAAAATAAACTAGCAAATTAGATGGATCGATCTGAATTCCAGGTGAGCAATTTACAATTAGATTTTTCTGGACTCAAAAATACTGACAAAATTAATGTATCAAAAAAGAACAATGAAATGGTGTACGCATCATTGCTAAAGCAACATAGAGAGAAAATAGGTTGCATACTCAAATAGAAAAGTTACAGGCAGACCTAGAAAATGAGAAAGCAAAGAGGAAAGAAACAAATAACCAGAGCGATGAATTAGAAAAAAGAATACAAAAATCTGCCTCTACATCAACAAGCAAAGAGGATAAAAAAATGAGAGAGAAGTGAATGAACTGGAGCAAAGGTTAGATGAGAGCAACAAGAAATATGATGAGGAAAAATCCACTTCAAAAAAATTAAGATAAAGCATTGGGAAAGGAAATGCACAGTGGGAATAGAAATTGGACAAAGAGAGAAAAAGAGAAGAAAGATTGGAGGCAGAGCTGATGGAAGCAAAAAATGAAATAAACTCTTGTTAAAATAAGTTATTTTCATTTTGTAGAGAAACAATGAGGCATATGAAACAAAATATTTGGGATGAAATAATGTAGAGGATTGATCATTTGTGTGACATGTTTAAATTTATTGATGCTATCAAACTACATTATAAGAAGCTCAACAAATATTTAGTGGACAACAAAAAATGTGCCAACATTAGAGAAATCTGCAAATCAAGTTCAAAAACAGTCTACAAAGCTAGTGACAATGATTTAAAATAAAAAGGGATTAATAATCGGCTTGCTACCTCAATGATGTTGTTGTCTATCATTCAAAAGTGTTTGAGAATGTGTGAAACAAAGGAATATGTGCATCTAGCTACAAACATGATGAAGAAGCTAGATGAAAAGGTAAAAAAATTCATAGAGCTTGGTTTTCCAGAGGCTTTTGACACAAATGAGTGATTCATTAGAAAGGATGATTTCAAAAAGAAGATGGAGTGTGCAAGGAAGATTGATTTGGACCAGTTTCCTCAGAACCCAGATGTGGTGAACTATTTGGATTCCATCAAACCGCTGATAACCTTGAATGCAAGATTGACTGAAGAATTCAAGACATGTTCCAATTTCAATCATGAAATGTTAACAAATCTTAAAGTCAAACAACATCAGTTAGAACAAATGACAATTTCAACACCTGAACAATGGAAGTTGCTAGAAAAGGTGGTACAATGATTTGATATTTGATAATATGAGTTTCCAAGTTCCAACTCAGCTCTGTGCAAAGTTGTCTTTGAGCAAGATTTTGCATTGCAAATGCCTCTATGTATTCCTTCATGTGAAAATCAATAAAAAAACTCAAATTCAGTAATGTGTTGATGTTCAATTGTCTGTATTATTTATTTTATCATTTGAAGGAAAAGTATGGGTTCAGCTACTAGATACAGATTAAACGATTGATGATGTTCATTGTTGTATATGATACTATTGTTAATATGTTATTAAGCATTCAATTGAGTGATGAATCACTGGTGGAACCCTCAAAATGTCTTGTTCCACTGATCTAATATGCCTTACTTTGGTGGCTTTTGGTCTGAATTACAAAGATAGTGTTTATGGTTTTATGTTAGGGGTGGGTTTTTACTTAGTATATTTTCCCCTTGTCTAAACCCTTATCTTTTGGTCTAATCCTCCATTGACCTGTTATGGCTGGCTCCAAGTCATCTCAATTATCCCTTTGGGTTCATTCTATTATTGACCCCTTGTGGTTAGAGTTCCTCGTTTTCCCATTGTAATATTTCCTTCATTACTTTGGTCTGAGAATTCAATTATTTTATAAGGTTGATAATTTGACCTTGTTTGGCCTTTACATCCTTTGCGTAAAATGTTCTTAAGTTTTTAAGCCCTGGTCCTACGTTCTTCCTAGGTAGTCCCTCTTTTAAAACAAACTTTATGCATGTGCATATTTTTGCCACTTAAGTTCCTGTATCGCTCATCGCTAAAATCCTTCAAGCCTTTGGGTTCATTACTGCGATGAGTGATGAGCCTTGATTTTCTCTTGTATTGTGCATCGTAGAAGGTGTTTGGTCTCCATGTCTCATTTTCACAATGTGTGATATGCTTGTTTCCTTTCATATTGCTTATCACTGAAGATCTTTTGTTCATTGGTTCCACTTCTACGAAGCGCGATGAACATGAGTTTCTCCTTTATATCGTGCCATTATAGAATTTTTTTGTTGTTTATCTCAATTACTGTGATGAGCGATATGAAGGTAAGGAATGGTGGTCTATGATCTTGCCATGTGTTCGCATTTGGAGCTATCGCTTGTTTCACCTGTTGTCGAAAGCATTCTCATTTCCAAATCAACTATGGCAATAAGCGATGGACTAAGGCTATATCTTTGTATCACTGGGTTTCTCTCTTCACTGAAGTGAAAGTGTATCTTTGTAACACTTTGGAAATAAGAAATGGAGAATATAATAAGGAATATTCCTTCCATCAGAGGTGTTGTCACTCATCGCCGAAATATGGACTTAACTTCAAAGCATTATTGCGATGAGCGATGGGGTTCTAAAGGATTAATGAACATGTAGCTGGCTACATGGAAACTCCTTAGGGTATCATCATTGTTTTAAAACACTTGGGAAAGCATAAAGTGATGGTCGAGGAGAACCTTACATCAAATTTTTAATCAAAGAAGATCAAAAACTGGAGTTTAAACTTGAACAACTTGTTAGTTCGCTTGTGTGAGCTATCTATCAGACATTAATGGAGAAGAAACTCCAATTCTAAGTCATAAAGAGGGTTGTTGATCACTTTTCTTCCATAATTGCAATCCTCGAGAGCTTAAGAACTAGTTAAGTGAAGAGAAGAAGGTAGAACTCTAGGCAAAGAAATTTTTGAAGAACAAGCTACTAATTTTCCTGTGTAAGTTGAATTATGCACCTCTATGAGTAATTTGTAGCACTGGGTAATTGAGAAAGTGAGTGGATAGATAGGTTTTGTTATTTAGGGTTATTTCTATCTGGTTAGTAAGGGAATTGCAGTCATTATATGTAGGGTTTGGGGGTAAAGGAGTGAAGTTTTTTTGAAATTGAGTATGAACCCTATGAATTCAAAGAATATAATTGTAATTCATAGATATCTTGGAACCCTAGTTTTATTGAGCTGTAACGATGAGTGAGCCTGGTGAATCCTTTGCCAAACCAAAGAGGAAACCTACCCAAAAAAGGGTTAAAAGGCATAACCCTCAAGATGATAAGCCGAAGCCTGACACACGACCTGAAATACCTATAAAGAAGAGAGTTGTTAAAAGACCTAAGCCTCAAGATGATAAGCCTAAGACTAACACATGACCTAAAAAACCTACAAAGAAGAGAGTTGTTAGAAGGACTAAGACTCAAGTTGATAAGCCTAAGCCTGACACACCTGAAAAAACCTACAAAGAAGAGAGATGTTAAGAAAGATTACCCTCATTTCATGGAAGAGGCCCCTAAGGACCCGACTGTAGAGGTTAAGCCAGTTGGAAACAAAAAGACTGGTGTGAGCGCATTGATAGCTCATTTTTCAAGATTTGGTTGTTGGGATTTGTGATGTGGTGCTACTGTAGAGTGGTTGGGATTTTTTTATATATGATTTCAAGAGGAGGTTTTCTAGTCATCCCACCTGTCAATTATGGACTTGTGACATTGGAAAGTTGGTGTGCCCCAATGTGTTTGTGGAGGTGGACCTAATGCTTGAATTGGCTAGGTGCAATGATCCAACTGATAGGACAATCAAAAGGTTTCTAGATTTTCTTCCCATGTTGGAAATTTCAGGGAGTCAAATAATGGAAGTTTTTAACTTGAATCCATCTAGTTCTGAATCCATTAAGTTTTGTGCACAATATAATGAATATGAGCAAAATAGGTTTGCATATAGAAAGAATGTTTTTCCAAGGCATAGGAGATGTGATCTGAAGAAGAATGGTGTACCTTTCAGTCTTCTGGAGTTAGAACCATTTGATTGTGATGATTTTGATGACTATTTCAAAATTATAGACTATGCATTGTGTCAAGTCCTGCACAAGAATTTTGACATAAAAATGGATGTTTCTTTGATGGTTTTAGCAATTGATATTTAGAACAAGTATCAAAATAGGGTTTGGGATTATGCTTCCTATATTGTTGAACACTTGCATGAGGATTTGATTAAGTTGAAAGATGCAACCCCTCCATTTTCATGTAGACACTATTCTTTGTTGATGCATATGCTGCTATGGAAAGGCAGAATGGTGTTAAGAAAATTCATAAAATTGAGAGAAAGGGATAACATGGATAATGAGTTTCCTGTGCAAATGTGGACCCATATCTGGGATGTGCATTGTCCTCAATATGATTATGCTATGTTTTGCAATGTTTTCAATTTTTTGTTGCTGGAGCAGTTGGGCCTAAAGCTTGTTTACAAAATCTCAAAAGGTGTGAAAGAAATATTGAGGCCTTTAGAGTATGAGGAGGGTATTGCACAAAACTTCAATTGGGGGGATTGGTAACTCCAATTTGACTATATTGCAATCAAAATTTATGGATCCTCAGTGCCACCCCACAAGCTGCCAATATATATGTCAGATCGACAAGCCTTCATGGAGATAATGTGGCAACTTGATGCCATGGATAAGGGAAATTTTAGAAAATCAAGGAAGGCATCCCTAGTAAACCCTTACTATGGTTTTTCCTATTTCACTTGTACTTCAAAGGAAGGAATTGAGAGGTTTGGATCTTTATTAAACAATCTTAGAAGGAAACAAGATATTATAAGGTTTTGTGACGTTGAAGGGGTTATTATTGTTGAGAGAAGAGCCAAAGGATTATCAGGGAGACATCATCAATTCCTCTATCAAGAAGATGTGATCAGAAACTTGTCTTTTGATGAGGAAGTTGCAAAAAGAAAAAGTAAATGGAAGAAAATTTGTGCAATTGAGGAGAATATGTTAAAAGAAAATCCTTTCTACGCTAGTCCTTACTTTGAGGCATGGGACAAATTTGTGCAAGAAAAATTGATGCTTGGAGATTTTGAAGACAAAAGTTTCTTTGAAAAGGTTAAGCAAGCTGAAATAAGGGCCATGGTGGCCAAACAAAATCATGAAGCACAAATAAGGAGCCAACCAGCTCAATCTTTTGCTCAATGCATTGAAGTGAAAGCTAAGGAGATAGACAAACAACCTACAATCACCCCATTGGTGAATTATTCTAAAATAGAGAAAGGAGGTGAAGGAATGCACATGAGGGATCTACATAATACATCCCAGTGGAGGAGGAAGTGGATCAGTTATTCCCATTTCCTATTAAAGAAGATGCTTTGAATATTGATGTTCCTCTCAATAGAATTGTAAAATGGGAGTATAATGAAGCCGAGGATGACAATATTAGGATAAAGGCTTGTGATGATTTCATGTATGATGATGCTTTTGTTCCAACAAAATAATTTAGAGATTTTGTTATCCATTTGAAAGGATTTGATATAAAAAAGAGAATAGAAGAGGTAAAAGGAAAGTTTGACCCTTCTTTGCAAGATGAAGCTGAGAAGGAGGAGGAAGGAAAAATAATGTAGGAAATTGCTGCTATGTCACCATAGGGTGCAAGATCCCTAGTCAAAGGAAGTGGGATTCTACTATTTCCTAGATGAGAACTATCATTAGCCATTGCATTAAATGCAATAAGGAAAGATCCAAATTCCTCCATCTCTGAGGAGATTTTTGATAACAAATTTTTTGGCTCAGGCTTTAGTCCTAAGTTACATACACTTGCTATTTGGTCAATGGCACCAAATACTGGGAATCCTAAAGTGATAAAGTCTATGGAGAAAGAGATTAAAGTTGTGGTTGTTAAAAGGGCTTCTAAAATGATAACTACTACAACTGCACAGTTGACAATGCATGCTGCCATGTTGAGTGTAGACACAACCCAGATCACAAAAGCTAATTATAATTTTTTTTTGGATAAGTACAATAAACTGATGGATGAGCACAACAAGGTACTTACCACTACTGCCAATACATCTAGGGGTTTTCCCTCTCCAACAATTTTTGCTTTAGATTTTTCAGCACAATATAGAGAAACCTTGTCACTCATCATTTAGAGCTTGAGGCAGGAAGTGCAAGTAGAAAAAGAAAACACAAAGAAATCCAAAATGGAGATATTCAAAGTGGCTAATGATATTTTTGATGATGTGTTAAAACATAGAGTAAAAAAATTGGTAAATAAAGCTGATAATGTGTGGGATGCCTACAAAAATACTCATGAGGAAAATGTGAAATGCCTGTAGGTTCAGAAAGCATTCCAAACTGAGTGGAATAAGTGGAGTTCTAGGGTAGGAACATTGAAAGAAATGATTCCTTAGATGTAGAAAGACCCTAAAGCTCCCACCAACATTCCTAATTTATTGAAGGCCATGATTTAGTAAATAAAATCACAACTTTTCATGGAAAGCTAGGAATGCAACTCTAGAATAAATTGAGAATGTTCAGAGAAATGGAAGGGCATGATATACACAAGATATTGAATGGTAAGGGTGAATTAAAGGAGTTTTCCAAATGGAAGCAAGAGTTGGGAGAACTGCTTCCTCATTCTAAGATGATGCTGAGTGTTGTTGATTATTCTATGTTGAATGCTAACATAAATAATGTGAAAAAAATAGAGATGAGGATGGACACATTTGTCAAAGAGGTGAGGGTGCTAATTGATGCAAGGTACAAACAACGTAACACAAAATTACAAAAGCTTTTGGATATGTAATGGCCAGCTGAGGAGGATTACAACACATGGCTTGAAAAATTTACAAATTAGGCCTATGTTGAAGTATTGTAAAATGTTGTATCCTCTTAGTAATGAAAATTGATGATAAGTGTGGTAATGTGGATTGGAAAATACAATTTTGGGTCTTAATTTTGCAAATATGGTGAGTAACAGATGGGAGAAATACAATGCATAGCCTGGATACACTTTATGCTTTTCTCTCTTTTATGTTTGGTGTACGTGGATACAATTTTGGAGCACGTGGATATTGCTTCATCAACTTGAAGATGCCTTTTGGAAGGTAGAATATGATCTCCATAGACAAAAGAAAATGGTTTTTGTCTCATGTAACATTTCCCTCCATTTAAAAATGCACATATAACTGAAAAGGGAAATGTATATTGTATCAGTCCAATTGAGAAGGGACATGTGTACTTTCTGGCTTGAAGCTTGTTTTGTTCCTTTATTTCTATAAGAAGGAATTCAAGGCCATAAGTACTGGTTTGTTATTTTGTATTGATCACAGAGAATTTTGTAAAGGGAATACATAGAACATTTTAGAGTTTTGTCTTAGGTTTTGAGTCAATCAGTCTGCATATGTAATTTTGATAACAATACTAGCAATTGAATACAAAATGGTTAAAATTCAAAACCATTTCTCTCCTCTGTACTTATTTCATGAATTATGAATAATATGATCAAGGATTATCTTATTTATCAAAGATGGTGTGAAGGCAATGCAATAGGAATTTATAAGTAGTGTGATAAGTGTTATTCTTTAAAAATGATGCAGAATCACATATCAAAATCAATACCATGGAATACAATATAAAATATCATCAACTACAGTTTGGAATATGATTCATGAAGTGAAATGATTCACAATTTCATGGAATACAATATAAAATACCATCAACTACAGTTTGGAAAATGATTCATGAAGTGCAATATAAATACCTAAAAGCTGCTAATTCACTTCCATTTCCCAAATGGAGTTATGGTCCTGAAACTGACATTCAACTTGAGATAAAGTAAAAGAGTTGTCTTGATTATGAGTCTGGTCTTCATTTTCTTCGGCATGTGTCTCAAATTCAACATTCATTGTGTCACTATCATTTGTCCCACTACCACCAGTACCGACGTTTGGAATTGGAGTGTTGCACAACCCTCTTCTTTCGCATGTGGACCTCTAGATTGTGAGTGCCCTTTCAAAAGGAATTTTTTTGACATTGTACGTAGTTCCTTTTATCCTCAAGAAATTTTCCAAATTTTTATCTAGTTTTTTTCTTAAATTTGATTTAAAAAATGCCAATGAACTGAAAAATCTCTCATCCTCCACCAACCCCAATATCATTGTTTGAAATAAATCATCAAGTTTAAAATATTTTGATATTGTACGATGCAATATTTCACTCTGACCTAAGTTTTTCCAAACCTTTGTTATTAATCCCTATTCAAAGGCCTTCTCCATGCCCAAGGAATCATACTGGTCCATCATACTTCTTGCAAAATTCTTACATTGTTGTCTAAGCTTATCTTCATTTAAAATTCCTTCTATTGTCTGCTCAATGTATGTTACACTTTTCTAAAATTGTTCAATCAATATATTTAATTTATCATGAAAATATTTTGGGCTATCTCGATTTACCCAAAATTAAGGATACGCAATACCCATGGCTTCAAGTATTTCATGCCGAGGGAATCTTTCATAAATCTTTTAGGAAAGAAATTTTGAAATTTTCTTCAAATTATCACTAACAGATTTAACAATGTCATTAAAATATTCCTTTCTAATCGGTACTTCTTTGATAGAGCACTTGGATTTCTTACAATGGTACATTGGTATCTCATATCCGTGTACACAGATACATAAGTTCCCACCTGTATTAAACTATAAATAATTATCAGGTTTACTCAAATTAGTAATTTTCTGCCACATGAAATGATTTGGGCTTTCTTGTGTTAGATCTAGATATAGATGATCGAGGGCCATGCATGTATGTCTACACAGTTTGGCATATTCATAAATATACATAGTTCTGTCTTGGGATTTCTTCACAAGATTGTTCATTTCATCTAGCATGGGGAGAAGACTAGCTAAAGTCAAGAGTGTCTCTATATTGCTTAACCTATGTAAGAGGTCAAGAGCTTTATCTACTATGCTGTGATGCTCGTACATTACTCCAATTAAGGATTGATATTTTGAAAGAACTCATTGCCCTGGTCCATGTAGGGAGATCCATCTGGTATCAACATCCTTGAGAAGCTTGTTTCCTATTGTTATTCCCTCAACAAAACTTTAAAATTCCATGAAATGTTTGGGACTTCGATAGAAGTACGCGTAGAGCTTGCAGACTATATTTTCAACTTTTGATACTGTAGGAAACTTGCTTACAATTTTGAATGCTAAATTCATTCTGTGGACCATGTAGTGAATGCCAAACATGTATGGTGTACAAGTAGTTTGTAACTTTGTGCATACACCACTCCTTTGACCTTGCATCACTGCAGCTCCATCAACTGCTACATGCACCAACTTTTCAGAAATTATCAACTCATCCATACTTGCAATTTCATTCAAATATTTCTTGACTAGTTCAAATAGATTTTGAGATGTTGAACTATCTTTCATTTTATGAACATAGAGAAGATGAGCTTGGAGAACATGTTGTTTTACAGTATACACATGCATATAGACCTAAGAAGTATTGTCTACCGCAGTAACTTCATCTAAAGATAATGCAATGAAGTTTGACTCTTTTACTTTCTCCTTTAAATCTTGCTTTTCCACTACAACAAGACAGTTTTCCCATTCCCATCTAGTTTTTATAGAGCAATGTGAGCTAGGAAAGTGAGGAACACCCAAAAGATAACAAATTAAAATATTTTGGGTAGTTTGTCATAGGACGCCCTCTGGAAAAAATATGGAAAATAACACACATCTAAATTTTTGACAGATGTGCTCCTTCCATTTCTTTTACAAACTGAGCCTCAATTGTACCTCAATATGTAACAGGCTTCAACATTATTTGCTCATACTCTTCATATTATGCAACATACTTAACATGAATGCATTATTCCTTTGATTTCCATTGTACAACTAATTGTTCCTTTCTGTCTATGATTTGTTTTTCATAAAATTTACCAATATGTTTTTCTATAGTGTCAAGCTTTAGCTGTAACTTCTTGTCTCTTTTACATTTCCAACTATAAATTGTACACATGAATTGTGTGGCAGTTTCAACTTTGTTTTCTTTCCCCACTAGTACAATCAATGGGTACTTTGACAACCAACCAAGTTGAAAATTCCTTGTCATTTCCCACTCACACCCCACTTTTGATTTTCCTTTTCTTTTCTTGCTACCAACATCATCTTGATCCAAGTCAGTTATCTCATTTTGGCTAACTAGGGTATCCCTTAGAACATCTTCTGCAATATTTCCATCCTCATTTGACTCATTTAACTCAATGACAATCTCACCTTGACCTTTCGGTGATGGTGAGGTATTGTGAATGCCTTCTTCATTAATATTTGGTGGAAGAGTTGATGATGTAGCTCCATGTTGATCTGATGGATCAGAATCATTGCTAATTCCAAAGTAAGACTGTATGGTACCTCTAAGTTTTGAGTGTTCACCACCCTGAGGAGTGTTACTCTTGATGCTCGACATATTGATCTCTCACTTCAAAAAAAAGATGGAAAAAAATGTCTTCTTGTTTAAGAAGGATAGAGAATATAGATCCCATTCCCTACTCAACATCATCTTTAATATTGAAGCAAGAATGTAAAAGACATAAAGAAATCTTATAACACTATGAAGAAATGATAACTCACCTTTAAGTTTAGGTTTTCACTGACTTGCTATTCGTTAATGCATGAATGCCTGTGTTGTAAACTTATAAGTTTGTAACTTGCCTATGATCAACTTCAAGGTTCCAAGTCCAACTTTTGAATCGAGAACTGAACAAAATGTATAAGAATAAATGAAAATTTTGATGTATTTATATCAATCCATATTTGGAAAATTTTGTGAGGTTTTTAAATGGTATATTAAAAATTTGGTGAATCATGCGTGCTTATACAATGATACGTTATAATTTTCAAGGAGATTATGGGCCTACAATTAGCATGGAGGTGTCACGACAATTGGTGAAAAGTGTCCTAAAATGTAATTATTTTTAATGTTATTGGAAAAATAGGTCCTCATAAGCAACTATTTTTAAATTTTAATTAGCAAAATGGGTCCTAATACAATGTTTTTTTAATAATATTGGTGAATATGTAGGTGTTTTATTACATGATTTTGGGATTCCAAGCGAAAATATTAATCGATCCATTTGAAATGTGTAGTTTGTTATGGCTAATTTGTTACTTAAATATGCATCATAAAAAATCAATGGCGAATGGACATGCATTGGACATGCAAAGATTCACCACTAAAGTTTTCCCTGGCATTGAGGTTTTGAAAAGAGGACGAGTGTTTGCATGTGCTCAAATTGGTAAAGCTTGGACTAGATCAAATTAATGATCAATGGAGCTATGACCTAGAAAGACATATAGTTGCTCTAAAAAATACTGCCCATTTTTTCCATGAGCCTCGACCATACTTTGATGAGAGGAATTTTCCAATGAAGGAGGACATAAAATATTTTTTTGAGTTATCAAAAATTCCAATAGTGGGAGTCTTTCTACAAGCTAGTTCAAGATTTTGATCTTGCAAAGAAAACCAAAAAAAGTAATGTCACAGCTTGAAGTGCCAGATTGGGCTACAGGAAAAATGGAAGCCTATTGGAAATATCGGTAGAAGATCAACCAGAAAGATCCCAATGTTGACATGGTTGACTCCAACGAGTAATTTGAGAGGATTTGGGACAAGCATCATGAAGATGAGGTTCAAGCTGAGGAGATGGATCCAACAAAAGAAGAAGATAACCCCTTAGATAGGGAGGAGGAGACATACAAAATTTAGAGGCATCTAATGGCCTCTTCCCCTCCATGTGGAATCCTAATAGTAGCAGTAGGCTACTCAAGGGAAACAAGGAGCTGGGGCCACTTGACTTGGTGCCGAAGCACAACCCTTCAGTTCCCCCTTTGAGCCCCAATGGAAAAGGATGAAAGTTATTGAGAAAGGAGGAGGGGGAAAAGCATAAAATAAAATAGATATAGAAGACGTAGGAAATATGCCACTCCTAGTTTCACATTGCCACATGGTTTGAGTGAAACCTTAAAGAAAAAATACACTTCAAAAATAGTCATAGCTGAAAAGATGGGCTATGAAGGTGGCGGTTTGGGGTCACAAGGACAAGGCATATAAGTGCCACCTCAAGTGGACCATAGAAGACCCAATGATTTTTTGGGCCTTGGAGCTGATAAAGAAATCCTAGGGCATACAAGGACATGATAATCAATTCAATTTGTTGCAACTTCTAAACCTCCTAGTCAAACATCGCCACCTCCTGTTACTACACAACCAACCCTGGTCTTTGGTCATGAGGTATGTTTTTCTTACCCCACTCTTTCCCTTGCATCTTCTTTTTACACTCCACCACTTTCCACCCCTTTTCCTCCATCCACCACATAAACATCCATCATGGCACAATCACCCACCATCCCTCTTTATGTTCTCTTGTCCTTCTTGCCTTCCATATTTCTCACCTACCAGCTCATCCCTAGATGAGCAACATCTACTACTTCACAACAAGTGAACATTCCTTTCGGATTGCCACAACAATCCCTCTTTGTGAGGGAAATAATTCAATCTCAAGAGAATTTCCACCAACAATTAAAGATTGCAAAGAAATCCTAAGAAGATCAGGTAGAGAAAAATAAAGCAAAAGAAACCAAGGCCATGGAAGTGCCACATATGTAGACTTTATTTTATCAAACATAGTAGACTTTGATGATTGCACATCAGACACCCATGGTAGTCAAGCCTCAAGAGCAAATGCTACCTAGGGATTACTCAACCTACACCATCAACCTAAATCTCAGCCAAGTAAGGCCACTTGATAGAGTGAAATTAATTGAGGAAACATAGAAGGTTGTCACAATAGACTACATCAAGTCAGGTCATCGATTGGAGAAGAAAGATCAAGAGATCAAAAAAATGAAAGCCACGATCAAACGCCTCAATACAAAGGCCAAATAAAAAGATGTGGAGCTCACAAAAAATGAGATCTAATCTGCAAAGCCACATAACTACTCAGAGCTTCCAATTGGAAGCTAACCACAGAGCCCAGTTGCAAGTTTAGGTAGCAGAGCTGAGGGATAAAATTGAGGGCGTAAAAAATGAAAAATAAGCTACAAAAATTAAGGTGTAGCAAAAAGAAGTGGAGTTGGCGTAGGCCTAAAGGAGTCTTTCATAATTCATGAGCATAAAACAAAAAATGTAGTAAGAGTATTAGTCTAGGGACAAGGAGATTCAACAACTAAAGAGTGACCTCAGTGCCTGCTCCTAGACCATGAACATCCTCCCAATGATCCAACAACTATATGTGTCATATTGGGTGAGAATAAAAAATGTGGCTTCACACTTGAAGCCAATGCTTGGATTTATTGTTGACTCACAATGACTAAATGCACAAGTGAGGACATCTATGGAGAAATCCCTCAACTTCATCTCCCCTAAGATCCAAGATTCATAGTTGTTAGTTTAGAAGCTGTATAGTGCAACAAATGAGACACTCTAAGTAGCAGGGGTCTCCAACCAGGCAACGATTAAGGTCAATGAATTTATGAGTTGCATCAATGCAAAATCTAAATATAAGGAATACCTTGATGCCTTAGAGTAATTAGTTTGAGAAAAGAAGGGACACATCGAATAATTTTTAGTTAGGAATCCCCTCCACATTCCTCTCTAACAACACGGTCCTCTTTGAGGAGGAGATCAAGGGGATGTTGGTCATAAAGAAAAATTACCAAACTGTCTTTGCGAGCTTGAGTCAAATATCAAATGTCTCTAAAGTGGGGGCTATTATACAACCCCTCACCCAACTCAAGTTTCAAATATAGGTGTTTGTGCAAGGTTTGGGTACCTTCTCCTTTAAGGAGATAATAGAACTGGATAGAGATTTTGAAGCTTTGAAGAAGAAGGATCAAACTTTAGAAGAAGAATGGATTCCTCTAAAGGCTACCCTTCAAAATATATAAGTGTTGTAGGCTTTCCCTTATGTAGTTTTGCTTCTTTTTGTAAAACCAAAGATTTAGGTTCTTCATTTGCAAGTGGATTCCCCTTGCAAGTCACAAAAACTATGGTTTACATCCACACTTTATGATTTGGGTGTATTATATTGGCCTTCTCTTTTCCTATAGGCCCTTTGTAAAATTTGGCTAAGTATCAACTTCCCCCCACTCGTGACACTTGGAGCCCCCACACTCATCTACCATAAGCAATGCTTGGTGCTCTCTAGAGAAAACACCAAGATGGCACATGGTGGATCCAACACTATCGACACATAAGAAATGGATGGAGCATAAAAGGTGAGTGTGAACTTCTACATGACATCAATGCGTAACTCAAGATTAGGAGGCTACCCTTTGCAAAGAAATGATGTGCCATTAGTTGAGGGGGATGGGAATCCCCACTCCCAATAGGAACTTCAAGAACAACTCGAATAAGGAACATGTTGATATTAGGAGATTATTGAGCATTAAGGTTGCACCATATCTAGGATCCATAGATCATAAATTTATGTGAGTTAAAGCACTCCATTTTAAATTATTACAGTCTCATTATGAGAATGAGTGCTAGGCTCTAGGTGTTCTGCATGGATCCAAATGCCATTTTTCCTATGCCTTGTGAACTCTGCCACACCAATGCCTCTTATCCTATATATTCAAGAGTTTCATATTTTTGTAGTTCCTCGGTAGTTTATTTTGATAATTGTTACCTGAGGGAACAACATTGTATTAATTTGTTTTGAATAGAGATATCAACAATTTTTATTTTTGTTCTAAGACCTTAATAGGTGCCTCTCGTGAGAAGGATTGAATGGCTTATACTGTGCCTTTGGTCCTTTTTATTTTTTTCTCCACCCAACAATGAAGAGGATGTGGTGTTCCATGTCAAATAGTTTGGAATTAATAGTCATCTCTTATTTATGTTCTTTACTTCTACAGTGTAAGCTTTTGTTAGTATTGTAGACTTTAAATCATGGAGATTAGTGTCTCAAATAGGTTGGTTCCTATAAATTTCCTTTGGGGATTTTCATCTCCTGTAGGTTGGTACTTGAAAATCAATTGTAATATATGTTATTTCTTTGTGAGGTTGGATTTGGGAAATTGATCCAAGAAAATCTTCTCACCGTGGTTTTTTCCTTTAGAGTTTCCACATAAATTTGGTGTTGTATTGTGTGAATGAGTTCATTGCTACTTATGATGTGTTGTGATGTTTTAATGATCATTGCATAAAGTTAAATTTTAAGAATATATTTATTCACCCCCTTCTCAGTATACTTGTGTGTTCAACAATTGGTATAAGACCTAAGTTCCTTAGTGTAGGTTAACAATTGAAGGTAGATCTTGGATTTGGACACATGGGTGGTCATGATGGATCACACTCAAGCAAGGCACCACAATTTGATGGCACAAATTATTCCTTATGGAATATAAGGATAGAAGCATACTTGTAGATGAGGAAATTCACTACTCTTGAGTCTCTAGGACAAAGAAGAGTCTATAGGGAGCAAATGGTCCTCAACTACCTCAAGGGATAATTCTCAAGTGACAAGATAAAAATGTGAGAGTTCTAGAAATAAAAAGAGTAGGTCATAGAGGTCTTTTGAATAGACTAGCAAGTCCTTGGCCAAGAATGACAACATGGCACATAGACGAAAACACGACGTGATGGTATCTCGTACGGATCAAAAAACTAAGACTATCATAGAAAACAAAAAGATGACTACTATTATTTTGATTTATTAGGAGCTCTTGAAATATAGGAAAATAATAGACAATAATATAACTAAAATAAAGTAAATTAAACTAAGATTTAAATGATGGAATGAGAGAATAAGAGAATAAGAGAAATAAAATGCTCACAATAAACCAAGCAATGAAGCCTCTAGCAAAGAAATATCTCCAACACCTACACACATAAGATCAAGAGAAAATGTTTGGGCTATTTAGGGGTTTGCCTCAGTCAAACCCTCATTTCGGTGTTTCCACCTCCACGAGCAACTAGATAGAAGGATAGAGAAAATAATAGATAGTGAAATAGATAAATAGATGAGATAGAAAATGCATAGGTCACAAGGGATGTGATATATCCCAAGATGCTCAAAGACATAAGAAAAGAGATAGATATCACTTGCAAGGAGTAGAGAGCTATGCAAGCTTCAGAGAAAGAGAATATGGAATGAGAGATACAAAGAGAAAAGACTAAGAGAGAGATTAGAGAGAGAAATAGGAATGGAAATATATGATTTAAAGAGAGAAAAAGAGGGAAAAGAAGGTTCCTGAGCCATTACAAGGCATCTCGAGCTGTTTCCATCGAAAAAGGTAGGTGACAAGTGGAAACGTGCTAAAAAATGGCTATTTGAACATTGAAATGTTGTAGGATGCTAGCATGGCACATGAATGTCCATACAACGTCTTGGTGTCTAGATAAATCGTAACCAAAAATGACTAGAATGAGGAAAACACAAGGTTTGATGCAAAGATGGCATAAGAAGGTAGCTCCTAAAAAGGGATCTTGAGCATCCTAAGAGGGAAAAATGCTAATGCAAGGACTAATATGAGCCTACACAAATACTAAGAGAGTGGACACTAAAGTGGATAGAAAAGTGCAGGTGAAATTGCCACATGGTACAATTTTATGACACTACATTTTTCCCCCACTTTAGCAAGCTTATGAATTTACATGAATATGAATGCTAAGGAAATATACTAAACATAAATAACATCATGATGATAAAAGGATATTGTAGAGGAAGCAGATAACCCTTCAAACCAAGGAAGCATGCCTCTAGGGTGAACACCTATAAGACAAACATATTAGATAGGAAATAAGATAGGAAAGATTTGCACAAGGAAACAAGGTTAGAAGATAAAAAGCTACCAAATCACAAGGTTAGAACATATAGTTATTTTACTAATAAAGACATAAATATCACATTCAAAAAGGTACATAACAAATAAACTAGCATTTTTGAGTCAATAAAGTAAAAGTGACCTCGATGGGGAAGGTTGTCTCAATACTATGCATCATTCCCAAAATAACAAGAAATAACATATAGAAGAATTCTTAAATAGAGAGAAGAATGTAAGGATTGATTGCTTCAAGAGAGGAATGCATCCAAAAGATAGGGAACTAACCAATGTCGAAGAGAAAAAGAGAGATAAATAAATATATACTTAGGATGAAGAATGTGTAGGTCTTCTATATGGTATATATGTTGTCATGAGGATTCCACCCTAGATGCTAAGCTTGAAGCTCAATAATCTTGTGAAGCATGGAAACACCTTTGAACCTATGGGTATACTCATATCAAAGATGAATCTCCATATAAAGGGTTGGTTCCCTGTGTTACCTCCTGTAAAATACTTCTTTGATAGGAAAAAAGATAGAAAGAAACTTGGAATTGAAACCTATCCTAGGAGGTGATGCACCAGATGTTCTAGATCTACTTGCTTATTTTAACTCACAATGTATTCAACAAATAAGCTTAAATATTTTCACAACTCAACTAAGCATGTAACACATAAGTATTTCATTAGAAAGGGACTAAATTTAGAGCATGCATGAAGGAAAACATAGTATTTTCACAATTTCAAACTACTAAAATCAACTTACTCAATCCATGACCTACATTAACTATGCATCTCCCTACATTCATACTATTTGAATGAGAAAAAATCCAAGGATTCTAAGAATGAATCACAAAAATATCATAAGATCACTCATACGCTATAACACAGGAAGTATTAAGAAGGAAAAATTGTTGCTTTCTTTATTGAAAATGAAGGAATTGCTGCTACAAGTGGATCAATCTGAGTTACAAGATCAACTTCTCTTTACAAAATGCAAAGGAAAAGAAGCAATAACTAAGGAAAAATACTAAGTCTTTTCCAATATATACAAAATATGGTAACTCCAAGATGCCAAGAGGTGGAACAAACAACTAACTAGAAGTGAAAATTATCACCAAAATATCTCCTCATGAGCAAATATGAAAATCCATAGAAAGAGGTCCCACAACTAAAGAAAATTGAACTCAAATATTAGAAAACTCCTCCCCTCAATGTGCATGATCAAAACAAATCCAAAACTGATGTAAAACTAAGGTTATGCCTCATTAACCTCCATGAATAATGGCCCCAACCAATGAGATCTCCAAAAGACAAAAATTTGACTCCAAGTCAAAGAAAACACAATACTCCAGATGACTCCTACTGACTTCAATTCTACTTCACTTGTGTTTCTTGCATGATTCTGGGAAAAAGGTAACTATTTGATTAAATATTAAAGATAACCAGTTATGATTATTTTAATATTTAACATGTGATAGTCCTCCTTTTTTGCATTACATGGTAAATATTAAGGTAATTAAATAAATATTACCTTTAATATTTAATTATATAGTTTGTTTTTATCTAAAATCATGTAAGAAACACACAAGCGACCACTCCTTCATTAGAGCATGCAATAATATAGAAGGGTTTTTCAAAAGCTTTGAAAAATAATTACAAAACCCTATAACTGCCTAGATCCAAATATCTCCTCATGGGCTCCTTTTTCTGATCATTAGGTCGATTGACTTAAAAGTCAAGACCATGGCATAACAATGTGAAATTATTTTTATTAACATAGTCAAAATATCAAATAATTACAAAACCCTATAACTCCCTAGCTCCAAATATCTCCTCACGGGCTCCTTTTTCTGATCATTAGGTCGATTGGCTTAAAATTCAAGACCATGGAATAACAATGTGAAATGATTTTTATTAACATAGTCAGTTTAAACAAGAGCAATATCAATCAATTGTTCCACAAGAAATTGCTACCCTACGAAGGAAAAATGACTTGCAAAATGATTCAATACCATTGCACAATACAGGGATAATTGAAAACCCTACACATATTTTCCATTCCTTCATGAAAATTACCTTTTCCACTAACTATGTCAACTATTGGATCCATCCATTCCTCTGGTCAACAATAAGAATCAGGGCAACCCAATTATTTTTGTCATTGTATGGTGGTATGAATTAGTTGCATGGTGGTACCTCTTATGATATATGATTAAATACATTGATATTGCTGTTATTATGTAATCATCCAGAGATATTATTCACTATTCCACTATTTGGAAATTCACCTATGGTGTTCTTAAATCTGAGATCACATGAATGCCATTGCTTTTGAAGCTTTTTTTTTATGGTGACAAAGTCATCATTTGTCTCTAGCCGGTGATCTTTGCAAGCATTATTTGCTGCTCCATAACATTGTATTGTTGCTCACTGTTTCTTCTATATTAATGATATCACTTTCCTTATTGTGATTTGTAAGTTTGTAATGATTCTCCATCTATTGTATCTTCATCATGCTCTCTGTTGTATCCAAGATCTCTGTAAAAGGAATGCCATTTTCTTGTGCTAAATACTGCACCATCCATTATGTTTCAACTTAGCATGGCTACATTGATGATGAATATCATTGTGTGGATTGTATCTTAATTGACTACTTGCCTTCAACTACTATGGTGAATGCTCATTGCAAATGCATGCAAATGAATATTATGGCTTCTTAATATGTAATGATGGAAATAGGCCATTTCTCCTTTCTTGTAAATGAGAGAATGCAGTATGTTGGGCTCAACCCTCATGGGAGCCTACTAATCTCCAGATATTGAAATGTTGAAAAGATGAATCATAAAATGATAAATATGTACCTACATAATGAGCAAACTAGTTAGAAAAATAATGAAGTTCAATGCTCTTTTGATGATTTGACTTCCATTAGATGATCTAGCTTTCCTGCATACAACTATTCATTCTAATTTTCCTTGATCAGTTATAAGGTAGCAAGTATTTCCTTGATTAGATATGCATAGAATAATGAATGGAACTCTGAGCTCTAACATCAATCTTCTTTCACCCTTGCATGTTTTCTCCTAGAGCTGCACCTGGACAACTCAACAATGCTGGCACAATCTTCAACAACGGGATTCTTCATTCACCAGGCAATGACAGGTCCCATCTCTAATTTTATGCACATCTTTTCTTGCATTTATACTTGCTATTTTATATCTTTTCAGATACAATTTTTTGCATGTCTGGCGGGACTATTTGGACTCTTCTAGTCCAAAGCTTTTCCACATAATTTTGATTTTTGGTGTGGAAATTAGTATTTACAACCTTTGGAGGCAGGATATACACACACACTTGGCGACTCTGAGCAAATCTACTGGTTTTAATAGATCAAGTGCTGGTATGTTTCAAAAAATCAAACTTTTATTCTTATTTCCAACTCTTCATATGAGTAGAAGTGTCAAATTTTCATAGTCAATATGTATACCCACCCCCATACTATGAAAATAATGTCAACAAGCCTTCTTATCATCCATACCCAAATAGTTATGCTACTAGTTTTATCCCAAACAACCATATAACAATAGTATATCGACATGCTCAACATGCTTACCTCCCACCCACCCTGCTCAACCTTCATATAAACATTTATATGTCCAAAATCAGCCTCAAGAAACATCTTTAATGTGAAATCAGTTCAAACACTCTCTTGATCACCTCCAAGATTTGGAGGTTAGGGATATGAAGAATAACATGAATGATATGAAAAATAGCATGAATGACACCAAGGAAATATTGTTAGACATCACAATGCAGATAGAAGAGTTCAGGATGCAACAAGATTTAGATTATCAAGCCTACCTTCATGAGCAGGAGTTGGAGACACAAAGGATATAGTTTGAAGAAAATATCGAGAGGGAGTTAGCTGCAAAAGGGGAGCATATGGAGTTTTCATTTTCTCAAACAAAAAAGCATGAGATTCAAACAACTCATTTCATTCTAGATCAAGCCTTTCAAGATGAGGTTATTAGATATGAAATTCCAAGTTTTAAACAAAATGGGCCTCTTAACCCTCCTTGTATAGTTATAGAGTAGCCCATTGATCATGGAGAAGATTAGAAGTATAAATCCACTGCATTTAGCTATAGAGTATTATCGATTAGAGTAGAAAAAGAATGAACAAGAGGAGCAATAAGTTGTTGCTATTTGTACTGCGTCCCCAACTCAAAATAACCATAGTACATATGAAGAGCATGTTGGTTCAGACTTGCTACTGAACCCCTTGCATTTTGATTCATTTGAAAAAATTTCTACTGTTGTTTATAAGATGAATGACAATAGAGTACATGGATTACCAGTTAACAATCTTCACTTGCAGAGACAGGATGCCCAAGTTTCACTGGAGAAGGTACCACTTAAGGAAGAACAATTGGTTTATTATTTTGAACAACTACCTGGTTTTATTGAGCAAGCTAAAGAGAGCACACAGGTACCTGACTTACCAGTTGATTTGAAACACCCAGAAGATATTGCAGAACATGATGTGCTACTGGTTCAAGATGAGATCGAAGCCTCGATCCATATGAGACATCAAGAGGTCAATCCTATTTTGGAGATTAATGAAAATGATCTACATGAAATTTCCCAATTTGAACAAACAAGCATATCAGAACTTAAGGATGATCTTAAATATAAGGTAAGCTCTCTCATGCCACAAAGTAATGAAGGTTATGAAGAAGCCCTGATTTGGAATGATCTTGAATGCTTTGTTTCAAGCTTAGATGGCAAACGTGATCAGATTGAACATGTTTATGTAAAGAAAATAGAGAGTGGTTCTCAGAATTTTTCTGACTTGTTTGATGAACTTCCTCAAATTTTTGGTGAAAATGAGGATATCACATGCATAATAGCATCTGTGCCTAGTTTTGAGCAACAAAATGAAGGGAATCAGGTAGGAAAAGTGTAAATTCAGGAAGAAACAAATGAGGACAGTCATGTTTTGGAGGGTCAATAGGTTGATTCACAAGAAAAGGTTGTTCAAGTAGAGCGAGAAAAGCAACAAATCATAGATTTTTAAGGTATGAGCTTTGAAAACCATCATGAGGATAAGTTAGAGCATACACAACATAATGAAATTGTTCATGAAGAGGATTTGTTCTCAACTATCATTGAAGATTTTTGCTCTAACATTGTTGATAACCTTGCATCTTTCAAAGCGAAGGTTTGTAATCAACATAACCAAGTGATCAAAGAGGTTGTGGTTGAAAAAACAATTGACAAAGGAGAAGCCAACAAAAATAATTATCGGTTTATCATCTCAAAAGGATGACCAATTAGGAATATTTCCAAGGTTGAGATTCCAAGCATACTTGATGAAGTTTCAATAAAAGGACAATAGATTCAACTTGTTCATTCACTCCAAACCAACAACATGGTTGGTCATATTCAAAGGATGAGTGAGTTTTTCTACATTTTGTATGAAGCACTATTATAGTTTATTGAGTATCTTTTTGTGCTTCATCTAGTTTCAGTTGTTCATAAGCATGTAAATCAACATTTGTTGTTAAGGAAGGGCAACTATTTCTCACAACCAATGAATGGTCATGTCTGAGCACTACCACTACTGGGTAGTGTAGGGTAGGGTAGTTTTTAAGTTAATAAGTGCTCTAAGCACATTTCCTTTCAGTTCAGTTTTGTTTTTCAATAAAGTGCAAATGCACTATTTGCTAGTCCCATCTTAAATAAAGCCATATTAGTCTTGTTTTGTTGTTGTATTGTTCCAACAACTAAGTTATAATGGTTTCAAGAATTTGAGGAGGGAAAAATTTGACTCCATGCCCAATGGATTATCAAGGCAACTGATTTGGCAGGCTTAGAAAGCAAGCATTCAACAAAAATCACTTGAAATGTTACCAAAATTTCACCTACAACTCATTTTGGTAGAGCTGGAACAACTGACTACTTTAAGGTGAAAGGTACTTCAATTAAATTCTGCTAATCATTATCATGTGCATATGAAGTTTTCAAATCATGCTTAGTTATTATTGTGCAATATTTTACAACATAAAGAGATTACAAAAGTTGCATGATAATTTTGTATTTCATTCATTTAGAAATGCAAATGTATACAATGTTGTTGTCTTATATAACAGGATCAAAAAGTTCTCAAAATTCCCACACAAGCCATGGGAGTAATTGTATCTGAAAAGATATAAAATAGTAAGTATAAATGCAAGAAAAGATATGCATAAATTTCAAATGAAATTTAGTTCTTATTGTGCAATATTTTACAATAGAAAGAGATTACAAAAGTTGCATGATAATTATGTATTTCATTCATTTAGAAATGCAAATGTATACAATTGTCTTATATAACAAGATCAAAAAGTGTTCAAAAGTCCCACACAAGTTGTGGGAGTAACTGTATCTGAAAAGATATAAAATAACAAGTATAAATGCAAGAAAAGATATGAATAAAATTAGAGATGAGACCTCTTATTACCTGGTGAATGACGAATCCCATTGTTGAAGATTGTGCCAGCATTGTTGAATTGTCCAGGTGTAGCTCTAGGAGAAAACCTACAAGGGTGAAAGAAGATTGATGTTAGAGCTTAGGGTTCCATTCATTATTCTATGCATATCTAATCAAGGAAATACTTGCTACCTTATAATTGATCAAGGAAAAGTAGAATGAATATTTGTATGCAGGGAAGCCAGATCATCTAATGGAAGTCAAATCATCAAGAGAGCATTGAACTTCATTATTTTTCTAACTAGTTTTCTCATTGTGCAGGTATAGGTTTATCATTTTATGATTCATCTTTTCAACATTTTAGTATGTGGAGATCAATGGGATCCTACAAGGGTTGAGCCCAACATACTGCATTATCTCATTTACAAGAAGGGAGAAAGGGTCTATTTCCATCATTGTATATTAAGAAGCCATAATAGTCATTTGCATGCATTTGCAATGAGCATTCACCATAGTAGTTGAAGGAAAGCAGTCAATTAAGATACAATCCACACAATGATATTCATTATCAATATAGCCATGCTAAGTTGAAACATAGTGGATGGTGTAGTAATTAGCACAAGAAAATGACATTCCTTTTACAGAGATCTTGGATACAACAGAGAGCATGATGAAGCAACAAATAGATGGAGAATCATTACAAACTTGCAAATCACAATAAGGATAGTGATATCATTAATATAGAAGAAACAGTGAGCAGCAATACAGTGTTATGGAGCAACAAATAATGCTTGCAAAGATCACCAACTAGAGACAAATGATGACTTTGTCACCAAAAACATAAGCTTCAAAAGTAATGACATTCATGTGATCTCAGATTTAAGAACACCATAGGTGAATTTCCAAATAGTGAAATAGTGAATAATATCTCTGGATTATTACATAAGAACATCAATATCAATGTATTTAATCATATACCATAAGAGGTACCACCATGAAACTAACTCATACCACCATACAATGAAAGAAAGAATTGGGTTGCCTTGGTTCTTGTTGTTGACCAAAGGAATGGAGGGATCCAACAGTTGAGACAATTAGTGGAAAAGGTAATGTTCATGAAGGAATGAAAAAGATGTGTAGGGTTTTCAATTATACTCATACTGTGCAATGGTATTGAATAATTTTGCAAGCCATTTTTCCTTTGCAGGGCAGCATTTTCTTGTGGAGCAGTTGACTGAGATTGCTCTTGTTTAAATTGACCACCCTTTCATGAAATATCATTCATATTATGATCTTGCATGATCTTATCATAGGAAAGGTGATTATGACATTGTGGCCACTATTACATGGTATTATATGGATGAAACAAGTACCTAGTAAGAGTATAGCCGCGACCTGTAAATAAGTGAAAACCCAAAATGCTAGTTTGCAATCATGGCTTTAAAGAGCAAGTGAGACTTTCATAAAACACAGAAGCTTCAAATCATAAATGTACAAAGAATGATATCTCTATTTTTTGTTCACAATAATCTCAAATCGAGCATCTATTTTATAGAAAATATTGAAAAGAATGCAAGATTCAACGATAGAAGAATTACCCACAAGCTTGTTGTTTAAAATACACTTAAAACCATAGTATAGAAAGATTCAAAGACTCCTTAATGGTGGCATCAAACACAAAGGAGATATTCAACAGATAAGATAAAGAGAATACATCAGAAATTTGAGTAAAGTTGTGGCCTTAAAAGCCTAAAATGTGTTTCAGAATGGAATTCAATCACTAGATTTGTAAGCAAGAAACACTTACCATGTATTTTTTTGTAGAATCCCTTAGAAAATCACTCAGAAACAACATTTAAATAAAGGGATTTGAGCTCCAAACCCTACTCATCATGGCTACTAGTGGCAGAAGTTTCTCCAAACAATTATAAAGTGCAAAATGAAAGAGACATTAGCGTTTGAGAGTTTTTACTTGATGTCCTAATGATGGGTGACATTTTGACTATGTTAATAAAAATCATTTCACATTGTTATGCCATGGTCTTGAATTTTAAGTCAATCAACCTAATGATCAAAAAAAGGATCTCGTGAGGAGATATTTGGAGCTAGGGAGTTATAGGGTTTTGTAATTATTTTTCAAATCTTTTGAAAAACCCTTCTATATTATTGCATGCTCTAATGAAGGAGTGGTCGCTTGTGTGTTTCTTGCATGATTTCAAACAAAAACAAACTATGTAATTAAATATTAAAGGTAATATTTATTTAATTACCTTAATGTTTAAAATATAATGCAAAAAAGGACTATCACATGTTAAATATTAAAATAATCATAATTGATTATCTTTAATATTTAATAAAATAGTTACCTTTTCCCCAGAATCATGCAAGAAACACAAGTGAAGTAGAACTGAAGTCAGCAGGAGTCATCTGGAGTAATGTGTTTTATTTGACTTGGAGTCAAATTTCTGTCTTTTGGAGATCTCATTGGTTGAGGCTATTATTCATGGAGGTTTTTGAGGTATAACCTTAGTTTTACATCAGTTTTAGAGTTCTTTTGATCATGCACTTTGAGGGCAAGACTATTTGAGTTCAGTTTGCTTTAGTTGTGGGCCCCTTTCCATGGATTTTCATCTTTGCTCATGAGGAGATATTTTGGTGATATTTTTCACTTCCAATTAGTTGTTTGTTCCACCTCTTGATGCCTTGGAGTTACCATATTTTTTATATATTGGAAAAGACTTAGTATTTTTCCTTAGTTCTTGCCTCTTTTCCTTTGCATTCTACAAAGAGAAGTTGATCTTGTAACTCAGATTGATCCCCTTGTAGCAACAATTCCTTCATTTTCAATAAAGAAAGCAACAAAATTTCCTTCTTAATACTTCCTGTGTTATAGTGTATGAGTGATCTGATGATATTTTTGTGATTCATTCTTACAATCCTTGGATTTTGTCTCATTCAAATAGTATGAATGTAGGGAGATGCATAGTTAATTTAGGTCATGGATTGAGTAAGCCGATTTTAGTAGTTTGAAGTTGTGAAAATACTTTTTTTCCATTCATGCATGCTCTAAATTTAGTCCCTTTCCAATGAAATAATTATGTGTTACATGCTTAGTTGAGTTGTGAAAAGATTTAAGCTTATTTGTTGAATACATCATGAGTTTGAATAAGCAAGTAGATGTAGAACGTCTGGCTATCAATATTAGGCATCCCTATATCTTCAAAATAACAAAAAAGAACATAGCATAGGTGCATACCTTCCATTGCATTGGCATCTCTTAGGCTTCATACCATCCACCACCATGTCTTCCATTCACCTTGATATGATTGCTAGTCAAGTTGAATACCAATTACTCTGAAATGGTCAAGCCCAACAAGCCATAGACTTCAAAAGATAATTCATCAAATCCAAATACCAATCAACCTCAACCCATGGTCAACTACCCACATACCCTTCTTACCAAAAATCCATAAGCCCTATTCATTCATCCATATACCCTCACTATAAAGTCATTTGGAACATCCATTAGTCATATTTATCTTAATCTTGACAAGGGAAACCAACCTTCCAAAAATCCATTCCAGGCCTCTACCTCCTATACTAGTCAACCTTCCACTAATCCATTTCAAGCCTCTACATTGTATCCTAGTCCATCGTACATCAATCCATTCCAAGCCACCATACCTTATTCTAATCCATCAACCATTAGTCCACTACCATCTACTACATCCCAATGCACCATACCATCCAATAAAAGCACATTTGTTAATGATCTCCGAGGACGACTAGAAAAGGAAATTTCTCAACTCAAATGTGAAAATAAATCTAGAAAATCCAATCATATCTCTAATCCTACAACATCCAACCATTTTTCACCATCTTTCCCTCCATTTTCTACCAAATCTGAAAATGAGCTTGCTATCAAAACTAAATCATTGTTCATTAATGAAGATCCTATCATTACACAAGATCAAATCTCATTTCCTAAACCTTTAGATATATGTCAAGAGCATAGACCAAAGCATGACGAAATGAACTCCATGACAAATCAAGGTCAAAATAGCCAAAATAACCTTCTAGATGATTATAATAACAATCCAATCCTCACTCAAGGTCTTACTCCTTTCCATGAATTCCATGACTCAACCACCTTTGTCGTGACAGATGAGATAATTTCTCCCACAAGACACATAGATGATCTTCCTCTACAACAAGAGTCTCCTACTTTAGACATATTTGCAAATGATCAAGCTATAGCTAAATTCATTGGACTCTATGATAATGACCATAAGGAATGTTTCTACATCGACTTGGAAGATCGATATCTTTTGAAGAACCATCAGAATCTAATGTTTCACAAAATTAGACCAAAGATATCAATCAAAAATATATCCAACATGTCAATGAAGCTATGACATCTTATCAACTAGGATCATATATCTTTGTCAGAGCAAGATTTTTTGTAGATGAGAAAATATTGAGTAATGATCTCCACATAAATAATGATGGGATCACATCTTGCTTCCACAATAACAAATTCCCCATCGCAAATAGAAACTATTAGAGCATGCAGTATCAAGGAAAAGGACTAGGCATACATGGGAAAGGCATTCAAGAACCAATACACTTTCATGAAAATCCTAGACATCAAGGTCTTGGCTATTCTTCAAGCAAAAAATCAAATGATGTTAGTGATAACTCCATGACATTATGGGAAACTTTATCTAATACAAATATTAAAATGGAGGCCATGAGTAGTCCTTGTCATAAGATTGTTACCAACACTCCTTCCATCCACACCATAAATTTTCATTCCAACATGAATAAACCTTCCATTTGGAACTGACAAAAAGAAAATTATTACAAATCCAAAGTTCAAAATGAAAAATCAAAGGCCATTGAATCAAACAAAAATTCAAATGGACAAATGAAGTTCAAATGGATCCCAAAGAAACATGGATCAAGCAAAGAAAATATTCCAAATCCAAAAGTTAATCAAAATGTGGAGCCACAAGAAAAGAGGTCTCCCGCATATAACAAATGTCTACCTCCTTCAAAATGGTCACCATGCAAGGCATATAAAAGTGTTGGTTCCAAACACTATCCTAGATCCAAACTCCATCATCCATCACCCCAAGTTTGGCAAATGAAAATTCCTACATCTGAATTGCCAAACACATCTACCATCATCCATCATAATCCTACATCACACCTAAAGTCTAAAAGACATACCTCATGAATTTTTCACATCTTGGCATAAACTCTTTATTGTAAGGAATCTCATGACAATATATCATGATGTGCATATTTGGATAAGGCTAACTCTAGTATCAACAAGGATCACAATGACATCGATCAATTATATGCAAGTGCTATGATCTTGACAAGGCAAATACTTCATAAAAGTCATTATTGGCATATCATGGCCACAGTATCTACATCAACACCATCAATGGATTCAAAACATTTAGTAATCAGTTAAAATAGCAAGGCCATCCAAAAATATCAAAAATACCAAAAAAATTGAAAAATCAAAAAATCGTTACCTTGATGAAAACCTGGAAAACAGGCGTCTTGGCGACAAAAAAATAATCAAAAATAAAGAAAAATAGTAAAGAGAAAAATTTCATCCAATAGTGAAAACCATTCTTATGGTGCTTTGGATAAGTACTATGATGAAAACTTGGGCAAATAGGTGTCATGTGTAAAATAAATTACCTATGTGGATCATTGAAGTTGGGGGAAAGTTGTCTCATCTCCCATACCCTTTGCATGACATTTCTTATGAAATTTCTATCTATCCATCTAAGCCCTATCATTTCCATCCATTTTCCCTCCTACTTTGATCTTGATAAGGATTGGGGTACAAACATAAATCCTGCTTTTGGAAAACTCTTGACATGAACCTATCCTTGGCCATACACTATCCATGAAATATCATGTCATTACCTTTAGAGCCTCATTATCCCTATGCGACATTGTCCTTGGAGACCAAATGATAATTCTTCCAGCCAATAATCCTCATGTCTCCTATATTTTTCCAAAATCAATCCATTATTTTTCCATACCTATTATTGGACTTGGCTTACCCTTGTCATTGGTTTAAGGACTCCAATCCACTTATCCAACATCCTTCCATCATTCCATTCAATCTTGAAAATAATTCATTCCAAATGCAACAAGCCTAAGCCATACAATCTTGTTATGCAACCTAGTACATCATCCAAAACATTCTTTGGTGTTGTTCCTAGCCTTGCTCTAGACCTCAATCCTTTAGTCACATTATCATCATAGGGATATGTCTTTCCCAGTACTCACATTGTTTCAGGATATGTCCTTCCCATGTCAACAATGTCATCATCATCATCATCATCATCACCTGCCAATTGGTATTCAACTTGACTAGGGGCAAGATCATGTTTGTACTTGGATTCTTTTGCATGCTTTCTCGCTTGCTTGTAGGTATATTTCACATGCATTTGTCATGATCCTTATAGTTTCCACCCATAAAAAAATCTCTCCAATCCATAATAACGCTTTTTTTTCCTTCCCATAGCTTGGAACGATTGACATTCTACGTCTTTTTCGCCTTCCCACCATAATACCTATCCCATCCCACCCCTAATAAATTAGTCTTATACCTGATTGGGGAAATTTCCTGACATCTGGATTCATTAGATTCTACACTTGTCATTGGAGATCAAAATATTCGAAAAAGACAAAAAAATCAAAACATTCAAAAAAAGACAAAAAAATCAAAACATTCAAAAAAAGACAAAAAAATCAAAACATTTGAAAAAGAAAAAAAATAAAAACATTCAAAAAAGACAAAAAGAATCAAATATTCCCAAAAATCCAAAAAAATTAAAACATGTCAAAACCCAAAAACAGTCGGATAACTTTCAAAAATTCCCAAAAACAGAGTCAAAGTTAATCATCTCAGTATTTGTCATTGTCGAACTACATTGCCTCTGTGACTAGATGTAGGCAAGGCCATCTGTCGATGTGTTCCCAAGGAATTAGGTCAGTCATTTAGGTATTGTTAAATAAAATCATGATTTGGTCCTTTCTCATTGAAACAAATTCAAGGGTCATGTCGAACTATGAGGTCTTTGTGCATTGCTACGTAGGCAAGGCCATTTGTCGATGAGCCCCTGAGGCCCCCTAGGTCAGTCTTTTAGGGTTTGTTGGGTCAGTAAAAATAAATGGGACACTATCAACTCAAATACTCATCATCATCTAAACTTCAAACAAAAATACTGAATCAACAAGACAAGCAAGCCAACAAGTCTCCAAGTCAAATTAGTCATTTGTCAAATCAATCAAACCAGTCAAATCGATCAAAACCAATGGTCTTATACAAGATGTGTCCTTCCTAAAACCAAACCTTGTCATTATCACACTTTGTCATTTTTCTTATACAGGTAGTTACATGATCGAAACTAGACTTGATGTCTTATACAACATGTTTCTTCTCCTGAAACCAGGCCTTATCAAAATAGTACACCCATCACTCACTTCGTCCCTTAACACACTAGCAAACACTTATTCGAAAATAATCTGAATGACTGTTGACCTTGTTGGTCTACTTTTTCTTATCTTTTAGATTTACTTCGGTCAAGTTACTAGCTACCTCGAGGATGTCCCACAAAGGATTTAGAGGAGTGATGATGTCTCATGACTAGTCTTTTATTTGATTGTTGTCTACGGTTTGTTTTGACAAAGAGACTGGGGAAATTTTTTCCTTAGTATGAGTTAGCACATTCCTTGTATGCAACTATCTATTTTACAGATGGATGACCTTGCACACCTTGATTTATGTCATACCATGGTGTTTGTTGTCCTTTGTCACATTTTTATCACCCAATGATGATTAAATGCAAAGGTCTTGTCTAGCAAAATATATATCTGAAAATTATCTCAACTAGCATTATCTCCACATCCATGTCTTCCATGCTAAAATCTCTATCTCCCATGCTAACATTTCTTTTATTCCCCTTATCCTTTCTTCCCCTTATCCATTTCAAGAGCACACTCATGTTCTTTGAACCCACATGTCCTCTCGAGGGGGCATACCTCTACCTCCTCATCATTCTTCCTTACACTGGGGCATATCTTTTTCTTTGACACAACGTGATAAACTGCATTGTATCAAAGAGGGGAAAATGTAGACATTGAAAAATGTCCTAGGATTGATAACACCATTTTTCCATTGTTTAGGGTCATATTTATGCTATTAATTAAATAATTCTTAATTATTTAATTAATTCATTTAATTCATTTCTCCATTACTCTTGATTAATTAAATAAGTTATATTTAATCAATTATGTCACTAATGTCTTCTTTTCTCTATAATTAATAAAATTTATTTATTTAACTATTACCACTTTCTACTATAATTAAACAATTATGTCAATTATTTAATTATTCATTCTAGCCTTTTTTGACACATTAATTAAATCTTATTTAATTAATGACTTGCCTTTTCGTTTACCTTTTTGAATTAAATTGCCATTTAATCAAAAAGGTGACTTGAATTTTCCTTTTGTAATTAAATAATATTTCCATTATTTAATTATGCACTTTCCTCTTCGAACTAATTGATTTTGTCGAAAAATCATTCAATTTCGTCATTCTCCTTCACTTTCAATCTTATCCCATCTTGTCTCATCTAGTTTCGGCCATTGATCGAATTAATGTATATTTAATCTTGACCATCCATTTAAACTTCTCTTTTCTATGAAAGACATATCATTTTCATTTTAACAATCTTAGAAAATCCAGAATTAGGCTGAGACAATTAATTTCTGATATTTTTCTAGGCATCGACATAGAATTTTAATTGCACTTATAATTTGAGGGCATTAGTCACTTAGAAGCGAAGTGGAGGAGGGTAATAGAGGCGATTCAATGGAAGTATGAAGACTTTGGTAACGATGTTTCATTATTTTATGTTTTATGCTTTCTTCTATGCTCTATTACTTGATTAGGATCTTTAGGATTTAAGTTTAATGATTTCCAATATTTAATCCTGGTTTGATTTTCTTGATCACACTATCATCAAAAATACTATGATGACTTGGCAAGTATCTTCCAAAACATCCAATATTTTCCAAAAGAAGAACAAATCCATATACCAAGCACACATACATCTACCCATGATTTTCCTACTCCTAATGGACATGTAGATGATCTTCATCCAAAAAAAGAGTCCCATACTCTTGATATCATTACCAAGCAACAAGAGTTGCCTACTCTTAACATCTCTACACATGATCAAGGCATAGCAAAATCTATATACATATTAGAAATTGATCATGAGGAAGACCCTTGCATAGTCAAAGAAGTACTCTTGAGCAACAGAGCATTGGGTATACAACAATCAAAGAAGCACCAATATATCTTGAAGAACCATCAAAATATGATATTTCACAAGATCAAGCCAAAGATACCAATCAAGAGGTTATCCCACATATTGAGGAACCTATCACTTATAAACTTGGATCACTTACCTTTGTTAGAGATAGCTATCTTACCAATGAAGAAGCTATCACTTTTGAAGATCCACAACAGAGCAGAGAAGGATTACCACCTTGTTTCCAAGGAAAATTATAAAAAAAATCAGCAAATGAATTATCAACGAAGAGGATTAGGCCAACATGAACAGGGTATCCTAGAACCAGTGCAGATTATTGGCACTCCTAAGCATCAAGGTCTTGGTTATTTAGAAATTAAGGAAGCTAAACATATCAATGATACCTCTATAATACCTAGGGTAACTTTATTTAATGCAAACATCAACATAGATATCAACACAAAGAGTCCTTATGATGACACTACTACCAATGCTACAACTAGCCATATTATGAATCATCATCCACACATATTTCAACCCTCTAATTGGGACCAACAACAAGAGAGAAAGTTATATCAAAGAAAAGAGGAAACCATTGAAGCAAAAAAATCAGCAAAGAAAAATGGACAAATCAAATACAAATGAATACCAAAGCAAAAGAAAGAAAATCATCCCTATCAAACTCCATCAGTCAAAAAAACTATGGGGAAAAATAAAAAAGGGAAGTTCATCCATCAAAGATCCCCAATGATGAAAAAGAAATCTTCACGAGTGACCTACAAGGTATATCAAGAAATTTGTCCCAATAAAATCTCCATATCCACCCATCATTTCTCATCATCCCAAGTTTGGAGAGTCAAAAATTTTAAACTGTTGATCAATCCATTTGAATCTCAATGCATTTAACCACCCATCCAAATCTCACATTGACCATGTGTTGGATGCAACTCTTTATCATAAGGAATCCAAAGGCATCCTATCGCGATGTGCACATCAAGGTAAGTTTGACTTTGGTATCGACAAAGAAGACAAGAATTATCAAGGGTTACAGTCAAGCACTTGCATCTTATCAAAACAACTCCTCTAGGTAGGATATTGTTGGCATGTCATGACAACAACACACTAATATTAGCACCAACAATATCTACATCAACACTGTTGGAATTGTGTGCCTCAATCTCACAGGCTGAAACCTCTGAGTAAGCATGGTCGCTGTGACTGTTGAGATGTCTAGCCGATTTGCTAGTTGATCCTGAACTATCGCTGTGACCTCTGGAATGTCTTGGCGATTAGTATAACCTAAATCTTCAGTGTAACCTTGGATAGTCAGAATGATGTTTCGGCGATGGTAGAAAGTCTGGTCGATATCGACGTGACCCTTGGTCTGTCTGGCCGATGCATTAATCGGTATGACTTGTTCCTATCGGAATGTGTCCTAGCGATGGGAGCTGTTTGGCCGACAGGATATTGGGTGTCAGGGAGACTCTTGGTGAGGGATTTCATCGGTGTGACTTGTTGTGTTCGGTGTGACCCTCTGCCAAGAGTGTTGGTTTGGCTGATGGGTTTGCTTTCGGTGTGAGTTGGGACTTCGGTGAAACCTTTCTCCGATGTATATTGTCTTGTCGTTAAGATGTGAGTTGGTGCCCCTGTTGATTGTTGATGTGACTTTGGCCGATGATCTGCATCGAGGTGACTCAAGGCGAAAGATAGATCAGAGTAACATGAAGGCTTGTTGGAAGTCTTAGCGAATGTAGAAGTCTCTCCGACGGGTGTATTAGACATCGATATGACTCCTTAGCTTGTTATGACTCTCACCGAATAGTGATAGTCTCATCAATGGGAATGCTGATGTCGATGTGAGTTTTGAACATCGATATGACCTCTCATCAAATAGCGATGGTCTTGTCGAATAGCACTACATGTGGTGGTCATCGGTATGACGTCTCATTGACATGCGACACAGGGTGAACGTTTGTTGCACCGTTTCTACGTGGAAGATGAACTATTTGTGAGGAAATGAAAATAACTATGTTCTGATGAATTGTTGTGTTTGGAATAGGTGAGTGATAGAGTGAGGGCCGAGTGGCTGGCTGGAAGGCCGAGGCCATGAGGCCGAAACAGAGAAAAGAGAGAGGCAGGGTTATGCTACCAAAATCTCTCTTGATCAAGAATCGAATGTCATGGTCCATCTCTCGTGTTGTTATGTATTGTATATTGTTGAGGGTATTGCAACAGTACTAAGATTTTTTGGTTTGAGAGGTTGATCAGGAAATGTACAGAGGGAGAGTTTGCTACTAGGATTATTTCCAGAATGAACAAGATGTAATCTCCGAAAAGGCTAAGAGCCTGAAATTGTATTGTAACCTTTTGTTGCTGAATAATACAATGGCTCAAACTTTGGAGGGTGGGGTTTTTTACCCGAAAGGGTTTTCCCCATGTAAATCTGTGTGTTCTAGATTTTTGTCTTATCTTTCATCTGTGTTGGTTCTATTTCTAGAATTTTTTATTGCTTGCTGTTGAATTTTACATGTGCTTCTCTCAGAAGGATTAATGTGGGAAATTAACTATGTTTGTTTCTGCTTTAGGACATAGTTGTACATGTCTTTGAGGTAATCTAATCAGAATTAAAGTTACCGAAGGCACTACTGTTCTTGGAGGTTTCTCTGAGATGCCCTAAAATTTCCCTTACAAGCACCACCAAGTGGTTCAACATAAGCAAAAATAAATAAATAAATAAATGTCACCATGATGAAAACCTGGTAATCAGGCATCTTATGTGACATCAAAAAAATTTAAGAAAAAAATCAATAAAATAGTCAAGAGAAAAATCGTCCTCTAGTGAAAACCACTATGGTGGCACTTTGGACAAGTACCATGGTGAAAACCTTGAAAATAGGCATCATGTGTAGAACCGAGCATCTACATGCACCATTTTAGGTGGAAGCATCTCAACATATCCACAATAAGTCCAATCTATTTTTATCCAAAATCCAACTTACCTTGATCTCAACAAATGTTTGGTGTACACTTTACACTTGCTTATGGAAAACATTTTGACATGGGTCACTATCATTGACCCTATCTTATCCAACATTATCTAAGCCTCGAGGCATTTTCCAAAGGGAAAACTCTATCCAAACATATTATCCTATCACAAGACAATCCATCATTGCTAGACACTGGGGGAAAATACTTACGTCTTGCTTCAGAATAAATCTTGATCTATGTCTTCTAACTCACAGTGTGATCTAGGCATTCGTCCCAACAACAAGGTATACCACTAACGCACTACTAGGGTAACCTTCAAAACAATTCATCCCAACAACAAGGTATATTGCCAATGCACTACCAGGGTAACCTTTAAAACAATTTGTCCCAACAAGAAGGTGTACCACCAATGCACTACCAGGGTATCCTTCAAAACTATCAAACAAAATAATTTTTTTTTGAAAAACAACAAAATCAAAATAACTTTGGATTATTCCTTCACTCAAAACTCTAAGATATCAACATCTGCTTAAACCTGATAGCTAGTTCAAGTAGATTTCCTGCAACATATCCTCTAGAAATAGAAGTGGAATATCAATCCAAGTTATCAACATTGTTTAAATCCCAAAAAAAAATTATTCTTTGAGTCAATGCTGGTCAAACTACGTGATCTCTACATGTACAACATAGGAAAGGCTTATCTCTAATTAGCCCCTGAGGCCTTAGGTCAGTCCCCTTAGGTTTCTATCATGCTTTTTTTCAACTTAGTCAAAAAATACAAAATCCAAAAACATTCACAAAAAAATACAAAATCCAAAAATATTCACAAAACATCAAAATCCAAAAATATTCATAGAAAATTCAAAATCCAAAAACATTCACAGAAAATGCAAAATCGAAAAACATTCACAAAACGTCAAAAGGCACAAAAATATTTGAAAAGCTCCAAAAATACTATCTTTGTCATCACCTATTTGCAATAAAACATCATTCATAATAAATAAATTGTCACACTCACTCTTTGATGAAACAAACAACAAACAAAGCAACATCAAAAGTTAGAACATTCAAGCAAACAATCATAAATATTTGATCACAATTGGAGAACAACAAAGTCAACGTATCAATTACTTATCTTTTGATAGTTCACCGACAACATCCTGAGATGTGTCTTAACGAATTTGTTCCTACGATAGACATGATCAACACTGGATAATAGCCCCACCCCCAAACAAATATGGCAAGTGATATAACAATATTGTTTTATTTTTTTGTTATCTTATCTTTTCAATTTACATTATTGACTCATTCCCAAGATCTCTTGAGGATGTCCATAAGGATTTAGAGAGGAAGGAATGAGGGTAATTGAGTGTCATTTAAGTTTGCTATGTTTGTGGATATTTTTGTTATACTACCATGATGAATACTTGATTTGTTCTATGTATGAATTTTTTTTTGAAGCATTTCATGTAGCAGTGGCATATTAGGTTCTTAATACCTCTTGTGTTATTGGTACGACATGTTTTAAAGCTTCTCACTGATACACTCTAATAGAGTTTTTGTATGTCTAGTATGAGCAAGAATATTCTTTGTTTGTCGAGTCAAATTCCATGCGATGGATACAATGTCACCTTGGTCATCAATACCTTGGTGCATCGTGTCTATTTGCTACATCAATAAGGATTGTTTAAGATACAAAGCCTCCATGAAAGCAAAAAAAAATCATCAATGAATAACATCAACTATTCTTCACTTCTTATTAACATTTTCTTCTTGTCACCATTTCTTTTATCAATCCTTGCACTTAAACGCATCACATCAGCTTATTAGAAAATTTGGTTCATTATCTAGAATTTTCACCAAATTTCCCGAGGGGGCACCATGCATGCCATCTTGTATGGGGCATAGTGGGGAAACTCTGGGGCATACTGGGGCAACTCTTGAGCAAGAATTTTTTATTTTTCTTTGACACAATGCTCGAAATCGCATTGTATCAAAGAGGGGCAAAATATAGACACCTAAAATTGTCCTAACTAGCAAACAACACTATTTAACTAACTCTCACCCTTCTAATTAAATAATGTATTATTATTTAATATTTGTCTATTAATTAAGTGATTTAACATTGTTTAATTAATTCATCCTCAAATCAGCATTCCACATCAATTGCATCCAAAACACTAAATTCCTCTATTTAATTAATTCAAAATTTTCTATCATTTTGAACTATTAAATAAATTTCATTTATTTAATAAAGTCCTAATCTAACTTTCTTCCTCTTGATTAATTAAATAACACCAATTATTTAATTATGCCGCTAATTCACCTTATTCCCTAAATCAATTGAATTATTAATACTTGATAGCTTAATTAAATACTTTCCCATAAAGTTGAATAATTGAATTATTATTCAAAGACATCATCAAAATTTAAATAGAACAAGTACCACTTTTTTCTAAAAGTCAAACTTGATTTGCACATTCAACTCCAAAAAGGATTAATTAATTAAATCAATTAATTAATTATCCTCACTCACTTTCATGATTGAGCAAATTGCTCAAACATAATTTCCTCAATCCCATTGAAGGTTCAAATTGATTTCATCAATTTCACAAATTTCTCCACCTATTTCCTCAATTCCATTGAAGACTGAAATTGATTTCTTTAATTCCATAGATTATTCAATCTATTTCTTCAATTACACCGATTATGTAATAAATTTGTATAGATTATGCCCATCTAAATCCTCTCAACATATTTTGATCGTCGATCAAGATATTCTACTATGTGATCCTGATCATCCATTTCAAATCACAAATTCTTTATAAAAAACCTCTTTCCTCTCAAAAAAGGATCAAAGAATCAACCTATTTTATGCAACAAAGTAATGCCAGGATCTTAATCAACATTTGAAAAAGCTTCACACACGTCTTTGATCAATGCACACACGTTCTTCAAGCTTTCACACGCACAAATGGAGGCTTCATATTGAATTGAACAATCCAACATATGTCAATATGAATACACTTCGACATGGGATGGTAAAGTTTCCTGTCTTTGAATTCATGTTGTTATCTTAGGATTTCATTTGTTGTTTTCAATAGCTTAGAACACTTCATTTCATGAGTAATGGGCATAGATCTTGATTCTTGTTTTGAATTAGATTAGGTTTGATTCATTACATTTTTCTTATTTAACACCATCGATTTCCCCCTTACACAATGATTACCTGATTATTATGAATAAATTTGATAGATTTATGCAAGGTAGATGGGATTGCACCCATAGCATGAATCCACAGTCTACCAAGAAGAATATTATATGGTAATTTTATTGACATAATACATACCAGGGTGGGTACAGTAACGGTTCCCAACCTTAAAGGAAATATTATCATGCTTAAGGCTTATCAACCAGTGCTATTGAATCCAAAAATATACAAGGAAGAAGCAACAAGAGAGGCCAAATCAATTTTAATTTTAGGCAATAGATCAATGCTACATATGTTGAGTTTTGAACCGATGTCAATTAGAGTACGTCTAATGCAAATATTGTTAATGTTAATTATTATCATTAAGGGATTTGCTTACTTCTGTACTTCTAGAGGTGAGAGTTCATGTGGATAGAACGTAATATTTGACAAATCTACATAAATATGATCTATCAACGCATTAACATCCATCGGCCTAGTAGAAGAAGGCAAGAGAATATTTTATAAGGCTTCCTAAAGCATACCTTGGTAAATAGGAGCAGTTTGAAGCAAATCCCAAAGTGAAATCTTGACTGGAGTAACACAAAGTTACTCGACAAGATCATACTCACTCGGTTGCTTAGCCGCATGTCTGAGTGCTTGAGGAAGGCTTGCTTGAGAAGGTGGTAAAGAAGTAGGTTGACCAAAATTTAGTTTATTCCTTCTAGTATTATAAGTGTGAGCTACTTTATTATAAGAAGAAGATCTAAAGGGAACACCATGAATATAATGAATCCTTTTGGGAGAAGGACTAGCTGGAGTCACATAAATGAATGATCTCTTAGGCCTTTGAGGAGTAGTAGAGACTACAATTACATTTGCAGATTCATCATTACTTTATAATAATTATTTGAAGAAAAATTCCTAACATTGATTTGTGGGGGATCAGATGTGGAACAAGATTTCTCATTCACCAATGCATCATCTCTAGAAGAGAGCACATTGGAATAAAGAGAAGGTTCATCATTCATTGATACAATGTTTCTAGAAGAGAGTTCATTGGAATGAAGAGAAGCTAGGGTAACATAAGAAAGGTATCAATGATTTCATCTTCTTTCAATAAAATATCCTTTGAAACAAGATGAATTTTATGAGAAGGATCAAAGATACCGAATGACATAGGCAAAGCCAAGTCACCATCACATGCATGGAATGGAACATCATTCATACTTTGAATAAAATTAGAAATTGAAATAATAAAAGAATATATTAAATGAATTTTGAGAATAATAAGATAAATATAATAAATCATGCATAGACAAGTCAACTAAAGGCCAATGTATTAGTTATACTTTAATTGCATGGAATGGGGTTCCAGGCAGTGCCCCAAATTTTTTTCTTAGAAGGATAAATCTTGGATTTATCCTTTTTTTTAGTGGAAGAAGTGTTCACATCAAGTTCACCAAAATGTAGAGGAGGAAATTTTCTACTCTCAAGTCTCTAGGACAAAGAAGAATCTACAAGGAGAAAATGGTCCTCAACTACCTCAAGGAATAATGCTCAAGTGATAGGATAGAAATGTGAGAGTTCTAGAAAAAAAAAGTAGGTCACAGAGGTCTTCTGGATAGACTGACGAGCCCTTGACAAAGGACAAAAACATGACACATGGACAACATCATGATGTGCTAGCATCATAGAGGCACGTTGGCGTCTCGTATGGACCCAAAACTAAGATACTATCACAAAAACAACAAGATGATTACTACTATTCTAACTTGCTAGGAAATCTTTAAATATAGGAAAATAATAAACAACATAACTAAAATAAATTAAATTAAACTAAGTAATATGTAAATGATGGAATGAGAGAATAATAGAAATAAAATTCTCACAACAAACCAAGCAATGCAGCCTCCAACAAAGAAATATCTCCAACACCTGCACGCATACGATCGAGAGAAAATGTTAGGTCTATTTAGGGGATTGTCTCAGTCAAACCACCGTTTCAATGTTTCCACCTCCATGGACAACTTGATAGAAAAATAGAGAAAATAATAGATAGTAAAATAGATAAATAGATGAGATAGAAAATGCATAGACAAGGTATGTGATAAATCCCAAGATGCTCAAAGATGTAAGATAAGAGATATATATATCACCTACAAGGCTTGAGTAAGTCAAAGAGAGGAAGAGAAGAAGAAAGATAGCTATGAAATCCAAGAGAGTTGCAAAGAGTGTTGTAAGAGCTTAAGACTTTTGTAGCAAGCTGTAGAGAGCTATGCAAAATTCAGTGATAAAGAAGAGATAATAAGAGAGCCAGAGAGAAAATACCAAGAGAGATAGAGATAGAGAAATAGGAAAGCAAAGATAGACTTTAAAGAGAGAAAATGAGGGAAAAGAAGGTTCACGAGTCATTAGAAGGCGTCCTGAGCCGTTTCCACCGACAAAGGTAGGTGACAAGTGGAAAAGTGATAAAAAAATGATCATTTAAACATTGAAAAATCTTGGGACACTAGCATGATGCACGAAAAATCAATGTGGTGTGCTAGTTCCTAGACAAATCATACCAAAAAATGGTGGGAATGAGGAAAATAAAAGGTTTGACACATAGCTGGCATAAAAAGGTAGTTGTTGAAAAGGGGTCCTAAGAATCATAAGAGGGAAAAGGGCTAATGTAATGGCTAAGATGAGCCTACACAAATACTAAGGGAGTGGACACCAAAGTGGATATAAAAGTGTAGGTGAAATTACCACAAGGTGCACTTTTATGACACTATAATACCTAACCTCATTAGGGTTTGATATTTAGATTTATTTTGTGGATGGTTATATTGCTCCTAGAAATCCTCCAATAGATCAAGTTGATAAGAAAGCATGTGAGTATAATGATAAAGCTACGATTGATATTTTGAGTGGACTAAAAAATTTTGAATTTATAAATTAATGTATTGTAAGTTTGCTAAGGACATTTGGAAAAAAATTCATAGCATCTATGAAGGTGATGATAAATTCAAGCAATCCAAGCTACACACTCATAATATTAAATTTGAGAGATTGAAGATGAAATAAAAGGATAATATTGTTGATTATCTACTCCGAGTGGATGAAATAGTGAGTGCTATTAGAGGAATAGGTGAAGAACTAAAAGAACCAGTAATTGTCAAGAAGGTACTCAAATCTCTCTCCCTAAGGTATGATGACAATTTTTTTTTTATTAAAGGAGCTAAAAATTTGAATAAGTTTACTATGGATGATCTATTTGGATGCCTCACTGCTAATGAAATGAGGAATGTAAATGGAGAAACATTCAAAAAGCATTCAAAAAGGAGAAGGATGAGGAATCTAATTCATGCAATGATTCTAAAGATGATGAAGCTAATTTTTTGAGGAAGCTAATGAAACGCTTTATAAAATATAAAGGTAAGTAACCTTTTAAATGTTTCAATTGTGGTAAAATAGGTCATTTTACCTCCAAGTGTCCTTTTGGAGAAAATAAAAGTAATGATCAGTACAAAAATGAGAAGAAGAAATTTCATAATCACAAGAAGAACCCCTATTCAAAAGAATACAATAGATCATTAGAGGAAAGTAATCAATATGTCTTTGAAGAAGAAAAAGAAGAAATTCTACTTATGGAAATGGAAGATGAAGAAATACCTTATCTTCATGAAGAAGAATGTGAAGTAGATCTAGAGGAAGAACTCATCTCTATATTAACTGATATGAGAGTAAAAATGAAAGAGAATAAAAAACTGAAAGGGAAACTTCAAGAGTTTTAAAATATGACCAGTGATATGAAAACTCAGTTAGAAAAATCAAAGAGGATAGAAGATAACTTGTAAAAAAAAAAGAAGAAAAAGAGATGGACTGTGAAAATCTTGAGGTAGAGATTGTATTTTTGAGAAAGAATTCTAAAAAGGTTAATTGTCAATTGGATAGAAACTAGAAGTGTGAAAAGAGCACTAAAACTATAGATGAGATCCTAAGCTCCTAGAGGTCACCTTTCATCAAGATCGGTCTTGGATTTGATTAAGGGTAGAATATAGTTGCAAAGTAATCTATTGAGAATATCTTTAGTAGCTCAAAGATTGACCAATACAAGGAGACTAAATATAAGAAGAAGGAAGGTGGCTTTACTAAATTCAATAATCAAAAGAGAAGATTTACAGGTCAAGCTCCTTCATGATAATCCTTGACAACTAGGTCAAACTACTCTTTCTCTAGTTATTTTTTTACTTGCAATCATTTTGTTCATAATGCAATAGATTGTAGAAGGCTTCCTACAAAAAGAATTAACTTTGTGAGTAATAATTAATTTACACCTTTAGTTTATTTCAATACATATGTTACAAGTGTAACAATTTTGGGCACAAGGAAAAGTTTTGTAGAAGTGGCTTCAAATAGCCTAATAAACAAGAATATAAAGAGAATATGGATATTTTTGCTAGTCAGAAGGAAGAACCTAAGAAGGAAGGGAAAATGAAGATTGAAAATCAAAAGACTAAAAATTTGATGATTTTTCAAACTGCATTTCATGCTCAAGAAAAACTATGTGGGTATTCTAGTCATATGATTGGAGACAAAAGTAAGTTCATCAGCTTGAATAAGTGGAATGGTGGCTCTATAAAATTTGGTACTAATACTACTATAGGGATCTATGGAAAAGGATCTCTAAGCCTTGATGGAAGATCAAGGACAAATGATGCTCTATATGTTGAAGGACTAAAGGATAATCTTTTGAGTGTCAATCAAAAGTGTGATGAAGGATACAATGTCACTTTCCATGCTCAAGGATGTGAAATCAAGAATGGAAATAATATTGCAAAATAAAGTAGGTCTAAATGTAGCCGATATTGGCATGGTGTGATGGTTTAAAGGTGGCATTGTTGTTCTCGCCACCAAGGTTCAAACCCCGTTGGGGTGGTATTGTTGAGTGGTTGTATTCCGGTTCATAGCTCCTGTTCAAAAGCGTTTACCCCTTGAATAAAAAAGTAGGTCTAAATGTAATTTGTATAGCCTTATTGAAGTCAAAGGAAGAAGTTCTTTGTTGGGACAATTTGATGAGAGCTAGCTATGGCATAAAAGAATGGGTCATATCAATTTTGATAATCATGTGAAGATCTTCTCCAAGAATGTTGTGAGAGATATGAGAAAGATTATTAAGCTCGCAAACACCTTCTACAAATGATGTCAAATATGGAAACAAATAAGAGCAAGATTCAAGATAAAGGAGCACTCTACTATAGAACTATTGGAGTTGATTCATACAGACCTATGTGGTCCAATGAGATCACAATCCCTGAATGGAAAAAGGCATTTTATGTTATTTATTGATGATTTTACTATATTGACTTGGGTGGCTTTCTTAAGAGAAAATTATAAATCCTTTAGAAAATTCAAAATCTTTAAGGCCATGGTTGAAAATGAATAAGATCAAATATCAAATGTCTAAGGTATGATAGAGGTGGCGAGATTACTTCTAATGATTTTGAAGGATTTTGTGAAAAATATGGAATTATAAGATAATATTCTACTATAAGGACTCCTCAACAAAATGGGGTAGATGAAAGAAAGAATATAATAGTTCAAGAGATGGCTATGGAAATGCTCAATGAAGCCAAGTTGTCTAGTGTATACTAGATAGAAGCAGTTCATACTACTATACATATCCTTAACAAAGGACAAATGAGAGTTAATAGTTACAAGATACCATATGAGTTATAGTATGGTAGACCTGCATTTGTCAAGAATTTTAGAATATTTGGAAGTAGAGGCTACATTAGAAGGGATGAAGATAATTTGGGAAAATTTGATTCTAGGTCAGATGAAGGTATCTTTCTTGGCTAATCATCAAGAAGCAAGGAATAAAAATGTTAGAATAAGAGTCTACATAAGATTTTTGAGAGCATAAATGTGAGAATTGATGAGAATCTACATCATTTCCATTAGTTAAAAAGGATCAATATATTGCACAATTATAAGAAGATGATGAAAGTATAGATGAAGATGATAAAAATATAGAAGAATAATCTAAAAGAGAAAATACAAAAGCTCCAGGTAAGTATGTTTAAAAAAATCATTCTAAAAAAATAGATTCTTGGAGACAAAAATGATGGAGTTATGACTAGAAGAAGGCTAGCAAGGATGGATGAACATGTAAACTTTTGCGTGTTATCTATAATAGAGCCTAATAATTTTGTAGAGGCTAGAAAATATGAGAATTGGGTTAATACAATGGAAGAAAAATTAAATTAGATTTAAAAGAATGATACTTGGGAGCTTGTTCCAAGACCTAAGAATGAGAATTCAATTGGCACTAAGTGTATTTTTAGAAACAAATAAAATTAATATGGGAAGGTAATGAGAAATAAATAATATTAGTTTGCAAAGGATATGCTTAGCTAGAAGGTATTGGTTTTGAAGAAACTTTTTCTCTTGTGGCTAGATTGGAAGTAATCAAGATGTTCTTCGCATATTCGGTCTATAAGAATTTTAAGGTATATTAGATGGATGTCAAGTTAGCATTTCTCAATGGAAATATTGAAGAGGAAGTGTATATTTAGCAACCTGAAGGATTTCATTTGTCTTAGCATAAGGATTATGTCTCCAAATTTCAAAAGGCATTGTATGAACTTAAACAAGATCCTAGTGCTTGGGATTCTAGATTGGACAAGTACCTACAACAACAAGGATTCAAAAGAGGGATTATAGATAGAAATCTGTACACCAAGACAAAAGGTGAGTATAATTTGATTGTTGTTGTCTATGTTGATGACATCATTTTTGGTGGAAATCATGCCAATATGTGAAAAGAGTTTACAAAAGAGATGCAAAAGGAATTTGAGATGTCTATGCTCGGTAAATTATCATTTTTTCTTAGTTTGAAAATTGCCTAGTCATATAAGGGTATTTTTATATCTCAAACCAAGTATATTAAGGAGATGTTGAGAAAGTTCAAGATGGAATATTGCAAGCCAGTTAGTACACCAATGGTGATAGGATGTAAGCTAAGCAAGGATGATGAGTCACTTGAAGCAAATCAAACTCTATATAGGTCAATGATTGGAAGCTTTTTGTATTTGATTGCTTCTAGACCTAACTTTATGCAAGCAGTGTGCATGGTATCAATATTTCAAGAAGCACCTAAAGAAACACATGTGAAGGTAGTAAAAAGGATTTTTAGATATTTGAACAACACCATTGACTATGGTTTGTGGTATCCTAGAGGTGATGATTTTACTCTAGCAGCTTACACAGATGTTGATTGGGTAGGAAGTGTTGATGACATAAAAAGTACCAATGGTGGAGCATCATGTCTTGGTAAAAAACTTATGTCATGACTAAGAAAGAAGTGATATTTAGTATCTTTGTCTACATAAAAGGTAGAATACATTTTTGCAACATCATGTTGTACTCAAGTGCTTTGAATGAAATAAAATTTGAAGGATATAAAGGTTGAGTATAATGAACCTATATCTATTCTTTGTGATAACACAAGTGAAATTAACATGTCAAATAATTTGGTGATGCACTTAAGGACAAAGAATATATCAATCAAACACCATTTTCTGAGAGAGGTTACTCAATATCAAATTACAAATATCTTTACAAGACCTCTTCCCAAGGAAATATTTGAGTATCTCAAGCTAAAGCTAGGAGTGACAACTCCCTTCTTTTAGTAAACATTTAGATGAAGCACAAATTAAGGGGGAGTACTTATTTACTCGGCCCCTAGAGGATTTCCCTTAGGGGGAGTGTTGTAGAGAATTGTTGTGGCCAACACTACTAAACAAAGGGGAGTATTGTTAATCCTTTGCCATTGATATCAAAGAGGGAGTATTATAAGAAAAATTGGAAATATGAATAAGCAAGAGAGTTATAGGAAAGGGGTAGAAAACTTAGTGTGCAATTTAGTATGTGTTCCATCAATGAAAAAGGGGGATATTGTTACAAAGTATTGTCATTGATGTTAAAAGGTCAAATGGTTTTCATTGATGTCAAGTTCTTTGAGATATAGATTGTTGTTTTGATATGATTTTCTCATGTCTGCTCATGTTTGTTCATGGCCTAGGAGAATCTCTACATGGTATTTTGGACTAGATTGGTGATCATATCTCATATTTAGTTAGGGTTTTGTGCTCTTGGTAGGGTTTTATCCCTAATTCATTTAAACCCTAAGCATTTTGCTCAATTGTGCACTTCATATTCTAATCTATCATTGAATGGCTATCGGTTGTTCTCGATTGCTTAAGTTATTACTTAAGTCATTCAAAAATATTGGTTATTAGTCCCACTCACCACTTGCCTTAGTTCCAAAATATTTTCTTAAGTCTAAAGTTAATACTTTAGTGGTGCAAAGAGTGGCATCAATGAGACATATGTCATGCTAGTGCACGAGCCCATTTGAATTCTATCTGGACCATGGGAAGTTTGTGGTGAAGTGCTATGCTGGCCCATGTTCAGTAGACCAACAACCAGCATAAAAGTGTGTCAGATCAACAGTTAGCACAATAGTACATTTTGAATCCATTCTAACTTAATCAAATTTGTAGTGGTATAAAATATTGACAAATGTCATGTTTATGCATGAGAAAATTTTAGGCCTGACTTGAGCATGATGAATTTGTGATGAATAGATACATTGATGCATGTCTTGGGTGATGTTAGGGGGACATGTGTAACGATAGCATGAAAGATCATTTTGGGTCTACTCCAACAATGGTGAAATTGCAATGAAGTAGTCGGTTGACATGGGTCTATAATGATGTATGCCAAAAGACCTTTCTCCATGGGGACTACTAACCAATCAAGGATTGGAACTAAAAATGGATATTGGATCATTTTCCAAAATGTCCAATCATGTTTTAAAATATTGCGAGGATCATCGACGTGTTGGGGATCGGAATTGAAAATGGATATTGGACATTTATCAAATATGTTTGATCGAGTTTAGAAAACTTGAATGACTATTGGAAATTTTAATGTGGTATCTCCATTCCTATTGGGTGCAGTATATTTATTTGTTAGAGGGATCCTTTTTTTTTTATTGATGCATTCTTTTGATTGGAGCTATGAACTAGTGAGGCCACAAATGGGGGACCTCATCCCTGGCATGAATACAAGAGTGCATTGTTGTCAAAGCCACGCAATGGAATGGTAGCCCCCTCCCACGAGCATGACAACCTAGTAAGGGCATAAGGCATGTGAGCACACCAACCTAGTGAGGGAAGAGGCAATAAAAATGGGCTCAAGTATGGAGACTTGAACTTGGGTGGCTAAGGGTACAACTCCACCACTTAACTATCGCACAATGGGATCAACCCCTTGTTAGATCTTGATTTCAATGTGCCCCTTTCATTTTTCCCACAAAGATTGAAGATTGATGACTCAAATTCAAAGGTGCTCAATGACTAGTTCCTGGTTGAAAATTTGAATTTTTCTCTACACATGCCGATAGGGTAGTGATATGATATTTTAGAGGCTGCCTTACACTTCACAAAATATGCTAATTTTTGGTCTAGGCCGATATTGCAATATTTTCTATCAACCCAAATCAGTATTTATGTAAATTATTTTTGCATTGTGAATTATAGTGTGATAGTATAGCCTATATTTTTGTACATGTGTCTGAGATATATCCGACCAATTTATGATAAATATTTCAAGGTGGAGGATGGTTATGTGAAGCAAAGCAAGGTATAAAAGCGAAGTTATCAAATTGACAAAGAAGAATTGCAATATCACTATGTAAGTTTTGTATGTCAGATAATTATCTATAAGTGTTTGTATTCATGTGAATTTGGTGCCTCTTGTTCCTTGAGCTAGTGCTCATTTTGTGAGATTGGTGTCTCAAAAAGGTTGGTTCCTATAAAGTTGCTTTGGAGATTGGTGTCTCCAGTGGGTTGGTGCCTACAAATCAATTGTAATATTTGATATTTCTTTGTGAGGCTAAATTTGGATAATAGATCCAAGCATCACTTCTCACTAGGGGTTTTTTCCTTTATGGTTTCCATGTAAATCTAGTGTTCTTGTGTGATTGAGTTCATTGTTGCTTCTAATGTGTTGTGATGTTTTAATGATCATTAAATAAAGTTTAAGTTTAAGGATATACTAATTCACCCCCCCTCTCAGTATACTTGTGTGCTCAACATAATTAACATGATCCTCTTCTAATTATTGTTTCTATTAATTTAATTTACATCAAGTGTACTCTCATTGACCTTGGGTCTAGTCTCAATAATTATGGTGTAGACTTGTTGAATTGCATCAATATAGGAATGCCTTGTATTTCTCATGCAACTCTATCTTTTTTGTAGCTTTAATATCATTGGTAGGAAAGTTCTTGGCATCGTAACATTTCTTATTAATTTGGGCCCTACTATATTTCCCACTATGATATACGTGATGCTAAGAGCCTTACCATATAATCTTCTTCTCGATAGACTATGGATTCATTCCATGAGAATAGTTCCATATACTTTGTATCAATATATAAATTTTTTCCATGGTAACAAATCATATATAATTAAATTCAATCAAATTCCCTTTCAATAATATTCACAAGTGGATCTTCGTTATTAGCCTAGTTCTTCTTTAGCACTTTGCAATCTAATTTTTTCATCTTCTCTAAATCTAGTTACACCATTATCAACTTATATTGATGATGTTATTGATGTCTTTCTTTATTCATCTATCTCTAATGCATGTCCTAGTGATGATTGGGGATCTTTAGAACTAACACCCTCCTTTGTTAGTGAGTACAAATTCAATCCATCTCACTTTGACATTCCAAAAATTTCATTTGAAATAGTTAACACTTCCAATACTTATTTTGATGACTCTTTTGAATATACATCTCATATTAGCTATGTTGCTAATGGTCATCCTCCACCTTTAATAAATTTACAATAATTTTAATATCAAAGTTTTAGTTTTCTTTCAAAAATCAGGTATAAAGGCAATGGTTGTGGCTAGAAGGAATAAGGTATCAAGATATTTATAGAGACTAATCCACATTACTCTAATGTGAGTCTTGGATACCAACCTCACTCTTTCAAATATAAATACCTTAATTTTATGGATGTAAACATGTTTTATGCCTCTCTTGATTCTTCTTCTCTTTCTTTATTATATATTCAACTTATTATGGATAACATAAAAATAAATATAGCCCCTCTAAATTATTTTTCTATATACGAGGATCTTTCATATTTCCTTCGTGCATGTGTATATTTTCCTTTCTATCATCATAATAATAGACTTCCTTATTTTTTAAATACTAATGGACACTTTGGGGAGTATGTCGTGATTTTTGACAGTTCTAGTTCTCTCTAAAATATCTCTTAAGCCTTTCCACACATTTCATATCCTTACCATAGTAAGTGATACTATCTATGTTCCCATATATCCTAATAATATTGAGAAATTTATTCAAATTAAACAATGTCTCTCTCCTTAAGAATGTTCTTTCCATTATGAATTTCTACATAATTTTATTGATCTCTTCATCTAGATGTATGAGGATATGCCTAGTATTGATCCAAAAGTGGTGGTCCATAACAAAGTGATTTATCATGATGCCTAGCATATTAAATATAAAACATAAAAAATACATCCAAAGTTCACTTTAATGGTTAAGGTTGAGATAAAGAAGCTCTTAAAGTAACTTTATTTTCCCCACTATTCACCTTGCATATCAAATTTCATTATTGTTGCTAAACCTAATTGTCATAGTCGAGTATGCATTGATTTTTGATATCTAAAGAAAGACTCTCTAAAAAATGAATTTCCTCTTCTTGATAACACAATTTCTTATTTTGTAATTCCTTTAGGTTTTTTTTTTTTATAATGGTTCATCATTTCATAACAAGCTTGTGAAGCAATTACTTAAGGAATTCCACATCCAACATCACTTCTCTACACCTTATTACCCTCAATCTAATGGTGAACTTGAGGTTTTAAATAAAACAATTGAATAAATTCTTCATAAAATTATTAATAAACATGGTAAATATTGGTAGACACAACTTTCATATGAATAATAGGCCTATTGCATGAGTTTTCATATGGCTACTAACACTACCCTATACAATTTTGTGTATGACACTCATGTCATCATGCCTTTTGAGATGAAGATTCTATCATTGTGGGTTTCACTTCAAGGGCTTATTAATGATAATAAATATTGTGAACAAAACTTACAACAAATTAAAACTCTTAATGAACATCTCTAAGATGATTAAAAATATCTTAATCGTAGCTAAAATTAGCATGTTCTTTTTCATTCCTTCCAAATATATGATTTAGTGAGAATTAGTGTAATATAAACACCCCAACTAGTTCTAAGGGAAAAATTATCGCTAATTGGCTAGGTCCTTACATTTTTTGGGAAAGGTGTCTCAACCTTGCTGGACTATTGTTAATATTACAAAAGGTGCAATTTTTAGGTATTTAAGGGCTATAGGCTTAGTTTTAGGCAAAAATAAAAATTCTTGGTTGCTTAAGATAACCTTCATTGATGCCCATTTCATATATATATCTTTGAGTACTTCAGCTTTTAAAAAATCATACCTCGCTTCCTTTCAACACTATCACCTTTATTATGGTTCTAGAGCTTATGAACTCTATACAATGGATAATAAGCCTTAAATAACTCATAAATGCAATACATCTTCATCATTTTTTAATTTTTTTTTCTCTTTCATGTGATATTCAATTATAATGCTTACTCCTTACAAGATTGGTGTTGTTTATCTTATGTCATTCTATAATGGGCATAACACTTTTGTGCTATGATCTTCCTAGGAATTTTATATTTCATAAGAATATAAGATCCTTATTCTCAAAACACAATGCATTGGATTGTTTAGTGTTTTCAAAACTTACAACTTGTTAAATGCTTATTTTTCTATTCTCAACATGATTTCTAATATCTTGAATTGTGTTTGTAGTTTTCATTTAGTTATGGAAATTACTTAGTTTCTTTACCATGTTCATTTTAAAATTATTTAATTAGGTCATCATAGTATTTAGTTAAAATTAATAATTTTATTGTTTAGTTAGATCTTAGTTATATTTAATTAAGAAATTTAATTTAATTATTTGATTAGATCTTTATTGCATTTAGTTGATAAATTTATTTTCTAATTGTTTAATTATCTAATTATTGTATTTAAATAAATAAATTTATCTAATTTTATTTGATTAAATTATAATTGCATTTAATTAAATAATTTAAATCACATCATAATGTAAAAATAGAAACATCCATAATGGGTTCAAGTAAATTCATTGCCAACAATTCATCATCGTGACATATTCATTATGTATACAATTCACCACTAGTAATTCATCGTTGTGGTATGTTCACTACGTATACCTTTTTTATGCGTTCAACAAAATCTCTATACTTTTTTCTTTTTGGGTGCTCTTGATTATGTAAATATTGAAAAATGTATACGTAGTGAATATACCACAACGACGAATTGTTGGAGGTGAACTGTATACATGATGAATTGTTGGTGGTGAATTGTTGGGCAATGAATTTTCCTAGAGCCATCCATAACATAGATACAATAATACAAACATCAAAATATCATATATATATAATGGTAATTTTGCTCACATCAAACATTTGGTATATAAATATATACACCAAATGTTTTATGTGTACAAAATTACCACTATAATATATATATCAAATGTTTCATTTGTACAATTTACCACTATATAAAAATGTGGTGTGAGTGTACATGTATAATTATAAGAGTATAAAAAAATATATCATGGTAGGGTATCATTGCTTAAACCCTTAGGTGTAGGTGGCTAGTTTGGCTATGCAAGTGGCTATTGTATAGAGGCTATAGATTGAGAATAGGCCTGAGAATGAGACCCACTTTGTGTTTTTAAAAATCTAAGCACCTCTCTTAGCTCCACTTCCTCCTCTATTAGTTATAGCTCTCACTCTCACATCCTCAATATTTGGTCCTTAAGGTCAAAAACCCTGGGATGATCTAGGTTTGTTGGTGTAGTTTCTCAAATCCTCTTTAGCTCTATTTAACTCTACTTTACTTTTATCTAAAGAGAATCACATAAAAACTTTTCACTCTCTGCTTTTGACACTACCAAGTCTCATGTATCTAGAGCATTATCACCTAGGCCATCACCTAGTCTCACTCTATATTGAGGGATATCACCTGTACATCTCTTTGATAGATCTATATACCTTGGCCTCCTCATAAGAAACTCATAGTTACACAATGGGATCAAAGATATGAACATGCTTACCCATGTTTTGTTGTGGTTGAAAATTGGCTTGCATACCCTACTCAAATTATACATTGGGGCCATATTTATAATGACCTAACCAATAAATTCGAGTCACTTTCATGTGCATTTTATAAAAAAATAAACAATTGATCATCCCATAATCATATTATACAATAAAACATACTCGTCTAGTATTTTTCTAAAATAAAAAATGATATTATCTAGTTCCCTGACCTTCAAGTTGGGATCTAATGGAGTAGAAGGCCTAGTTGATTTCATTTCCATAGTCACCATTGGCATGGTGGATACCTCACAATATCAACACTACTCAACTTTTCCCACACAATCTAGCTCAAGATGCCACTTGCATTCAATAGTGGTCTTATGGCTTGAGGTCAATCCCTATACTTCTTCGATTTAACTCTATCCTCCTCCCCCCATCATCATGGTCCCACCATCAATGTCAATGTAGTGTTCTCCTCAGTCTCCTCCTATTCACTCTCATTACTACTCTGCTCATCTCTTGTGTAAGATTTGGCTATGGAGATATCACCCAAGATCTAGAGGCCAAATGGAAAGCACAATGAAAGAGAAGATCACTATGATAAGAACATTTTGTATTCACATCAAACAATGCAAATAGAATGGATATATAATGTATGAGAGACCATTGGTTATATAGCCAAGGTGAGACATAGAATTATACAAGATCATGACAAATGTCTTAATCCCATGTCATGAGACAGTTAACTCATTAAATGCTAAATGACCTAGGAAACAAGTATTAAATGACATGATATAAGATAAGATATAATTCCAACTAAGACTTCTAGAAATATTCCTAGGACCTACTAGGTGAACTAGTTAGATAAAAAGACTTATTTACACCAACACCCCCTTGAGTGAAACTTCAAGAGTAGTAAATTATTATGCAAATGATGCAAAGATGATGATGGGTCCTAGCTAGTAGGACATGTTAGGTAACCATGTAAAAATGCAATCTCTCAAAAACATATAAAAGGATAAAACCTAGTGGGACAAAAATCCTCCCCAAAAGAGATGAAAAAAATGTTCTAATTGAATGATGAGAAGGAGAAAACTCCATGTGAGGAAAAATACCCCCCAATAAGAGAGAACAAGAAGACAGAGTATGCAACCCCCTCAATATAGTGTCTCCTAAAATGATGGTATATTCTCTCCAATGCATGTTGAAGATGATCCAATACCATTGAACAACATTCCTCCCCTTAGGAAGAAACAAAACCAAGAATGTATGCATGATTTCTTTCCATTCTTGAAAGGAATGAGGGAAGTTGAATGATGGGTGATGTCTCTAAAGAATGTGCAAGTGTATCCATGTCGATGTCAAAATCTAACACACTCCAAACAAGAATTATAGGCCACACCGATGAAGAGGAAAATCCATAATCTCCAGGAAATTATTGTAGAACACAATCCAAAGAAAAATATATCCCCTATGAAGATAAAGAAGCCTCCTCCAAATACTAGTCAAAATTATCCACACTCATGTCAAACTGTGAAGAATGATCATGTAGAGAATGAACAAGAGGGTAAGAGTGTTCCCTCACAACAATTGAAGAAGGGTTATCTTCATCAAAGAGAAGATGTATGGAATCAATCGTGTATCCTAAATCTGAAAAGTAGGAATTTGCAAACAAACTTGTAATGTCTATCAAGTACTCATCCCAAGAAACCATATCTAAAATACAATGAATATCCTACTACATTGAATCACAAGAAGCCATATTTGTAGCCACAAAAGCATCATCAAATACAACAAAATATGAATATGTTATCTCAATAGGAGGAAGAGAAGAAATAAGAGAAGTCTCTTTGTTAAATGGACATTCAAAATATTCACTATAGTCAAGCTCCTCTAAAATATCATCATCATAGGGTATAATATCAATATCATTAAGGGAAATTAGGAAATATGCAATAGGATCATATAGGAATGGAGAGATATGAGGGTCTCCAAAGATCTCCTAAATCTTGTTCCAAAGGATGCATGGGCACTCAATATTTGAGATCTCCATGAGAATATCAACACCAATAGTTGTACCAATCAATCCTATAATATGATCAATGTTATTATGCCAAACTGATTTCTTCCATGTTGTTTCTAGTTCAAGTAATAGTCCATAAAGATATGGAAAAATATTAAGCCACCTGAGATGTCTTAGGATACCTTTCTACCATGACTCATAATTGTCCTTTTTCAGAATTACCACAAAAGGATGAATAGAAAAACCCATGATACATCCTCAAAGATCAATACAAATAAATCAACCACAAGAAGATTCCTACCAAATTCACTTAATCAAAGAACCCCCAAGAAATATATGAGCTTAACACTTTATCATTAGTGCAATTATAAATGACACTTGCCAAAAACAATGAAGTGGTCTTGATCTTGGTACATGAAAATGTCAAAATTGGCCACATAATCAAAGTACAAATTTTTTGACAAAATGAGATTAATTTGATAACACCACTAAAAAGTACACATAAAATTATGCACTTAAAAAAATTATTGCACACAAAAATGTTACCATAGGATCAAGAACAAAGCCTTGAAAGTTCCCAAAATGAGAACAACTTAGCAACACCTATGAGAATCTACAATTTATAGAAAATACATATACCAAAATTAAAAACCATCTACGCAACTGTAAATATCATGAAATTCTTCCCCAAATAGAAAATAGCTCATAAAATGAAGGTCTTGAGCTCGAGTTATGAGCATTTGAAAATCACTCTCCAAAACCAAAAATTTAATGGAGAGGGGGAGAAATTAAAAAGGCCTTGCTAATGTCATGTTGATGTCAATAGGGAATATTCCCAAAATATTTTTTCAAACATGTAATTAAATTTGATGTCCTCTTAACTATCACAGGTCAGTCCAACTATGGATGAAATATTCCTTTGAAGGTTAAAATATTCTAAAAATGATGTCAGAATATTTTTAAGACATTTAGAATATTCTTTATTATTCCTATCGGTTTTCACCCAACTATCCACCTACGGGTGTTGGTGGCGGGCCCTCCTGCCCATGCCATCTGGTGTTGCAGGAGCACCCATGTACCATGCAAGTCTGCAAGGTACAATGTGTAGACTATACAATATATTTTTTTATTTTTAAAATATTTTTTTAGGAAAAACTATTAAAAAACCTGAAAAAAAAATTTTAAGGACTTTTTTTCTACCAAACCATACCATACTATTGACTTGTGCAAGCAATCGTACAGTCATACAAATGACTAAGGAGGGGAACATTTTTCTTTGATGGCCTCAAACAAAGTTGTCTAATTTTGATAAATTAACAATTGATCTTGGAGTTTTTGGGCCTTTTGGACATGATGGAAAGGTTGGATTTTAATAAAAATGCTCCAAAATTGTAGCTACCTCTTGGATTTGCTAACCATTTTCCAACTTCAAATCCTCATAGATCTAGCCTCATATATACAATTTGGACAAAAAAAAGGAAAAAAATGACTTTCTTGAACACCTTGAACTCAATGGTGAGCTCAAATTTTCACCAACAAGCTCCAAAGTGAACCTTCAATACAAAGACACAAAGAGGAACCCCCTAGAATCTGGTTTTTCTATCAAGTTTTCTTGATTCTCTAGGTCATCATTCGATGCAAGAGAAGAGCATACTCAAATTTTCAAGATCCACCGAGATCTCTCAAAAAGGACTAACCAAAGGCACTTGAATTGCTCTGATACCATGTAAGAATTGGCTATGGAGATACCCACCCAAGATCTAGAGGCCAAATGGAAAGCATAATGAAAGAGATCAATATGGAAAAAATAAATTGTATTCCTATCAAGCAATGCAAATAGAATAGATATAAAATTTATGAGAGGCCCTTGGTTATATAGCCAAGGCAAGACATAGGATTATACAAAATCATGACAAGTGTCTTAATCCTATGTCATGAGACAACTAACTCGTCAAATATTAAATGAATTAGGAAACAAGTATTAAATGACATGAGATAAGATAAGAGCTAATTATAAATAATACTTCTAAAAGTATTCCTAGAACCTACTAGGTGAACTAGTTAGGTAAAAAATATTATTCATACCAACATCTTGGTTATAATGGCCTATGCTCTCATGTAGGGACATTTTTTGGAAAAATTAGTGCTAGTCCTGATACCTACCACCATGTATTAATCTTTGACAACACTTCAATGCCATCCTTATCCTTTGTAGGGTTTGGGCCCTCCTTTAAGCTATCTAATTCACTATGAGTGATATCTAGGATGGTAGGCCAAGGCTAGTCCTTTCATATCATGATGCTACAGTGTGAGCACACATAAGTTAATACAACTAGAGGAATCTAATACAGTTAACAAAACTACTTCACCACTCACATGTGGTATAATATGGCGATGATATGGTCAAGGTTACTGACTAATAACCAACCTTATAATATTTTGGCTAGTTGGTAGCCTCCTTCATGCCACATCTACATCTATCCAGAAGGCCTCCATATAACATCTACATTGTGTAGCCTATAAAAGGTCATCAAACTACTACCACCTTCTCAATGAGTAGGAATGTGCTTTCAACATATCCCACATAATTTTTGATGAATAGTCAATTGATTGTGCTTAGTCAATGTGGTTTAAATCTCATATGTAAAGGAGGGTGCATTCCATATACTATAGGTCTCATGGTGCACATAGCAACCTAGGTTGTGATAAATGTGTACATGCATGATCCTTCCCTATGTGAATAATGTGACAATCTCCTCCATCACTTAAATGGTATGTATGAGACCACTATGTAGGTGTGTGCTTTTCTCATTATGTGCAATGCAAATGGTGATCATGGAAATCAAAAACTATCTAATAAGGGGAAAAAATACAACTCCCTAATTAAGCCACCTCATATAGATATGCCCAAACTCATCCTCTAGTATGTTTTGGCTAATCACATAAATTTACTTGCTTATATATAGGACATTGATCATTGTCTAACGACATAAGATGTCCTTGAATTGGTAATCTTGAAAAATGTGGTATACATTCTCTTATTTCATCATCATCTCACTAGTGGGAAGATAAAAATTTGAGGCATCTACGTCCCACCTCTCAATTAACACCATAAGTATATGATAATGGAATCATATCTCTAAAATTGTGTATACCTAAGAGACTCCAAATCAATGTAGTGTTGCAATTCCCCAGGATGACACAATCAAAATAAAACCTAATGAAATATTTTTTTCAAACAAAGACAACAACATCAATAATGCAAAAATGGCATATTGCACTTGCATAACAACATGCACACAAGTGTTACAATGACACAATAACAAGGACAACAAGACAACCTCACCATTGAATAAGCAAGGTGGTAATAATGGAAGAATAACCACTCATGGGATGAATCCACAATGATGAACATACAAGAGAGAGAAAGGAAAACACCTACACAATGATCGGTTACTAAACCACAACCATGTTCTCTTGCAACACCACACTAGGATAGGATGAGGGAAACACCAACCTCCAATCCATATCTAGACACACTTAACAACCCTAAACATAGTAGAATACATTCAAAATATGTTTCCTAACCAAGAGACACAACTCTCCACTAATTATAATGATGATGGGTCACTTCCAGACAACCAAACACTTTCCAAGATGCCCCATTGTAACATGAAAGCACACAAGAGAACGAATACTACTGAACAAAACCCAATGACCTATGAGGAATATTGAGGACAACAAAAATTCCAACCATGAAGGATTACAACCTTCTCAGGTATTCACAAGACAAGGTGCACAATCTCCCTAACCCTAAGTTTGATAACTAGATAACTTTAGAAGAAGGCATGCAAAATGAGGAAAGAGAAGCCACAAGTTCTCAATGAAAACATATAAGAACATGCTCACAAATCCACTAGATCCCTGAGACCATGAGGAATAGCTTCCATTTATATGGTATTCCTTGGATACAAGGCTTTGAAACAAAGAAGAAAGATCAAGTCCCGACACAAAGATACTTGACTAGGTTTTTGAGCGTTCCAATGACTAAAATGGCTAGAATGGAAAAGATACAAGGAATATAAATTATTTTTTAGTGGTATTAGGCTTAGAAACCATTGGCTAATCAAGGTTGAGAGAGTAAAAATTTTATTTTTTGTACGGGGAATTATGTAACCCAAGTACATGACTAGATTTCCCTATTATGCAACCTAGTTGCCACATTGGGTACAAGGCTGCCCCACTAGACTTAGTTGCATTCTAAATAGTCTAGGTAAATTTTGGGAAAGACAAGGTTGCCTAGTTACAATACAAGGCCACCCAACTATGAAATGAGGTCCTTAAATTCATTTTAAATACTAATCAAATGATTCCCATGTTCATTTTAGCCTTTGCACAATACTGAAAGGAAAGCTGAGTGCGAAAACGCCTTCCTAATGCTAATTCTTAGAAGAGATATGCATATATGACACTCAATTTCAAATTATAGTTCATTAAGATGCACATTTACAAGTAACAAAAAAGATAATTTAAATAACACAGAGAGAGAATTGAACACCAATTTTTATGTGGGAAAACCCTTACGAGAGAAAAACCCACACACCAAGCAAAATCTCTTTGTATTACAATAAAAGAGAATTTACATACAAACTTTCAAAAGTTCTGCTTCCAAGTGTTAATTCACAGTATCAATCTTAGTAGCATAACATTTCCCTAATTAACCTTGCCTTAGTTCAATTTGAACAACAACCACATTCTATGTTATAGAACATACAATGTTGACACAAAATTTGTTCTACATTCCAAAACCACCAAGGAACTGCTTGATTGGAATTCCTCGAGCAAATACAGTAAATGGTTTAACTATTTTCTATATCAGACCACCGAAGAGACTTTGTTCAAGCTCTCTTCAAATTCACAGAGTCACTTCGACAATCTCACCATACGCCAAAGCATCCAGTCACCCATCCTTTGTCAGCTTCATCCAATCCCCACTCTCCTTAGCATGGTTGGGTCCCACCAAGGCACCCGTGGGCTGGTTGGTTACATAGCTCTATGCATATGCATTTCTATTTCAATGAGACAATCCATCATTTCTCAACAAAACAAGGATGTCACTTTGATGAGGGTAATACCACTCCATGTGGTTCCCATTGCAGCCCATCATCCTATCAAAAAGACTATCTTCAAAGTCTTAGCGAGCTCGTGAAGTCCCACTGACTAAATTCACCAACCTTCTATCGACATGTCGAGGAGACATGACTCAATGTCCCAGAAAAATAGAAAAGTCACTCTGATACACTCTCATGAGAGTTTCAAGGAGACATTAAGAAAACTCCCTTCGAAGTGATTAACTCTTGCTAACAAAGCATACACCACGCCAAAGCAAGAAGTTATATTTACCCATCAAGGAGTCATAGAATAAGGTCTCATTGATAAAGGAGAGTCAGCCCGATAAAGAAGATTTACTCAATGTTGCGAAGATAAAACACAAACCAGTAAGTTGAGGCACAATTTCCAACATGCTCCCAGTTGACGAAGACTTACTGGCTTCTTCCAGAGTTCAACATTACTAAACATCATAGGCCTCAAGGCCCATCAAACTAGCACACCACCTGTACTTGTCTATGCTCACAGGTTTAGTCAATGCATTCACAACATTTTCCAACGTATCCACTTTTTATAGATTAACCTTTCCATCTTCCACCATATCATGAACGAAATGATATTGAACATCAATGTACTTCATCCTGGCATGGAAAGTTAGATTTTTCACCAAACAAATAGCACTCTGACTATCACAACAAATAGTAACTTGCCCTGCATTAAACCCAATATCAGAACACAAAATTCTGAGCCAAATAGCTTCCTTGCAGGCGTGTTTTATTTCCATGTACTCTGCCTCAGTAGTAGATAAAGCGACTACAGCCTGTCACTTGCTCATCCAACTAATTGCACCACCATGTAACATGAAAATGTATCCACTAGTGGATCTTCTGTTGTCAATGTCCCCTACCCAATTAGAATCCACATATCCATGAATGCTAATAGATTTCTGTGAGCCAACCGAGTAACCATGATAACATAAAGCATACTCAGGCGTACCCTTCAAATACCTGAAAACTCTTCTCACAACATCCTTATGTGGTCTTCCTAGATTAGCCATAAACCGACTAAGTACTCCCACTACTTGGGAAATGCCTAGCCTTGTACAGACCATTGCATACATTAAACTACCAATTGCACTCACATAAGGCACTTTGGTCATGTCCTCCATCTCAGTAGGAGACTTTGGACAATCTTCAACAAAGAGTTTCATTCCTTACAACACTGGAACAACTAACTGCTTGCAATCTACCATATTAAACCTCTCAAGGACAACTGATACACTTACTCTGACTGAGCCAAAAAAAATTTCCATCTCTATCCCTTTTTATTTCCATCCCTAGAATATACCTAGCTGCACCTAAATCTTTCATTTCAAATTGTGCTGGCAATTGGGATTTAAGTCAAAAATCATGCCCTTACTATTCCCAAAGAATAACATATCATCAACATATAGCGCTATAATAATTAAATGACTATTTTCAGATTTAAAATACACAATGATTTTATTTTGATCTTACAAAACCCAATGAAAATAAAAACATGTCAAAATTTTGGTACCACATTCTAGGTAATTGTTTTAAACTATACAGAGATTTCTTTAACTTGCAAACCATATTTTCTTTACCTTTTTCAATGAAGTGCTCTAGCTAGGACATATAAATTTCTTCTTCCAAATCTCCATGAAGAAACTCTATCTTCACATCCATCTATTCAACTTCTAAGTCATATGCAACTACAAGTGACAATAGAAATCTGATAGATGTCATTGTAGCTACACGAGAAAATATTTCTCCATAATCAATTCCCTCTACCTGGGAATATCCTTTCGCGACCAACCTAGCTTTATACTTCTCCAAATTTCCATCCAAACCAATTTTCTTTTTAAATACCCATTTACAACCAATAGGTTTTTGACCTTCAGGAAAAGGTACCAAATCATAGGTTTCATTATTTTCCAATGATACCATTTCTTCATTCATGGCATCCAACCAAGAATTTGAATCAAACATTTTAATTTCCTCTTTCACAATCCTAGGCTCATCAGTGTTAGTAATCAAAGCATAGGCACAACTAGAATCCAACATGGAATATCCATACCTTCCAGGTTGTCACTTCTCTCATGTAGACCTCCTTATAGGTTGCTTTTGAGGTTGTGGTTCTTCTTCTTGTTCAAAACTATCAGAACTACTTGAGCTCTCCTCAGTATCAATTACACTTTCCTTGTTCTTCTCTTCTTTCATCTTTGACTGCAGATCCATTGTAGAAGGTTTCAACTCACGAAATATTACACTTCTATTGTATACTACCTTCTCATTAACAAGATTCCAAAGCTTGTATCCTTTCACACCAATATCGTAGCCAATGAAGATACATTTAACAACCTTGTTCTCCAATTTAGATCTTCTCTCATTCGACACATAAGCATATGTGTCACAACCAAAGACTCGAATATGTCTCAGAGAGGGCTTCTTACCAAACCACACTTCCATAGGTGTTTTATCTACAAGCGGTGAAGAGGGAGATCAACTTACCAAGTAACATATTGTAGCCATTGCCTCAGCCCAGAACTTCTGCTCCAAACCAGCACTGCTCAACATACTTCTCACCCTTTTCATCAACGTCCTATTTAACCTTTCAGCAACTCCATTTTAATGTGAAGTGTAAAGTGTAGTTTTATGCCTTTTAATCCCATGGTCTTTGAAATACCTTTCAAAATCTACAGAATAGAATTCGCCACCATTATCCATTCTTAAGCATTTAATTTTCCTTCCAGTCTTATTTTGGTGCAGGTGCACCCTTGGAAGAATATTCCTCCATGAGGAAAAATTAGGATTTTGGTTTTGTATAGGTATTCTCATTTTGTAATAAGGTCTACAAGGCCTCAATAAGCATGTAATAGGTCTTAGATGGTTATTTTAGGTTCATTTGGGCATAAAATGTAAAGTTGCAAAATTCGACAAATTGTTGTCATTGCAATAACGCAAAAATGCAACAAATTGTGAAAAGGGAGGAATGTGAAGAGTTAGACAGTTGAAAAGGTAGTTGGAGGCATTGGATCTGATTTATAAAAGCTTGTTGAAGCATCAAAAATCTATAGGAAGGATGGAGGATAATGTAGGAACAAGAAACTCAATGAAATTCCCAGATTTTCTATTATTTTCTTATAATTTCTTGATTTTAGGCCATTGTACGGCCATGTATTGTGATTAAATCCTCTCCTCCACATTTGGAAATTAAATCACTATGAGTCTATTTTATTTTTCATTTGGTTTCATTAAAATCCATGCATGCTTGAAGATGTTATATGCAATTTTGTCTTGGCGGGTACAACCCTGAACTAGGGTAAACAGAGGACACTTAAAATTAAGTTTCTTTTATTTCCACTATTAGAATCACTTGAAAATTTGTTTGAATGAAGATTAAAGTGTATTCTTAAATTCCTAAAGTTTTAGAGCATGAGAAGGTGGTTTTGGGCTGATTCTACAATGCCCTAGGTCTAAAAAAAAAAGTCCAAAAATATGTAAATGATAGAGTACATAAGGGATTTAATGAGTTTTGTTAATGGTTTTTGAGTCCTTCAAGAGTTGTATTGATTTAAAAGGGTGTTAGGGTGTATACGATTCCATTTCTTGATTTGGTTTGGTGAATTTTAAGTTTGAAGCCATTGTTTTATTGACTGTCCAGTCTTATGACAGTCCTAATTTGGAGTCAAGAGTGGAGATTTAGAATATATGTTTGTTGAAATATCATGAAGTAAGATTGGGGAATGATCTAATGTGTTTGTACAGACATAATTACACTTTCTTGTGGTATCTGTAAAGATATTTTGGCTTGGGAAGTTGGTGATGATAGTTTATGTGGTCTTAAAAGGCCTAATTGCTAGTTAAGATAGTCAACTTTTGAAAGTTCACATTATTGAGATGTTTAAGTTGTTGAATGGGTTTGGATTAAGAATTTTTTATGTTTCTAAGGTGTTTGGAGGAATCTATAGGTGGTTTGGTGCCTTTTTTAAAGTTTTGGTGCTTTGGAATCAAGAGTTTGTGAAGGAAAAGGGAGTCCTAATTGTTAGAACAACAAAAATTGGTTGAGATTTTGTCAGGCTGAGTTGTGAATCTTCTATCACTACATCAGTTTGGTATTAGAGCTAGAAGGCTCTGGGAAAATAAATTTAGTGTTGTGTTTGTTTGTTGTGTTTTTGTGCAGGTTGGTGGCCAAGAGACTAGGTGGTGGAAAAGTGGAAAGACCTAGGTGAGGCAAAGTGAAGAGGAAGCAAGGAGAGACTTGCTTGTGAAAATGGATTTGTTGAGAAGACAGTTGTAGGCAGAGGGTTCCCTGAAAGAGAGGAAGAGAAAAGAGGAAAATACAAAGAAAAAGAAGAAGGATCAAGAGAAGAGAAAATTGAGGCAAGAACTAGAGGAAATAAGTATGAGGATATAAATATTTGAGGTTGAGATGAAGAAGTTGCATAGATAAGAATTTAGTTGGATTTTGACAGTGAAAAGGAAAGTGGTATGGCCCATTCAGAAGATAGTAAAAAGGAGAAGAAGACAAATGAAGATGAAAGAGAAAGTAGAAGAAGATTTTCAAGATGCAAAAGAAGAATTCAAGGATGAAGATAGTGCAGTCATTCCCAAGCATGAAGGTGGATTTAAAGCAGAGATAAAGGACCTAATTTTAGAAGAAGGATATATTGAGTTGGTGTCAAGATTGGATGAAGAGATGATCAAAGATGAATTGATCTTGGAGACTTACAAAGAATTGAAGACAAATGGAGGTATTGTGATAGAGTTAATGTATCATTTCTTTGTTATGCTAATATTTTTGATAGAGAATAATTTGTAGATCAAGATGCAAAAATTTGAAGGACAAAAGGAGATTGTAACACTTTAGGGCATGAATGAACAAATTCATAGCGACAAGACAAGATGAAAGCATGTTGGCATTGACCAACTCAAATCAAAGGTAAAGATGAAGATTGCAAGGCATAAGAGACTACAAGGAGGAGAATATAATCCAAGAGGACTTGGAGTTTTTCTTTTGGCCAGGAGAATGGTGCAGGTGCACCCTTGGAAGAATATGCCTCCATGAGGAAAACTTAGGATTTTGGTTTTGTATAGGTATTCTCATTTTTTAATAAGGTCTAAAATGCCTCATGTAATAGGTCTTAGATGGTTATTTTAGGTTCATTTGGGCATAAAATGTAAAGTTGCAAAATTTGACAAATTGTTGTCATTGCAATAATGCAACAAATTGTGAAAAGGTAGTTGGAGGCATTGGATCTGGTTTATAAAAATCTTGTTGAAGCATCACAAATCTAGAGGAAGGCTAGAGGATGATGTAGGAGCAAGAAACTCAATGAAATTCCTAGATTTTCTATTATTTTCTTGTAATTTCTTGATTTCAGGCCATTTTACGACCATCTATTGTGCTTAAATAATCTCCTACTCCTTTGGAAATTAAATCCCTATGATTCTATTTTATTTTGCATCTAGTTTCATTAAAATCCATGTAGGCTTGAAGAAGTTATATGTAATTTTGTCTTGGCGGGTACAACCTGAACTAGGGTAAACAAAGGGCACTTAAAATTAAGTTTCTTTCATTTTCACTATTAGAATCACTTGAAAATTGGTGTGAAGGAAGATTAAATTGTATTATTAAAGTTCCTAAAGTTGCAGAGTTAGAAGGTGGTTTTGGGTTGATTCTACAATGCCCTAGGTCTAAAAAAAAGTCTAAAATCTATAAATGATAGTGTACAAAAGGGATTTAATGAGTTTTTTTAATGGTTTTTGAGTCCTTCAAGAGTTGTATTGATTTAAAATAGTGTTAGGGTGCATATGAGTCCATTTCTTGATTTGTTTTGGTGAATTTTAAGTTTAAAGCCATTGTTTTATTGACTGTCCAATATTATGACAGTCCTAATTTGGAGTCAAGAGTGGAGGTTTAGAATATATGTTTGTTGAAATATCATGAATTAATATTGGGGAATGATCTAATGTGTTTGTACAGACATAATTACAATTGATTGTGGTATTTGTAAAGATATTTGGGCTTGGGAAGTTGGTGATGATAGTTTATGTGGTCTTAAAAGTCCTAATTGTCAGTTAAGACAGTCAACTTTTGAAAGTTCACATTATTGAGATGTTTAAGTTGTTGAATGGGTTTGGGTTAAGAATTTTTTATGTTGCTAAGGTGTTTGGAGGAATATATAGGTGGTTTGGTGCCTTGTTTTCAGTTTGGGTGCTTTTGGAATTAAGAGTTTGTGAAGGAAAAGGGAGTCCTAATTGTTAGGACAACAAAAATTGGTTGAGATTTTGTCAAGTTGAGTTGTGAATCCTCTATCACTGCATCATATTTTCTACCAAGTTTTTAAACTCCTTAAACCAACTAAACACTTCTGATTTACTTTTTAGAAAATACACAAATTCCCTTCTCGAATAATTATCTATAAATGAAACATAATATTTAGACTTCGATAAGGAAGGAACATTCATTGGACCAAATACATCAAAGTGAACATAATCTAGTATGCCAGAAGATTTATTAGGACTAGATTAAAAAGAAACACGGTGTTGCTTTACATAAATGCAATGTTCACAAAAATTGAATTCAAGGTTACAACCATCAAGCCCTTCAACCATATTTTTATTCTTCAAGGCTTTCAATCCCTTTCCTCCTATGTGACCAAGTTTATGATGCCACAACATGGTTTTCTCTGCTAGGAGTTTCACCTCCAAAGAGTTTTCACCTAGAGGAACAACATTCTCCTTCCCTACCCAAGCAACTTTGTCTAGCCTTACAAAGACATTGTTACATTGAACAAAAATTGTGTCCATCTTGTATAGAGTGCCAATTTGTGCACCCTTGGCCAACACTAATGAGCCTCTAGATTTTTTTTAGCCACTACTCGAGAATAAAACTTGCATAACAACATCATTCAACTTACTAATAGAAAGAAAATTTCAAGCTAGACTTGGTATGTGCATCATGTCATCAATTCCTTTGATTCTTCCATTAGGAAAATGAATTCTAACTCTTCCACGACCAAAAATTTTGAGACATGATTCACTTGCTAGATACACCTTTCCACTAGCATACTTTTCATACTTTGTGAAACACTCTCTGTAAGATGTCATGTGAAAAGATGCACCCGATTCAATCAGTCAGACATCATCTAATGCCTGGGTAGCCAAGGAAACAATGAAGGCATCCACATCACTCTGAGAAGAATCATTATCTAAATATTTGTTGTTGTTCTTCTTTTTCTCCTCTTTGTAATCCTTTCAGATATGTCCAGTTTTCCCACAATTCTAGCATTTCACCTTGGACTTCTTGCCTGGAGACTTTGATCTCCCTTCAAACTTGGATTTATACTTCTTGTCTTTCTTCTTGCTTATGTCCTTTTACTTTCCTCAAATAGCAAGGGCCTCCTTGGCCATCTCAGAAGATTTCATTCGCATTTATACTGACAATAACAAAGCAACCATGTCTTCCATCTTGAAAGCAGTTGGTGTACTTCCAATAGTCATCACTAGATGGTCCCACGTGTCAGGAAAGGAACACAAAAAAAGAATACAACGGTCCTCGTCATCAATCTTTACACCTACAGATGCCAAGTGAGCAACAATAATATTAAATGAATTAAGATGGTCTGTTACAAATTCTCCTTCCTCCATCTTCAAGGAGTATAACTTCTTCCTTAGGAATAACTTATTCACCAGAGACTTCCCTTGATAAATTTCACCAAGTTTCTTCCATAATGAAGATGCAGTCTTCTCCTCATGGACGTTCAGGAGAACATAATTTTCTAGTTAGAGTCTTATCAATCCTCTGGATTTCTTATCTACGAGGTCCTAATCTTCTTGCTTCATACCTAATGGTTTTGTTCTAGACAAAACAATCCAAAGTTCTTTATCCACCAATAGGTCTTCCATTTTGAGTTCCACAACTCAAAAGTACCACCATTGAACTTTTCAATTTCTACTCTTCCTGATGTGCTTTCCATCTCAATCTACAATCTAGACTACCTAATTCCCCTGCAAGTCTCCCACTACATAAATAGCACAAAAAACTCATCCTACCCACAAGGATAACACAACTAGTCATGCTATGATACCACTTGTAAGGAAAGTTGAGTGCGGAAACACCTTCCTAATAGCAATTCTTAGAAGAGATATGTAGATATGAAACTCAATTTTAAATTATAGTTCATTAAGATACACATTTACAAGTAACATAATAGAAAATTTAAATAACATACTCACATAATTGAACACTAGTTTTTACGTGGGAAAAACCTTATAGGAGAAAAACCCACACACCAAGCAAAATCTCTTTATATTACAGTAAAAGAGCATTTACATACAAAGTTGTAGAACTTCTGCTTCTAGGTGTTAATCCACAATATCAATCTTAGTAGCATAACATTTCCCTGATTAACCTCACCTCGGTTCAATTTGAACAACAACCATATTCTATGTTATAGAACATACAATTTTGACACAACATTCATTCTACATTCCAAAACCACCAAGCAACTACTCGATTCGAATTCCTCGAGAAATTACAGTAAACTGTCTAACTATTTTCCATATCAAACCATAAAAGAGACTCTATTCAATCTCTCTTCTAATTCACTGAGTCACTTTGACAATCTCACCATACGCCAAAACATCCAATCACCCATCCTCTGATAGCTTCATTCAATCCCCACTCTCCCGCTTATCATGATCGTTTCCCACCAAGGCACCCACAGACTAGATGGCTACATAGCTCTACGCATATCACCATTTTGATGAGACAATCCATCATCTCCCACTAAAACAAGGATGTCACTCCAATGAGGGTAAAACTGGTCCATCCGGTTTCCATTATAGCCTATCGACCTATCAAAGAGACTGTCTTCAAAGTCTCAGCGAACTCATGAAGTCCCACTGACTAGAGTCACCAGCCTTCCATCGACATGTTGAGGAGACATGACTCAATGTCCTAATGAAAAAAAAAAGTCTCTTTGATACGCTCTCATTGGAGTTTCGAGGAGACATTAAGAAAACTCCCTTCGAAGTGATTAACTCTTACCGAAAAAGCATACACCATGCCAAAGCAAGAAGTAATATTTACCCATCGAGGAGTCATAGAATAAGGTCTCGCCAACAAAGGAGAGTTATCCCAATAAAGAAGATTTAATCAATGTTGCGAAGATAAAACACAAACCAGTAAGTTGAGGCACAATTTCCAACAAATACAATAAGGAAAACCATAAAGAAATCATGCTCGGTTCCAACATTGAGTCACACAACTAAACCAATACTTTTTTTTATTACCAAAACTTACAATCCTTCTTAATGAGAGGTTCAAAAAATATTATGTCCAATGGGAGAAAACATGAATAAGCATCATAACCTTTTTCACATTGAAGTTTTCATTGAATCCACCATGATGCTTCAATCTCAAATGGTGGTTACCACACCACTTGAACTTGTGGAATCAAAATATCTACTCCCACCATGCTAGGAGATAGTCACATGGGCCACAATCACAACACTCACACCAAACACATGGGGAGGTGGCTTACACACATACTATACACAAAGAATACACTAAACATACACATCATATAAAAAAACCAAAATCTCAAGATGGATCCAATACAAGTCATCACTTGGTACAATCACCAAGGAATAACATAATCCATATTCAGAAAACTCGCCAATATCACATCACAATCCACATTGGGCTAACTCACCAATGCCACATCATATAAACATCATGGGATAAATCACTACTAAGATACTATAAGGATCGTCATTGGGCCAACTACCAATAGCAGATCACAAACACACAAGACACTACTTAGGGTAAGATGCTAGAGAACTAGTAGGTATTATTATCATGGTGCTCACTGATATGACACACACAAAATATAGTACCTCTCTCATATAGATTAGAGTACTTGACCTTACAAGACTCAAGTTCCCCAAGCTCGCATGTCTTCCCAAACATCCTTATCCTTTACAAGTGCTCAAGGCATGAGAGGGGCATCCATTATCTTAGTTTATTTATTACCCGCATTTCATTAATTATCATTTTGATTAGATGATTGTACACTTGTGATCAACCTAATTGCCACTTTGGGTAAGGGACACATTGGGATCCATTCCCACACATCCTCTAGTACCTTATTTCTTACACCCCATTATATTATTACCTATTTACTGTTACCTTGTTGAGTTAAAATTCTTTAATATATGATTGTGTTTTGTATATTAATCTTGATGGAAAATGTAATGAATGAATGTGTAATTCAATATGATATTTTAAATGTTTAGAAGATGAAAATATATTATGCATATGAATGTAATGTTATCGGCTAACTACATTTGTGATGCACTAAGTTGGATGCAGGAATAGATTCAAACCTTTGGAAGAGAGGGGTAGTATCACTTAGGAGAAGAACTTGGTTTGGTAACCCTTAATGAGCCTAATTAATCATATACACACACTCACGCCCTAGTTTGGTCAAGTTGAGTCAAGATAGTTTAGGAAATGGTAAGAAATCTTTAGCCTTGGTTTGGGAATGTTTTGTATTGGTTTATGGTTTAAGTCTTTGAATATTCTTGATTGGGGATATGCAATTGATTCTTTATGTTAAGTGAAATTTCTTCGTTGTCATGTGTTCATGTTTATATATTAATTGATGAGTATATACACATAATTTATATATGTATATATGTACATGTTTACAATAACTCATACATGTGAGTATGTATGTGCATGTGTGTACATAGGTAGATGTATCTACGCATACTCATAAACAGATATCTCATATGCATGAGAATATTTATTGGACATATGCAACACACACACACACACACATATATGTATAGGGTATGTTCACCTGTATACCTATACATACATGTTCATATATATATATTATCATATATATAATTGTGAATATATTTAAATACCAAAGAATGATTTTATGTGAATATATATGCTAATATATATATATATATGCTAATATATATATATATATGCTAATATATATATATATATATATAATATTATTGAATGCATTTTAAATGTTTATAAAGCAAACATAGCACATGTATATAGTGTGAGTCTTCTAAAGTTAATCAACTCAAATGAAAGCCAACATAATGTAAATACGTGTTGCGCATATAAAGCACAAAAGATAGTTTAAAATCTAGTGCATATAAAGTACTTAAATGAGTTTAAATATGTGCATAACATAATGCAACGCACATGAGATAGAACAATTCAGTGCATAAAGTAATAAGTGAATACCATATGCAAATGTGAATATTATTCTTGTAAGTTGAGAAGCGCATAAAGTTACGCTAATAAGAGGCATCTCTATATATTAAAATTGTTGTGAATGTAAAACCACATGCATAACTTGTTGATGAGGAAAAAGGAAATTCCTTGATAGGAAGAACAAAGTGAATATAAGTCTATCCAATGCTCAACTAAAAATAAGTTGCAGACTTTGTCAAAATAGAGCTAGCTGAAGCTCAGAAGGGTAGTTGACTTGCTTAAATCATTAGGAAAATTGTAGATGTGTTTTGATGTGCTTTGACTCAGTAAAAGAGTCATTGTGTCACTTGGATAGGGTGACGCATCCATTATAAGAAGCTTGAAACATTTGAATTGTTTATGTGTTGCACATTGACAATTTGGAGTAGCCACATCTCATTTTGAATGGTTGAGTCGATGCATTATTTGTTTGTTGTTAGAGTGGTGACAAAATGGAGAGAAAAGGTGGTGGATTTTGTAGCTCGTTTGTACCATTAAGTTGCTCAAATTTAAGTATAAAAAGAGGCAGCTCCTCTACCTTTTGTTACACTTTTCCATTCTAATTTATTCATTCGTCATTTCACTATAGTTTTCTGTGCAAGTGTATTTTTGAGAGCTCTTGTGAGAAAGAGAGTTGTTTTGTGAATTTGCAATTGTTGAGTGTTTTGTGAGAGGCTAGAGTTTGGAGATAGGTTGAGCTTAGAAATTAGCAAGCGAGATTGTGGAAGTTGAGCTTGGGAAGTAGAAATATCAGTTGGAGCTATAATTCCAGGCATGCTAATTTTTATTTCTCTATTCTTTTATGATGAAATGCTAGTTATTTGAGAATGCCTTTGTTTGGAAAAGAATGATTTAAATGCATGTTAAATTTTTTGTTATGAACTTGGTGTATTTCCTACTTTGGATAAGCTTGTATTATTCTTGGAAGAGTCTTATTTTGGTGAAACCTTGTTATTGGGATATACATATATACTATATATATATTGGTATTTGAGTGGATATGTGGTTATTAGGAACTATACTTAGTTAAGACTATGAATGTTGCATAAGTTGTGAAGTCTGAGATATGTTGTTGTTTTGAATTACTTTAATGGGAATGTTAGTTTGAACATGGGTAGTTAGCTCAGTTATTCCTAGGGTTAGGATATCCATGGGAAAGGGTGTAAGTTAGTCAATATGTCATGTCATCACCTTTTTAAATGGAATGTATGTTATGTGTTAATGAGTATGAATTGTCAAATACCAAATCGAGCTAAGAGTGGGTGAACATACAACCTACAATTGAAGTATTGGGCATTGAATTCTTTGGCCAAAGTAGTGTAAGTAGCCATTGTTTACACTACTAGTTCACTATGATCCAGGATTGCATACTAGGAAAGGAACATCATACATGCAGGTTGTAGCCAATGTATGGTAGCTCTAGATACATGTAGGACACAAAACCATGCTCAGGAAGGCTTGTATTATGAGGTTACCAAATCAATCTCTTCGTCGAAGGGTAGGGCCATCTTACCAGTTAGGTAGATGTGCAAGGGACCATAGTAAGTCTGTGGTTGGCATAAAATCACTTGAGTGATGCTCTCCCTCATACAATTGGCAGCCAATATTTGAGGATGTATGCCAGCAAGGACATCTAGACCATTTGCATCTCTATTTCATTAAGCTTATGGAAGCTATGTATGTAATCATGTATCTGTATTCTTATTGAGAATTTGTAAATGGAAAATGTTATCATGAAATAATGTAATATGGATTCGTTACTTGGAATTTAGTAATGTTTCTTTGTAATACAATGGGAAAGTTTGAAAGGAGATTGTATCAAATGTGCATCTTGTTACTCAATTAGAAAAAAAAATTATTACCTAAGTGTTAGTATCATAAACTATTTACATGTGGGTAAAACATGGTAAAATCAATGGGTAGAACAATGGGCATGTTACACATGGTATTGGAGCTATAGAGTTCAGCTCCAGAACCTATGTGCTCGCTATGCTTTCATCCAACATTATATGAGTCTAATGTTTGGAATTCTTGTTCCAGGATTATGCATCTCAAAATGACTGCATGAAGTCAATAATCGGTAATGAACACTACCTAAAGGCCAAGAAAGAAAGGGAAGTCATTGTTTGAACCATATAGGGGACCAATTACAAAAATGCCATTTGGTTGAGTGACACTGAGACTTTTAGTCATGTCATATCTCATGTCAGTCAAGAGAGAAAGAGGATGCAAACTTTGTATCTCCTATCTCTTCGACAAAGTCAGATTCCTTACCACTTTCTAGGGATATTCCCTCAAAATGGAGTATTAGTCTTGCCATGATCTTTAGGGACCCTCGTATTCTTCCAATGTCATAAGTTATTGTAATAGCCTCTAATGGTGAATCAGAGGGATATGTTCCCTAAAATTATGTATTTGAGGATAGGTATGAAGGGTATGCACCTTTTGAGAATGAATGTGAACAAAAATATGAAGGGTATACCCCACTTAGTTATGTATTGGAGAGTGAATCTGAGGGATACTCTCCCCTAGACTATTTGAATAGTCATTCCATGTAAATGCAAGGATATTGAAATCCTTTTGATTGTAATAAAAAATCATGTTTTGGTAAAACTTGTGTATAATATCTTCTTTTAAATTTCTTATCTTTAAATTTTTTTTGTTTGAATTTTTTTGAATTCTATGCAAATCTTCTTAGGATCTAATTGAAAATGAAACCTCCAGGTATAAATTTTCTTGTGAAAAATGGTTAGAACTAAAACCAACCTTGGGGGAATCCAAGAAGTAGGCCAAGGTGCAGATAATGCAAAGGATAAATTGAATCATATTTTAGCTATGATGGATGAGACAAGAGAAAGAATTGGTAATCTTGACCACGAGGTAAGGGGGAAAAAAGGGAGGAACAAGAAGTTACTAATGATGAAGAAGGGGAAAATTCCCATGATCGTACTCAGTCAAGTGAACATGAGGATGATGAATCACAGTTTAGATCAGAGGGAGGCAAAAGGAAATGAATTGCAAGTGAGCTATCTCAAGATATGAGGAAGATCACCCCTATGAAGTTTGAAGGTAGCACCAGTGGGGATGCGGTTGAGGCATGTCTCATAGAGATGGAAAAGTATTTTGAAATCAAGAATTACTTTGAGATAACTAAAGTATTTGGGGATCTTTTTAGTTGGATGGAGAAGCATCCAACTGGTGGATGAATAAAAATATGGAGCTTGGGCTAAGTTCCTTAAATATTACTTAGAGTGAGTTCATGGAAATATTTTGAAGACAGTGGTTACATCAAATTTTCTATGATTAGAAGCTTACTGATTTATAGAACCTAAGGCAAGGGGATTCCTCAGATAATGAATATTGGGAGAAATTCACTTGTCTCCTAATGTATGTTCCCATGTACTAAAAGGATGAGAATTTTCGCATAAGGAAGTTCATCATGGGTCTCAATTCCCATATTGGAGGAGAGGTAGATGTGCATGGTCCTGCTACCATGGACCTAGTGTATGAGAAAACCACTAAGAAAGATCATAGGCTTAAATCTATCTCAAACTATCGTGAAAAGAATTAGAGGAAGTTTAATTTTTTTCAAGACAATCAAGCTTCAAAGAGGCCTAGTGAAGGGCAATATTTTCAAAAGAAAGGGGATAAAGGATTTCGTAATATGCATAATGAATCAAGAAGGGACCGTAGGGGGAACAACAAAAAATTTCGTAGGAATGAAGGTAGTTTTGGAAGGCCTACAATAAGGAAAGGACCATTGAGAGGATGTTTTACGTGTGGTGGAGATCACTTTTGAAATAAGTGTCCCAACAAACCACCAGGGACACAACCACATGGGAACCCTCTACCTCCTCAATGAGAAACATTCTGACATAGGATTCATGTGGCGTTAAACAACCAGAAAGTAGAGTACTAGATTACTCCATTGGAAATTCCAGGTACTTTTTTTGGTACACCCATCTCAATTTTAATTGATATCGGTGCTACGATTTTTTTGTTTCTCCTAGTATAGCTAGTAATTTTTTTAGAAAAGTTGGCTATATGGAAAATTCTTGGATTGTTGAGTATGTAAACCAGACAAGAGTTAAGGCGGATCAATGTTTATTTGAAGCAAGGTTTGAACTTTCGAGTTTCTCCATGGAAGTGAATTTGTATGTATCCCCCTAGGTTCTTATGATGTCATTTTAGGGATGAATTGGCTATGGAAGTGTAGGTGCAAAGTAGATTGTCATGCTAAAACAATAGAATGTTTAGATGATATAGGAAACTGGGTGTTCTAGGGACACCTAGAGAAGTTAAGTTGTGGTAGATCTACGTCATACAAATGCATAGAGCGAAGAAGAAAGGTTTTCAACTCTTCATAGTGAAAATGAAGAAACTTGAGGAATGCAATGAGTTCATTTCTCAAGATGATGTAGTATTGTATGGACCTCAAGACCTCCAAGAAGCAAAATATGGCAAGGTGGTAGAATTGGGAAAGTCGGATATGGAGAAATATCCTATTCTAAGGAAATTTGTGGATGTATTTCCAGATGAATTACCTGGATTGCCTCCCAAAAGAGTGTTTGATTTCTCCATCGACATAGTTCTAGGGGTGGATCTTATATCCAAAGTTCCATATAGGATGACCATGATAGAATTAATGGAGCTCAACTCTTAATTAGAGGAATTATTGTCCAAGGGACTGATAAGACCCAGTGTTTCACCTTAGGGAGTGCCAGTGATCTTCATTAAGAAGAAAGATGGTACACTACACTTGTGCATTGATTATCATTTTCTTAACAAAGAAACAATAAAGAATAAGTATTTGTTACCACATATCGATGATCTCTTTGATTAGATGTGAGGAGCGACAATTTTAAAAAAAATTGATCTATGATCATGTTATCATCAACTGAGGATCAAGGACAAAGACATTTTCAAAACAACTTTTAGGACTAGGTATGGTCATTATGAGTTCATGGTCCTACCATTTGGACTAAAAAATTCACCTACATCATTCATGAGCTTGATGAATAATGTATTTAGGGACTACTTGGATAAGTTTGTGTTGGTCTTCTTGGATGATATTCTTATCTACTCCAAGAATGAAGAGGAACATCTCCAACATGTAGAGATTGTTCTCCAACATTTAAGATAACATAAGTTGTATGGGAAACTCTCTAAGTATACCTTCTTTTAGAAGGAAGTGCAATATTTGGGTCATGTGATTTCATTTGATGGGATTGTAGTTGATCCAAAAAAAATAAAAGCAATGCTTGAGTGGCCAGTGCCTAAGAATGTGCCAGGAGTTAGAAGCTTTATGGTCTGGTTGGTTACTATTGAAATTTTTTTGTAAACTTTTCTAGAATAGATTTTCCCATGACTTCATTGCAGAGAAAAGGGAAGAAGTTTGAATGGTCTAAGAAATTCCAAGCAACATTTGACCAACTCAAGGAGAAGTTGACCACAACTTTGATACTAAAAGTACCAGATCCAGATGGTGATTTTATTGTCATCACAGATGCTTTAGGAGAAGTTTTGGATGGAATTTTAATGGAGGATAGGCGAGTCATAGCCTATAAATCAAGGAAGTTGAAGCCTTATGAGAAAAATTATGTTTCACATGATTTGGAATTTGTAGTAGTTGTTCATGCATTACATATGCAGAGACACTATTTTTTGGGAAAACTGTTTGAACTATAGACTGATCATCACGATCTGAAGTATTTGTTTACCCAACCCAATATAAATGCACAAAAAAGGAGATGGTTGGAATTGATATCAGATTATGATTTTAACATCAATTATATCAAGGGAAAGGAAAATCAAGTTGTGGATGCTAATTCGTAGGAGGCATATCTCCTCGATGATATCAATTCAAATGGATTTCAAGGGTCAAGTGTTGTAGAAATCCAAGGGTGATGAGTATTATGAGCAAGTTCAGAAAGCACTCTCAGATAATCTGCAAGACCCAAGGTATGAAGGATTTCACTTTGAGCTAGATGATTTATTAAGGTTTAAGGGAAGAATCTATGTACCTAACTCTAAGGAATTAAGGAATTTAGTGTGGAAAGAAGTTTATACTGCACCACATTCTAGAAATCCTAGTCTAACCAAGTTGTTGGATGATGTCAATCCATTGTATTTATGAAAAGGAATGAAAGGGGATGTTGCAAGATTTTTAGCAAGTTGCTTAGAATATAAAAGAGTGAAGGAAGAGCATCATCACCCTGTAGGTATTTTGTATCCTCATTAAGTTCCTAAAAGTAAATGGAAAGTCATTAGCATGGATTTTGTACAAAGTATTCCAATGTCAAGGAATAAGAATAATGCCATTCTGGTAGTAGTGGATAAGCTTACAAAGGTGGATCATTTTATTTTAGGGAATCTAATAGATGGAGCTCTTGTTATAGCTCAAAATTTTATTCAAGAGGTATTTAGGTTACATGGAGTTCTTGAGAAGATTATTTATGATAGGGATGCTCGTGTGACATCTAGGGTTTGGAAAACCATGTTTTCTTCACTTGGGACACAGTTGGACATAAGTTTAGAATATCATCCAAAAAATTATGGTCAAATTGAAAGGGTGAACTAAGTGTTAGAGGATCTACTAAGAATGTATTGCATGGATCAACAATACAAGTGGGAAGATTACTTACATTTGGTAGAATTTGTGTATAATAACTCTTATCATTCCACAATCAAGATGACTCTATTTGAAGCATTGTATGGCAGGAAGTGTCGAACTCCTATAAGCTGGGAAAAGTTAGAGGATAGGATAAGTCTTGGGCCAAATTTTTTTATCAAAAATGGAGGATCAAGTTGGTGTAATTAAGAAAAGGCTAGTGGAAGCTAATGATAGGCAGAAGAGTTATGCATATTCCAAGTGGGTACCTAGACCTTTCTTAGTAGGGGAGAAAGTTTTGTTGAGAGTTAAACCTCATAAGAGTTCTATAAAGTTTGGAAAGTCATACAAACTAGCTCCACATTATGTAGGTCCTTTTGAGGTTCTCAAAGAAGTTAACCCTATTGCGTATAGAATAGCTTTGCCACTAGCTCTTACCAGGATGCATAATGTCTTTCATGCATCATACCTTAAGAAGTATATGCTAGGGGATAACCATGCTATTTATTGGAATGCTTTATAGGTACATGACCCAAGAGTGGTAACAATTGAGCCTCTCAAGATGCTCGAAACATGTAAGCTTCACTTACATAATAGAGAGGTTTTGCAATGCAAGGTCCAGTGGGATTAATATGTAGAAGATTTTACCACTTGGGAGGAATATGCTGAGATGAAGCAAAAGTTTCCTCATATTTTGCTAGACTTTGAAAGTTCCTAAAACAATGTTATTATGTTTTATGTTTAATGGTCTATATTTTATGTTTGATACTTAAAATCATCAGGGACAATGATTCACAAGGGGGGGAATATGTTACACCCCATTGTGTTATTACCTATTTACTGATACTTTGTTAAGTTAAAATGCTTTAATATATGATTGTGTTTTGTATATGAATCTTGATGGACAATGTGATGAATGAATGTGTAATTCGGTATGATATTTTAAATGTTTAGAAGATGAAAATGTATGATTCATATGAATGTAATGTTATCGGCTAACTAATGTTGTGATGCACTAAGTTGGATGCAGGAACATATTTGAACCTCCAAAAGAGAGGGGGAATATGACTCGGGAGAAGAACTTGGTCTAGTAACCCTTAATGAGCCTAATTGAGCATACACACACTCACATCCTGTTTGGTCAAGTTGAGTCAATATAGTTCGAGAAATAGTAAGTAACCTTCAGTCTTCATTTGGGAATGTTTTGTATTGGTTTATGGTTTAAGTCTTTGAATATTCTTGATTGGGGATATGTGATTGAGTCTTTATGTTAAGTGAAAGTTATTTGTTGTGTGTTCATATTTATATATTAATCGATGAGTATATACATGGAATGTATATATGTATATATGTACACGTTTACAATAACTCATACATGTGAGTATATACGTGCATGTGTGTACATAGGTAGACGCATCTACACATACTCATGAACAGATATCTCATATGCATGAGAATATCAATTGGACATACGTGACATATATATAGATATATTATATATATATCGATCAATGAATATGTAAATATACATGTATATTGGATACTAAAATGATGCTATATATATAAGGTATGTTCACCTGTATAGCTATACATATATATACATATGCATATATATTATTATATATATAATTGTGAATATATTTAAATACCAAAGAATACTTTTATGTGAATATATATATATGTTGATATATATATTATAATTATGTTATTATAATATATATATATATATATTATATATATATATTATATATATATATAATATTATTGAATGCATTTTAAATGTTTACAAAGTAAACATAGCACATTTATATAGCGTGAGTCTTCTAAAGGTAATCAGCTCAAATGAAAGCCAAAATAATGTAAATACTTGGCACACATATAAAGCACAAAAGATAGTTTAAAATATAGTGCATATAAAGCACTTAAATGAGTTTAAATTTGTGCATAACATAATGCAAAGCACATAGGATAGAACAAGTCGGCGCATGAAGTAATAAGTGAATATCATATGCAAATGTGAAATTTATTCCTATAAGTTGAGAAGCGCATAAAGCTATGCTAATAAGAGGCATCTCTATATGTTAAAATTGTTGTGAATGTAAACCCACACACATAACTTGTTGATGAGGAAAAAGGCAACACCTTGATAGGAAGAACAAAGTGAATAAAAGTCTATTTGATTCTTAGCTAAAAATAAGTTGCAGACTTTGTCAAAATAGAGCTAGTTGAAGCTCATAAGGGTAGTCAACTTGCTTAAACCATTAGGAAACTTGTAGATGTGTTTTTTTGTGCTTTGACTCAGTAAAAGAGTCATTGTATCACTTGGATAGGGGCGATTCATACATTCTAAGAAGCTAGAAAATTTAAATTGTTTATGTGTTACACATTGAGAATTTGGAGTAGCCACATATCATTATAAATGGCTGAGTCAATGCATTTTTTGTTTGTTGTTAGAGTGGTGACATAATGGAGAGAAAAGATGGCAGATTTTGTAGCTAGTTTGTAGCATTAAGTTGCTCAAATTCAAGTACAAAAAGAGGCGGCTCCTCTACCTTTTGCTACACTTTTTCATTCTAATTTATTCATTCGTTATTCTATTGTAGTTTTTTTTTGCAATTGTATTTTTGAGAGCTTTTGTGAGAAAGAGAGTTGTTTTGTGAATTTGCAATTGTTGAGAGTTTTGTGAGGCTAGATTTTATAGAAATGTTGAGCTTAGAAGGAGTGGCAAGTGGGATTGTGGAATTTGAGCTTGGGAAGCATAAATATCAGTTGGAGCTATAATTCAAGGCATGTTGATTTTTATTACTGTATTCTTTTATGATAAAATGCTAGTTGTTTGAGAATTCCTTTGTTTGGAAAAGAATACTTTAAATACACGTTATGTTTGTTGTTATGAACTTGGTTTATTTTATACTTTGGATAAGCTTGCATGATTCTTGGAAGAGTCTTGTTTTGGTGAAACCCTATTGTTGGGATATACATATATACTATATATATATTGGTATTTGAGTGGATATGTGGTTATTAGGAACTATACTTAGTTAAGACTATATGAATGTTGCAACAGTTGTGAAGTATGAGGTATGTTGTTGTTTTGAGGTACTTTAATGGGAATGTCAGTTTGAAAATGAGTGGTTAACTTGGTTATTCCTAGGGTTAGTATAATCCATGTGAAAGGGTGTAACTTAGTTAGTCAATGTGTCATGTCATCACCTTTTTAAATGGAGTGTATATTATGTGTGTAAAGAGTATGAATGGTCAAATACCAAATCAAGTTGAGGGTGGGTGAACATATGACCTACACTCGAAGTACTAGGTGTTAAATTCTTTGGCCAAAGTAGTGTAAGTAGCCACTATTTACACTATAAGTTCACTGTGATCTAGGATTGCATACTAGGCAAGGAACATCATACATGTAGGTTGTAGCCAATGTATGATAACTCTAGATATGTAGGACACAACACCATGCTCGGGAAGGCTAGTATTATGAGGTTACCAAATCAATCTCTTCGTTGAAGGCTAGGGCCATCTTACCAGTTAGGTAGATGTGCAGGGGACTGCAGTAAGTCTGTGGTTAGTAGAAAAGTGCTTGAGTGATGCTCTCCCTCATATAGTTGGCAACCAAGATTTGAGGATGTATGCCAACAAGGACATCTAGACCATTTGTATCTCTATTTCATTAAGTTTATGGAAGCTATGTATGTAATCATGTATCTCTATTCTTATTGAGAAATTGTAAATGGAAAATGTTATCATGAAATAATATAATATGGATTTGTTACTTGGAATTTAGTAATGTTTCTTTGTAATGCAATGGGAAAGTTTGAAATGAGATTGTATCAAATGTGCATCTTGTTATTCGATTAGAAAATAAACTTTTATTGCCTAAATGTGAGTATCATAAACTGTTCACATGTGGGTAAAACATAGTAAAATCAATGGGTAGAACAATGGGCATGTTACATTATTCCTAAGCTCTTCACACTCACCGAGTGTGGCATGAAAAATAATGTACAAAATTCAATTTCATCAAAAACTTCTAACAAGTTTCCACAAGCACTATTTCAATAATTCACGAAGGACACTTTCATTAAAACATTCAAATTCATTGTATTTTATTCAAAATGTTCAATTTTTCTCATTTTCCAATATACTAAAACCAAAAAAATTTCTCAAAACCCCATTAAAATTTTCTTCAAAATTTATTCTTCCAATTTTGAAAATTTGAAAGTACCCTTTTTCTCCAAATATGCCCAATGACATGCTTTTCACATCGAATTCACATTTCACGCATTTCCCAAAAAATTGGGCATTATAGCCCCATATTTTGGAAAATCTAAAAAAATAACAAAATAATAAAACAAGCATCATATTTTATAAATTCAATCACATTGGGAGGTGTCTACACTCCCCCAATCCTATTCCAACTTTTTGAATTAAAATAAATTAACCAAATTCAAAGAAACAAACAAAATACCTCAAACTTGATCAAAATTTGGAATGAAGAGCATGTCATGCACAATAAATGAGAGCTCACAAGGACTAAAAGACACACTCCCCTCCCAATTCCTAACCCAACAAATCCAACCTCATCAAATTCCTCCTCTAATTGCATTCCTAATCAACAAAATAATTTTTCACCCAAAAGAGGGTTTTTTCTCTCTCCAATTTCTTCACAATTAAAACCATAATATGAAAATGAAGAAATTTTCCTTATTTACCCTTTTTGAAATGTTAATTAAAAAATATAAATTTATTTTCTATTTCCTTAAATTCCCATTTTCCTCAAAATCCAATTATACACATCAATCAATTTCTAAATAACCTATATCATTTCAATTTATGATTTAAATCCATATAAGCATATATTCATTTAAATTTATGTGATTCAAAATTAAATCATGATAATTAAATCAAACATAACCTACAATTCCCTATCCAAGGAATTTTTGCAATTTAATTAAACAATAGCTTAATTTTATTTCTACTTTCATTCTATTTTTCCCTTTCTTGAAACACAAAAAATGTTTTAATAACCAATACAAGAATCATTTAAATTCCTAATATTTCATTTGTGAAAAACATATAATTTAAATCATTAATTAAATTAGATATTTACTAGTCATTCACGACACATAGGGATTCCAGAATAACTCCTAACTCGGATTTGGGTTCACATAGGGTCAAACATGACACATACCATACTCAATTCGAGTACAATTAGGGAATGGATAGGGAGGCCAAATGTGAAATCTTTGAATTAACCACCATTGGGGAATAACTCAGACCTATGTAACTAGGTGGATAAATAACCATGTACCTATAACCATTCAATGCACATCAAGGGTACCTTATTAATGTGCACCCAATGACATTCAATAGCATAAGGCATAAAATAACATCTATACATCTATCATATAAACTATTCCTCGAACATCAATAACCACATCCAAATTCAATTAGAGTATATATAATGTGCATCATTGAATTGAAGAGTGTTGATAAACCAAGCATGTAAATATATAAAATACAAACATTCGACATGTGGAGGAACTTCATCTCAAACATGCGGTGGTTCATACACACCATTTAGAGCAATAAAATAATCACCACAGAAATCACGAGGAAACAATGAATTTGAACCACCAATCCCACAACTACAAGTGCAACATCATCTTGAGACAAAGATTCGTGATAGCTTTGTAATAATGTGAGTACTCCCCCACTAATGCGCTCTTGCATCAAAGGTGTGTGCTATAATAAAAAAAAAATATATCAATATTCTAGTATATAAAATTATATTCTAACTTTGAAAACATAAAAAAAGTTTTCATCAGATGCCTATACCCCTTGGATGCCACAATTTTTTTCTAGTTTTAATCGAATTCTTGTGCCCCTTGGAAATTTTTGCACCTTTTATATGCTAGTACACCTATAGAATTATTATACTAATAGAGGATATTAGTTCCTATGCAAGATTCCTACACTTAGCATGGGCCCTAGTGGGCACAAAATTGATAAAAACTAGCATACAAATTAAAAATTTCTACATAACCTCTCACATGACAACACCTTGCTCAATTTTCTCTCATAACTCATCTAGTTTAGGGTGATGGAATTCTCATATGAATGTCATATTTTCTCACTTAGTGCTCAAAATTTCCAAATATAAAAAATACAATTGAACATAAATTTTAAAAAAATCTATTTATAATAAAAAAAAAAAAAAATTTTGAAGCACCTATTGTAGGGAAAACAAGTCATAACTTTATATGAGATCAGATTTCTACATCACTTTATTCATACTAATCCTAGCTCCATCCTCTTCACTTTTGGTATATTTTTAATCACATCATTATTTTTTAAATAACCCTTTGGAGAGAATTTATGTAACCTTTCTCTGAACTAGATAATGGTGAATCAACCTTCTTATTTTTCCTTCTATAGGTCAAGAAAAAACATGGAGGAGAAAACATTCACCTTTACTTCTTTCTAATATTTTCTCTTTGTATCATTCTTCTTGTCAGTTTAAACTAATTCTATGTACTTCTTTGACTTTTCAATTGACATACTTTTGGTCTAACATGGTGATTTTACAAGATTGCAGTACCTAATGCCATGGTTTTATAAGTTCTTAGTCAAGGGGCATCATCCTTCTGTCTGAAGAATTTTTGTATCCTCTACAATATCCTTTAGGGTATTCTTTCCATTTCCTTTCGACATTCCATTTCTATATTTTAGTGTAGCTTATCATCTAGTATCATGAACCTACTAAAGTGGGCGAAAAATGTAATGTAGAAAATTACATACCCTTACAAATTTTATGTCGTATTTTTTACTTTCTTCAATATCTAATATCCTAGCACATTGTGTTGAAATAATGAAGAAGGAACCCTTTTTCTGTGTTGTCATTGATGCCAACAATGTTTGTTGTCAATTCTACCTGATTCAGTAAAACAATTTTTGTGTCATCTTGACCCGGTAATTTGGTTCAGATCTACTCATGTTTCAAGATCAGCTTATGTGATTACAGTATGATGTTTGGGACTACTCAATACACCTCTGATCAGGGTTTCAATGTAATTTTGGTTGATCTGGCTGAAAATTACAAGTGACAAAAGTTCGATAAACTACATTTCGGCTTATACAGTACAGGTTGATAAAAGGTTTTTGGTTCACATTCCTCCTGTGTTTGGTTTAAGACTCTACAAATTTGGGAGAAGGCTTATAGGTGTTAGCACTACACACATTCCAAATGGTGAATGCTTATATGCCTACACAGATGATCGATGTTGAGTGGATTGGCTTATTTTGTGGTTGAGTCTAATCCCTAGCCAACTTAATGCTTGAAGTTATGATATGAAGATTAATATGTGGTGTGGATGTTAATGGGATCTATTTTAGATCTGAGCCGAACTTAATTCAAGTTTTGCATGCTTGTTTTGAGTGCAAATATTTTGTTCCCATGTATGAAGCCGACAAATTATTTTGAATTGAAATAGGGCTACATCTAATTAGGTCGACCTAATTGATGTATGCAAAAGTAATACGGTATATATGTGAAATAGTTTAGTGTCACAAAAGGGGAGAGAGGTGTGTGATGTGAGATATATGGTGTATGTGTGAGATCTAACTTTGTGCAAAATTGAAAATTCATATGTGTAAAGTCAAAATAAATATACAATTGAAGTATATGTTGAGTGACTGCAGAGCAAAGCAATGCTTTGTTTTCATAACTTCATTGGAACTAAATTCAACACAAGGAAGGTACATTTTGTATCAGTTCACATTTTGGAAATGATCCATTCTTTTGTCTTGTATCTATTTTTAGGCTGTGAGCCTTTTAAGGATAGTGAGTCCTGGTAGTGAGCCTTGTAATATCTTATAACTGGTTATAATATATTGTGAGTTAATCCTCACCGTGGTTTTTCCCTCCTTGGGTTTTCCACGTAAAAATCTTGGTGTTCATTTGTGATGTTGTGTTGTGTTTTTCTTCATGTACTCTTTCACTGTTGTAGTTAAATATGTTTTGATAATTGGTTGGATTATGACTAATTCATTTAATAGAATATTGATTCACCCTCCTCTTAGTATTCTAGGTGTTCAACGATTGGTATCAGAGCTTCGTTCCTTTTGAAAAGCCTAACAACTTGAGGAAGATCTTGGAGTTTGAACACAAGGTTGATAAAAGGTACCCCATTCCTTCAGAAGAAATCTATGCAATTGAATTTGAAGAAGATGACTGCATGTTTGACAAAGAAGAACTCAAAGCTGCCCTTGAAGATCTTGACAAAGTTGAAAAGGAGAACAAAATCTTGAAGCAAAGTCTTGGAGAAGAAAATGAATGTATCAAAAAGCTGAGAGAGCAAATCAAGAAGTTCAAAGAGAGACACAAAGAAGTTAATGAACAATTGAAGAAGGAAAATGAAGACATCACTAGACTAAAAGTACAAGTGGAAGAAAAAGGGAGAATTGAGGATTGTTTGAATGATAAAATATAAAGAAAGGCTGATGAATGTACAAAGCTTGAATAAGAAGTGGTAACCCTAAGGTCTGATCTAGAGAAAGAAAGAGCTCATGAGGACAAATTCAAAACAAGTACCATAATGCTTGATGAATTGATTACAATTTAGAAACCCTCTAAAGATAAAGGTGGGTTGGGACTTGAAGAAGGAAAAATTTCAAAGACAAATTAGACATCTAACAAGGTTGGCAATCAAAAGAAGACTCAAGGAAATGGCAGACAATTCAAGAATCAAAGAAGCAACACTGGAAGACCTCCCATTAAACAACCAAATGCTCAAAGGTACCCATCTTTCAATAGTGTTTGGTTTTCATGCAACAAATTTGGACATAACGAAATAGAATGTAGAAGTAGAATGAATTAGAATGTTGGATCCTTTTCCAAACAATGTTTTACATGCAATAAATTTGGACGTAGAGCTTTTGAGTGTAGAAGTTAGATGATGAATAGATTTAATACCAGTAGAATGTTTCAATCCTTCAATGCTTACTATTACACATGCAATATATTTGGACATAAGGCTAACCAGTGAAAATCAAGGATGAATAGAACTCGGTTTGGTCAAAGAAATGTTGTATGCTACAATTGCAATAAGTCTGCACACATTTCAAGTTTATGCAGAAGCAGGAATGGAAGATAGAATAATCTAGAATAGAATAATAATCCAGTGAAGAAAATTGATCCTACTGAAGTCGAGAAGGAAATGGAGAAGATTTGGAATAAAGAAGAGGAACCTGGGAAAAAGGATGAATCAAATGCATTTGTACCTACATCTTGTGTAGATAATTCTTCTAAAAACTAAGCCCATGGCAGGCTTAGGGGGGGTAGTGATAGGAAAATATAACAATGCCTTGGAATATTGAGGTTTCAAACAGCGACATGAAGATATGTCATGAATATTTGTATGGTTAAGATTTTGGAAAAGACTCTGGTAGAAAATATGCAAATTTGAGATTTTGTGGATCCCTTTAGTGTTTACAGTGTTTCAAAGAAGTGTTTACCAACTTTTGGGAATTTGAGGCATTGAATGTAAATTTAGGGTAGATCGATAATGTATAAAGTGAAACCCTAGTCAATTTTTAAATCACTTTTGTACACTTGAAAGGAAGTGGAGTGAATTGAGGAGTGACTGAAGGTGATCCAAAGCAAATTGGTTCAAACCCTAGTTCCTATTGAAGCTCACAAAAGGTATTTACTGCTATCTATTCTATGCGGGTCTATATTTGAAGCAATTTTACAATAATTTGAAGATAGAGTTAAGGTTTATATGGCTAATCCAACCATAATTGAAGTTACTGAAAGACCTAGACCAAAGTTCAAGAGGTTTTCATGGAAAGTGTTTGAGAATGACCCCGATGGTGCATTTTCAAAAATCTCGATTAAGGTCTTTCCCACTGAAGACACAAGAATCTAAATACAGTACAAATTGGATGAGTATAATCACCAAGTGCTCAAGCATTTATGGTCTGATGAGTTAACTAGAGACAACTTTCTAGTGAAGACAGCATATGAAAACCTAGTGTGAAAGAAGTTGGATATTTGGAACTAGTTTCCTAATTTAAGTAGTGATTTATATGCAAAACATGTAAAGATAGCCCTGAGAAGAATGCATGATAAATTCATGTGGACTAATGTGCCTGGATTAATTTCAAAAGACACAATTAAGGATGTTACTGGAGTGTGTGATACTGGACTTGTACCTGTGCCGAAGTATGTAAAGAATGATGTGGTTATGAAGCTAACTAGTGCCACATTTGATGGAAGAGCATTAACTACTAAGCCTATCATCAATCCTAAAGTGAAGTATGCATCTATCATGATTGGCCTCAAAATTTATTTCCAAAACAAAGACAAGTCAGTATTTACAACTGCAATTTATGTTGCCCACAATATGGTGGTAAATGGGAAGGACTATGACTTGTGTGAGTTGCTCCGGTAGCAACTTTTGGAAAATTTGCAGCAAACCAAGACTAATAAATATGCTTTCAAGTATGGAACATTGATTTTTTTCTTGCTTTTCTAATTCTTGAGAGAGCTACCTAGAAGCAAGAACGTTATATGGGATACAAGCAGACCAGTTGGACATCAATTTTTTGACTATTTGCAAAATATTGGAAACTATGATGCAGAAGCCAATGCAATGACAACATTTTTCTCTATATTTCAAAGAAACGTGTATGAGAGAAAAAGGATTCCTAAGAGGTTAGAGGAGAAATACACAAATGACATAAATTTTCTTGTCTCCACTGATGAATGTATAATAGAGGCAGTAGAACCCAAAACAATATGGATTGAACCTCTAGGATATGAAATTGATGAAAAAGTGGCTAAGAGATACATTGAAATGTTTTTAAGCAGCCCTAAGGACCCCTCTCTACCTATACATGGCACATATGAGGAGAAATCTAATGAAGTATACATGGAGACCTTAGTTGTTGGGTGTTGTGGATGTGTTGTTGATATGTGGTTGTCATTGATGTCAACACTATTAGCATTTGGTGTATTGAAGGTTGTATATGTCAAGGATATTGAGAAATTGTTAAAAGAAGTGTTGCAGGTTCCCTATGGAACTGTGAAGGTCATGAAGGTGTCTTGTTTTGTATTCCAAAGATAAATTATTATGGATTAAATGGTTTTCTACTTAGTGTATCTAGTCCATCGTCTAGAAGTTTCAGAGGTCTGCATGAAGATCTGTTCGTGCTGTGAATAATTATGTTCTGACAGTATTTTTGTGGGTTTTTTAGTGTTCCTGAATGAATTTTGTGTGTTTTTGTTGTTGTGGATGTTTCTTTGTTGTTTCTTGGATGCTTATAGATCGTGCTCTATCTTTGTGGTATGTCCACATTGATTGGTGTGCTCGTGGTCAAGTATTTTTCTCCGTATGTTTGGTTTTTCATATTCTTGGCCAACATGATGATGGTAGCGTGTTGTGGATCTTCAAGGCGAAATTATTTGAAGTCCTTTTGTGTTGGAGTTGTTAATTTGGGTCTCCACTATGTTGTGACCGACCTTGGTGGATTCACATTGCAAATTTATTTGTAAATTTGGATCGACATTGAAAATGTATTTTATATTTTTGGTTGACTAAGTTGTTGATGTAATCTCATGTTGTGGATATATAAGAGTGATTGTTTGAGAAAATTTAGTGTGTGCATAAGAGCGTATGTATGCTAGAGAAAGTGCAGATGTGTGAATAGTGTCCAAATCATTTGATTGCAGAGTAGAGTGAGAAGAAGTTTGAGCAAAGAGTGAAGAAGGTTTTATGTGCTTAACTGGAACTGTAATCAGGCTTGTGTAGAAGCTATTTTTCACAATTTGGATGGCCTTAATCCAAACCTTTATTTGGACAGTGAGTCCTCTTTTGTATGTGAGCAGTGAGCTCTAGGCAGTGTTCCTGAATGCATGTGCATTCCCATTATTCTTATACTTTTAACAGGGTATAATATTGTGGACTAACATCCACCGTGGTTTTTCCCCTAACAAGGTTTCCATGTAAAAATCTTGGTGTCCTCTATGTTTCTGATGTGTTGATTGTCTATGGCTTATTATTCATTCATCAGATCTGAGATTAAGTTAAGTAAAGATTGAAAAGTTTAAAATATTTTGTGACAACCGATTCACCCCCCCCTCTCAGTTGTCTATCCTTGTTTTGCCAACATCAGCTCCTACTAGAACAAAAAGGGTAAACAAACAGGTTGATCAAGTCTTTGGAATGTATGGCCTCTAAAAAGAAGATGAAAAATTAAGGGAAATGTAATGCCCCTATTTTTAGCCATATGCTCTTCGGTGACTGATAGCCTTTTTTCGGAAGCCCGTAGGGTCGTCAGAGGTAAAATTAGGGTTTCTTATTTTTTAGGGGTTTTAAAGCATTTTTTAAGGTTTGCATGTAAGAGTTTCTAATGCATGTCGGGTGGAATTTTCTAGGTTTTTGGAGAGATTCAAAATGGTGTGACATGCATCTCCATTGGACAACCTTTTCCAGAACTTGTTATTTTTAGCCTGTACATTGGAGTTTTGAGATTTGGACTACAAATTCTTTTTGGGTTTTCAAAGAGCTACGCAATGATATGACATGCAAAGGCATTAGGAAACTTTTCATAATTTACTATTTTAAGTAAGTTCTATTTCTAGCAATACCATCTTGGGTAGTAGCATCAACATCCAGTTCAATTTCCATTTCGGGCAGTGCAGTTGGAGCACAGTTGGCTTTCAACATTTTGAGACTCATTTTGGTAAAGTGATTTATTTAAGTCATTTAATTATTATAATGTGAATTTTCCCCTTGGCCTAATATGATGACTTAAGTTGTTTTAAAGAGGGGCCCTTGAGGGCAGATGCCTCATCAGGAGGTAAATTAATTATTTCTAAAGTAAATATTCCTCTTTGAGTTTTGGACGCCACATTAAGAGGAGATTAAATATTTTATTGTTCATATTGTCTCCTCAAGACTTGGATGCTTAGAAAAATTGAATTAAATGTTTTAAAAATTAAAATATTTCAAAAGTGAAATGGGGCGTCCCTTTTGGAGGGAAAAGTTGGAAGCTAAAGAGTCATTTCAAGTTCTTTATAAGCAGGCCTTTGTTCATTCATTCATTATCAATTATTTAACTTATCAAAATGTTGTTGGATTGATTTCAAAACTCGGCTAAGGGGGAGCTTAGCATCTACACCATTCTTCAAGCTCGAAACTATGGTTCCCTAGATGGTCAATTGGGAGTGTGCTTCATTCAGAAGTGCATATTGAGCATTATTGTTGAGTTTTTGGTGAGAATTTCCAGTTTTGTGTTTGTTGGTTATATCATGGCTAAAGGAGATTTTCAAATACAACTATTTGTGTGACTTTATTTTCATTATAGGCATTGATGCAATCAAATTCCTTGCTAATGGCGACCCCTCTTGTAGAAAATCAGAATTTATTTTGGTGTCTTTGAATTTATAGAGAGGTTGTACTATTTTCTAGGGTCGTACTAGCTTGCCTTGTGATGACTAATTTTATGTTGTATGATCTTGGATTGATGGTCGCCTAATCCTTTAGAAGTGTGGTGTTCAGTTTTGGTGAGTAGAGACTTTGTATTTGTGGAAAATTAGCATTTGGGGTGTTAGTTTAAACATTGGTTAATAATTACAGTTGTTGGTTTGCATTATAGTTTGTGGGCATTTTATAACAGACTTAGTTCTTTCCATGTCGTATAATCTTTCTTGGGAATCTATGCTGCTAATTTAATGTGCAGTCCATTTGGTGGAGATAGGAGCTTTTTGGGTGAAGATATAAACAATTTAATGATGGTTAGTTGTTGGTAAGAATTCTCAGTTTGCTAGTTACTTTATCAGATTGATAACACTTCAGATTTTGGCTTGTAATTCTATAGTTGGGAAGAATATAAGTTGGAGAAATCATCCTCAAGCATTTGCATTGATTATTCAATTGTAACACTTTGTAAATTGTAGATAATTTTGCATTGTAAGGCTGTGAATTAGTAGTACTAATCTAGTCAATAATATTATTGCATTTACTTTGTGAATTTTATACAAACACTATAACCGTTGGATGGTTTACCACTAGTGTGGAGGAATTAACTTGTATTTTTCATAATTTACCCATTGAATAAGTGGAGAATCCCCACTAGAGTGGATGCCTACTAATAGCAGATGAATTTATTTTCATTGTAATATCTTCCCCCCACTGAACAAGTGGTAGCGTGGATGTTTCATGGTTGGACTACCACTTGTTTTCATTTCAATATTGTTCTTCAATTCAATTTAGTGGCTAACAATCCCATCACCATATACTGTCACCTTGCCTTCAATAGGTTCTTGGTGAACATTCTTGGTGAAGGTTACATTCAGCTGATTTAGATTTTGGGCTAATCCTTAATGGGTGATTGTTGTTGTTAATTCAAATAAAAAATTAAGGGGCATATTTTAGTGGTATCAAAGTAGAAGATCTTGTCATCCTGTGAATTAGTGCTTCATGTTTAGGCAAATGAGTGACAGAGATCTCCGGAACTACACCAAAAGTGAGAACAGATTCTAGTTCATCTCCATGTGGTTTCCAAAAGTTGGCACAAAATTCTTTAACTTTTGAGAAACTGAGTTTGTTAGATTAAGGCATGGCTATTGATGAAGAGATGAATCTAGGTGATCCCACAATACTGGTTTACAATTTTTGGCCAAACTGGATATTGAACTATTTTTTTCTAACTAAATATTCACTTTCGAGCACCTATAGCGGCTAAACCATGAGGAATTTGAATATGATGCAAACTAATGATTTGTGACATTTTTTCTATAGATTCTAATTTATTTTTTTCAAAATTTTTGGAATCAAATTGCACTTCTTTTTCCATCTCCTTCGAAACTAGTTTTTTTTAGTAAACACCATTTTTAAGGAGTGTTGGTCATCGTATACAACATAAATTTTTTTCCATGAAGGATAAAATTCTAATTTTTTTAATTTATATTTGTAACTATGATATCTAACACTTTCATTTGGTTTCATAGTGTTTTATTGAATATTTTTCCTTAATCAAGTTTTGAAGTCAAACCAATTACAATTCAGACATAAGCCGACTATATACAACATAAGTTTTTTTGTATGTATCGAATTTTTTTTTTTTTGTTGGATCAAGGACTTCAATATCTAGTGCATTGATATTTTTCAAATTTTTTTGATAATATTGTAATTTTCCACATGTGCAAAATAGAGAGCTTGATTTTTGGTGAAAAGCCTACATTTGCAAGAGATAAAAAATAAATATAATAATTAAATTAAATTTATTTAAAATTATACTTTATAATAAGGACTACATACTTACAAAAAATAAATTTTAAATGAATTCATTTGATCCCCCAAAAGGTAAATCAAAAGTGGTTTTTTATCAGCATTTTGATAGATGTAAAGGAGATTCCATTGTAGGTATGGTTTAAAACTAGCGGGATTCTATCCAAGGTGGTTTGATCTAAGGTGGTCCGATCAAACCCTCTTCAATTGGAATCCTTAAGTGGAACTTTCAAGGCTTAAATCATTATATTTTCTAAAAATATGTGATTTCAGCAAAAATTAGGATCTCCCAGAAATTGTAAACCAGTATTGTGGGATCACCCTCTGGCAAAGACACTTTATATGGCAGGAAAAAAACTAGAAAGCTCTAATTCTTATCATCAAAGAAGTTGATAATTTCCCAGAAATTTTCCAATCTCTTCTCATGGATGCTTATGAATGTGAAGAGAAGATTTCTCCCACTGCTAATATGTTATTCAATGAAATTTTCAGTCAATGTGAAGAAAAGTTGAAACCTCTTTTGATGAAGAATGTTGAGAACAAAGAGGATATTTTTGATGCTGAAGAGGGGGATGAAAGTTGGAATCCCTTTGAATTCATAGCAAATGTTCAGGAGGTATCTACAGATTTGCATTTGTCCATGCATTCTACAGAAGAATGCAATATGTCCACAACAATTCCTGAAACACATGAAGAATCTAGGCATTCTATAGAAGAATGTAATGTGACAGAAGAAGCATTGAAGTCTAATGAGGTACTCATGTTTTCTATAGTGGAAAATAGTGAGTCAACATTGGTTAAGGAGTCTCAAGTTGAAGAGTCAAGGGAAAAACTTTCAGAAACAAGAGTTGAAATGGAGATGCATGAAGAGGTCATAAGTGCAAAACCAAATGAAAGAGAAGTTTGGTTAGAAGAAGATGTTATATGCTCAACCAATGATTCGCTTATTCACCTCCACAATTTCGGAGGATGTTGGTTTGAAGGAAAGCCAAAGAGGAGAAAGAGAAAAAGGAAGCGAAAGTCTCATCCCACTCAAAAGCTTATTTGACCAACTCCCTTGAATCATGTGTAGAAAACATGGAAGGAGAAGCTTCTAGTAGTTATAAGGTAGATTTATCTTCTCCTGAAGCCAAGCTAAAGTAGAGAGATAAGGAATTGGAAGGAACTATGGACAAAATGATGAAGAGTGTCAATCATATGCTTGACAAGTTGAGGAGTACAACTCAAACGATTCTTGAAATCTTTATCTACCAAAGCTACACTACATCACCTCATCCAACATATGAAGATTGTAGTTCCAGTTCACAAACTACTGAAAAGGGAATTTAAGTTTTGTCAAAGCTTGATGGAATTCATCGACATGTAGAAAATTTGATTTATGAAATGCCAAGAGGAGAAGATGTGTGTTGCATTTCCACTGTTGATATGAAGTCTATTAAGGTTTCCTTAGAGGAAATCAAATCAAGTCTTTTACACATCATTTGTGATAAAGACAAAGTGGCCAAAATTGTTGACAAGGCATTGGAGTGGAACGAGCTTACTAGAACCAAGTTGTAGGAAGTGCATGAGGCTTTAATTGAAGTAGAGAATTAAATTTTTGTTGTTCAATGTATATGGTAGCAAGAAAACAAAGGAAGAGTAGAAGAGATTCAAAAAATTCTTGATGAGATTGATCTCATACAAGAAACATTTGACTTGGAACGTTGTCCTAAGAGACCGGAGCATTCAAATTCTTATCAACAAATTTTTCAATCCTTTGATAATCTCTTGTATGAAAAAGGTGTTAGTAGGATTTATGAAAATCTTCTGTTTGAAAATGATGAGGGAATTTCTTTAGGAATTACTGAACAAGGAGGAAATTCCAGTTTGTTTTCCAATAGTGGAGAGTTGGTACATGAGTTACATGAAGATGAATCTACTATTGCTTCTAGTACGTCCATTCAACAAAGAATGGAAACTCAAGGATCACAAATAAATGAAGACATTCTTTTTTATCATCAAAAAAGAGTTGATTGGCATATTGATGAGGACTTTATTCATTATTTGATGAGGATTCTCTTGAGGTTCTTGTTAGATTTTAGTACGTCACCACCTTCTCTCAGAGTAATTGATTTCATAATTGAATTTGATGAAGGATTCATGGAATCTTTTCGGCAATTTATGATACAAGATTCAGGATTCAATTTCTTCAACAAACTTAGGTTTGTTGAATATTTCTTGGAGTTTCAAGAAATATCTATTCATATGGAATGGGTAAATCAAAGGATTCATGTGAGAACAATACTCCATCTGAGAAGTGGTTCTTCAATGTTAATGGTTTGGGATCCTGACATTACTTGGCAAGAAGGAAATATTGAAAATTCTAAAGGGGTTAAACCAGCACATTATATTTAGAATGTAGTTGTGATCATTTGCTCTTGTGTTGGGAAATTTCTCCAATTGAAAATCAGTATTTGGGATCCCAAGTATATTCTTATGAAGAATGGTAAGTATAAAAAGAAGGTTGGTTGGAGAGATAAATGTCAAAATTTCAGTTCTATGATTGTTGCTACCTTTTTTTTATGTCATTGGTTCATTATTTCTGATCATAAATCAGTGTTCTAGGAAGGAAACATGATCAGAAGATGGTTTGTGGTGGCATTGGGACCTTTGTTGAAGGTGCCACCAACCTTGTTCATGTGCAGCTATGCCAATTTTGATGAGAAATTTGTATGTTGCAGCTATTGTTTACCTTCTTGGATGTTGATTTTTCAAAAATCAGATCTCAAGATGATTATTTTAGACCTGTTTAGTAGTTGGTTAATTCATTTTTAGGTTTCTTTGTCTCCTTTTTGGAATGAATTTCTGCCTCAAATGAGCAAGGGAATGATTCAATATGGTAAAAATTCAGTGCATTATGTGAAGAACTCTTGGAGTTTTTTCAGTGATATCAGTTTGCTTCGAAGGAGGCAATGTACATCCTTATGGATAGAGATGGAGTGTGGAGCATTGATCTTCATTTGGCATTGATTTGGTGACATGTTTGAAAAAATTAATGTTGTTGATCAGAATTATGACAGCGAGGTTTGTAGGTTCTACAAACTGATATGGGACCTGAGCACTAACATGTTTGGTGCATTGTCTTTTTTGAACCAAGATATGTTTCTCCACCTTTGCTATACATATGTTTTAATCAAGGTTGCGCAGAAGATTAGAGGAATAGTGTTCCTAAGGATGATTTGGAATCTTGGAATCACTTGGGTTTGCAGTTCAATAGTTGAAGATGAGGAAGCCAATGTTGGCTTACTGGAGTTTACTCCCATGGTGTACCAGTTTAGTCTCTTTGAGGAGTAGTTATTTGTGGAGTTGAAAATGATGGAGCAGTATTTGATTGCTCTACTTACTAGTTATTGTCAAGAGGTCACTTGTGTTGGCATCCAGCAAAGCAGTGTTTTCAGCGGTTGGTGATATTGATCTCCTAGGTTGATTTGGGACCCTTGGATCATATTCAGTTTCAGTTTGGTTCAGCATAGTGATTTTGGGGTAGCATTGGAATTACTTGAGGACAAGCAATTTTGGGAAAGGAAGACTATAATGTCCCTATTTTTAGCCATATTCTCTTCGGTAAATGATAGCCTATTCTCGGAAGCTCGTAGGCTTGTCAAAGGTAAAATTAGGGTTTCCTATTTTTTAGGGGTTCTAAAGCATTGTTGAAGGTTTGCATGTAAGAATTTATGATGCATGTCAAGTGGAATTTTTTGGGTTTTTGGAGAGCTTCAAAATGTTGTGACATGCATCTCCATTAGACAACCTTTGTTGAAACTTGTTATTTTTAGCTTATACATTGGAGTTTCGAGATTTGGACTACGGATTCTTTCTGGGTTTTTAGAGAGCTTCACAGTGATATGACATGCAAAGGCATTGGGAAAATTTTCATAATTTACTATTTTTAGTAAGTTCTATTTCTACCAGTACCATCTTGGGCAGTAGCATCAGCAGTCAGTTCAGTTTCCATTTCGTGCAGTGCAGTTGGAGCACATTTGGCTTTCAACATTTTGAGACTCATTTTGGTAAAATGATTTATTTAAGTCATTCAATTATTATAATGTGAATTTTCCCCTTGGCCTAATATGATGACTTAAGTTGTTTTAAAGAGGGGCCCTTAAGGGCGAATGCCTCATCAGGAGGTAAATTAATTATTTCTAAAGTAAGTATTCCTCTTTGAGTTTTGGACGCCACATTAAGAGGAGATTAAATATTTTATTGTTCATATTGTCTCCTCAAGACTTGGACACCTAGAAAAGGTGAATTAAATGTTTTAAAAATTAAAATATTTCAAAAGTGAAATGGGGCGTCCCTTTTGGAGGGAAAATTTGGAAGTTGAAGAGTAATTTCAAGTTCTTTATAAGCGGGCCTTTGTTCATTCATTCATTATTGATTGTTTGACTTATCATAATGTTGTTGGATTGATTTCAGAACCTAATTAAGGGGGAGCTTAGTATCTACACCATTCTTCGGGCCTAAAAATATGGTTCCCTAGATGGTCAATTGGGAGAGTGCTTCATTCAAAAGTGCATATTGAGCATTATTGTTGATTTTTTGGTGAGAATTTCCAGTTTTGTGTTTGTTGGTTATATCATGGCTAAAGGAGATTATTAAATACAGCTCTTTGAGTGATTTTATTTTCATTCTGGGAATTGATGCAATCAAATTCCTTGATAATGGCAACCCCTCCTACAGAAAATTAAAATTTATTTTAGTGTCTTTGAATTTATAGTGAGGTCATACTGTTTTCTAGGGTCATACCAGCTTGTTATGTGGTGACTAATTTTATGTTGTATGTTCTTGGATTGATGGTCACTTAATCCTTTGGAAGTGTGGTGTTCAGTTTTGGTGAGTAGATACTTTGTATTTGTGGAAAATTAGTGTTTGGGGTGTTAGTTTAAATGTTGGTTAATAATTACAGTTGTTGGTTTGCATTATAGTTTGTGGGAATTTTATATCAAACTTAGTTCTTTCCATGTCATGCAATTTTTCTTGGGCATCTATGTTGCTAGTTTAATGTGTAGTCCATTTGGAGGAGATAAGAGCTTTTTGGGTGAAGATATGAAGAATTTAATGATGGTTAGTTGCTGGTAAGAATTCTTAGTTTACTAGTTACTTTATCAGATTGATAACACTTCAGATTTTGGATTGTAATTCTGTAGTTGGGAAAAATAGAAGTTGGAGAAATCATCCTCAAGCATTTGCATTGATTATTCAATTGTAACACTTTGTAAATTGTAGATAATTTTGCATTGTAAGGTTGTGAATTAGTAGTACTAATCTAGTCAATAATATTGTTGCATTTACTTTGTGAATTTTATGCAAACACTATAACCCCTAGATGCTTTACCTCTAGTGTGGAGGAATTAACTTGTATCTTTCATAATTTACCCACTGAATAAGTGGAGAATCCCCACTACTTTAGTGGATGCCTGCTAATAGCAGATGAATTGCTTTCCATTGTAATATCTTCCCCCCAATGAACAAGTGGTAGTGTGGATGTTTCATGGTCGGATTACCGCTTGTTTTCATCTCAACATTGTTCTTCAATTTAGTTTAGTGGCTAACAATCCCATCACCATATGCTATCACCTCACCTTCAATAGGATCTTGGTGAACATTCTTGGTGAAGGTTACTTTCAATTGATTTAGATTTTGGGCTAATCCTTAATGGGTGCTTATTGTTGTTAATTCAATGAAAAAATTAAGGGGCATATTTTAGGAAATGGCAGCAAAGAGAAAAGCTAAAGCATTTGAGAATGTTGATGAGTCCTACAGACCACAAAGATCAAGGAGATCAGCTTCCACCCCTACCTCTACAATGCCTAAACTTATTATCACAGCTATCGCTAAAGGGAAGAAGGTGGAGCCAAATTCTCTAGCTACAGTTGATGTTCCTGCACCCTCTGGACCCAACACCTAGACCTCAAAAAGGAAGAATGTAACTTCAGTAGCACCTCCTTCTACCTTCAAAAGAAGAAATAGAAAACATCCAAAGATCAGAACTTGAGTGATGTTGTAGAAGAAGAAATTGAACTTGGGATAGAGGAAGAAAGATAATTAAAGAGGAAGAAAATAAACAGTACTTCCACCAATAGAGAAGGTGCCTCACAAGAGGCTAATATTGAATCAAAAAGGGCCAGAGTTAATGTTGTGGATTCTTCTGATGAAGAAGAGCTTGAAAAGGAGAAAGAAGCTTTTAGAATTCATATGCACAAGTTGAAAGAAGAAAAGAGAACAGATGAAGTCCATCAAAGCTAAAAAAGAAGTCCAAGATTCCTCTGATAAGTGCTCATCCACCCATAGTGTTGGAAGATAATAGTTTATTGAAATCCACTGCCAAATTATATGAGGAAGTTGGTGAAAAAGATTAGAATACTATTATAGATGCTTTTGTTCAATATATGATCATTATGGATAAGAGTATGGAGAACATGAAGGAGAAGGTAACTGATGTTGTATGGAAAGCTCTAGTGAAAAGAAGACATAAGGCTGTCAATGGTGATGACAAGATCAAAACTAATTCTTTGAACAATATTAGATCCTCTTTATCTGAGGATGATAGGGCCACCCTAGAGAAGCATACACACAACAATTTAGGGTAAAACAAAGATATACTATTCTTATGACCAAAGAAAAGGACAATGCAAAAAATTTGAAAGAAGAAACATATGACAGAGTAAGAAACATGGCACTACAATATGGGATGATTATTGATCCTGCATCAGATACAACTCTATCATGTCCCTAAAATAGAACACCAAAATATAACAATAACTAAACATTGAAATACCAATAAATAGATAAAATAAATAAATGAAAAAAATACATATTAAAAATGTAAATACACATATTAATAATTTAATAGTATTATAATTATAATTAATATAATATAATACTATAAATATTGAAAAAATAAAAATAAATATAATAATGATAATCATGAATATAAATATATTGAATGAAATGCAAATACAAATATATATATATACAACAACATATAAATATAATAACATATAAAATGTCATATAAAAATCAACATATAAATGTAAATTGAATAACATATAAAGTCAACACAAGTAATAATAAAAATATATTAAAACAAAAAGCATTTGAAACTCACTATCAGCTGCAAGAAAAACTCAACGATTAACCACAAAAGGTAATCGTTGTTGAAATGGCAGCAACCAAACAAAGTCATGTCCCTCTAAACAAACACAACCCTCCAAGGAAGCACCTCTCTTCTCCAACAAAATAGGATATAAAGGTAAGAACATATGAGGAGAATAGGGAAGGAAAAAAGAAAAAGAAAAGGAAAAATATATATATATTCAGTCAGAGCTTCTGAAAGAATAGAAATCATCGTGGTTGGAGGAAGAAATCATCACTGGGGAGTATTGGTTGTAACGAGCATCATGGTAGGTGAAGAAGAAGAAATATTTGCAGTCCAATCAGTAGTTAGCATGGTAAGCATTTTATAAATTTTAAATAATAGGTAAATAATTTATGTTATAAAATAAATGATTAAAATTTATGCTGGAAACCAATTAAAGAGTAAATAAATGGTAGTAAATGAATGAATTAAGAGTTTAGTAATGGGTGAAGTTTGATATAAATATTTAATATATATAATAAATATAATTATATAAAATATAATACGTTTCTGTATATATATGATTCATATGTTGATAAGTATATTTTGGTAATTAATAAGTATATATATATATATATATGCATATATATATATTGAGATTCATAAATACCTCATAGGTGGAGGACACATACAATATATACATATAGTATATATATATATATATATATATATATAATATATATATTATTTATGATTATCCAATAATGATGCTTGCAACAATTATTGAGCCTTATAAGTAATAATGACCCTATTCGTTCATTATGATGATAAATGGTATAATAGAATTTCATCTATTGGATCTTGAACGAAGTTAAAATCTACCCTAATGTACTTATGAAACATATTATAGAAGAATCACTCATAGTGAAGGAAATGAATAATCCTTTGACAAAAGTGAAATATTTATATCATCTTTGATTTTATTAGAGGTTATCACTAAAACTTATCGATCTTTAACGTTTCTAATGTATCTTCGAGAAACACTTTGAATGCAAGATTTGGGTTTAAGTTCTTCCACTAGAAAGGGGACATTACAAGTGGTATCAGAGCAACTTTCTTGCCATCCTGTGAAAATAGTGCATGCAAACTTACCAAAGACAAAGGTATATTCTATAAACATATAGAAACACATTTTGATTTATGCAGATCAGGTATGTCCTGTAACCATTGAATGTAATTACTTCTTGTTGACATTCATTATCCTTATCATAGTTATTGTATGTAAGTGTAAAATAATTATCAAGTTATATGTATATATATATATTTTTAATCTATATATCTAGTCATTTGTTTGTATTATTATATCCATGGGTCATATCCTTCCTAAAATTGTGAGATTGTGAATAGAAACAGTGATATTATTTTGGCTAATAAATAGGGAATTTAAATTGACATATCTAAATATGATCGATAAATATACTTAAAAATATTATGATTGATAAAAATATTATAGGTGATTGATAAATACAATAATATTTGTCTAATTGATGTTATTTATTATCGTCATTTTTGGAGGAAGCGTGTCACTATTATATTATTGCTACTATGCTATTTTGAATTGAACAACTAATGATGTTATGATGATATATTCCATCATAATTATTGTGTGTAACAACCATGAGAGGCTAGAAAAGAAAGGCTAACTACATCTCTGCACCCCCGGCAATATTGAAGACAACCATGATCTGTCATTCTATTGTAATATAGAATAAGGCAGCATCGTTGGTTGGAAAATAAGAGGTTTTTGCATATCGAAGTGGTAAGTATTAGGTGTGTATTTTCATGGCCCTAAATCAACAATCATAAATACCTTTATATAGTTAGAAAATAATATTTGTTAAATATGTTAGGAATGAAAATATTAATGATTGATAAATATATATAAGGAATTGGTAATTGATAAATATATTAAAACTTAATATTGATAAAGATATTAATGTAGTTATTAATATTTGTATAAACATCGAATATCAGAAGGGATTACTACTTATACTTTCATATGGTAAATAGATTATTACATTGAACTCATAATATCTTGACGAATTCATAAATCCACGTAGCATAGTGTAATTGTTGGTAACTTGTTAATATGATAATCATTAGATGAAATTGTTTGTATCATCAAACAATCATGTAGTTGGTTGAGGGATGGAACCGATAGGTTGAGCAGGTGCTAGATTTCTCCTCTAAGTACTCCACCCACATGGATGACTGCAGTCTACCATTGTTGGTCCAAGAGGGCTCGTTGTATCCGCTCTTGGGCTTAGAGAGAGTATATACGGGCCTCCTATGGAAATCCTTCCCCCAAACTATCGCATGGTTGGATCAACTTGAGGAACTCTCCATCATAGTAGGAGATGGGGAAATAGGAGGTGCAGAAGGGATAGCAGGTGCTAGAGGCCCTTCCAAGTAGCCCACCCACATGGATGACTACGGTCTGCCATTGATGGGCCAAGAGGGCCTGTGTGCCTGCTCTTGGGCTTGGAAGGAACACCTCTATGGGCATCCCAATGCAGCCATCCTATTCAACCATACCTATGATTGAGGAGACCAATAATTTTAGCAAGGTGTTGTTTGAGTTGACACTACATGTTCCTTACATATATTCAAGTATATACTTGAGATAATTTATGTGTATTCAAGTGTATTCAATGGTTTACTTTGTGACTTATATGTATGCTTTGTAACATATGTTCGTGTGAATACTTGTGTATTATGTGTGTTTGTGTGTATGCTTCATATTCATATATATACTTCATGACCTAGGGATGGTGGATGGGTCCATGGTGTAGTATGGGATGCACCGAATCCCCCTTCCCAATTGTCTGACAATATACTTCATTCGAGTGTATTTAAATTTGAGTGTATACTCTATGGCTTTGTATTTATATTTGCGTGCATACTCTATGACTTGTATTTGAATTTGAGATGTATTTGTATTCGATTGTATACTCTATGACTTGTATATGTGTTCAAGTGTATGCTCTATGACTTTGTATTTGTACACTTGGTGACTTTGTATTCAAGAGTACACTTCATGAAAATGTATTCGAGTGTATACTCTATGACATGGTATACTCTATGACATCATGCATACATTGTGACTTATATGTATTCAAGTGTAATCAGGTGTACACCTTGCAGCTTGTGTGTTCATGTGTATTCATGTTTGTCTCACACGTATTCATGTTTTACATGTATTTATGTGTGTGATTTATGCTTTGTGAAATGTATATTTCATGCTTTATATGTCCCGCATATATTCATGTGCATGAATCATGCCTTATGTATCCATGTCTTCATTAAATGCCTCTACTCTTGTGTATTTAGATACATGCTTCGTGTATAATAACTTTATGCTTTACCTATCTTATGGTGTTTTTGTTTCATGGTATATATGGACATGCTTAGCATCTTACTTGCCCACTTTGTGACTGATGTACACTAATACATGACCATTCCATTCTTAAATGTTATGTTTGCATAATTCATGCCTTATATGTATTTGTTTGTATTTGTTGAGTGTATCTTCAAGCATTCTTATGCCTATGTTCTTTATGTATGATCATTTTGTGCTTTATGTATATTCAAATGAATGCCTCATACTGTGGATTCATGCATATGCTTGAGTGTACTTAACTATCTTCCAAAATTCATGCCCCATGATTACACTTCGTGTATCTCATGTGTATTTTTTCATTTATTGAATGCATTTATTCCATGCATAGAAGTAAATTTGACTGTACTTGAATGCTCTACATACTCATCCCTTATGAATGACTAATTGTTTCTTGCTCTATGGTGTAATTCCTATATGTATGCTTCATGTGTGCTAATATGAATACTTCATGCTTCATCTACTTTGTAATTGATATGTGTCCTCATGCTTGAATGCCTATATGTACTTTGTGTTATAATCTACATATCTCATGTGTATTCATATATATGATTTTTCCAAACGAGTATTACAAAACCTTGCATGTATTTCTATGACTTATAAGTAATCATCTGTTCTCATGTGAACGATTCATGCTTATATGTATACTTCATGACTCTGTGAAGTTGTGTACTACTGCTTACAACGGATGTCCTACAAATACTCCACGCGTACACTCCATGTATATGTTTCATGAGTTTATGATATGCTTCACTTCTTTTGTATATTTAGATACTTGCTTATGTCTTAAATGTTTTCAACATGTTTACTCCATGAATACTCTTTAGTATGCTTTTGTTTGATGCATGCCTCATGTGTTTTCAAATGCAATTCAAGACTTGCGGGTATAGATGTTCATAGCACTCAAGCCTTTGTAACCAAGTGCATTAAAGTGTATGCCTTATGTATTCAAATGTATTCAAAGTGTGGCTTATATGTATTCAAGTGTATGCCTTGTGACTTATGTATTCAAATGTATTCAAAGTGTGGCTTGTATGTATTCAAGTGTATGCCTTGTGACTTATGTATTCAAGTGTATTCAAGTGCTTTCAAGTGTCTACTGTGTGATTGATGTTCATATACATATACCTGGTATTCATGTGTATATATTGTGACTTGCATACATTCACACTTTGTGACTTATGTGTATTCATGTTCCTATTTCATGTCAGATGTGTCTTTAAACAAGATTACTCCATGTGTGTTTATGACTACTTTATGCTTAAGAATTATGAAAATTGTTGAAACTTTGTTTGCCAAAATGCTTCTTGAGTTGTGGAGGTGCAACTATTGAAATGAAAAGATGTTTGAAGTTTTTATTGCTTGAGGACAAGCAATCTTGGGTGAGGTGGACTGTCATGTCCCCGAAATAGAACACCAAAATATAACAATAACTAAACATTGAAATACCAATAAATAGATAAAATAAATAAATGGCAAAAATACATATTAAAAATGTAAATACACATATTAATAATTTAGTATTATTATAATTATAATTAATATAATAAAATACTATAAATATTGAAAAAATAAAAATAAATATAATAATAATAATAATCATGAATATAAATATATTAAATGAAACGCAAATACAAATATATATATATAACAACATATAAATATAATAACATATAAAATGTCATATAAAAATCAACATATAAATATAAATTGAATAACATATAAAGTCAACACAAGTAATAATAAAAATATATTAAAATAAAAAGCATTTGAAACTCACTATTAGCTACAAGCAAAAGTCAACAATTAACCACAAAAAGGTAATCGTTGTTGAAAGGGCAGCAACCAAACAAAGTCATGTCCCTCTAAACAAACACAACCCTCCAAGGAAGTGCCTCTCTTCTCCAACAAAATAAGATATAAAGGTAAGAACATATGAGGAGAATGGGGAAGGAAAAAAAAAGGAAGAATATATTTAGTCAGAGATTCTGAAAGAGAACAAAAATCATCGTGAAATATATATGTTATTCTACATATAATATCATATGTTGGTATATATATTATGTATAATATATAATTATATATTATGTATATATATATGTATATATATTGAGACTCATAAATACCTCATAGGTGGTGGACACATACAATATATACATATAGTATATATATATATATATATATATATATATATATATATATATATATTATTTGCGATTATCCAATAATGATGCTTGCAGCAATTATTGAGCCTTATAAGTAATAATGACTCTATTCGTTCGCTATGATGATAAATGGTATAATAGAATTCCATCTATTGGATCTTGAAAGAAGTTAAAATCTACCCTAATGTACTTATGAAACATATTATATAAGAATCACTCATAGTGAAGGAAATGAATAATCCTTTGACAAGAGTGAAATATTTATATCACCTTTGATCTTATTAGAGGTTATCACTGAAACTTATTGATATTTAACCTTTCTAATGTCTCTTCTTGAAACACTTTGAATGGAAGATTTGGGTTTAAGTGCTTCCACTAGAAAGGGGACATTACAATCTCAAGTCAAGGAGCTTGGTAAAGACAATATTACTGTTGAAGAGGAAAATATTCCTCCCATATTTGATTTACCTATAGTGGAAGAGATAAGTGAATATCCTATAGATGAGACTCCGCACTTGGATGTCCCAGGGAATACGGTTGTTGATACACATGCCCCTCTGGAGACATTTGGGCCTCTAGATGATATTGAGAACACAACCAGAGAAAACAATAAAGATTACGATAGGGATGATGTCAATAATAATACAAAAAATCAATAGAACAACCAAAATGAATATGTTGGAAATGAAGGCGAAAAAAATAAAAATGGAGAAGAAAAAGGTCAAGATGAAAAGAATAATGATGAAAAGGATGATAAAGATAAAAAGGAGGATGAAAATAAAGATAGGAAAAAGGAAAACACCTCTAGTAAAGAAGAAAAAGAAGAAGAGAACAAAGAGAACAAAGAAGAATCTATAGTTGAAAGAAAAGAAGAAGAATCCCTGAAGACCACAAAGTCAACAAAATCACTTGGAGAATCCTCTGGAAATGCTCTAAAGGATTGTCTGATAAAGAAAATAAGGATTGAACAAGTTATTTCTCCCCAACTAGTTCAGCTCCCCATACAACAAGGCTATGTTGATTTGAACAAAATTCATCTTGTTCAAAGAATAGAGATTGGAGGCATTTTTATCACCTCCGGGAAGAAAGAAATCATAGAAACTCATTAGAAGGGGATTGAGTTAATTAATGATGCCATCAAAGTCTTATAGGATGCAACCTTCGGTACCACTATTGATGATTCTTTAACACCTATTGAGAATCTAAAGTTTCTAGTTGATTCATTCAAAGAATATACTTTTATCCTAAAGGAGTAGGTTACAAAAGAAGCTAAGTTAATGATTGAGGAGAAAATATTAATTGGAATTCAGGAAAAATGTGTAACTACACATAGCAAGGTCATGAAATGCTTGGAAGAAGTAAAAGAATGTGAAGATGAGGCTCATATACTACTCTTACAATGCATGAGATGGTTGGATTCTACTCAAGGCATTAAGGACCTAATGGACTCAATAGAGTCATAGTTAATTAATGCCTTTGGAACCTATGATCTCACAAAAGACAGAAACTATGCCTCTTGGACTGCAATTTCAGACTTGCAAAACAAGTTTTTCACCCTACAAAGGTAGAAAGAGGATGTTATAAGGTGGTTTGGTCAGCTTGGAGATCTGGTAAAGTGCAAGCACATACAAATTGCAAGTTCTCTCATTGAAGCTAAAAACCTTGACAAGATAAATATTTATCCAACTACTCCAAAAGAAGGAGAGGAGAGTTTGGTGGAGTTGGAATCAATGCATAAGGTGCTTGTTATAGCTAAAAATATTTGGGATGTAGGGAAATCTACTTGGGAATCTATTCTCAAGAAACTGGAAGGTGATTCCTCCTTTGGGTGAATATATTTCACCTTGTATATTTTCTTTTCAGTCACTTTCAGTTTTTGTTGTCAATATGATTAGATGTAATGTTGGAGATAACTTCCTAAGGGGGAGCTAGTTGTTTCTCTTTTTGTGTGTCCTCGGCACACCCTTTGTCCTTGATTTCAAATGGGGAGATGGTTTGGATTGTTAAAAAAAATTGATAAAATTGTGTTGGAGAAGTTGAAGCAGTTTTAGGAATTGTGTCTGTAGACATTGTGTTTCAGGGAGAAAGTTTTTTTTAAGACAAGTTGTTGGATTTCATTTTTGGCATGTGTTTCCATCAATGAAAAATGGGGAGATTGTTGAAATAATGAAGAAGGAACCTTTTTTATATGTTTTCATTGATGCCAACAATGTTTGTTGTCAATTTTGTCTAATCCGGTAAAATAGTTTTTGTGTCATCTTGATCCGGTAATTTGGTTTGAATTCGCTCATGTTTCAAGATCGTCTTATGTGGTTACAGTATGATGTTTGGGACTACTCAATACACCTATGATCAAGGTTTTAGCAATTTTGGTTAATTTGGCTGAAAATTACAAGTGATAGAAGTTCGACAAACTAAATTTTGGCTTATACTGTACATGTTGATAAAAAAAATTTGGTTCGCGTTCCTCCAGTGTTAGGTTTCAAACTCTACAAATTTGGGAGAAGGCTTGCAGGTGTCAACACTACACACATTCCAAATGGCGAATGCTTATATTCCTACACGGATGATCGATGTTGAGTGGATTGGCTTATTTTGTGGTTGAGTCTAATCCCTAGCCGACTCAATGCTTGAAGTTATGATATGAAGATTAATATGTGGTGTGGATGTTAAGGGGATCTAATTTAGATCCGTGCTGACCTTAATTCAAGTTTTGCACACTTTTTTTTAGCACGAAGAGTTTGTTCCCATGTATGAAGCTGATAAAGTATTTTGAATTGAAATAGGGCTACATCTAATTAGGTCAACCTAATTGATGTATGCAAAAGTAATAAGGTATATATGTGAAACAATTTTGTGTCGCAAAAGGGAAGAGAGGTGTGTGATGCAATGATATATGATGTATGTGTGAGATATAACTTCATGCATACTCACGAATTCATATGTGTACAGTCAGAATAAGTATAGAATTGAAGTATATGATGAGCGATTGCAGAGCAGAGCAGTGTTTTATTTTCAGAACTTCATTAGAATTGAATTCAGCACAAGGAAGGTACATTTTGTATTAGTTCACATTTTGGTAGTGAGCCATTCTTTTGTCTTGTATCTATTTTCAGGCTATGAGCCTTTAAGGATAGTGAGTCCTAGCAGTGAGCCCTATAATATCTTATAACCGGTTATAATATATTGCGAGTTAATCCTCACTGTGGTTTTTTCCTCCTTGGGTTTTCCACGTAAAAATCTTGTTGTTCATGTGTTGTGTTGTGTTTTTCTTCATGTACTCTTTCACTGCTACAGTTAAATATGTTTTGATAATTGGTTGGATTATGACTAATTAGTTTAATAGAATACTAATTCACCCCCCTCCCAGTATTTTGGGTGTTCAACACGTTGTAGGTCCATTTGAGCTCAAGCTTTGGCCTATTTTTCCTACACCAAGGATTGCCTAGTTTTTGGATTGTAATTTCATTTTTGTCTTTTTTGGGAACATGTGCCAAATTTAGTAGAATTTTCTTTGGATATGAACATGATGCACAAATTTCTATAGGATGTATGCTATCATCCCAAAAAAAATTGTATTTTAAACATTGGTTTTTTGCTTAGCTACTTTTTGACACCTACTATAATGTCCACTTGGAAAAGTAACACCCTATGCTTTCATATCCAACCAAACAAAACTCTCATTCCCTCTTGGAAAAATAATCTTCTTACTTTATTTACTCTCACTCTTCGCTCTCCTAGATAAAATCTACTAAATTTTTATTGAAGGTTAAATAAATCTATTTATACAACACACTCTTTCTCTGCATAGTTGTTTAAAGCTCATAGAGGATTGCTCAACTTGTACATCGTATAAATTTTCAAGGAGCTCTCCATTTATGGTAACATTATTCTCATTTATTTGAATAATATTACTTTATGTTGATATTTCATTTCACATTATCTTTGGAAAAATCTCTTTAATATAGACCACTACCTATTTGATCATTTTCATACAATATGGTAGTCTTTCTTATAGACAAAGGTTGATAGCCATAGTTTCAATTTATTTTTTTGCTCTTAATTTCTAGATGCACATAGGATAAGAGTACATATATCTTATCATTTTACTATTTGGTTTTCCATAGAGACCAAAATACTAATACAAGGGTTTGATTTGAAGACAAGCCCCTAAATGACCCCTTACAATTTTTCTTTTCCTTGTGTTTTTGAAAGGAAGTTGAGTATGCAAAAACAACTCCCTACACCAATCTAACATAGGAGAGGGTTGCAAAAATTATTCAAACCCTTTAACTATTGCAATGATAGAAAGATTGCACATACAAATTTAATTAAGCAATTAAATAATGAAACCATAACACAAATTTTATATGAGAAAACTCTTTCGGGAAAAAACCCACACTCCAAACACCTAGATCAATTGTATCATTTAGTAAATATGGATTACAATATAATAACAAAGCTTATGCTCTTTGGTGGTGCTTACAAAATCCATGGTTGTTTTGATTTATTGTGATTCTTGAGGTTTTGAAATTCCTCAGTTGTATCTGATTAGGGTTCAAAATTGCTTGTGGGGCTTAAACCCTCCTAAAACCCTAATTGTTTCTTGTGTGAATTTTTGTTCTATCTACTTGTTGACCTCTTGCTCTCGGTTCCCGGTTGGCCAAGCTACAACTTATGTCTAGGGCGGTCATTCTTTAACCGACCCCTTTACCTTAACTTTTTGGTCACGACCCCATTCAAATATCTAATCTTATGTCCCTAGGTCAAAAAAAAATGTTGCCCAAGTCTTATTAACCTAGTCGAGCCCCACTTAAGTTGTTAACATTTTGCGCGTGCAGGTTTGAGTTTTAATACAGGCAGTTGGATCTAAGTCATTCAATCCTGACCATTCCCCGCTACCCTGTTGGGTTTTAATATTCATTAAAATATTCCAATGGGCTGGCGAGTGAGTGTCGCATGTCTCACCTGTCGGTGGGGCCCATCATCACGTGATGTCAACGAGCAACACGTCTTATGCGATCAATGGTTGAGATGAGGTGGTTCAAGTTAATCCTGACTGTCCCTTGCTAGCCCATAGGGGACCCACTTTCATCTCCTATCAGAAAGAGGGGAAGCGAGCAAGAGACATGTGGCATGGTGGGACCCGATGGGAGGGTGGATAAGGTGGTGGATGGTGATGTGTTGCTAGGTAGTGTTGCACGATTGCTCAATGGGCCAACTCACATCATTGTTGTGAGTTGTGTTATGTTGATGTGGTGGACAGGTGGCGGCAACCCACCCACCCGCTTGGATTTTGTGGGCCAGTGTTCTTTGCTAGCGATACAACAAGGGACGACCCAGATTTAAAGGTGGAGATCAATAGTGATATTTTAAATTTTATTGGGGATTCGATCTTGTCCCTCCAACTTGCATCATACGGTCAATATTCAAATCAAAATAGCTAGATGCCTCAGTTCGCGAGTAATGACAAAACAACGACTTATCCATTTCTCATCTACCAAATCGACTCAGAACGACTCCTAGTTGAAAATATACACTTCTCCTAAGCCAAATTGATTGTTGAGTGGTGCCATTTATTCCTTGATGTGTTACAAAGGTCAAGGTCTTTATCAGGGTATGTTCTTCCTGATTTTGATCATGGATTTCTTGGGTGTTTGATCTGCATTCATCATGAACACCATGCTAAGGTGTGCTCGAGGTGTTAAGGGCCTTAATGGCCGATTGTTTCTTTTTTTGGGGGGGGGAATTTCCAAATGTTTGTAATTAGATTAGATTCAATCCTTTCTATAACTCTAATTGAGTTAGGGTTAGGGTTTGAATTTGAATTCTTAGTTATGCCTACACTATAAAGGAAAGTTTTGTTGTTTTTATTTTGTTCGGACTACTACTCTCCAACTTGAGTGGTTTGGTGTAGTGTTTCCCTACCATGATTGTATTTTAATTTTATGTTAGTCTTTGCTTGAGTCAAGTTGAATAGGGTAAGTCCTTTGGACATAGATAGGGAATGTTGTAAGTGATGCTCTGTAATAACAACAGATGACTATAATACACATTGTATTTTGCTCCAAATATATATGTCAATCTATCATGTTCTCCAAATATTGTATGCATTATCTTTTGAATCAGTGTAATCAAGGGTTGTGTTGATGCTTCAAACACATTTGTTTTTTGAATTATTTATATTTTTTTCCTATCATTCAAGGAGTGGTGTAATTGCATGCATAGAAATAGCGAGGGTAATGTGTTGCAATGTGGATTAATAAGTAATATGCTTATTGTCCTTTTTTTGGTTTCCTATTGCAAGGTAGTAGGGTTATGAGAAGCCATGGTCGGGTTGTTGTAGAAGTTTACTTCATTCTTGACTTTATATGGATTAGGCACTGGTTAAGGAGATTCACAAAATTTGAAGCTAGGGCAGAATGAAAACCTTTAAATCAAAAACATTTCCCTACTTTCTTAGTTTAGATTTTCTTTCATGTTTGTCCTTTCCACACTACCAAAAGATTGATAATATAGAAGGTTGCATAGATGATTTAGCCCATCAAAGGCCTTCCACCATTATAGTTTGATGACCTCCTTTAACATATAGGGATACCCACCTTGGTCCTGCAGAGCCTAAAGTATAGAGGAGAAGCTTGCCAATCATCTCCTATTCGTTGGTCACTAACCTAGGGTCTCTAAGCATAAGGAGTAGCTACCCTTTAGGAGAAACTAGACCATCAGTTGGAAACACCAACACTCTTCAGGAGTTGTCAACACTATATTTAGACTATGAAATATTTTTGGTAGCATAACAATAGCTCAAGAATAATCAACTTGTCATATAAATAAGCTAACACAAGTATATATAAATGAGCAAGGTAGGCACCCAAACAAGCATCCTCTATCTTCTGCAAATCTAATATCTTTAAAAGCTAAAAAAGGATGAGCTTTAAAATCACCCTACTAAAGCAAAACAACCTTATCCTCTTCCTGGGCACCCATATCCAAGAAAAACATCTTATCTATATCCCAACCATATCTTATGCATATCTTGGGAACCTAAAGTAGATAAAGCTAAAAGCTTCTTTATTCCTCTTCAATTATAATATTAAAAACTACTAACTCAGACTCTCAAGTCAACATAGGAAGTTTCCAAAACAATTTTTCACCAATATGGAAACATGTGACATCATCCTCCTAAAACATAGGACCTCCTAGAGTGGGCAGCAACTTCCTAAAAAAATAGGGATCTTACCATATGTCATCCCTTGCCATGTAGGATTCCATGTCAACAATAGGACCCACAAAGTGAATGACAACTTAAGAAGTTTAATACATTAGAATAAATTAATATGCACCTAATAATCAATTAAACAATGCTAGGACTCAAAGGTTGAGACATCTTAATCCCAACATTTTTCAAGTATTTCAATAGCACTCAACTGCATGGAGGTTTGAAAGTGCTTTCATATTTGTTATTCAATTTTATTTCTCATTTAATGCAATGTAATTCTCTTTATTTCTAGTATTTCTACATTTACTTTGTCATCTAGAGTTTGCTAGTACACTCCCATTTTTGGTTTGATAGATTGATTGAACTATTAGGCCATATTTTATTTTTTTGGAAGTGATATAGGAATTTGGGTCGTATGAATGAAAGCACATTACACATTCATCCACACGACACTCTATTGTCCTAGATAGTGAGCTATAATGTTTGGTGCCAAGTTCCTCTATTTATCCTATTTTTTGTTCTAAAGTTTTCTTTTGTAAATTATTTCTTAGTTTCTAGTAAATATTATGTTATCCTTGTACATGCTCTAGTCAAGTAAATGTTTCTCATTTTGAAAGTTAAAAATTATTCATGAGATTATCAATATTATTTAAATGATCTTTCTTACTATGTAGAGGCAAAATATTTATGTTTAAAATTATATAATCTTAGAATAAGTAATTGTGGGATCATTTAGTTTGAAAATAATGTCTTTTAGCTAAATTGAAATTCTCTTCATTTCAACACCATGCCTTGATAAATGGTGAGGCTTACATTCTTCCACCAAGAGGTTTGACTAGGAACCTAATTCTTGGAACTTGTACATACATCTGACAAATGACCAATACCACAATAATTGTGGCATGTAAAAGTCATCCTCTCATAATCTAACTTGTGTTTCCATATTCAATTTTCCACTTTGAACCACATATCAATGAAATACCTTTCAAAATATGTATCTCAATCTAGATACATGCAAATGTGTGATTGGAGAGATCAAATGTTTATAGAAATATAAATAGAATTTTCAAAAGTATCTACAATAGCCTCTAAACAAGAGTCAATCGAATTTTAGAAAGGGGGTTTGAAAGTTTGACCAACATCATCAAGAAGGATTCATTCAAAAGATTGCAAGTATGATAGAACAACTTCACTAAAAAAGTTAACCCCTAAAATCAATGCTCCTCCTAAACAATAAACACCTTATCTTGCTTTATTTTGCAAACAATCACACAAAATCTTAAGCACATAGATAATTATCTACATCCTTCAAATTGAAGGCAACCAAAATTTGGTCATCTAAGTGTGGAGATTAGACATATTAGACCAAAAATGATTAATTTTGCAAATCAAATCCATCTTAGCATAATGAGTTTCTTCACCTAACATAATTGATCCTAGAATTGATAAAAAAAATCTTCTAAACTTTATAGTAAGCTCAAACCCTTTACATTTCATTTTACAACACCAACAAAAAGTAATATGCTTTCAAATAATTACAAACCACAATAACAAACACTTTTATTTTCTATCATAAGAAGCATCGAAAAAGAACTTAAATTATCATCCAAAACTAAAACTAACTTATAAAAGGTATATTTTTGAGAGCTGCCTAGAGAGATATAGACTTCATTATACAATCCAACGACATGCAAACTATGTGAAACAAGAGACACAAACCTCCCAAAAACATTTAAAGTTTGAAAGAAGATGAAAACAAGTGCAATCACAACAAACACAAACTTTCAAAAAAAAAAATCTAATTAAAATTACTAAATAGTAATTAATATTTTTTGAACATTGTAAGCGAAACAAATTACCACAACAAATTAGAGGGAGCATGTTAGATTTAAAACACAGCCAAAAATAACATATTTGTTTTCGAATTATGTGACCGTACTAAGGGATCCCAGGCTCGGAGGTACTAATAACTGTAAAGGAGAAGCTCAAAGCTAGTCAGTTATTCGTTGGAGAGAGAAACAAATGGGATTGTTAGGCCAATTGACAATTGGGATTCACTAAAACTGTTAAAAACAAGTTTTAAGATTTATTAAGCGAATTTTTTATTTAGGGAGAGGAAATGGGGATTTCAACTGCTACTAAATCGGGCAAAGATTTGGGTGTCAGTTGTGACACAGGAGGCGGTTGCTAGTGCCTGCAAACAACCTCTTCTTACTTGTTTTAAAACTGCTCGCCAGCAAGTAGGAGACTCTAGTTAACATGTTGTCGCCTGCTTGTGCACATAACAATGGCGGTGCAACAGGTAGGAGGAGGGGGCGAAGGAGGGGAGAACAAGAGCCAAGAAGGAGGGAGTGTTAAGAGAGGCCATGCCTCTGTTAAGAGGGGGCGGAGAACTGAGCAGGCCGTTGGTCCTGCTCTCAGCAAGAGCAATGCCCTGTTTACACAGAAAGCAAGGGCCTGCACCGAATGTGGCAAGGAGTTCTCCTCATGGAAGGCTCTGTTTGGGCATATGAGATGCCATCCTGAAAGAGAATGGAGGGGCATTCATCCCCCTCAAGCTGTTCGCCAAGAAAGGCAACGGAAATTGATGTCCATGATGAATGATGGAACTGACTTTGCCGGCTCCTCTCATGCCCATCACATCAAATTTCATGACACACAGGTACTTTGATCTCTTGTTTCTTCTGAATTGGCAAATGCATAATGTTTTCTTACCAGTGATTACTAGTTTTTAACTGCAACCAATCATGTCAAATTTGTAAACTGAGGACTTTTTGAAACTGATAAGTCACTGCTTCCAGGGCCCATTCCTCTCACCTTCTATTTCAAACCCATCACCACCTCAGATGTTTCAAGCTTGTATTGCCACCTCAGAGGTTTCAAGTCCATATAACCACCTCAAATGCAATATGTTTGTTATTTGGGCAGATGTTTCAAGCCCACATCACCACCTCAATTGCAGCACATTGTTTGTTATTTGGGTTTTTGGATACATTGTTTGGTATTTGAAACAGTAAATGAAACTTGCCACCTCAGATGGCCCATCTTACGTTTCAAACAGATCTCCTTTAAGCACAACAATATAAAATCTGTTTCAAGCAGAACAATAGTCTATAGATTAAGATAACAGATGTAAAATCTCTTTCAAGCAGGCTGCAGAACAATATAGATGAAGATAATAACAGATTGACAGAAACTAATACAACCAGTAGGTATAAATGAGTAGTTGTGGTTCAATGGTCAGATTCAGTTTTTTCCTTTTTAAATGTGTGCATGAGGTTATAGAAGATTGGTAGAGCTGTCCTTTTGGGAACAGGAAGTCTAGATTCAAGTCACATTTATTTTACCACTTTAAAAATTTAATTTGTCAAACTGGGTTTTGTTTAAATAGAACTTAAATTAACAGAGAAACTTTGAACTCTTGTTATATGCCCATAGGTGAGGCTACTGGAATTTTTAAAAATTTGTTAGACTGATATTTATGTTATGTGATAGCATTGCATGTTTTGATATAAACATGGATAGATGTGTCAGTTTTGAGCATCAAATATATATATTAATCGATTATTATATGTTCACTTGTGAAAATCTCAAATCCTTATTCAAATATGTAGTCACATATGTTGTAACCTTAAGGTGCTATGCAGATCTTACTCCAAGTTATACTTTTTGTAACAAGTCCTAAAAACATCTCAGTTCATAGTATGAGCCAGAAAGAAGTTGCGGAGGAAGTGCACACCAACTTCCTGCTAAACATGCTTCCTACATGTTTTGGGAATACTAACAGTCTAATTTATTTCAAGATCTTCAGCCTTTTTCCACTTTAATTTAAGTTTTTCAGCTTTATTAATATGTTTTTCAGCTTTGTTCAAGTAGTAGCTTTAACTAATATTTAGATGTTTTTGCCATCTATACAATGGGGATTACAGAATGTCCATGGAAGTCGTCATCAGCAACAACAAGAACACTCAGTCCTTAGAAACAAAGCAAATATGGCTCGACTAATAATGACAGAGGCACAGTCTGAATCAAGAGGATCAGAGGAAAAAGCAACCTCCCACAACCTACTTTGTGATGATAGTGATACCGAAAGCATTGAAGCAGCTTACATAAACGAACATAGCAATAAAACAAAGTCCCAACATCCACTTCATGAACAGATAGTGAATTTGTTGGACACTATGGAGGATAAAGCTAAACAAGAGCAGGTGAAAGTGGAGGAGGCCAATGCAGACTACACTCTCAGTGACATCAAAGAGCAACATGATATGGCCCATTGCCTCGTCATGCTTGCTTCTGCAAGGAGACCCTCGCTGCCGATGGAAGACGAATCCACTTCCTCTGATAACAGAGATAGCATTACCATGCTCAAATCTATAGAGTCGGATATGGGAAAGTTCCCATGGGAAGTTCCTGTGTTGAGGAGGGAGTCATACAGCAATCAATTTCCAGAAACTATGTCAAACGAAGCTGCTACACCTCCTATAAAGCAAGGCACATTTGAATGCGGTACTTGCAATAAGGTGTTCAGGTCTCACCAGGCTCTAGGAGGGCACAGAGCTAGCCATAAGAAGGTTAAAGGTTGCTTTGCTAGGACCAATGATGTCACCACTCAAGAAAGCCTTAATGAAGATGTTATTACTACAGATTACTCCACCAAATCAGATGAGAACAACTACAATACCAAGAGGGACATAGTTAACATGATCAAAGCAACACCAGAGAAGTTAGAGGAAAGTAACATTGCTTACAAACAGTATCAGCTTGCTGCTGGCAAACCAGAGAATCCAATCATGGAAGAGGAGTGTCAGTGGACTAACTTGGTTACCAAGAAAAGCAAAGTAAGTGGGGGTCACCAATGTTCCATCTGCTCCAGAGTATTCTCCACAGGACAAGCATTAGGTGGGCACAAAAGATGCCACTGGGGCACTACAGGGGATAGCAGCACTAGTAAAGGGGTGGATCAATCATTTGCAACAACTCCTACACTCAATACCAACATGAACATAACAGCACCCTATAGGACAACAGCTTCAGAAACAACCCCATCCACTACCATTTATCAGCCCATGATGCACTCCAAAATAAAGGGTGGCCTATTAGACCTGAACTTGCCAGCTCCTATGGAGGATGAAGAAATACTGGAACAAGCAGCACATAACAATGAAAACTATAATACCATTACCCAACCAGTCAAGCTCGGTATGGGTAGCAGAAGCAATATTCCACTTGACATGAAAATTGCTGGGGAACTCTTAACCCTGGTCCCTGGCATAGACAGGACAACAACCAACAATGTAGGACAGAAAAATAAGGATCAAACTGAAGAAGTTACAGGGGATCACAGCAGAACCCAACATTCCATTAACAGATACAATTGTTCTAGGCGTATTCAGTGCAAATTCTGTAGCAAAGTCTTGTGGAGTATAGAGGATTGGGATGATCACAAGAGAACACACAATCTATCTCCTGTTGTATCCCAATTCTGCATAAGAGAGCCTACATTCTGATATTCCCTTGTTCTCTTTGTTCATGCATAGAGCATGATACTCACGTTGAATTTAAAAACGAGGAGAAAACAAGTATATAGATATCTATATAAATATAGTATTTGTTTTGTAAGTTACATATTTTAAACATCATAAAGAACCTCATATAGAATAGTGGGTTAACCACAAAGGGAAGCCCCAAGTCATTTGCTGTGGTTATGAGTATATTGGACTATTAATATACAATAAATAAGTTATATGCATACAATTTCTTTCAAGAAAGTTATAGAGTTGTTCTTTTTGTTGGAAAGTTATTAATAAATATTTTATATAAGATCACTTAATCTAGTCTAATGTTATTTTATTTTATAATTTTAGTATAATTCTTTCTGGTTCATTATGTAATTATTATTATTCTCATAAGTTAGAATGATTACAGCGTCTTATGGCTGCTTCTCTTCTTCATCTGCATTTCTACATCTGCTTTGTTAACATGAATATCTTGTCACCCATTTTGGAAAGTCTAGTAAATTGTTATGCCTTGATAATGTATAGCTTTCATAGGAAACTGAAATCACCATGTTCTTGTGTATGTCACTATGTACTATGAGTCATGATTATAATCTTATGTAGAAAGATTGGAAGGCAGCTGCTTTCTTTTGAGTAGTAGCACCAATTCAAGCTTCTTGTTTTGATGCTTAGACAATAAAGAGATCAATTTTTAGGCATGATTGAGTGTGAGGCTTTGGCAATGGTGTATGCCCTACAAAAAGTTTAGGTAATATCTTTTGGTTACATTATTTGTTTTCTTCAGGATCACCAACTATTTAAGTATTTAGTGAACAAATTTATACATAATGTTTGTGTTTGCATATGGATCCTTCTCTTCCAAAAGTTTGATTGTATTATCACAACGTGATGAGGTAAACATAATGTGGGACAAAGATCATCTATCCTTTATTAATGTAGGTGAATCCAATACTACGTCAATTGAGGATGGTCTTCTAGATGAAATATTTTTGAGGCATCCTTGATGGCATGGAGGAGATGGTCACATGCCTAACATCTATCAAATCCCTTAAAACCTACACATTTGTGCAACACAAGAAATTGTTGGTGCACATTGTGCTTTACCAACTCATTAATGGACATTTATATAAGATGGGCCTATGTGAGATTTTGTGCTAATGTGGCCCTAAGTATGAGTACACATTTGTGTTGTGAGAATACTATGAAGGGCAAGTTGAAGGTCATTCTCAAGGGCGTGTCACTATACAAAATATCCTCACTACTGGTTTATGGTGGCCAACTCTCCATAGGGATGCACATGAGTTTGTTCGAAGATAGTGGCTAACTTTCTAGATAGATGAACTACTTCTCAATCCAATCTTAGCCTAGGAGCCATTCAAAAAGTGGGAAATTTTTCTTGTTGTTTTAACTCAACTCGTTGCATGATGTATGGACACACAATATATCATAAAGATCATAGATTATCTAATGAGGTGGGAATTTAAAGTTGTGTTAACAAAAGATTGTATAGTTGAAACAATAGTGTGCTTCATATTAGTGAACATCATCACCAAATTTGGGTATCCATTTAGTTTGACCAACAATCAAGGGACACATTTTGTTGGATCCACTATTCAAGTGTTGTTGCACATGTTCATTGTTTAGCATCATTGAAGCACACCCTACCATCTATAGGCCAATCATTCTATTGAAGCTTCAATAAAATTCTAGTCAATATTTTATTGATGCACACACTACTTGTTGTGCTATGGGAATATGGCACAAATTCGAAGCAACTCACTCTATTTACTCCATTTTAGTTGCTAAATATTAAAGAGGCTATTGTCCTATTTGAATTTTTCATGCCAAGCTTGCACATTATGTAAATTATGCAACTAGACAAGGACTCCCTATGAGCATGTTTATTAGAGTTGTAGAATCTAAAAGAAAAATAATTCTTGGCACTATGGAGTCAACATATGGAGAAGAAAAGATAGAAATAATGTTGTGATTGTCACATTAAGCAACACAATTTTCAACTAGGGAGTTGTGTGCTACTTTATTGATAGTCAGTTCTAGGTAAGATGAAAGTTCAATGATTGGGCCCATATATGATTCATCACATTACAACAAATAGTGTAGTAAGTTTAGACATGCTCGATCATTAAGTAGAAGAGTAAATGGTGTTCTATTAGAGTCAAATGCGAAGCAACTAAAGGCCTCAACTTTGTAGAAGTTTTTCTTATCTAATTTAAAAAAATTATGACTGTTGATTTCACAAAAAATATTTTTAATTAAGACACTGCACCTTTTTATCACTTGAGGTCCTTTCCGACCAATGTAATAAAACAATTTTACTCATTCATGACTTTTTTTTATAAATTATATATCATTTTGTTTACATGAAAAATTCATGTACTAGTAGAACATATGAAATGGTGTAGTTAAGGGCTTTAAGGCATAAGGTACAAAATCAAAACTTGGCATGGGCAATGGAATTTTTGGGATCTTAGTCATTGTGTATTTTCCATGCACTCATCAAGACTCTATTCCTAGTATATAAAATGACTAATTATAGTTGTCATATATTTGTGGGGATACCTATCTCAACTCCAGTTGAATATATGACATCAAATTTATTAATTGCACCTCTTTTCTCATATAAATGTGTTACATTTTTTAGGATCTTGGGAATCATTGATGCCTCATTTGAGATGTCAACATTTTGAAGGTCGTGATGGGGGAAATTCCAAAAGATTAACAAGTGGTTTAAGACCTCCTCCCAAACCCTTTCGAAAAACACGCAATGGAAGAAGAGGTGGTTAACCATTTCTTCCATGTTATTGCATAGGCTACATCTATTAACAAGGTAGAAGCCATACCTCTTTAGGTCATCAATAGTAAGGATCTTGTTGTGCATAGCGGCCCACCAGAAACAACTGATTTTAGGTAAGACTATTGTTTCAAATCATATTCCAATTGAACATAGACTCCTCCTTATCATCAACAATAAGAGTATAAGAAGATTTAACAAAGAATCACCTTGAATGGTTGGGATGCCAAGAGCAAAAATTATTCAAATCAGGCTCAAAAAGGCAACAAGGCCCATGAGCTTGTATAGGATATATCCACCATCCCCTCCCAATCATATTGATCCCCATTTCTAAAATTGCTTCAAATCTTTCCACAAGGTGTGGAGGCCATTCTAGATTATGTACTCATGAATTTTGGATATTCATTTATGTTGTTTGAGCAATGGAATTGGATTTATAAAGAGTGGAAGGGTTGTCTCCTTAAGAGATAAATAATCACTACACATATGATTTATCTAACTCTATGCTTTGTACCATCAAAATAAATCTAATAGATGTTATCCAATTAATTTTCCTCTTGACTTAAGAGTTGGGAACAAATGACAATTTATTTCTCATTAGCATTGTAGTTCATGAGATCCAATTCATAAAAAAATAGAATATTTCTAATTATTAGTTGAGAATCAAGTATATGATTAGTAACATATGCATCCAGACTACATGATTCAATCATTTGATGAATTCCTTCTTGGTCAAAATCATAAGAGTGGGCCTTCACAATAAGTTGTGATATGGACATAACCTTAATGTTTTCAAGGATTTTCAAGGTGAATTATCACTCCACATGTTGCTCGAAAAAACTTCCTCATTTTTAATTCAAAATCTTACACCACAATAGGTTTTGGTCATGATATGTGACTAGTCTAAGCATGCATATCCAACCATATCTTGTAATGAAATATCTAAATAATAATTTATCGTTATGAATTATAATAAGTAGATGAAATACATATCATGTGGAATGGTCACATTAAGGTAGGAATTAAGAGACATAGCAACCCTCAATGATGTTAACTATGGGGATAGGAGTACCATCTAAATAAGTTGTAGGTTCTCGGTCGCGGACGTCTTTTGCAGGAATTGCTTTTGCTAATTGGGATGTCATTGTCTTAAATTTTGAATGCGATTGTCTCTATTGTTTTTCCACTTTTGTCTTAAACAAAATCGTTATCAACCTAAATCTGGCCGCTATTGTTGAGAAATGTCGCTATTGTCTTTTATATCTTGCAAGTTCTTGACTGTGGGTATTTGAACTAACATACCAGAGCCATTTTCATCCTAAATAGAACCACTATCAACCTAAATCCTACCGCTATCATTTGAAAAGGCTACAGTCACACTAAATACAGGTTCACTATTGCAGGTAACAGGGCCGCTATTGAATTGTTTTTTGGGTCTGTGTCAATTTTGCAAACTTTTTGGATTTGTAGTGTATCTAACCCTAACTACTTGTTGTTTGTTGTGTTTTGTGAGATTGTCTAATATTGTTGGTGTAGCTCTTGTAGGGTCATGACGTATTTTTGTTGGAACAACTAATCATTTGCTTGTAGGGTTGACGAATGGTCCAAGGCTTTTTAACTTTTCAAGCATTTATATAAATGTTTTTTATAGTTTTTAAACATTTACATTTGGTGCTTTTAAAATGAATTTGCTTTCCTTTGGTGCACTAAAACTAAACAAGACAACTTGAACAGTTACATTTGTTGCTTTTAAAACGAATTCACTTTTCTTTGGTGCAATAAAATCGAACAAGACAACTAAACATCTACATTTGGTGCTCTTAAAATGAATTCACTTTCCTTTGGTGCTTGAACATTTATATTTGGTGCTTTAAAAATGAATTCACTTTCCTTTGGTGCAATAAAACTGAACAAGATAACTTGAACATTTATATTTGGTGTTTTTAAAAAATGAATTCACTTTCCTTTGGTGCAATAAATCTAAACTTGAAGCAACTTGAACATTTATGTTTGGTGCTTTAAAAATGAATTTCGCTTTCTCTTGGTTTATGGCATTTTTTGTTTGAAGTCTCAAATATTTGAAATTGGTGCATTTAAAAACATGAATTGTTCATTTTGGAATTAAAATCAAATTGCAATAAATTGTCTATTGTGTCCACTGTGATTGGCAAGCCAAGTGTGTATCCTCTCCCCCTACAACTTTAGATGATCTTGGGTGACGAGAAACACTTTGGGCTCTTTGCATCTTTTATTTACATCATTCCCATATAGATCGGGCCTGCCTTGAGATACATCCTACACTAGAGAACTCAAGGTGACCCAAACCAACTTTTCCCTCGGGGTGTTATATAAATTGATTTAAGGCTAAAGTGGTGATCTAACTAGCGAGTACCTTGCCGATAATACCATTCAAAAAAAGGAGGTATCCACATTCATGTGAGGTATAATCAATCCCCTAGTATGAGTGGTTAAAGCCGTAAGTGGCTTGTTGGATGCTCGCAAGGTGCTAAGTTCCCCGAGTAGCGACTAAACACCTTATTGTAGTTACCCACCTTATGGATTGACTGTCTATTGGTGACATTTTTAGTGCAAGGGATGTGTATTGTACTCTAAATATTTTTACTCACCATATGAACTCCCTTGAGCTGAGACAAAAATCTTAGGCTTAGCATAAGCTACTTGTACCTTTCCAGGGAAAGGGTGATTTGGGTTATCCTTCCATGCCAGGAGGCCCCTATCTATCCACTCTCACAAAGACTTAAGTGTATACATCCCTTTGGGTGTCCCTACCCTTGAGTTGAAGGAGATTCTAAGTTGTGGGCCTGAAAGTGTTACCATTGGCTTTGACCTTAGGGATAAAATTGCTTGAAATGTTTTCGATGTGTTATTACTAGTATAAATTGGGTTGATTTTGGCCTATTGTAATCAAAACATTATGATCAATTTATACACTTTATTTTTTGTGTTTTATCACTTGTATCTCAAAAACATTGTCTCAAACATCAAACCAAATAAACATCAAAACTTGAAAACTTATCAAACAAACTGCCATCACAAAATTGGAAACCATTGAAACAGAGTCGCTATTGCCAAGTTTTGTTGCTATTGTCTCAAAACATTACTGCACTCAACCTAAATTCTGCTCAGTATTGTTTAGTTGACCGCTATTGCTATCACTGTTGCATGACAATCACTGTCAAAACATAGGACTGCTTTTGAAAACTTTGCCTCAGTTGTCTTAAAATACAACCACTATTGTTCTAAAATCCTGCCACTATTGATCTAAAATCCTGTCGCTATCATCCTTTTTGTAGGCTTGCCTCAAATTTTTCAAAACAACTTCTTTTCAAACATTGGCCTATTAGCTATCAAAAAACATTACTGGACCTATTAGTCAAAATCCAACATCACCATCCTTCACTTTGGACTTGGTTTACATAGGGTTTGTAACTACCATCTTTTGGACACAACATTTGCACCATAGCTTATCAACATCCTTCAACATCACCAAATTAGTAACCAAACATCAACCTAGTCTTGGACACGTATTGAACCCAAGAAATCAAACCATTATCTTGCTATTTGTTTTTAGAGCAAACCTTACTTGCAACCTCATAGCTAGTTCAAGTAAAGCATAGCACCATATCCTCTAAAACATAGCAAAACATCGATTTGATTCTAGTGAACTTTTGTGTTCTAAACTAGCGTCAAATCAAAACATCAAACACCAAACATCATAGTGCCATTTATCAAACAACACCCAAAATCGGCTCATCTCCTTATCATAGGGTTGAGTAGCAAAATCCTACCATCCAACATCAAACTTGATCATCCAACTATCCCAACATCAATATCAATCCATATCAAACAATCAACATCCTTTTTCCAAAAGGTTTACAAGCATTCCCTTTGTACATCAAAAATAAAAATAAAAACTTCAAAATTATCATTCAACGACCACCATCACAAGTTATCTGCACTATGTGTTGTCATACATTTAGTCAAAGTTGTTTTGAGTCTCATTATTCAATTGGTTTATACAAGTTAAATACATCAATTCTGAATGTCCAACCATCAACCTGAGGATAGTTGTTTGTTGTTCTAGTTCAAACCCAAGAGCAATTTTGCAAATTGGTGGGATTTGTAAAAATAATTAAATTCCAATTTTTTTTAAATATGGTGAAAATTCCTTTTATAGAGATACTCCTAGTGATATTTCACCTAATGTAGCCAATGTTTGGGTCAAAATGTCTTTTGGACTATGAGATATTAAAACTTCATTTTTTTGCCAACCAAGTTATGGAAACAATTAATTTCAAAGTTTTAATAAGGCTAGAACAAAATGGTTTAATGGGTTTTGTCATGATGGTATTATTATTGTAGTGGAAAGTTTTTGGTGAAAATTTGAAGCCAATTAAAAATTACCGTAATTCCTCTCAAAGGTGAACTCAAAAAGTCAATGAATAGGTTTCTATGTCTTTTCTCCAATTGAAATCTCACATATTAAAAATTATAATTAAATTTTGTATTTGATTTACAGAAGTTAGATCACTTTGTTTTCATGATATTCATTAAGATAAATTTTCAAAATTACTTGCAATGAATAATTAAGTGTAAAAATACAAAATGGGTGAAAAAAAAAGAAAGAAAGAAGTTGTAAAAATCACAACCCATAACAATCATTAAAATTGACAACCTTAACTCATTCAAAACTCTCGCTTGACATTGGCACTCAAAGGATTTAATCATGCATGATGAAGTTGGTCATCTTTTCCTGTTATGTGGAACTTCATGCCAGCAGCTTCCATAATTTGTGCCAACATTGGAGATTTCGATATATGGTATCAATATCTATCAAAGTGTGATATCACTGTTGCAGCCACCATAGGAAGCATGAACAGGTAGTGAATATATGTGCACTAGGCATGTGAACTATTTGGATATCCTTGAAAAGGTTGATAGTTAAAGGATGTCTCCTTATGCATGCAATGATTGTAATATATATATAAAATCAATTTCTTGCAAACACTTTCAAATCTTTTAAGGCAAATGCATTAGCAAGTGTAAAGAAAACTCAAAACCTTTGCCATCATCCTCATGCCTCTGCCAAAATGGAGGCTTACAATAAGGTATGGGTATCCTTTCTGCCTGCACAAGAGGAACTTGGAGATGTTGTAGTTCCATAGGCGCCATGAACAAAGTTGTGACTGCCTTGATAGACATGTATGCAAATGTGGAAGCACAGACAAGGCAGAAGGATGGTGGTTGAGAATTTCCTTGATTTTCGCCTTTGAGATTGTCGATACTGACTTGAACTTTTGTAATTTTTAGACTTGACTAATCTCCCAAATTGACAGACAAAAAGTCATTTTAGATCTATGTTTAATTTGTTCACATTCTCTCAATAATTTAGTCTACTCTTGACTATTCTGCCTCAGAGTGATTATTTTCAATTCAATGCTCTTTTTTCAAACAATATATATGTTTTCATTGGCATGAGTTATTATTTTCTTAGCCACCAGCTTTTCCACTCCCAAATCTATCATTTCTTTTATTTTTTTGTCTACCTTGAGCCAGTTAGTTTCTTGAGATTTTGAAACTATGATATCATCGATCTCCTTTTTTCTATCTTCTAGGTTGTTGAATGATGTATTAGCTTCTTCAATAAATTTCACAACTCTATTCAAAATATCATTGGCCTAATCTTTGATAGTTTTTCCATAGCGTTTATGTTTTTGAACCTTTTCAATGACTACTTTTTCACTAACTAAACTTGGGTCAAAGGAAGAATCAATATGTTCTACTGGCTAAGTGTAAGATCAATGATAGATTTCAAACAAGAAGTCAAAATCTTTACCTAATGTTTGAGTTCCGCTTTCAAATTCTTATCCTTCTTAGTTCTCTCTACCAACCTTGCTATCAACACCTGAAAATTACATGTACATCACCCTCCTGAGAAGAAGGCCCTAAATTCAATTTGGTGTTATTAAAATACTGCATTGTTGATTCACTAGCACTCTTCTAGATAAAAGGATGAGAAATTTCAACATATAAAACTCTACAAGTATAGTCAGTCATCAACCTAGAAGTAGTTTTCAAATTCTTCGGTTGAGGAGTCCTTTGCAATAGGCTTGAAACAATGTCATCATCTTGAATGCTCAATTCTATAATCTTTCTCTTTTTAAACAATGTTTGTTGCAACTAGGAAACTAGGATTGTAGGAGGATCATTTGGAGTAAAATGCAATGATATGTTGATTGGAGGGGTATCAAAGTTTTTTGGACATAGAGGAGGAAATGGATTGTGAGTAGAATGAGGAGGTGATGGCAAGATATTCTCTTGAGAATCATAACATGGCACTTTCACGGTCTCTTCCTCTACTATCCCTAACATTTATTTTGTTAGAAATTTGAAATAGATTAAATAACCCAAGGAACATTATAAGAGAAACTCAGAGCTACATAAACTGCAAAAACATAAACAATGCAAACCAACAACTTTGAGAGATATGCAATGTCAGGATGACATAATTGTAAATTAAGATCTTTCAAGATGAAAAATACAAGCTAGGTAGTGAGTTTATATAGAACTAATGAGGGGATGGAGATGAAGGTGGAAAATCAACCAATGAGAATTGACCACCAATAACCACCAACATTAAATAAAGTGACAAAAAAGTAAATACTCCACCCTTAAATGGTGGAGACAATTCATCACTTTATCTCCTAGTTATTAAATGATTAACTCACTTTATTATCCTAAGAAGGCTTAATAAATGCGTAGGAAAAACCTATAACTAAGGAAATATAAATTAACCCACTATGAAAATAAAAACCTACACCAACACCCTCCTTAAGCATAGCTTAGGAGGATATAAAAGATTATGAGTCCTAACAAATGAGACCATGTTAGGTACCCATATACATATCAAATCCCCCCCCAAAAATGAAGAACACCCCCATAAATAGAGAGAGGACATAGACCCCTAGAATAGAGAGAGAAGAAGAGGACTAAGTAGCCCCCCCAAAGAGATCCAATGGTAGATGCTCAAAGTTGAATGCAAAAGATGGTCCATGATTGTCGAACAACATTCTTGTCCTTAGGGAAAAAACAAAAATAATGGTGTATGTAAGTTATCTATCCACTCCTAAAAGGAATATGTAGGAAGAAAACTCAAGATTATGATGTCTCTAAACTCAACTCAAGTGTCCCCATATCGATGTTAAAAGTTGTCACAATCAAATCGAGCATTCTAGGCCATATTGCTAAAGATGAAAAATTAAAATCTCCTAGAGATTGATGTAGAACACAATCCAAAGACCCAAGTATCTCCTATGAAGATATCTCCTCCAAATGTTGATCAAAAGTATCCACACTCGTGTCAAACTATGATGAATGATCATGTAGATAATGAACTAGAGGGTTAGAGTGTGTCATCACAAAAATTAAAGAAGAATCAACTTTGTCAAAGAGAAGATACGTGTAACCAATAGTATCTCCCAAATCTAAAATATGCGTCTTTATAAAAAAAGTCTAAAATACCTGTCAAGAGATCATCCCACAAAGCTAAATCAAGAAGACTATGAATGCCCTACTGTAAGAATTCATTGGAAGCTTTTGAAGAAGTAAAATTGAACTCTAAAGTAGCAACAGATGCAAGGACAAAAGAGTGGTCCTCAAAGAGAAGACGTATGTCCTCAATAGTGTCATCTAGATCTAAAATGAGGGACTCTACAAACAAACAAGAGATGTCTGATAGAAATTGGTTCTAATGGACTGAATCTAGAAGATATAATTGATCCTACTACAATGGATCACTAGAAGCTTTTGAAGAAGCATCTTTAGAATTTGAAGTTGCAATAGTTAATGTTTATGCAGTATCAATATGATGATGAGAAGCAAGAAGAGAAGTCTCTATGTCATCTGAATGTTCATGACCTACATAATACTCAAGCTCCTCTAAAGTAGCATCATCAAAGGGTATATTATTTGCATCATCAATTGGAATGAGGCAATTTGAAGCAGGATCATTTGGGATTGGAGAAACATGAGGGTCTCTAAACATTTCCCAAATCATGGTCCAAAATGTGCAGGGAGAATCAATGTCCATAATAGCCCACATAGTGTCATTATCAACATGAGAACCAATCAATCCTAATACATGATCAATTTATTACCCCATACTGATTTCCTTCCAGGTGTTTCTAGTTTAAGCATGATCCCATAAAGGTAAGGCAAAAAATTTAGCCATCTGAGATGGGTTAGAATAACTTTTTCTTAAGACTTATAATTAGTCTTATCTAAGATTATCACAAAAGGGTGAACAAAAAACCCATGACAAAATCCTCAAATGATTATAAAAGACACCAAAAAAAGAACACCAATACACTCCCACCCTTTTCACTAGTATTAAAAATCACCCCCCAAATATTATAAGGTTGGAAATTTATAGTTTAGTGTGTTTACAAATAGATTTTCTAAGATACAATGATCAATAGGGTCAAAATGGCTTAGATTACAAATTTTGATACAAAATGAACCCAAGACAAAATATGGGAAAATTATCCTTTTAGTTGTATATTTCTCTTCAATACCTTTCCAATGCCTATTTGTTTCCGTAAAACAGAGCTCCTAGGTGAAAGTTATGAACTTTTGAAGAAATTTGCAAATAACTACTTTAACCTACATTATCTAGCGTAAAATGGAAAGATTTCCTTTCAATACCTCTATAATGGAAAGTGCTCATCTCTAGCTTTCCAACAATATCTCATTTTCCAAAAATGGACAGTGTGGCAAAAAGTTAAATGAATTTTTAAAAAATTGGTTGAATTTAGCCTGTAGTGACGACCCTCCTAACAAAATAGAAAAAAATCAAAAATCAAATCATCTAAAATGGACAAATTTTATATGAAAATAGAGATTTTCGGGCCATGTGAGTGCAATGGCAAGGTCCATTTGGGCCGAAAATGATCTAGTAAAAAGTTTTTCACTAGATCTGAGCTCCAAACCCCAGTTTGCAACTATGTCAAATGATCTCCAAATCAAATGAAACAAAAACCAATCTTGAATTTTTTGAGCCTTTTGGATTTTGGATGTGTTGGAATAGTAAAAAATGCTACCAATATAACCAAAAATGTTGCAATCACCCAGATCTCTCAAAACACATATGCAATATGAAGAGGTTATTAGATCTTTGTAAAACATTTCTGATTCTCAAGATCGTTCAAAAAATAAGAGAAGAGCATACAGGTATTTACAAGATCTTACATGAAAAATTCAATCTCTCAATTAGGAATATAAGAACTTATATTTCTCAAAATAAAAGCTATGATACCATGTTAAAAATCTAAAATACATTGAATAACCCAAGGAACTTTATAAGAGAAATTCAAAGCTACATAAAATAGAAAACATAAACAATTCAAACCAACAACTTTGAGAGATATGTAATGTTAGCATCACGGAATTGCATTAAGAGCTTCCAAGATGAAAAATATAAGCTAGGTAGTGAGTTTATATAGAACTAAGAAGAGGATGAAGGTGGCAAATCAACCAATGAGAATTAACCACCAATAACCACCAACATTAAATAAAGTGATAAAAAAGTAAATACTCCACCCTTAAAAGGTGGAGACAACTCATCACTTTATTTCCTATTTATTAAATGATTAACTCACTTTGTTATCCTAAGAAAGTTTAATAAATATGTAAGAAAAACCTATAACTAAGGGAAAATAAATTAACCCAATAGGAAAATAAAAACCTACACCAACATCTTTCTCTTTCCTTTTCTCCTTTGTTGCTTCTCCACAAGTCTTTTATAGTCCTCTTTTAGGTAGTTGATCTCCATCCCCTCCTCCCACTGCATGTGACATCATTGCCACAAAATTAGTGTTGGAAGGAGTGGACTATACCTGTAATGCCCAAAATTTTCACTAAGAAAACCTGACTATTTTTTAACACTAAAGTACTTAACGCCACCCAAGTGTATGTGCATTAACTTGTATAGATGACCTAACCATTATTTGAATTAAAAAAATCCATGTCATGACATCCCCTTTAAACTGTGATCGTTTTCTCCAAGGGATTCACCATACGACCAAATCTAGGGCTTTCTTACAAACATGTTTCCTCACAACCTCCTAGAATTGACCCTAACACTTAAGTTTCATTTTAGTCAAGGTAAGTTTTTTAGACTACCACCCAAGACCAAGGGTTAGTCAACTAATGATTGCATTAAGAGCACCTTAGGTTCATTTGGTTCAAGCATGGGTTAACTATTTGTTGATATTTAAGGTAATTAAAATCCCAAAGTTAAAATTTGACTTAGTTATTTAACATAACATGTTCAACACAATAGCATATTCCCTTCAAGGAAGTTATGAAGTTAATACCTTTCATAACTTATTCACTTATATCTTACCAATAATTTAAATCTTAATTCCTCAAAGTAAGGATAATTAATTTGAACCTATGTTTGTTCAGGAGATAGATTAACCCTTTCCTTTCAATGATTATTAGCCCCCTTTAATTTCTTGGGTTGGTTTGTATAAATTTGATAATCATTTGAATTCACAATGAAATTAAATCCTTAATTTCAAAGTTACCTAAATAATTAATTTTAAATTACATTCATAATGGCACAAATATCGGGGTGCGATGTCATGTTCCTCACTCACACCCTTGTGAAAATTCTACATCGATATAATTCATTAAACCTACCTTAATTTAAATGGAATTTTTACCCTTGATTTACTCTTAGAATGATTAACTCACTTGGGTAAATTTACATTTTATATATACAAGGTATCATGACTTAGTTATCCTTACAAGGGCCCTGGGTTTTAACCCAAATTAATGGAATTACTTTGATCCATTAAGATATCATATTTTTAATAATCTATAAGTTCAAAGGTCCTTATTTAATTATTACATAAGTGACTTTAATCAATTTTTTAAGGTTCCATAGTGCACATTTAAATATAAGAAAAATGACTTTAAGTCACAACTTTAAGTTAAGCATTCTAGTTACATTGTCCCCCACCATGGACAGTTCTACTAATCAATTAAGTTTAATTAAACTAGTGCTTAGAACTAACTCCAAAACTCAGGATAAAACCATCCTCAAATTTGACACCTTCATAGTTCAAGATATTATCTTAAGAAGACAAGAAAAAACTAGAATGAACCTAAAAAAATAATGAGTAATACCTATCAAAATACTCTTCATTGAATGGATCTTCTTGAGAGTTAGGGTATAAGATTATTCATCCTTTAAATCCTTGATTCGTTGTGACTCTCTATATAAATAATATTCTCATAAAGTCCATGCTAAAATTACATTGAGTTATAGGTGTAGGCTCCTTGGTCTTTCTATTTAATCATCATTAAGAGACTCTCTATTGCAACTCTTGGTGTTTAAAAACTATAAGAGATCTATAGCCTCGCCCAAATCTTAAATCATGATTAAAAAAATATTATTACACAATCACTATATAATCCAAGGTCTTCTCATGACATCATGATTAGCATCTCCACAATAGAGTATCATATGTCACTAACCAAGAGATCTAATAAAAAATATTCATATCAAGTTAAAAGTCTTATTGAAAGTTTCCAAGGCTTCCCATGGAATAATAGCACATCATTGTCAAATCTCTCAATAAATATGATTCATAGCTAACCACAATATTGTGATAAAAATGTCAATAAATTTGAATGTCATACATCAACTTAACACAATCAAAGAACATAGTTGTATTACAAAGAGCTACAACAAGAAAATTAAAACCCCATATCCAAACCAAGAAGATAATTTGTTATAATATAATATGTCCCTAAATAAAAATCCCACTAAACTATAATCTAGAGCATAAAAATTTAGCATAGTATATGTCCTCATCCATATATTATATTTGGATAGATCCACATTCAACCATTGTCACTCTCAAAAATCTCACTAAAAAGTGATATGAAGCTTCCCATAGAAAAAAGGTTCATGTCCTTAAGAAACCTAAGAACACTCATATAGGTCTTACAAGGGTTAAATCTAAATATTTCTTTCTATGAAAATTGAGGAATAATTATCGAAATACCTTAAAAACCCCCCTCCAAGTCACTTAAAGTATCGTTGAAGCAACCACTTGTCTCAACTTCCTAGAACCATGAGATATCACCATAACATTACAAGTACTTGTTAATAAAATCACTAAGACCTGGTTCTAATATATATGAAAATTCATAGTCAAAAATCAAGGATAGCTCCAAATCACAATTATTTTAGCAGCTCCATGACACTAAGTGCCACTTATAACTTGTCAAATAAATATTATATTTTCACATGTGCCTAATAATGCCATGTCAAGTTGAAGTGTCATTTTCCATGTAATCACATAATTAATATAAATTGAATAATTCAAACATTAGAAAATTGCAAGGTGTACGACACATAATCCCAACATGAACTTGGATGCCAGTTTTTTGGGGCATTGTTTCCCATGAAGAATGAGAACACATGTTTCATGTGAAGTCTAGTGGTAGGTTAGGAATCCTAGTATGGCTTGCATGAAAAAGTAGAGAAGGATTTTGAGGCTTGGAAATTGGTATATGATACATATAACATGTCTTAAAAAGATACAAAAATGAGTGTAAAAATATAAGATAAATATTTTCAAGTATATAAATATTGATCTTAAAAAAGAAATAATAAAAAATTTGCTAATGAATGGTACATTTCTTTTTTTTATTTTTCTTTAATAAAATATGAAATACAAATAATTAATGGAAATACAACTAATTATAATTTAGAATAAAATTTTATTTTCTTGAAAATAGGAAATTATTTAATTCTTCTAGAAACATAGACTAAATTTTCTACCACCACAAATCTACAATAGATAATTAAATATTTCATGATATCTTTGAAATAAAAATCTTTAAAAGAAACACCATACCATAATTTTCTTAATCCTAAAAGTTATCTCAAAATATATGGAGCTTATTCTATTTATGATTACCCCAAAATCTTGTTAAAAGAATTTTTCTTTGGGATTTCCAAAAAGGAGAAATTTTCTAGGAATGAGAAACATATATTATAGATTGGCTTCATGAATTATTTTTTTAATGTTGGTTTTCTTGGTAGTCTTGGATCAAAATATTTTTTATGTTTAAAAATAACCTAATGAAGACATAATAACTATGAATAAAATATACCTTAACACAAACAAATATTTAGATAATGAATTAATCCATCTTATGCCTCCTCAATTATTTGGGTTTTAATGTGTAATAATAATTATGTTGATTTATAAATAAAACAAACTAATTTAAATATAATAGTTGTATCAAAGCAAAAGAAATAATCAATCAAGACTAAACTATTCAAATAAAATAATGTAAAGTAATCAAATGAATAAATCTATACTAAGAAAAACTGAAATTCTAGTCTAATTAAATAAGAAATAAAAAATACATACTAGAGATGTATGTTGCAAATATGAAATAGGTTTGATGTATAGTTATGTCCTTAGAGCCAATTCCTTTCTTTTTTTTCCTCACTTATGAATACTTAGATGTAGACAACATGGGAAAATGTAAGTGTTTAGAATTGGGATTGATTAAATGGAACTAGTTAGTTATTACTAAGGGAGATTTAGCAATATCCAAACTCAAGATTTAGTTATATTTTTTGTGATTAAATCTCACTTTTCCAACATGAGAGAACAATTTTAAGATTAATTTTTTAAAACTTGAAAGCCAACAACAAAAAAAGTGTATTGATTAAAAATAAATGAAAAATAATCATATCTCATTATATTTAACTTGTATGGCAAATCTAAAGGGGAGAGGAAAATGAGAATGTTCAAAGATAAGAAGGAGAATTTGGAAGTAGTCATTTACAAGTTGGAATTGGTCATTTCAAAGGTAGTGATGAGTGGGATAAACTAGCTCTCCCAAAAGAATAAAATCTTCTTTTCTTGGGTCAACAAATCCTATCTTCCTAAAAACACCTCAAGCCTCCTCCTATTCATGGGTATGTCCAGACTAAGACAAAGGCTAATGATAGGTTGAAGCTTAAATGAATTCTCTTAACAAATGGTTTCTTTGAAATCAACTTAGGTCACACCTTCAACGACAATTTGATGCCCTCTAATACAAGATATGTAATAAGAAATATGTGAGATTCATTGATTAAAGTGACCTTTGTGAAATTAGACCGGAAAACAAACAATTATGTAGAAGCACAAATATACAAGTAAACAAAAACTAACTATAAATTAAAAGTTAATAACATTTTTAAAGAGCTATGAAATTTGCTTAAAACACTTTCATTATTTATGAGTGATGTCAATGTTCTAGGGAAGTGAACAAAGTGACAAACCTCCTTTCAAATCTAACCATTAGACAAGATTGAGTTGATGTCAAAGTGGACTTCTACATCCACATTCACATATAAAAATATATATATATTTAACTGAAAAAGTCTCTAATGGAGTAACTTATCTTCTACCTTTGCAATTCCATTTGAGAAATTCTCACCAAACCCAAAAATAAGTGAACACACGTGGCGTCATCATTTGAAATACTTCACCCCCTTGTCCCACGTAATGGAAGGGACTTTTCTCTTCTAGAAGAGTAAGACCCAAAGCATATTTGTGGGATATACCGTATTTTCTTTATTTCATTGGTAAAAAATATGGTGAGCATGATATAATACGAGTACTTTAACATTTATATTTATTGTTATTTTATCCCTTATTTGGATGTTTGCCTTAAGCGAAAGTGGGGGCTCTCATGTGGACCATATTTTTAGGTTGATTGCATGCCTAGTTTTTAAAGAAAAACATGATAAATCATCCAAACAAGGAGTTAACTTTAAGTGTCCCTGGTTGGTTTGTGTCTAGCTACCATCCTAAAACCATTATTTTTTATTTTTTATTTTTATTTTTATTTTTATTTTTATTTTTATTTATTTTTATTTATTTTTATTTTTTATTTTTTTACACAGGAGGTATCTCCAATCAAGACCCAGCGATTCCCACCATACCTTGCCTCAAGCTTACTGTGACAGCCGAGTTGGGGTAATAGTGGGGCGAGCCAAGGCGAAACTAGTCCCCCTGGGGAAGAGCCCTAAGCCCGCAACAGGACTCCTCCAAGCGAACCCAGCCAACGTGAGTCGAACCTTGGACCTATATGGGACGAACCCAAAGCCTTAGCGCGACCATACTGACTGTTATTTATTATTTTCATTGCTTGTAACATCCTTGTTATGTTATTGTGAGCTTTCTTATGTTAAAAAAAAAAGTGTGTGAAGTGTGCATAATCTAATTTATCGACTCCTAACCACCCTTAAAATGTTGGAGCATCATTGATAAATAGTGTGTATCTCATTGTACTACTTTTTTCCTATTTTTGCATACTCTAATTTCAATCCTTTCACAATACTTAACCCACTTTGCACTATCCCTCAAGGCTCAATCTTTGATGTAAGCCCTCTTTGCATTAATCTTAACCAATGATCCATCAATCACACCTCATTTATGTCTCCCTGCTTGGCTAAAACTTCAAACTTTAACCCCCCCTTTGTACATGTTTGCAAATGATAGCCCTAGATCTCAAAAAATCTCTAAGGATCTTAGTTTGAACACATAGATGACCAACCATGGACAACCTAGTCTAGGAAGTTATCATCAAGGTAAAGTGATTGAACATCACCTACCATATGATATTTAGATGTTATTGTTGAATGCAAATAATCAACATTAATATTTTCTTTCTTAGAGGTGTTTTAATTATGCAAGATTTTTATAAAAGGACTAACACTAAACTAGGAGATTAAGGGTTTGGCTATAGAAGCAATTAGGGGCCTTGAGAGAGGTTACAATTTATTTGTGTAGCTCAATCAAGCATACACAAGTCATCCTTTTGTTTGGTTCTTAGGTCATCTTTGGATAGATTAGCTACCTACAAGCTCGGGATTTTGATTTTCACCTTAAAGCCACATCAAAATCCAAATATACTACATTGATTGAAATCTCATACCTTAACCTATGCTTTAATCAATTTCTTAGAGAGATTGTTTGTTAGCTCGAACAAGTTAGTATAAGAGCAACGTTCATAAATTTACTAGTCTACAATTTTAGCCTTAGGCCTACATGAAACTTGACCTTTCCTAGCCTCTTATTAATATAATCAGCCTATTTGTCTCAAGAGTTTTGGAATGGACTAGACCATTTATCTCAAAAAACTAAATGCATGTTCTTATTGTAGAAGAGAAGGGAATTTATTGTAATTGTGCATTCCTATGAATTTTATATTGTAATGTGATCCTTCCATGTTTGGGAAGTAGTCTCTACTTTATGATCATGTAATGATAAAATTTGAATAGAAATTAATGTTTATGTTAGAACCAAAAATCATAATTGTGCATGAATCCTAATAGACCTTTTGAAAGAAATGTTGGAATGATCATATTAGGCTTCTTTATTTTGTAATGTATTAAATTTGTGGAAATAATTAGTATAATTCTTATGTTATCTATGGTTAAATTTGGAGTGTTACTTTTGGAGGTTGAGATGCTTACATTTATTTTTAGTGTTTTTCCCCTACATGCCTTGGAATTTCCTCAAAATGTGTAGACACATGAAAATATGGTAAATTTGATATTTTATTTATATAGTTTTTGAGGTCTTTGGGACTTCATGTTTGTCTTATGAAGATCTTTTAGATGCCCAAGTGCTTGCCCCATACCATTTTTGTATAACACACAAAATGAGAAAGTTATGTCATTTCATTTGTTGTTCTATAATTATATTTTATAATTATGAAAAATTATTTGTTGTTCTATAATTATATTTTATAATTATGAAAAAATATGTTGGGACAAAATTTTCATAGGTAAGATCTCCCCAAATTTAGAATCTAACCAGTGCTTTGCAATTCTACAAAACTACATCAAAAATTTAAAATTGGATCAACATAAGCAGTTTCTATTGAAGGTTAGAACCTGGGAAGTAATTTATAGTTTTCAAAGTTACTTTAGAGTTATTGGGTTTTGCAAGTGTTAAGTTTGTAAAAATTTAAAATCAACACAATTTGTAAGACCTAAAAATTTGTATGTGAGCTTTGAAGTTACACAAGTGTTAGGTTTTTGGGAATCAAAACTTGACTTGTCAGTTGTAGGAGCTACAAATATACATGAGAGCTCTAAATTTCCACAATTGTTAAGTTTGTATGAATAAAAAATCAACATGAAATTTGTAGGAGCTAAAAAGTTACAAAACTTCACTTGTAATTTTTAAGTTGCAAATTTATATGTAAGCTCTAAAGTTTTGTAAGTGTTAGGTTTGTGAGAATTAAAACCTTAGTTGTAATTTATAATAGTTATAAATCTAAATGAAAACTCCAATTTTCTACATGAGTAATATTTGTAGGGATCAAAGGTCTACATGAAATATTTAGGGGCTATAAACAGGCATAGTAACTTTGAATTTCCACTATTTTTGAAGTTGATGGGATTAGAGTTTGTATACAATTTTTATGGTTTGCAAACTTTCATGGGAACTCTAAATTTTCCAAATAGGTAGAATGACTTAGAGGGTGCCAACATGGAAATGCTAATGAAAACCTCTAAAAATGAAACGAGGTGAGTAGAGATGTGGAGCTTGTTATAAAATCATTACAACAAGAAAGAATCATCTCACATCATTGGATGGATGGCAAATAGCCTCTAAAATTTTGGCCTACCAAGTAGTTTCTAAGATAGATATAATGTACAGGCAATCACAAAAGAGAAGTGAGACCAATATGAATAAGAAATTTACAAGTAACAAAAATTTGAAGCTAATGAATAAATTTTTTAAGGATTATTTAAAAGAGAAAAAAAAATTATTTTATAGAATGAGAGGCTATAAATGACACCAAAGAATAGGGAACCAAGAGAGGCTCATATAGGCATGGTGATATCCACAGCTTGTTTTTTGAATTGTGCAAGCAATGAAATGTGATTTGGAACTTGAAGAGGATGTGTCTTGGGGACTCAAGGAGTCCAAAGAAAGCAATTAAAATGAGATCCTAAGGAATCTATATATGGTAGCCTAGATTACTCAAAGGTGGTGTGTTTGAAACAAGCTCCAATATCTAAATACCCCCCTCTTAACACAATATTATTTACTTGGGTTAGACATAAATTCACTAATAATTCCTACTACTTGGCCTATATCTAGTCTAGTACAAAACATGACATACATCAATCTACTAATAACACTAACATTAGGCACATTATATTTCAACAAGAACCACTCCTTGTGCCTAGTATAAAATGTTGCATACATCAAGATACCAGTAGCACATTATTCTCTTCAATTTTCTTGCATTATAAAAATGTCAAAATAATGTATTCATTTCTAAATGGCATCCTTGTAGAGTTGTAAGCATTTTGATTTCATCTCATAGTTTCTTACATTTGTCTAAATATCAACTAAGATTCATCAAAAATTAAAAAAAATTAGCTCCTAATTACTTGGCCAACATCATCCCCAAAGATAGAGCTTTGTATTCAAAAACATTATTGGTCTAGGAATAAATTAAGCCAAAAAGGGAAAGGGAGAATCTTCCCCTTTAGAGAAATCATGAAAATTCCAATCCTAAGCCCTATCTTATATCTAAAATGAAGAACCTAGATGTTGTTATTTACTCGTTCTAGACACCTAAAATTTATCTTAACCAATTCTCATCATTGATCTTATACCACTAATTAATTAATTAGGTTTCTCCTATCAACTAATTAAATAAATTATATTTATTTAATTAGACCAACTAACAATAGTTAATTAAATAAATCAGTTTATTTAATTAACTAAGCTAATCCCCTCTTCAGTTAAAAAATAAATTATTTTATCCTTGTATCCAAATTCCACATTGTCCACTTGCATAATTTAAAATTCTTAAAAAATCCAAATACAATCAATATTTAATCCTAGCCATCCAAACTATAAATTCAATCCTAGCCATCAAATTCCAACTACCAACTAATTAAAAAAGCAATTTTAAATACAAATTATCAATCCAAAATGGAGTCAATCCTAAATCCTAGAGCCACCAAATTAATCAAGAAAATCCTAACAATTCATTTCTAACTACCTTCTTTCCAAATCCAACTTAACTTTTGATCTCAACCATCCACATAATCCAATCATTTCCAACCCTCCATACACCAACTATCAATATTAAATTTATTCTCCCTCTTAAATTCAAATTCAAAATTTCTCTCATTGAATCCTATCCATCCATTCTAAATCAATCTTGACCCTCCATTTACCCTCATAAAATCTATAAATCTTTCATTCATCAAGTCATTTCAAATAGTGGAAATTGGATGCAAAGCAACATTATGTTACTAGAACTCTTGAGCAAATACATTCATCATCTCCATCAACAAATCTTGAGCACATCCATGGCATCAAGAAGGTATTGGCACCTTTAATATCGTATATTCAGTTTTAAATCAGATTTCAATAACTTGATACAAGCACATACTACCATGCCATTAAAGCGAAAATAGACAGTTGATTTCCCATCACATTAACCCTTAGAGGAAAGATAACACAGTTTACAAATCTAAGTAAATTTTACATCCTCTTTGCTCTAACAAAAGTATAGCTAGGTGTAGAATAGGTGTTTTGTATTGTGTATTCTATTGCTTCATTCTATATATTTGTGTGCACATTTTGGTATGCTTGGTTTTGGCTTGGAATATGGTTTTCAAATCTCTTATAATTATATTTTAATTCATTAGTATATATGAAGACAATAGATTTCTAAATATATTTTATTTTTATTTTTTCCATCTCATGGCAATAACTAATAACGTGTGTAACAATTGTGTTAACAGTCAACAATAAAATAACATGTGTAACAATTTGTGTTCATAGTCAACAATAAAATAAAAATATACTCTTCAAATTCTATTTGATAATGCAAATCCAAATTTCTTTGAGACATTTTGTAAGTAAGATGGGGCTTTACTATTTTCACAAATTCATTTGAGACATTTTTACAAACAAAACACAACTTTACTATCTTAACACTTTTTTAAGATATTTTGACAAACAAAACATAACCTTTCTAATTTTTGAAATTTCTTTAAAATATCTTGTCAAACAAATTATAGTCTCTTTATTTTAATTTTAAATAAAAGTTTCATATTTGATACATTATTTATTAAATACATGAGATGTGAATATTATCCAAATATATATCTAAGAGTTTTAATTTACTCTTTCACCATAGGCTCGCTAAAGTGGTTGTGTAAAATAAATAAAAATAAAAAATATAAGATGTAGAATAGTTTGACTTTGCAATGGAAAATATTTGATTAGACTTTGAGGATAATGTTATGACAAGACCAAGTGGAACATCGTAAATGACTACTAGATAAGTGGGAGGAAAAACAGGTACAAGATCTTTCAATTTTAAAATATGGACCACCTACCTTATGGTCATTCTAGCTTTGAAATTCTCTTCTAGAACATAGCTTTTACTTTTTTTTAATTTGTCATTATCACAAAATGTACTATAATATACCTAATTTTATGAATAATCAACTCAAGATCTATAAAATGAATAGTTTTCTTGAAAGTGAAAGTGTAGTTCATATAGGAAAAACATTACTAACATATAGATGGTAAATTAGATTGAACACAAGTGTTAGTTATATGATCAATTTGGGATTATTGATGCACTTTTACATGGTGTATTATTAATTTTGAGAATATAATTTTCATTTTTTATTTAGAATGATATCATCAACAAATATTATAAACATCTATATGTTTATTTACTCTGATTTTTGGATTCGATTGCATAATAATTTTTACACTAAAAGAGACGTAAGTGGTCTTGTATGCACAAAAAAAGTTCTATTTGTTAAGGAATCACCCACATTCAAATTTGGCCTTACACAAGCACAAAATTAATCAAATTGAATAGATGTTAATTTGTGTATATGAGAAGAACTTACCATAATAAGGAGATATGAAGCATTAGATCTATTAGGATGAATATTACCATATCTTATATAATGGGAATCCATGTGGATTTTGTTAATATTAAACAGATCTTACATCACGAGGGATGGTGGTAGTTGTTTTTGCATGATAGCATAAAACATTGGTTTAGTGCCTTGCTCGTGTATTTGTTCTTATTTGCATTTATGCATATTTTATGATCAATTGGATAACTATGTCTAACCTTTTAGAGATTTGTTTATTGTCACTAATACTCATGGATGTATAATTTTTATGTGACAAAGATCAAAATCTTTAAAATATTAATCCTTTTGTGCGAGTTTCATTGGTCAAAGATTTATTTTCAAAAAAAATTCATTCAAATATTAAAGTAAAATCAATCTTTAGTTTGTTGTGTTTGTGTGATAAAAGGGTGTGTATGTTCTTCCCTCACACAACAAGGTGATATTGGGAATAAAAAGCATCCCTTTATTCAATTTCTACTTCCTCAAAAGGATAGCCTTGTGTATTATGTTTCCTCGCATCACAAGGTAATCTTGGAAATTAAAAGTGGCTCGTAATTTCTTTCTTTTTAGTAGACCTAGGTTGGATTTCATCACCAAGTGGCAACCCAAACCCAAGTGTACTAGTGGGGTATATAAGTTGGGAGGAGAATAAAAAGACTTCATTTTTTGGTGTATTTATCATTTAGGGTAAGCTTATAAGAAACTTTATAGTTTGCAAAGTGAAAGAGGAGAGTAGGTTATGCTCTCAAACTGAGTCATTAGACATACCCTTGATTTCATGGACTTGGGACTTATGCAACTTTAGGTATAATGAGGACTTCCTCTAGAAATTCTTGTACAAACCTAACATACTGAACTCATTAGTCATTTGGTCTTTGTATTGCACTAAAGTAAGCGGTTAGTCCTGAGAAGTTACACAATACTTCTAAAAATGAAAAATTAGGCCATGTATGTCCTCCTCTCATGCTCTAATATGATATTAAGGATGAAAATGTTTAACACCTTGAGAGTGTTTCCTTGAGTGTGTCATTTACTTTGTTTTTCCCATGCCAACCATTCCCAATCCTTAGTCGTGAGTTTTCCTTCAAAATTTATCTAAGTATTATGTCATCGATAAATCTATTGATTTTTGAAACCTCCGTCATCTTGTAAAGAGGTTCTCATGACCCCATCTTCTTCTAATGAGGTTTTCACAACCTTATTGAAACCAAATCATACTATCACAACCTCTTTTATTTTAAAAATAATGAAATTTGTTTCAAGGTTTTGTCTAGGTTCTAGGATTTGTGTCAAATGTCAATGAAATAATCCTTTTTTAAGAGAAAGATTTCCAAAAGATGGTGTTAGAAATTACACATGTTTTTAAAACTCATGTCAAAACTAGACAAGATTGTCACAACCCTATCAACCCCCACCAAGGTTTCAACAACTATGTCAAAGTGTGAAGCACTATTCAGAACTTTCAAGAATGAAGTAGAATTAAGAATTTTGAAGACCCATGTTTAATCACAAAGATGCCTTGGCTCATCCTTCAATTTGAAAAAATAAAATAAAAGTGTTCTACAAAAATGTTTCAATGATTGTTGACAGTTTTGAAATTCGTGTCAGCACATAACTGTTGGGATTAAGGTGTCTCAACCTTTGAGCCCTAGAATTAATTAATTGATTATTAGGTACATATTAATTTATCCTAATGTATTAAACTTCCTAAGTTTCCATTCACTTTATGGGTCCTATTATTGAGATGGAATCCTACATGACAAGTGATGAGATATGGCAAGATCCCTAATTTTTAGGAAGTTGGTGCCCACTCTAGGAGGTCCTATTTTTAGGAGGATGGTGTCACATGTTTCCATATTGGTGATAAAACTATTTTGCCAACTTCCTATGTTGACTTGAGAGTCTCAATTGGCATTTTCTATATCAGAATTGAAGAGGAATAAAATAGCTTTTAGCTTTATCTGCTTTGGACGCCCAATATGAGGATAAGATTGTTTTTGCATTAGCAGGTTGAGTTAAAGCTCATGTTTTTTGAGCTCTTACAGATATTGGATTTGTATAAGATTGAGGATTTTTTTTAGGTGTTTATATTAGTGCACTATAAATATGAGAGTTTGCTTGAGGAGTTGTGAGGAGAATTTTTCTTTGCAGGATTATGTTATCAGATTTCCTCCATAAAAGAGAAAGATGTAAATATCCATGTTAAGGTTGTGAGACTGCAAGTGTATTGTAACTTGTTTGTTGTAGATTAGCACATTGGTTTGATGTTTCAGAGTGTGGGGCTTTTAACCCCATGTATATTGGTATTTCCTCTCTTCTTTCTTTTATTCTTCTTTTTCATGTTCTCAAAGTGTTAATTTATATGTCGTTATGCTGCTAAAATTTACTTATATTTGCAAACTACGTTATCTTTCCTCTAAGGGTTAATGTGAAGGGAAATCAACTATGTCTATTTTCGTTTTAATGGCGTAGTAGTATGTGCTTGTATCGAGTTATTGAAATCTGATTTAAAAATGAATATATGATATTAAAGGTGCACACTAGTTCTCAAAGGTCTCTCTAGGCTCATTTTTCCCTTTCAATTGGTATCAGAGCTTAATTCCATGTTTTGTATGTGTTTGCATGTGCATGTACTTGCATGTGAGTTGCATGTACTTGCACGAGCTTGCATGTTACTTGCATGTGCTTGCATTTTATTGCATGTGTTGGATTCATGGTGTTTAAGGTTCTAGGTACTTCTTCTATTGTGATTTCTTAATTTGGAAAGCTTGAGGGAATTTATTTTGAAGGAATTGGTTGATTATTAATCCTTGTCTAAGTGGAATTTTTTCAATTGATCTTACTTTCAGGAGACAACAAACATTTTGAAGGATTGAGAATATGGAGTTTTATGGAGTTGATCATTTGGTTTCATTTAAAATGATATTGATCTAGAGCTCATGTTTGACAATATATTATAATCCTCATGCATGGTGGTGTTCTTACATTTTTGTGGTCATGTGCAACAAGTATTCATATTAGGTTTGCTAAAATATTATATGTCCAATTTAATTTTAACAAGCGATTGTCAAGAGAAAATAGAGAAGTGTGAGAGAAAATTGACAGAGCTCATCCAACAAGTTGTGTAGAAAGGATTCCAAAGACAATATAAAATGGAGAGTGTTTCCAATATAATGGTATATAGCTATTTTCTACTCTTATATCTTATGGATGGAGGAATTTTAGTTAGTTAAACCAATTTCATGAAAACCTACATGCCACAAAATCTCTTACTAGAAATAAAAATTCCTCCATATTTGTTTAACATAGTGTAATGAAAGATTTGATTTTCCTCTCATGTAATTTAGTTTTGGTAAAAATTAACTACAAATATCTTAAGGACAAGCATCTATTAGATTTGTAGAGCATATTTCCTGAATTGGAGATATAAAATCAGGGCATATAAATCTTGATGATTTTGGACAAGAATGGGTGACAAAAATAGGTCTCTAATCACACTTAAATTTGTAGATAGTAGGTTATTATAGTAAATTGGATTTCTTGTGTATGTGCAATGCACATACTTATTCCTAGAATATATCAACCATTATGACCCCCAGACTCGATAGGTGAAAACAACATATAATAGAGTAATTAGTAAATTGTACAGATAATATTTTAGCACACTACTCATTATCTTGGTTCTACTTATTATTTTGTGTTGTTGATATCACAAGTGAAGTATTTGATTGTGTTAGAACCATGAAGAATCTTAATTTAGGAGATGGTTATCTTGGTGCCATGGAGATCTTAGTATCATGTTTTAGTGGGAGCTTTGGCAGTGATGTGGATTCATCACTTGGTTATGGATGATATTTTGCAGTAGTTGTTGGTGTTATGGAGGATCTCTTGGATCCTAGTGTTGCAGTGAGAGTTCTTTGACATTTTCAGTCTTATTGTTAGGAGATGGTTATCTTCATGTGAATGAAGATATTGAAATCTTGGTTGGCCATGGAGAATGTTTTTTGTGTCTTTGGTTAAGGTGTTGAGTTTATGACTTATTGTTGACAATGGTATGGCTAGTTCTCTTGGTATTGAGTATATTAGTCATTTTCTTGGGATCTTTATGAGAGTTCAATGTTGCATTTGGATTTTAGTATGGATTGATCAGTTACATATTATCATGGATACTTGGAGAATTGGTGATGGTTACTCTTTGGAAGCTTTAGTAGAAATTCCAAGGAACCTTCACTCGGATATGAATGTGAGTTCATGAAGGACCTATAGAGGATATCATTATGGGAGTGAGTCATGATGACTTGGTTATCCTAGAGGAGTATTCTCATTCTCAACTCTTGGTTTACTTGGCAGATTATCATCTAATCAACATGTTTATCTCCTTGGGAATATGTTTTTTACTTATGAGAAGTTTAGGAGATGTTATTAGGATTATTCCTATTTTTTAAATGGATTTGAGTTTGATTTCCTTTTTTAGAGAAGTTTACATCCATGTGGTGATATATGTGTGTGTGTGTTATGTTTGATCTAATGAGATTGGATGTTTTGGGTGTTGTTGAGGATTTTCATTTGGGGTTGTGAAGGAGATCTTACTTTGCATAGCTTAGCACTTTGAGGTGTTGGAAGGACATGATTGGAATATGATTTACATGTTTTCTCTTTGTTCTATGGCTCCTTCCTAGAGGTTCATGTTCACATGGTTCAGTGTGGTGGACTTGGGAAAGTTATGGTGACATGCTATCAGAGACTTTGTAGTAGTTTGTGTTGCATGTGTGGATCATTGTGATTATTCTTTTTTACTACATGTTTGAACTATTAGCCAATCCTTATAATAAGTATTGATTGGTAGACTTGGTATGCCATGATCTATTTTTATATTTTACATTACCATGTAGTGGGAGTTCCTAGATGTGTATTTTCTTCATTGATATGTTTTATATAGGGAGATTTTGATTGCAATTTATGGGTTGGATACATTGTTGGTATGAGTTGTATTGATGTTTTAGATACCTTTTGAGGTATGGATGATTTGATGGATTAAAATTTATTATGGTTGTTATTTCAAGTCATGTGGGCTTTTTAGTTGGATGTTAGTAATCAATTGTGGTTGTTGTTCTAATTGTTTTGGAACATTTGTGTTTGATCTTGTTCTTGGAGGAAGTTTGGGCTTCAAGTTGTGTTTTGGTAATGAGTTTTTAAGTTGAATATATTGGTTCTTTTGTAAAGCTCATGAGCATAGTGGAGCTGTGATAGTAGCCTATAGCATTTGTTATCACTTACATTTGATGTGTGTGGTCTTTAGATTGGTGCATCTTTGTCTTGGCTTGTTCCTTTTCTTCCATAGGTGACATGTTGGAGGATGACAAGATCTCTTGCTTGATATGGTGGACATCTTCAATGTTGTTTCAGGTATTATTTTAGTGCATGAGAGCATGTTGGATATTCATGTGGTTTCATGGACAGATGTGATGATGTTGTTTCATTGTTTGGCTCCTAGCAGTTGAAATCTCGTTGTTTCTATTGGCTCTTTAAAGGTGTTCGACAAGTGGGAGAATGTTGGGATTAAGATGTCTCAACCATTGAGTCCTAACACTAATTAATTGATTATTAAGTGCATATTAATTTATAATAATGTATTAAACTTCCTAAGTTGACATTCACTTTATGGGTCCTATTGTTGAGATGGCATCCTACATGGCAAGTGATGAGATATGGAAAATCCCTATTTTTTAGGAAGTTGGAACCCACTTTAGGAGGTCCTATTTTTAGGAGGATGATGTCACATGTTTCTATATTGGTGATAAAATTGTTTTGAAAACTTCTTATGTTGACTTAAGAGTCTTGGTTAGCATTTTCTATATCAAAACTGAAGAGGAATAAATCAACTTCTAGCTTTATCTTCTTTGGATTCCCAAGATGAGGATAAGGTTGTTTTTGGATTAGAAGGTTGAGTTAAAGCTTGTGCTTTTTGATCTTTTACAGATATTAGATTTGCAAAATATTGAGGATGTTTTTTTAGGTGTCTATCTCAGTTCTCTAATGAGAGTTTTCTTGAGGAGTTGTGAGGATAATTTTTCATTGCAGGGTTATGTTATCAGATTTCCTCTAGAGAAGAGAAAGATGTAAATATATCCATGTTAAGACTATGAGCCTGCAAGTGTATTGTAGTTTGTTTGTTGTGGATTAATACATTGATTTGACAAAATAGGTCTCTAATCACACTTAAATTTGTAGATAGTAGGTTATTATAAGAAATTGGATTTCTTGTGTATGTGCAATGCACAGACCTAGTCCTAGAATATATCAACCATTATGACCCCCAAACTTGAGAGGTGAAAACAACATATAATAAAGTAATTGGTAAATTAGATAGATAATATTTTGGTATTTACACTTCTAGATAACTTGGAAGTTGAGTTCTCCCATCTCTTATTTAACTATTTACTTTAGCTAAAAGTAATGCTCTTGATCACTTTCCGTCTTGAGCGCAACATTTCTCTTGTACATCTGTTAATTCTAATATTGCTTCATACTTAAGCTTGGTATCAACAAATTTTCATTGATCTCTTCAATCTATTACTCCTTTGACAAACTTTCAAGTCTAAGGTTAACCCTATTTCTTAGCCTATTTCAACCTATTAGAGTTTCAACCCTCTTTTCCATATAATGGATCAAACCTCGACATTAGAAGTTTACAAGTACTCAACAAACCATTCAAGATTTGGTTTTCCTCTTTTTCCTATTTGGGTACAATAATATATTGTGCATTCGTTCAATTGAATGTCTTATAGTATGATCATGGTCCACACAACCTTATCATTATTTACTCATTCACAACTGAGACCAGCTTCTCAGGAATTCTAAGAAACTACCTCACACAATATATTACTTAGGACTAAAATCCCATAAATCAAGTTTCCATCCAATGTTGGTTACCTTGGTGAGTTTGACCACCACAACATTATGTTAGTTCTATCGACTTAGAAAAGTTTAAACTATCTTGAGTTCTAACACTCTCCTTCTGGAATCTCAAGAGAGTACACATGTCCTTCCAATGATGAGATCCTATCTTCATTTTCTGGCACACTAGACATTATCTTGCTATATACTCAACATCATCTTACTCTATCTTTTTCTAGGTTTTTGGTGGTTCCTCACCTGACAAATAACTTTGTTACCCCAATGTCCTACCTCTGACATCAACTTTCTCATTCCATCCCTTAATTCTCCAAAATTTTGGGTACATAGGCTCTTTTATATCTCATATTAGTCAATTCTTTGACTAAGTGAAAACCTATTTTGTGGTCTCATTCCACATTAAATTCCCAAGTAATAATGGTTAGGAGTTTTATGGAGATAAATCTCATTTATCTTAAGACATCCATACAATGGATTTCTTCTGTCCTTGGATTATTTTTAAAGATGTAATCCATCTTTCAACTCAATTTAATTTTCCCAATAAGAATTGGTACTAATTTCGAGTATTAATCATCATTCAATCATGTTGGTTCCTAGAAGATATCAAATTTAATTACATACCTAATTACCAAGCATGAACTTTTCTCGTTAGCTTGAGTGATTCACTTAATCACATAGGTGAGTCAACCTTGGTATATCCTAATCTTTAGATTAAGTCATCAACCAATGACTAGTCTGATTATATAGGTTACTCTAACCCTATATATTCCAATCAAGACCAAATGTACATATTCCAACCCAATAGGTAAAACTTAACCTAAGGTTTCTCTCTTTATTCAATTGAACTTCTCATCCCAATTAGGTTATTATAAACCTAAGGTTTCATTCGAGTATGAAGTATGATCAAATAATCATTCCAATAAAGATATTTGGATGTGGTTCACATAACCTTACATCATATCTTACTTACCTTCTCTATGGCTTTATAGCTAAACCTTATCATCCCCAAGGTTTTCTATCATAGTTAGATAATAATGCCAAGTCACTTCACGATATTGACATATATCACACTATACACATAGTCTAACTATCTAAGAATAGATCAATAATAGCTATTCCCCGTAAAGGCAATAGGAGTAGTAAGACAATGATCTTCCCTTTTCAATCCCATAGACAATGATCTTCCCTTTCATGACCAAGTTTTCTACCTATTCTTTCCTTAAGGCATTATTCATAATAGTAATTGATTCTACAATCAATATATATGTAAGGTATGGTGTGATTATAGGTCACAATTCTTGACCTTTCCACTATTTTTCTCCAAGAAATTCCAACACCTAATCCTTGTGGTCATGAAGTATATGAATTAATTGTCATCATGACTTACCAAGAAGTCAAAAGTTTTTCCAAATCAAAAACATATCCACATTTTTTGATTGGATGGGGTACTTAATCCAAGTCAATCCACTCTCTTCCTTCCCCCCTTAGTGTTTTCACAACATCCAATCAACTAGAAGTTGAACCCCTAGAAAAAAAATTTCTTTCTTGAATGATTTAATATTCCTTGTTGTTGGCTTTCTATGGCCTTTTCTTGCCTCAATGGCATACCTTGTGTAGACACGTAAAATATACTAATTGATCTCATGCACTTGATCCTGATTAACTAACATCATTTCGTCCTAAATCACCTCTTCAGCTTATCATCACTATTTGTCCCTTAATTAAATAAATAATCATTTATCTAATTAAGTCATAAACTCCTGTTAATTAAATAAATCAATTTTTATTTAATTAATTATGTAATCCCCCTTTTAATTAAATAATCCATTTTATTTAATTAAATCTCTAAAGTCATTCTATTAAATTAAATCAATCTTTATTTAATTTAATCCAACACCATCCCTCTTTACTTAAATAAATCAAAATATTTATTTAATTAAATCTAAAATCATTATTCCTCTTTTTTTATTTAAATTAATCCAAAAATCTTAGTCAAAAGTCAAAATCACCTAATCCCTCATTAAATTAGTCAAATCTTGATTAATTTAATCCTAATCACTCCAATCCTCTAGATTTTGCAACTTGCACAATTAAATCATTTATTTGATTTAATATTCTCTATTTACTTTCAAAATGGCATCAAAAAGGGAATATTCCTCCAAGTTTGAAATCTCCCCCCAAAATGACTTATCCATCCAACAAAGCATTTAAAGCTCTTACATTGTCTCTTACATGTCTCCCACTTGGCATTTAACTCATATTCCATCCCCCCTAAACGTTCCATCTCATCAAATTCAAATTTCAAACTTGCACATTGATCAAAATGTGCTCAAGCTTCCTCCATTCACATGTTGACAAGTGGCACCTTGCCATTGGTTGAATGTTAGTCCCACATTGCTCTATTTTGATCATCTCTCCATCTTAGCATTCTATAAATAAGAGGTTAATCTCTTCATTCTATCATCCACAATTTGAGTAAACTTACTATACTCAAATACATCTTCAAGCATTTGCAAGATTCATCCATCCATAGCTAGGTTATGCAGGTTTTTCATCATGGAGCATATTTGAATCTTCATAAAGTGGATCACTCTTCATCATCAATCAACATTGCATCATTGGAGTTGGGAAAGGGCCAATTTTCACATCAAATTGGCACCAATTCCCCCATGGGATCAAGAGTTTTCTTGTTTAATTAGGATTCAATCCCTCTTTTATTGTTTTCTTATTGTGTTCTTCATCTCTTTTCATGATTTAAGCTTTGTAAATGGATTTCATGGGGAACCTAGAATCTAACATGCATTTCAATCTTCTAATATGTTTGTTTGTTGTGTTTTGCAAGTATTAGGATCTTGGTTCATACACCTTGAATATACTTTTTCCCAAAGTTTAGATTCATCGTGGATTTCTATCTCATAGATTCAACATTTTGGATCATCTAAGATGAGATCTAATGAATAATCATCAACTTTACAAGCTAACATTCATTGTTATTCTCTTTCCAATATCCTCTTTGTGGAGGAATATCCATACTCACAAAGCCTCTTTTCTTGATGTACTTTTCAACTTAGAGAGTTTTTTCCTTACAACTTCTATTGATCTGACACATAGCGTTACATTGTATCCCATTTCTTGTTGGAACCTCTAGACATATGTTGGTTTTTGTTGACCCGTTGGTGAGTTCTACTTATACTCCAACCTATCTATGTATTATCCAAACCTTTGTTAAATCAATATGATTTACCTTTTCAGGCTTCTTTCTCACAATCACCTTCCCAAGTGTCTTTGTTCCAACTCTTGGTAGCTTTTTCTCTCATAACCTTTAGAGATACCAAGGTTGTTTGGTTACCTTCTCCTCATCTTAATCAAAACTCCAAATTTTTCTCATCAATTTTGGTTGGTGGAAACATGTCCACTTTGTTGATTACTTCTTTTCTGACCATTCTAGCCTTTTCCCTTATTCCTAAGGTACTATCTTCTTTCTTACAAGTTCCTAGCCTTGCACAAAAATTATATTCAATTCAAGAGTTCTCCAACCTCTTGGATACCTCCTTTGTTGACTTTCTACTTCAATCCGTATTTTTCCAACAATGCATACTCATGGACTCGTAGTATTCTTCCTAAATCCAAGAATCCTTGACTCTTTGTCTATTGGTTTCTATCAATAAGGGAGATTCTCTCAACCTTCTTTATCCCTCAAAGTTTTATATCTATTCCACAGGATGAAGGTATATATTGGTTATACTTCCTAACCTTCCTACATAACTCAATTGCGTAATCTTTCACAATCCTAGGGGATATAATAAAAAGTTGTGGGTTTAGGAGTTTCCACTCCAAGGATGACTCTTAACTAATCCTAAACTTCAACAAGTTTCTAGGAATCTCATCTTCCTTTTAATTTCTCCATGTTCTTTTCTCTTGCCATCTTGGCGTAAGAACATTTTACCCATTATCTTCCAATAAGTTTTATGTAACATTTACGTAATGAGCTCATAGGTTTTAGTGCTAAACCTGGTAGCTCTGATACCACATGTAACAACCCCGGTGTTCTACTCAGTAAAATTTCCAACATTTCACGCTAAGTGAATATTCCATTATGTCAACATAGTAATAAATAAAATTCTTCCTATAAAGTAAATTACATGCATAATTGAAACAACACTATTTCCAACTTTCATTGCATTTCATTGTAATTTCAAAAAAATCTCCCAAATACATAGATATCATATTGAATGAACTCAAGTATAACATTCATGATTACATCCTTCTACAAAAATGAGTACATGATATGTTCATAGCTCCTTTGAGCTTCGTCTAGAAATAGTTATACAAAGTAGTCCTGATGTCCCCGCATTGGTGCATACATTTTGAATGTCCTTGCTCACTTGTGCAAAAACTCCAATTGTCCCCAATACTAGCGTACACATCCACAAACCTTGGTCGCCAACTAATGAGGAGAAGCATCACTCAAGTGATTTTTCGCCAACCATAGACTCATATGCAGTCCCCCACACATCTATCAATGATAGATGGCCCTTCCCTTCATCGAAGAGAACCTCATATCGATAGCCTATATGAGCTTAAAGTGTTGTGTTCCAAAAACTAGAACCTAATCATACGATAGCTACTCCTACAAGTATGAAAATCCTAATCTAGAATACAAACAAGGAACGCGGTGATTCCAGATAGTGTAAATAATGGCTACTTACACTACTTTGGCCAAAATATTCTCATTCAGTACTTCGAATGAAGGTCATATGATTCACATACACCTCTACAACTCGATTTGGATCTTGACCGTTCATATACTATGCTTAGGATATTTCCTTCCCTAGATAATCCCTAACCTCAAAAATAACCTATTTCCCTTTCCAAAAACTCTATGATATCTTATGGATATTCCCATCCTTGGCATAATATAAGAGCTTTCCTAGTACACAAGTTAACTTAACATAGACAACCATTCACTACAAAAGACAATATAGTTCCAAATATAATTTTATAATCTAGAGAGTAGCTATATAAACATCTTTGTTCATAGATTGTTTATTCATCAATGATCGACTCTAATTAGTAAATTATATCATACTAATAGGTGGTTCTCATCAAGATATTGCCAAATCAGTGATTAACCTCAATCATAGCAATAGATGTTTCCCTTCAAGAGTGTCACCCTTTCAATAAAAGAGCTATTCAAAGTAGATTCTTGCCAACAATCTGACTTCATTTTAGGAATGTAAAGTAATTAACCAAGTAGCTACTTAAACTCATTAGGTAAACCCACCTACGTTTCCAACATATAGAATTCCTTAAACTCAATTGATTTACACAACCACATGGGCGGCCCTCAATCTCAATATTCCCTCCCCAATATTAGGATAAACAATCCTAGGAGTAAACTCAATCTATGCTAGTTAAATCAATAACCTAGCTAAGAGTAACACTTATGGCACTCATGTTTAATCATATCACCTCCTATTATGGAGTACATGCAAGCACATCATAAAAACAACATAATAGCTTCTAAATTCCTTTTTCCAAGCATTACTATTTTCCCTATGCAAGTATTCATAATAGACAATTCAAAGCAATTATGAAAAAAAATCTTTCATAAACAAAATAACAAAGAAGAATATCCTCAAGCCTATTTTCGCTTATCTAATTAACTGACAGCAATGCAGCCTCTCCAAATAGCAACAATCTTGATTATAGCTTCCTAAGAGACATCACAATAAACCTCTAATACTCAAGTTGATAGAATACTTCTCTCAAACAACAATTCTCTCTCAATATAATAGAATCTTCTCTCTCACACACATAAATAAAACTGATAAAATGCGGAGTAAAAATTTGCAGCAATATGCATAAAAGAATGCGTCCAAAACTAATGCACAATTCCACTATTTATACAACAATTTGGTAACCCCTCTACCTATAGTTTAGGCATGGTTTTGAGAACAACAAGCATGCATAGCAACACATCAATTGAGCAACTCCAAAGGTGGCAAACATACGAGCATATCCTCAACTTAAACAACTACAAGCTGACTTAGTTAAATGACAACAATTAGACGCCAAATCAAATCCCACATGATAGAATTTGGTTTGCATCTCAAAAGGACATCTATAGGAAAAAGGATTCTAAGGTGGCACCGAAGCCTCCCTATTCATTCTCTTAGATGACACGATTTTCATTTCATCTGAAGTAGTCAACATTAGATTTACAACACCATGCCTCTTATTGAATAACTCATAGTATGAATTCAATCCATGTATTAAATCGATTAACAAAGTCATTGATAGATTTACAGATGTTGGATGATACATAAAACAAAGTATAATGAGTTTACTAAGTCCACGACTTCCACCAAAAGAGGCGTCGACTTATTCCATTATCATTCCATCGACTTAATGACTGCTCAGATTTTGCAGTTTATAAACTCTCCTTTCATATACAACAAGAGTGTAAAGCAGCTATCGAATATATTCATTACTATATCATAGTCGGCCTCTTAGTTGTTTAAGATAATTGACTTCAAAACCATAAAACGTCCTTCTATATGGTAGCGATCTACTTTGTATTTGACTAAGTCTTTTTATGACTTAATGCATTGGCCAATACACCCTATATGATGTGTGGCCAATGATCCTATTAAGGTACCATATAATTCTAAATTGTCCTTTGTATATGTAATCAAAGTATACCTTATATTATCATGTAAAAAATTTGGGATCTTTGAAGAGGTAATGGCAAAGCGGCGGTATAGGCAGGGTTTTCGATGACACAAGGGGTTGCAATACGATGGAGGAACATGGCCCAGATGGCCTTTCAACCACAGAAAGGGAAGAAATACTCAGAAACCCAGAAGGAATGAACCCTATTGAACATGGAAGGCTCTGGCTAATCAAGGTTTTACAACCGGAGTCACATAAAATGTTGGTCAAAAAGCCAGACAAAATATGCAGAATGATAGGTAGTTAAGATTGATGTATTTAAATGAAAGGGTGGAATTTAAATAGCTGGAAGGAAATTTTTGGCGACCAAAGCAACAGGCTGAGAAGGAAAAACCAAGCAAGGTAACGCCTAACTTTTCCCACACTATGGTGATTTCTTTGTTGTTGGAAAATAGAGAATGGAGTGACTCTATTAGTTTTCTTAAGGCTCATGCATTTTTCATGAAATGGGGAGGGAAATGGTTGGATTACTCTAAGATTAGGGCTTGGTGTGACAAACACTAGGGCAATGACTATGTTCTTAAAACCCTTGAAAATGGATTTTATCTAGTGATTTTCCAAATGACTCAGGACAAAGATTGGATCATCAATTGTGGCCCATTCCTTATGGGAGGAAGGGGCTTCTATATAAAGGATTGGGCACCAAATTTTGATCCTAATACAACAGACATTAAGGAAGTGCCTATGTGGATCAGATTGAAGAATCTCCCTCAGGAGTATTGGGATCTAGAAACCCTCAAAAGTATTGGAAACAGACTAGGTGTTTTTGTGAAGGCGGAGGAAGTCATGGCAAAATCATATTATAGCATGTTTCCTAGGGTTTGCATTTTATGGCAAACAACCCACCCACTTCTAGAAATGATAGAGATAAAGATAGGAGAAGGGATTTGGCATCAAGTTGTGGAGATTGAGGATGCAATGGTGTCTTGCTTGAAATGCGAAGGGAGAGAACATATAGAAGGAAGTTGTCCAAATGTGAAGAAGGGGAAAGGATTAGCCCAAAACTCCTTAGTTGAGGAGCTAATGAGTCTGAATGAATCCGATGAATGGGAAGAGAAATAGAATTCATAGGAATGGGGGATAATACGAAAGCAACAAAGTAGCTCTTCTTGTATAGCAACAGGGACCCATTGCTACTGGGACGGGGTCTAGAGAGAGGAAATAGATATCCTTTTTGAAAGTGGCTCTGAATTGAAGTCTCAAGATTTGAATCACCAAGAGAGCCAAGATGTGGGAACAATTATTGTCAAAAGTGTAGAGAAAGAGAAGACCTTGCTGGACTCAGATTGGCAGATGGTAAAAGATGTTGCTCAAAAAAATGGAAGTAGAAGGAAAGAAGGGCAAACTGAAACTTCGAGCATAGGTGGTGTTAATGTAACTGGTCAGCTTTCCCACATAATGGGTGAGCGAATTGAAATTGAACCAGGTTTGCAAGGAAACTCCCAATCGCCAAACAAAAAAGGAAGTTTTGACAAGCTCATGCATAGCCGAGCTGAGAAGCCTGGTGAAGAATGGGAACAAAACTCTTTGTGCAATAATAGGCATAACAGAGTTGCAGAGGACAAGCTTCTTGAAGATGACAAAGTGATGGAGAATGAGGAAACCATCTTCAAGGACATTCCCATCTCCCCTATTTGAAATCTAGAGAGCGCTTTTGAAGGTGTTAGAGATAGTGGGGGCAATATGGAAGATTTAGATACATATTTTGCTACTGATGAGGAGTTTGGAAGTGAAGATGTGCTTGGTTTGTAGGCTAACATAGGGATTATTGAGAAAAGAACATTAGAGAAAACTTTAGCTTCAATCAGTAAGGTTAAGGTTAGAGAGAAAAAGAAACGAGGACCTAAAACCAATAGGATGCGACTTGAAATGGTTGGCAATGCAGCTGGACAGAGTAAATTGAGATCGGGAAAAGGCTATGCCTTTTCCCGACAGCCATGAAAATCCTATCATGGAATGTCAGGGGCTGCAATGCCCCTGAAAAAATTTGTTTAATTGATAGATGTTTTGATCAAACGAGGCCTGATTTGGTTTTGCTACAAGTAACAAAAATTATGGAGCTTGATTTTGACTCTTTTTATAGGTGTTTTAGTAGATGGAAATGCAATCTTACAAGGGTTGTGGGAGCTTTAGGGGATCTTGGTGTCTTATGGAATGACTCAGTAGTTGATGTTCAGCTAATTTGATAGGATAGATTCTGGCAATGGTTGAGAGTTGACTCTAAGCAACTTAGGGTAAGCTTTTCAATAATCAATATATATAGTTCAAATAGTTCAGCCTAGAAAATTTTGTTATGGCAGGAACTATCAGCAATTTTAGGCATTGAGGATGAAAGGATGTTTCTCCTGGGAGGTGACTTCAATGCTATTTTGAAACCTTTAGATAAAATGGGGGGTTTATGTTTGATAGGAAAAACCAACAAGATTTTTGTGACTTTTTCACGAATAATGGTCTCATTGAATTGCCCTTCAAAAATGGTTAGTTTACATGGAAAAACTAGAGAAGTGTTTTCTTAATATAGCCGAAAAGTTGGACCGGTTTTTGTTAGCGGTGGATTGGGTTGATCATCAATGGATGTGTGAGGCTGAGATCTACCCATAACTGGATCATATGACTATCCCATAGGTCTGAGAATTCAAGAAGAGGTTACATTAGATTGTTTCCCTTTTAAGTTCGAAGCAATGTGGTTTTGGGCTGAAGGATTTAAGGATCTAGTGACCGATTGGTGGAGAAGCGCCCCAAGATGATTAGGTAATAAAGCTTTCATCTTTTTCAAAAATCTCCAGTTCCTTAAGGAGCAGCCTAAAAAGTGGAATAGGGAATCCTTTAAGAATATTTTTGTTGAGAAGCTCAGACTAGAGGAGGATTTGAATAATCTACACACAAAAGTTATTAAGAATGGGATGAGTGATGAGGATTATGCTTGTGAAAAGATCTTGAATAAAGAATATTTAGAAACTCTAGCTTGGGAAGAGAGATTTTGGAGGCAAAAGTCTCGAGAAACCTAGTTAAAAGATGGTGATAGGAACACTAAATTCTTTCACAATTTTGTTAAGGTGCGAAGATCAAATAACAGGATTTTCTCTATAAAGGTCTCAAATGGTAATGTTTTGAATGATGCTGATTGGATCAATAAGGAAGCCATAAGCTTTTATTCGGATATCTTTGTAGATAAATTTGATGAGTTGGTGACTGATTTAAAAATGCTAGATGTGATTCCTACAAGTATTTTAGAGGCCCAGAATGTTATGCTCATGGAGGAAGTTTCCATAAAAGAAGTCAAAAAGGCATTATTTGATATGGGTGGAGATAAGGCCCCTGGCCCAAATGGCTTTCCAACAATCTTCTTCCAAAAATTATGGGATATATTTTCACATGATCTATGGTAGGTGGTTGAGGAATCGAGGAGGGGTGGTTTTATTCTCAAAGTTTTAAACAACAATTTCATTGCTTTAATCCCAAAAAATTCGGTGGTCAATTCTTTTGAGGACTTTAGACCGATTTCCTTGTGTAACACGGTCTATAAAATTACATCTAAAGTGATAGCTAATAGATTGAAAAGGGTTTTGGAGTCGGTGATTTCAATTGAGCAAAGTGATTTTTTGCTGAATAGATCCATTTTTTAAGGTGTTATTGTTGCACATGAAACCATACACTCTATCTGAATGAAAAAGACAGAGAAAATGATGGTCAAATTAGACATTAAAAGGGCCTATGATGAAGTAAACAAGGGTTTTTTGTTGAAAGTTCGTGAGAAATTTGGTTTTTGCAAAGAATGGGTGGCTTGGGTTCAAAGTTGTATCAGTACCCCTCATTTTTCTATGTTGGTGAATGAAAGTCCCCAAAGGTTTCTTTGATTCAAATAAAGGGATCAGACAAGGTGATCCTATATTACCCTTTCTTTTTATTTTATTGGTTGAGGTTTTAGGGAGATTAATCTCCAGGAAACAAAGTAATGGTCATTGGAAAGGTATCAAAATTGTAGAAGGTATTGATCCCATTTTGCATTTACAATTTGCTGATGACACTTTCTTGATGGGGGAAGTAGCTTTAGAGAAGCTCGAGTGATGAAGGAGACCTTAGATGCTTATGGTAAAGCATCCAGACAATGTATAAATTGGAGGAAATCATAAATCTTCTTTTTTAATACACCTATTCAAAAATAGCTAGAGATATGTAGAATACTTGGTATGAGGTCAGGATCCCTCCCTAATAAATAGCTGGTTATACCCCTTTTTGGAGGTGCCAATAAGGCAGGTGTCTGAAAATATTTGGTAGATAGTTATTTAAGACGAATGGATGGGTGGAAGAGCAAGTGGTTAACTGTTGCAGGTAGGATCTTAATGCTGAAGTCAGTAATCTTAGAGATCCTGGTTTATTAAATGATGTGTTTAAAGATCCCAAAGAAGGTGATTAGAACCATAGGGCAGAGAATGAGAAAGTTCTTCTAGAATGGTGCTAGTGAGCAAGACAAAATTCCTTTGTTAGCATGGGACAAAATTTGTCGCTCTAAAGACAAAGGTGGGGTTGGTTTAAGGGATTGGAAAATCATGAATGAAGCTCTTGGTGCAAAGCTGGTCTGGAGGACATACTCAAATCCAGAGCTATTATGGGTGAAAATAATGAAGGAAAAATATATTGATTCAATAGATGACCATAGGATCCTAACTATCTGAAACCCGCCTAAAGGTTCAACCATTTGGAACTTTATTATCTCATGTAGGCCAGTTATTATTAATAATATCTCATGGAAAATAGGCAATGGTCTCAAAGCTAAATTTTGGGATGACTCATGGGAAGGTTTGCCAATTTTGTGAGAAAATGCTAACTTACAGGAACTTAGGCTATTCTTTTTACAAAGATGGGGTGATAAGGTGCGAGATTATTTAGAACTGAAACAGGGCACCTTTGACCAGGAATGGGTTTGGAAGGAGGTAGTTAATGAGGGATTAACAAATCAACAAGTTGAGAGGATGAAAGCTATTTTTCAGAATAGAAAAGTGTTGTTAACAGAAAATGAAGACAAAGTGGTCTGGTGTGGGTCTCTGAATGGGAATTACTCAGTTAAAATTAGATATCAGTTATTGGATAGTCTAGAAGGCGATAATTTTTGGGCTAAGAAGCTTTGTTGGAATAAGGATTGTTTACCAAAAGCGGGCACCTTTGCTTGGCTAGCAGTGAGGGGAAGAATTTTGACAGGGGAGAGGAGGAAGAGACATGGTTTTGCAGGCCCAACAAAATGTGTGATGTGTGATGCTGCTAAGGAATCAGTAGATCATTTTCTTCTTCAATGCAATGTAGCAGCAGGGTGTTGGGAGAACTTGAAGGTGAAATTGGGATGGTAGGGACCTCTTCAGAAGACACTAAAAGAGGTCTTTGAGGGCTAGCCTTCAATTCATAAGAAATATATACTTTAAAGCATATGGATAATCAACCCTTCTATTGTGGTTTGGGAGATTTGGAAAGAGTGGAGTAGGAGGATCTTTTTGGATAAAAAGGAATCTTAGAGTAGGCTACTGAGTAGAATTGACCACATGATATAAGAAGTTGCAGGAACTACAGCTTCACAGACACAAAATTTATGAATTCCTTATACATTGGAAGATAGTTGAATCAAAAAAGCTTGTCCAGGGATTAAGATAAGATCAGCCAAGGGGGGAGAGGATTCAAATGCTAAGAGGGTAGCAACTAAAGAAGTGTGTTGGGTAAAACCACCAAAAGGGTGGCATAAGGTGAATTTTGATGGAGCTACAAAAGGAAACCCTGGTCCATCAGGGGTAGGTGCAATAGTTAGAGATTGTCTTGGGAATACGATTGCTATAGGAGCTAAAAAGATAGAAGATGGGACAAATAATGTGGCTGAGGCTAAGGCAGCCTTGCTAGCTGTTGGCATGGCTCAATCAATGGGAGTTCAAAAAATTCACTTAGAAGGGGATTCACTGATCATCACTTAAGCAATCACAAATATGGCTGCAAAGGCTTGACATTTGCAGAACTACATAAGGGCAATTGTCAAAGAATTAGAATTTTTTGAGGACTTTCAAGTGAGTCATATTTGACGCATGGAAAATAGAGAGGTAGACTATCTATCTAAGTGGGCAGTATCTTTTAATAATATTGGTGAACTTAAATTTGAAGATTTCAGGCATGCACATTTAGAGGAGGATGATTATAGTGGCAGTGGAATCCCTTGGGACAATGTGTAGATATTGTAGTCCTGGGCAAGCATTCACGAGCACCAATGTGAAGAATGGATTGTTAGATAATAATTGCAAGTAGGAGGTTTTAAATGGTAAAACAATTAATGATTTTTTAATAAATCAAAGGAGGTTTAGCAGAGAAGGAGAGTAGGTGCATTTTAAATCAGGTGCAATAATTATAAGGACATGGGGAGTGATGATTGTCCTTTGTAGCTTGAGGGAAAATATTTGCACATTTTCCAACTAATGAGTTAGATTATGTAATGACGGCGAAGGCAGTAATCTCATTGATGACAAGCGGGAGGGTAGAGTTAGGAAGGAAGTGTTTGGCACAGGTGGACAACCTTTTTAAGAGCACAAAACGAAGTAAAGCATGTCTATGAAGTAGAATTGAAGATAGGAATAGAGAGGTAGAAATGGTCTCAGAGTGAAAATGGAGGCAATGTTCACATTCACAACAATGAAACAATAGAAAGGGTTCTTCGGCCTAGTCATAGAGTTTAGGTTGAAGTTTTTGTTAAAATGCCCGCATGATGATGTTATCGAAGTAGTGTTGGAGACGCTGGGGAAGATTTTTATGGAGGCAAAACATAGGGGTAGATTGAATGTGGATATAGCCTCTATGATTTTTACGTGGGGCTTAGAATTGAATGAGGAGTTTGAAGTTATCAAGTGGGTAATGCACTCACTTTTTAAGGATGATTTGCTGCTAGGAATGGACTCATTTTTAGAATGGGTAGTTCTGGGTCTCAAGTTTAACATTACTGAAGGGACTGAGGATATGGAAGAGGCAGAAGAATTGGGTGTGGTGTCATTTGTGAGGTGGCGAAGGAGGATTGATAAAGATGCCTATAGAATGGAAGAGTTAGCAGTGTGGGAAAATCTAAAATTGGATTTAAGGTGCCATGAGTTTGTAGCAAGCCAGGTGGGGTTAAAAATTCCTCAACAGGTCCCTCGAGGGAAGCGCTTGACTAGAGGAAGAGGAGCACGAAGAGCTAAGACAAGCAGGCATGGCGAATAGGCGTAGAGGTGGAAAGCAAGTTTATAGGTTTTTTTGCAAGCTTTTTGAAAATTTTGTTTTAAACCCTGCCTAACCCATTAAAGACTAGAAAATGGAAGGCTCTTTGGGTGTGTCTAGAGTAGTGAAGTGTGGCCGAGTTTTGAAGCAGCTGAGGATTGACTTCCTTAGGAATTTTTTGCAAGGAAAATTTTAGGTTTTTGTTTAATTGAATATATTGTAAAGATGGTGATATTGTAGGGGTCACTTTGAAATTAGATGGATGGGTGTTTTATTTAATATAAAATAGTTGATGCTTCGAGGTGTTTTGGGTTCTTAGTTGGGAGGTTGGAAAGCTAAAGATGATTTGAGGAAGGCATCTCAATGTAATTAGTCAGGCTAGTGAAAGCCAGGGGATTGATAATCCTAGATAGGCACTGATAGTAGATATTAGGGAGCGACATTTAATATGTAGGTGGTATGATTTGTTGTAAAGACTTATATATATATAAAATAAACTTATTACCAATAAAAAAAAAATTATACCTTATATTTGGCCTATATTCAAGTGCTCACCATATATATATATATATATATATATATATATATATATATATATATATATATATATATATATATATATATATATATATGTTTCATGTGTTCAAGGTTTACTACATGCTATTCATTTATATAGAACAACGCTAATAGAATAGTCATACATTCATACATTGTATATATACTATATCTATATAATATAACATATATACACTCTTTTTTTTATACGCAAGTTTGATTTATATATTAGATAAAGAGAGTACAATCGTCTGCAAACACAGGAAATGCTTCTACCATTAATTACCAGCAAACCCAACCCAACCACCTATACTAGAAAACCACCCTGAAGACAGCCAAAACAAGAGACCCAGCCAACCAAAAATAGGAAATCCATCCTTCCAGAATCCACCACCTAGCCACCAAAGCCAACAACCAACCCAAAATGCCATAAAGGTTCAGCCCCGACCATGAATAGACAAGTCCTAAGCACCCAAAATTCACAAAATATCCATTAAGAGACCGAAATTACAAACCCCGAGACTGGAAAACACCATTGGACCATAGAAATAAACTCTAAAAATTACCAAAACCAACATCTACATAAAGACATTCACAGAAAAGTTATTTAAAACAACAAAATATTCAAAGACTTTTACCCACTCGACACCACCCACGGCCATCAAGTTGAAGAATTTTTTCAGGAATTTGATGGCCACTTCCATCACCATCCTACATTTTCTCAATGTCGGACCACTCAAGTCAAGAAGGAACAGGAATAGCTTTACAGCCTCATCCGAACCTTGAACAACTGTAAAGTCACCCGACCTTGGAACACCTCTACCCTCGACAACAAAACTCAACACCTCATTTACACCACCCACTAGATCCTTTCGAAACATCTTAACCAACAACAGTTTGGCCTCGGCCTTAGACTCACCGTTGTCCAGAAGAGAGGCCAAAAACCAAGAAGAGATGTGAAGATTGTCCCTTCCGAACTCCTTGTTGGCCAAATGACGAGCTCGTAGGATCATTTTTGTCGCCACCAAGACTAGCGGGTCCTTGTTTGTGAGAATCTGCTTTATCCGTTGGTCTTTTATTTCTCTAAAGGAGGCTTGTGTAGCCAAATATTTTAGAGAGATTGACGTGTCTGCCCCAAACTTCGCCACACCATCCATGGAGACTTTGATGATAAAGTGAGAACGCTTCGCCATGACCGCCACCACCAGAACAAATAGAGTCTGCCACTAAAAACACCACTAACTGGTATAAACAACATAGATGAATGAAATAAAGGAGATAAACTGCCCACTTAAACATTACAGTTCAATTACTGCCAGGTACTAGCCCGCCACCATCCATGCTAATGACTTCCCTCCAAACGTGTTGTGTTTAATCCGTATTAAACGACCTCCAGGAAATGATGCCTACAACATCCTCAAGCTTTGGGAAGGGAATTTTCACCTCCATCATGTGACCAGCCTCCTAGTCACACTCTTCTGCGTCCCCCTTGACCCTTTCCTTTCTGCCACCTCAACTCCTAGTTGGCCCTCCTAACACGTCAATGCGGAGATGAGATAAAGAAAGGAGGGAGGGGGAGCCCGCCCAACCTCCCACAACATATGTACACATATTACATTATATATATAACATATATATTTACAAACATATATATATATATATAATACACTTTCAAAGCATCATTCAATAATCAAATGCATGAATTCCCAAGTCAATTAAGTATTAATACAGTCAATATATGAATGAGTACGAACAATTCAATAGTTGCATGATAATAATATATATTATATATCTATATATATGCATACACACCCCTCTATTAAGCATTTATGCTTATGTGTGCATTTATATATATACAAACATATATTTATATTATCCATCATCATGATAGTCAAATGATCCATTCAATATATGAATGATCATGACCTACGTGACTATAGCATCATATCACCCGTTTATAAAAATATATGCATATCTATACATATGTCACCGTACTTGTATGGGAATCCCATTCTATCCATCGTACGCATATGCCAACATATGCATATATAAGCATGTATTCATATATCCTAATACACATCTTCACAAACAAGCATAGTAGGATAAGGAAGGACTCACAAGCTCAAGTAGGTAATCATCATATAGGCATGCATTTAGTAATAAACAAGACCCTTACTAATGTAGACACATTATGTTAAGGATGACTTACCTACTTCCCACATGATAACCCGACTCAATTATTCCACTATGGTGTGTGTAAGCTCATATAGGTTACGTTACTGGTTACCCGACCAAGACCTTCTCTTGAGTGATACTTCTCCCCTACCTGGAGGAATGAACATATACCTACATCCACATTCTCAAAACATGTCCAAGGTAGTTAGCTATTCAACAAAATATGCATTACACATAATACATCTCCATAGTTAGAATATTAATTCAATAACCATCCATTTCACACACATATGCATTTCTTCATATGACATTAAATGAAATAATGTTCATTCATAATGCATTTTTTTTAGACTGTAGGAATCAGTTGGGTATTTGTCCCCCTATAAACTGCAGTGCACTTGGTAAAAAAAATTCATATGATCGTTGGCGCTGGCGCGACACGCCCTCCAGTACCACATGTTTAGGGGGAGACTAGACCTCGTGACCTCTTGCCTGCAATAGGATGCTTTAGCCAATCGAGCTAGGCCCCCGCTCCATTCATTCATAATGCATTGATAACAAAGTGCAAGCACAATTTAATTCATCCACAAAATTTACATTACATTCACATTTTACCCTACATAGTAATAGTAAATAGTATACACAATTTGGGGTGTAACAGAAAGACCTAGAACTCTACCTCGTTATTAGTACCTATTGAGATCTTCTTAGAAGCATCATTTATCACCTTTTCATTATGATCTTTTATGACAATTCTTGCACCAAAAGAATTGGGGTTATCCCTAGTAGCACCATTAAAATTTAGCTTTATTGATGGAAATTGAGGAGGATGTCACTTCACAATTTATCTTAAATTGATTGGATTTGGAACACATATTGATCCATATAAAGGAGGGAGGCAAATAAGAGGCCGACATTTCAAATAATTCTCATCACATGAAGAAAAAAAATCTTTTCTTCAAAAAGGGAAATAACTAAAGACATGACTATTTCTAAGATGGAAATTTCTAGCTTATGGATTGCTCTTTCAAAAGAGGAAGTTGAATTTCTAAAGATCTCATAATTATTTTCCCTTCAAATGTGTTAGACAATCATAGATGGAACACCTTTCCAAATACAATAATATGTTGAAGAATAATACAATGAAGGGAAAATTGAGAAGAGATTGTAGATGGAGTTTGGAATAGCACACCACTAGTGAAGTTTTTCACATAAATAATTCCAATATTTGCTTGAGAAGTTACATCGAAGAAATATATGGTCAAGAGTTTGCTTCTCCTTACTATAAAGAAGACAAAGAAAATTTGAAATCAAACCAATTTTCTCCAATCTTCCCTTGTTAGAATCCCATTTTTTAGAATTGGTCGTGTGAAAGACCTAGATTTGGCAAATAATGATCTACCTTATCATAGGTTAATAAGGTCTTTAGGAATCACTTCACTACTCAATTGACTTAGATATCTTGATTTAGAAAAGTAAAAGTGTGAAGAAGATCCCATCTAACAATGTTCATCATTTAGATGAGAATAAAATAATTTTCTCCTGGACAAAATATATAAAAGAATAAGTTTTTAATTGTTTGGAAAAGACAACATGGAAAGATCATTGCACTGGATAGAAGGGAAATCATTCTCCCAAGAGACAGAGAAGTGGATTTCAATGTTATACCCCCATTCAAAGATCAAAAAATATTTTTCTTTTGTAGATTATATCTTTTTTGAAGATCCTCTTGCCCATTCCAAGAGTCATACCAAAATCAACCTTTTTCCTATTGTGGTTTACCTAAGAAAGGTTTCTAGTTAAAAAACTATATTTTATTACAAATTTCCACATACAAGAGCCATTTGAATAATTTTTAATAACTTAAAAATTCTAGATCTCTCACTTGAATCCATGTATTTATTTTTGATAAATTTACACAACTTTGCCTCAAGGTTGGAAAACATTCTCTAGGAAATTTTAGCTCATAGAGATAAATTTTAAACTTGTAGGCCTCTTATTATTGACCCACCTAGGTCTTTGGGCTTGTAAACTTTGTCCGATGCAAGGAGAGAAATTTTTTATTTGTTTTCTTTACTATTCCATAGAAAATACCTTAAGACATTTGTAGCATGAGACAATTTTTTATGTAGCAAATATAAATGAGAGCATGAAGATAGACATCATAGACAAACTTGAATTGATTAGTTGAATTCTCCCTAGAAAAGAAATCCATCTACTCTTCCAAGAGGAAATCTCGTATTGAATGCCATCAATGAGAGGAATTAAAAAAAGTGATTTATTAATTCCCAAAAATAAAGGGATATCGAGATATTTTCAAGGAAGAGAAGATCTCTTTAAGGCATAGAAAATTATAAATTCTACCAACAATATTTGCTGAGGTATTAAAGAAAAAAGATTTAGATTTGACATATTAGTCTTTTGGCTAGAGACTTTACAATAATATTCAAGGGTCCCTTTTATAGAAGAGGCTTTAGAGAAAGTAGATTCTCCAAAGAGAAGAGTGTCATCTACAAAGAGGGAATGAGTGATAGGTTTTATGCTTGGTGAAATCTTAATTCCTTTCCAATTTCCTAGGATGTGTTATGTTGATATCAATTTTCTTAAAGCTTCAACAATTATGAAGAAGAGAAATGGGGAGAGGGTCTCCCTGTCTTAGACCTTGTGAGGAAGGGAAGAAACCCACTGGGGATTTGTTAATGAAGACCAAGAATCTTGTATATGAAATACAATTGTGTATCAAATGACACCAAACAACACTCAAACCCATTTTATCCATAACCTTCAATAAGAACAACCAATTTACCTTATCAACCAATTCATTATATCTAATTTAATTGCCATTGCCATAAATTTGTTCTTGTTGAATGAGTGAACAATTTCACTTTTTGAAATTTCTCTCCCTAGGAAAAAACCCCCTTGTCCTTTGAAATTAGATTAGGAAGGAGTAAAGTAAGTTTGCTAGCCAGGCCCTTTGTAATGATCTTATAAACAATATTATATAAAGAAATTAGCTTGAAATATACAAATGTTTTTGGATTACTATATTTTGGTATTAGAGTTATAAAAGTACTATTTGTTTCCTTCAAAAAAAATTCTTCCTTAGTTCTTTAGTAGTAATCCATACATCAATCCCACAAAATTCCAACACTTTTGAAAGAAAAATGGGGGGAAGCCATTTAGGTTTGGAGTCTTATCTCCTTTTATTTCAAAAAGATATTTTGATTTCATCAAGAGAGAAGGGACTCAATAGCACCAAGTTTTAACTTTCTAAAACTAATTTAGGAATATTAGTTAGGATTTGGATTTCCAAAACTATCTAAAGAGCTCCAAGTTTTTGAGAGGATATTTTTGAAATTCAAACATAATTTTTTTGAATCCCCAAGGGATATAAAATTATTTGATTATCTTGTGTTTTTATTTGATATATTTGATTGCTTTCTCTTCTCACTTTGGTAGATGCATGAAATTATTTAGTCATTATATCACCTTCACTAAGCCAATGTTCTCTTGACTTTTGTCTCCAAAATATTTCTTCATGAGAATTGTGTTGAAAATGAAGGTAATATTGTAGCTTAAAACTTGTAAAACTATGAGACTGTAGATCTAATTAAGTGTTCCTTGTCACAATTCTTTGTGTATGATTAATTTGTTTAGATCAATTTAACCAATTGTAGAAAGAGATAGAAGATTGTAGAAGAATGAGACAAGAAGATAGAAGTGACACAACATATACGTGGAGAAACCCTTTCGAGAAAAAACTCCACCAAAATCAATAGTTCTTGTATTATTTAACCTTAGAACAAGATTACAATAATATTGTATCAATCCTTGATTGATATGCTTCCTTGCCTTCAACAATCCTTCTTCACAACCTACAATAAACTCTCATACACTTCTTGCAATTAATATATAATAATATGAGCATGTAAACTCATAAGAGTTGTACAATAAAAGAGCATAAAGTTGCTCACAAAAATCTACGCCTAGATTGGGCAAGTAGAGTTCCACAATGTAATATGAAGTCAAACCAAAGTCTTCCTCAATTTAGACGCCCCAAACTGAACACTTAATTGAACTTTGTTCAAGAAGATATCATGAAAACTTCACCTCAAAGTTGGCACCCAATAATGTGCCCACTTGACTGATCCTTGTAAATATTTTCACATGCAAAAGGTGTTAATTGAAAGATGCCAACTTGGGCGCCCAAGGTGGACCCAAGTCAATCTTAGTTAATTGAAACACATCTCTCCACCAATTCATGTAAACATTATGCATGATTTATCATCCCCACTTAACTGAAAGTATCCACCTATTATTTTTCATGCAACTGAAGTCATTAGTCATGCAACTCAAGTCAACTAGCATTCAACTCAAAATAACTACATGCAATTGAAGATAACTGAACCATAACTGAACTAAACTAATATTGAACTAATACTAAACTGATAGTGCCACTCAACTCATGTAAATATCAATCCCTAATTTTTAGGATCAAAACATGCATTACTGAAGTGTTATCAATCCTCCAAATAGTTAACTGAAGCAAGGTGGGTTCCACCTTCCATGTGGGTGTCCCATGTGCTCCTATCTTGTAGGAGCTCTTCTTAGATGTCCCCACATGTTCCTATCATTTAGGAATAATCACAAATGTCAATTTACATATTCATTTCATTTGAATTTAATCTCTTTCTAATCCTAGTGTTGGGGAACACTTTCCAAGGACTTAGGAGATACATGAAATATATTTAGGATTGCAATTAAATGGCATCCTATTCCCAACATTATCCCACTTGACATTATACATTGCAATTATTCTAAAAAAGGAATCACTATTATAAATCAAGTATAGGACTCAAGGCCAATGGCCTTCCTACACCAAGAGAACTTATCTATAGGAACTGGTTTTGTAAGATAATCTACAACATTGATCAAGGTGTCAACTTTCTCAATCAATACCTTCCCACTCTTAACCATTTCTTGCACAAAGTGATATTGAACATCAACATGCTTAGTACGAGCATGATACATAGGATTTTTGGCTAAATAAATAGCACTATGACTATCACATTCAAGTATAATTTTCTTGCAATTAAAACCAATACCTTTCCCAAGTCTCTGTAACCAAACTGCCTCTTTAGAGGCATGTGTAGCAGCCATATACTCTACTTCTATGGTGGACAAAGCAACTTGTCGACCTTCGACTATCTAGGTCTCTTGCCCAATCTGAATCAACAAAACCCTATATGTCCAATGATATGTGCATAATATCAATATCATTAGCACCATGATAAACTAAATAGTAATCAGAAGTACCTCATAAATATCTAAACACCCTCTTAACATAAGTCCAATGTTCTTTACCAGGGTTAGACATAAACCTACTTAGAACTCCCACTGCTTGGGCTATATCTGGTCTTGTACAAACCATTGCATACATCAAACCACCAATTGCACTAGCATATGGAATTTCAAACATTTCCTCATGATCAAAATCAGATTTAGGAACCATGTCTAAACTTAACTTCGTGCCAACTGGTACATGAATATTAATTGGTTTACTATCATGCATGTTAAATTGTTTCAAAATAGTATCAACATAGTTGCTTTGACTTAAGCAAAGCTTTTTGTTTCCTCTATCTCTGCTGATCTCCATACCAAGGATATATTTTGAAACCCCTAGATCTTTCATCTCAAATGTGCTAGAGAGTTATGCTTTCAATTCTTTGATCATTACCTTGTTGTTACCAATAAACAACATGTCATCAACATACAAGATAATAATTAAAAGCTAATCATCAATAAATTTTATGTAAACACAATGATCTTCCCCACTCCTAACATAACCAATTTTCAATGAAAAAGCATCAAACTTTTGGTACCACATTCTAGGTGATTGTTTCAATCCATATAAAGATCTCTTTAACTTGCAAACCAATAATTATTTTCCTTCTACAACAAAACCATCAGGTTGCCTCATATAAATCTCCTCATCTAGATCCCCATGTAAGAAAGCAGTTTTCACATCCATTTTCTCTATCTCAAAATCATAAGCAGCAACAATAGATAAAAGGAATCTAATAGAAGTTAATTTAGCAACAGGAGAGAAGATTTCATTAAAGTCAACTCCCTCTCTTTGGGAGTAGCCCTTAGCTATTAATCTAGCCTTGTACCTTTCGAGATTACCATCTACTCCAATTTTCTTTTTAAAGATCCATTTACAATTGATGGCCTTTCTTCCTTTGGGAAAACTCTCAAGATCCCATGTGTCACAAGTATCCAAGGAAACCATTTCCTCATGCATAGCTTGTGACCAAAGCTTGTTCTTATTTGAAGACAAAGCTTCCCCGTAAGATCTAGGTTCATCATTACTACTCATCAAAGAAAATATACAATGGAAATTAGGTGGGATATACCTATCAATGGGATTTTGTTGTCTTGTGGATCTTCTTAAAGAAGGTTCTTCTTGTTCCTCAATATGCTCATCATGAGCATCTATCTCAAAACTCTGTGAACTCTCCTCATCCAATCCGTCCAAATGTTCTTCAACATGTGCATCTTCATGCTTCTCAATATTTGTCTCAAAATGCACTCTTTGAGAAGTATCCTTCTCCTTTGGTTGTTCTTCTCCTATATAAGACCTAAATTCCCTGAAAATCACATCTCTAGATAAAGTAATTTTTTGGGCTAGAGGATTCCAAAGCTTGTAACATTTTACATTTTCACCATAACCTATGAATATGAATTTATGTGCTTTTGGATCCAACTAAGACCACTTTTCTTTAGGCACATGAACAAAATCCTCACAACCAAAGGTCCTTAAATGTGCAGCACTAGGTTTCCTACCTAACCACATTTCATAAGGGGTTTTATCTTCAATAGATGAACTAGGAGATATATTTATTAAATAAAAAGAAGTACTTATAGCCTCGATCCAAAGGAACAAATCTAGCTTAGCACTACTTAACATACTCCTCGCTCTTTCCATTAAGGTTTGGTTCATCCTTTCTGCTACTCCATTTTGTTGAGGTGTATATGGAGTAGTTTTTTGTCTCACAATTCCTACATGCTTACAATAATCATCAAATTCCTTAGAATAATATTCACCACCATTATCTAATTTCAACACTTTTTATCTTATGATCTGATTGTTTCTCAACTAAAGCCTTAAATTCTTTAAACTGATTGAACACATCAGATTTATTATGCTTAAAATAGATCCAAGTGTATCTTGAGACATCATCAATAAATGTGACATAATATCTAGATTTTCCAATAGAGTCAATATCCACATGACCCATAACATCTAAATAAATAATCTCTAATAATCCTTTAGCTTTATTTGTTTCATTAGGAAATGAAGATCTAGATTGCTTTCCAAACACACAATGCTCACAAAAATCATTTTTTCCAATATTATAATCAGGAATATCGTCAACCAATTTCTTATTAAGAATGGTCCTAAGACCTTTTTCACCAATGTGGCCCAATCTATGGTGCCACAACATACATGTATTTTCAGCTTTAGTTACATTAGATGATTTATTTAAATTGGAGGTATTAAGCTTAAACAAAGTCCTAATATGAGATCCTTTAGCAACCACCATATTCCCTTTCACGAATCTGCAACCACCTTTGTCAAATTTCACATGCATTCTAGAATCATTGAACTTAGATACAAAAAGTAGATTTCTAGCAATTCCTAGAATATGTAAAACATCATTAAGGGTCTTAACCCTACCATCACTTAAACACAACTTCACCTCTCCTTTTCCCACAATCTTTATTGTGCTATTATCTCCAAATAAGACATTCCCTCCACCATATGCAGTATACTTATTGAACCACTCCTTGTTAGAGTTCATATGATAGGAGCAACCTGAATCAATAAGTCAAGAGTCATCACTAACAGTTTTACATGAAATGATCAATGCATCATTACCATCATCTGAGGATTTCTCTATAGAAGCATCAAAACTCTTTTTCTTGTTCTTACAATCCTTCTTTACATGTCTCAGTTTCCCATAGTTCCAACACTTTACCTTACTCTTACCAGGGGTTTTAGACCGTCCTTTGGACTTACCCTTTCCTTTCTTGTCTCCCTCAAGTTCCTTTTCCTTATGCCTGTCTCTTACAAACAAGGCATCTTGGGATTCCATTTTAGACTTCCTCCTCATCTCCTCTGATAGGAGAGTAGGAATTATATTATCCATCTTAGGATCTGCACCACTACCACTTATAGCAACAATTAGATTTTCCCAAGACTTTGGTAAAGACCAAAGTAACAAAATGCATTTATCTTCATCTTCTAGCTTTACATCTACAGATGCTAATTGACTTAGAATCAAATTGAAAGCATTTAAATGATGTGCAACAAAATCACCATCTTTCATCTTTAAAGAATACAACTATCTTTTCAGATACAACTTATTAGTAAGACTTTTGGTTTGATAGATATCACCTATCCTCTTCCATAATTTATATACGGTAGCTTCATCTAAAACATTCAAGAAACAACATCAGCAAGACATAACCTTATGGTCCCTCTTGCCTTCTTATCAAGCTTAGCCCAATCCTCACCTGACATCATTATAGATGGCTTTGTCTCATTACAAATAGCTAATCACTGATCTCTCTCTTCAAGGAGATCCTCCATTTTTAGTTTCCACATCTCATAACTAAATCCATTGAATCTTTCAATATCTAGACGAGAAGTAGAACTCATTGTAACACACTTATTTTACAAATCTGCAATAACACAATAGTAAAAGCTCCCACTATAGCCAAAAACCTTCAAACTTTTAAGAGAAAGGTGTCCCAAACCCTAACCAACCATTAGCTCTGATACCAAATGTTGAAAATGAAGGTAATATTGTAGCTTAAAACTTGTAAAACTATGCAACTATAGATCTAATTAAGTGTTCTTTGTCACAATTCTTTGTGTATGATTAATCTATTTAGATCAATTTTACCAATTGTAGAAAGAGATAGAAGATTGTAGAAGAATGAGACAAGAAGATAGAAGTGACACAACATATATGTGGAGAAACCCTTTCGGGAAAAAACTCCACCAGAATCAATAGTGCTTGTATTATTTAACCTTAGAATAATATTACAATAATACTATATCAATCCTTGATTGATATGCTTCCTTGACTTCAACAATCCTTCTTCACAACCTGCAATAAACTCTCATGGAACTCTCATACACTTGCTGCAATCAATAGACAATACTATGAGCATGTAAACTCATAAGAGTTGTACAATACAAGAGCATAAATCTCCTCACAAAAATCTACACCTAGATTGGGCAAGTAGAGTTCCATAATGTAATCTGAAGTCAAACCAAAGTCTTCCTCAATTTAGGCGCCCCAAACTGAACACTTAACTAAACTTTGGTCAAGAAGATATCATGTAAACTTCACCTCAAAGTTGGCACCCAAGAATGGGCCCACTTAACTGAGCCTTGTAAATATCTTCTCATGCAAAAGGTGTTAACTAAAAGATGCCAACTTGGGCGCCTAAGGTGGGCCCAAGTCAATCTTAGTTAACTAAAACATATCTCTCCACCAATTCATGCAAACATTATGCATGGTTGATCATCCCCACTTAACTAAAAGTATCCACCTATTATATGTCATGCAACTAAATCATTAGTCATGCAACTCAAGTCAACTCAAGTCAACTAGCATTCAACTCAAAATAACTACATGTAACTGAAGATAACTGAATTATAATTGAATTGAATTGAACTGAACTGATACTGAACTAATAGTGCCACTCCACTCATAAATATCAATCCCTAATTTGTAGGATCAAAACATGCATTACTGAAGTGTCATCAATTCTCCAAATGTTTGCATATGGCTTCTAGTGTTGTCATTGATGGAAACCTAAGTCATTAGTCTGGTCTGTAGATCAGGATTTGTACATACCGACAGGCAGAGTAAAGAATGGAGTATTACTGAAAGAGAGAATGAAGAACAGGGTATCCAATTAGTATGCTGATTTGTATGCTTCACCGGATTATCATTTTGAGTTGTGGATTTCAGGGAAGGTTATTAAGTATCTATATTATCATATTGTTAAGTTTTGTGATGTCACATTAATCGGTGTATAAGTTAGGAGATCTGACAGGATGATTTTATGTTTATTAGCTCACGGTGACTAACTTAGTGAATATGGCATGTCGCGGATATTCGAGGTATAATTAATTAAGGTATCCTATGCTTGAAGATTTTGTTTTGGGTCCTAGCTATGTCGTGACCAACTTTGATGGATACGCATCGAATATTAGATATGGATTGAGCTGACTATTGGAAAATATTTTTGTTTTGCTGAAGTTGACATGAAGTGACTAAATATTTGTTAGCAGATATATATAAGAGACTCGTTTTGAGGTGCAAATGAGTGTATGTTCAAAGTGTGCGAATAGCAAAAGGGTTGTTGAGCGATTTGGCACAATTTCACTTGTGCAGAAGAAGATTGTTGTGAAGCGAATTAAGGCAAAGTAGAGTGAAGTGCAAAATTAGATAGAAGGTCTAGAATATGATCTATAAGCCTCACTAGAAATGAAACTAGGCATTTGTAGATGCTACTCTCTCAGTTCAACTCCTTGTTGTAATCCAAATATAATGTAAGGCAGTGATCCTTCCTAATTTTGAGTAGTGAGCTCTAGGCAGTGTGCCTGAATGCATGTGCATTCCCTTTTTCTTCATACTTTTAACAAAGTATAAATTGTGGATTAACATCCACCGTGGTTTTTCCCCTAACAGGGTTTCCATGTAAAAATCTTGGTGTTATGGTGTTTTGATTGTTTCCTTCATGTGCTTGCATCTTAACTTTTGTTTAGATACTATAAATGGTTAAAGATCTGGATTGTAATTTAAATATTGTTGAACACTGATTCACCCCCCTCTTAGTGTTCCTTGAGTCCAACAATTGGTATTAGAGCAAGGTTCCTCTGCAAAAGTTTAACAACTTGAGGTGGATCTTGGAATGCAATGGAATTTGGTGGTCTTCAACAATAGCTTTTGGTGGCACTTGATGATCTTGATTAATTTAAAGCAAAATTCATAGAATTAGAAGCAAATCTTGAGGATGCTGAAAAATTCATTCAATCATTGAAGGATAAAATCAATGAGTCAAGAGAAAAGAGGAAGGAACTATTTTCACCTAAATCAGACCCTAAAAGAAATAACTAAAGAATGTGAAAAGCTTGCTAGAGACAATGCTACTCTAAAGCTTGAGATGGAATCTATGGCGATGAAGTTAACTAAGGAGATTGAAGAAAGGAAGAAGAATGAGGAGAATCTGGCCCAGTCCTTAAAAGAAAGATATGAAGAATGTAGCAGAGTTAATAGTGGATTCATTCAGTTGGAGATTGAATTGCAACAATCCAAAAATAATGAACAAGAGCTTGAAAGATAGTTATTCTTAGAGATGAACTCACTACTGCAAATGAATACAGGGAGAAGTTTAGGATCGGTTATGCTAAACTTGATGACCTGACTAAAGGAAAGAAGGATGCAAATGACAAGCGAGGTCTTCGATATGAGAAGGGAGAAAGCTCTGGATCTGAACATAAAGATTCCAAACAAAGAAATCAGATGAACAAAGGCATAAGGTATCCGGTAAGACAACCCAATGCTCAAAATTTTAATGGTCACTGCCTTGCTTGTAATAACTTTGGTCATATGGCTTCTCAGTGCAGAAGTAAAATAAATTCAAGTAGTCCATCATTTCCCAGTCAATGTTTTAGTTGCAATAAGTTTGGTCATAAGTCAATTGAATGCAGAAGTATGTCTGTCAGTGTAAAGAATGTTAAATGAGACACCTATGGAAGATTTGGGCATATTGCTAATCAATGTAGATCAAGAGGAAATCAATGGAATGAATGGTCTAGACAAAGAAATCCTGTGTGTTACAATTGCAACAGATTTGGTCAAATTGCAAGATTCTGCAGGAACAAAAACATGGATAGAAGAGGTTTGGTATACAAAGGCAGAATTTCATAGAAAGATGATAAAGGAAAAGGGAAAGTGACTGTGGAAGAAATAAGAGATCAGACGAAGAAAACATAGGTAAGGAAGAGTGATTCTAATGAAGGAAATAAGCCCACACCAAAATATGCTTCTGGTAATTCCTCCAAAAATTGATCTTAGGCCATTGGCCTAGGGGGAGTTTTTCAAGAAAATCCTTTATCCCCCTGTCGGTAGTTGGCACCGAAATACAGGAAATTTTCAGTAGTTGTGCTAATAGTTTACAAATGTATCAGTGATCACTTGTGCAAAAATTTGAGAAGTAGAAGGTCCGCAGATGAATCTTTCTTTTGTTGTCTGAGAAAACAGAGTATCTGGAACACCTAGGGAAAAACATTTAATGCGGTAAAGAGGTTAGGTGTGTGAGCTATAAAAGGGTATTTGGAACCCTCATTTGTCACCTTGCATTGAAGAAGAATAGAAGGAGAGCCTTTGTGATCCGATGGACATTTTTCAGTGGAAATTAAAGTGTCTCATTTTTCTCCAAAATCTGCACCATCAGAAAGATCTCAGCGTCCTGGTTCCAACGCAACTCGAACGGAGCGAAAAGGAGTCCGCTTTGCACGAGTTATGGTCAGTCAAACCCTCGGTCAAACTAGGATCAGGGCGCCAGGAAGTGGAAAAAATGATTGTTTCAGAAATCAACGGAAGCAGCGTCGTCGAAGAGCTCCGAGACGATTCCGGCAACGTCGTTTCGTCGAAATTCGACATCGGACGCGAGAGTTATCAGCGGTCAAAGTTTGCAGTTGACTTGTTCATGTGGACCGTACGGATGCTGACGTCAGCATTCCGTACTGTACGGTCTGTGAAGTGGCCGAATCATAATCTGACATGTGGCTTCCACGTCGGTATTGTACGGACCAATCACATATCGACACGTGTCATCCGTACACACGTCATCGATGACGTCAGCAGTCCAGTCATTGGGTATGGCGAATCGGGTTTGGACACGTGGCAGGCGAGTTGGCAGACACGTCATCGCGCAGTCATCAGCTGAGTCAGCGCGCCACGTCAGCTCTCTGCACAGTCAGCATCCTACTCGGCATCCACGTCATCAGTGAGTCAGCAAGCCATGTCATATGACATGTCACCTCCACGTAGGCACCTGTCGGCACAGTCAGCGTACATGTCATCACACAGGTCAGCGTCATTGGCGAATGATATCTCGCCACGTGGCACCCTCCTGGTGCGACACGTGGCGACAACTTTTCCCTTCGTCGGCGGTTACAATCTGTGTTTGTTTGTTTGTTAAAAAAGGTAGGGGGGATTCGAACCCCCCACCACTCATCTCCGAGATACGCGGGGTTGCTGTTGCACCAAAATGTTCGCAGCTAACTATACATAGCGGTTAATTTATTTTGTTATCTGTCGACCGAAAATTGACTATTAAAAGCCAACGGCCGGGGTTGAACCCCCGACCGCCGGCCTAGTAAAATAGTTTGCCACCGTTGAGCCATCGCGTGGCTTGACAATTTAAGGGGGTATCGGTTGGTTTTGATATGGATACAAACCCGATAGCTATTAAAATTAAAACAAACTCCCTCCAATATTTAAAATCACAATCCTTTTTAAGGATTAACTAAAATCTATTAAGATAACAAATCCCGAGAATGAATTAACCAAGGGCTTAAATTTATTTTCTTTGGGATTTATCAAAGATTATTATGTAAAATGGGGAATTATGTTAAGATTTTATGAGGGATTTGAAGATTTTATGTATTTTGGAGAGATAAGGAGAATATTTCCAAATCAATTGGGTAAAGGCCAATTTGAGGAAATTTTATGTATTTAAAGGGGGCTTGAGGTGAGAGTTGTATTCAAGTTTTTTTTCAGGTGATGAAGTCTTGATGCTGAGGTGACGGAAGAGGGGTCTTGTTGAAGAGTTTTCAAATCATTCTTGCATATCAGAGCATCGTTACGCTGCTGAATTGCTTGAAGAATGGTGGTGCTTTTGTAATTGATTCTGGAGTTAATCGGATCGGTCTCTCTATTGGAGTGGACCCGGAGACGTAGTCACTTTCGTGACGAACTCCGTTATCAACTGTTTGCACTTCTCTTCTTCTCTCTTTCTGTCTCTCATTTCCTTCCTTTATGTTAAATCACCTTGTTATTACTTTCATTCTGTTATTTCCTTAAGTTAATTTTGACTTAATTGACTTGAAATAATCATTGTAAAAGCATTGTAAAAGTTAAGCATTTAAATACTGCAATCTAGTCTAGATCCTACACAGATCAAGTTGGTATCAGAGCACTAGGGTGACTTTTATTGCAGTTATTTGTTTTTGAATGCTAACGAGATCCAGGATTCAGAAAGGTGAAGGCAAGCTCGAAGAATTTGATCCTGAGATCGGGAAGCGAAGAACATTTCCGAAGATGTCAGTTTCTGGAATGGAGGTTCCTGAAGAGATCAGTGAGCAGGAGTTTCGAAGAGCATTCCTCGAGATGAAGGCTAAGGTGGATATTCTTTTTCAGGAGAGACAAGAGCGGAAGGAACGTGAAGAAGGTTCGTCGAAGCAAGATGCTCGTGAAGACATGAAAGGGAAACATCATGAAGATGGTGACAAGCAACCAGATCATCCCTGAAAGGGAAACATCATGAAGATGGTGACAAGCAACCAGATCATCCCTTTTCTCCTCCCTCTTCTCCTTCTCCTTCTTCTCCATCTTCTCCTCATTTTATTTCTTCTAATCCTTTCAAGAATGGATATAAGCCTAAAATAAAACTGGATGTAAAATTTGATTTGCCTAAATATTGTGGTGAACTTAATGCTGAGAAATTGGATGATTGGATTCAACAAATAGAGGTCTACTGTAGAGTCCAGAACCTAATAGATGATGTTGATAGGATCCAATTAGCTACTCTTCGTTTAGGTGGTACAGCCTTAACCTGGTGGGAGAGTAAGTCTAAGGCAGAAGTTTCACAACATGGTAGAGTCAGTTTAACTTGGGCAGAATTTATTAATGCACTTAAGAAACAATTTTATCCCTTAGGACATATGCAGCAATTAATGATGGACTGGAAAATGTTTAGGCAAGGGAAAGGTCAAACTGTCCAAGAGTACACCCATGAATTTAGGAAGAGGGCTATTTCTTTGAATGTTCCTTTGTATACTCAAGACACGTTGTTGAAGTACATAGGAGGTTTGCATTCCTACCTTAGGCATTCCATTTTGGTATTGAACCCTTGTAACTTGGATGAAGTGTCTGTTCAAGCAACACACTTAGAGTCAAGGGGTAAAGGATCTTTTATTGATAATGATGTAAAGAAATCTTCTAAGAATGCAGAGACAGGGAAAGGAAAGAAGACAGCTACGGTCAAGAAGGATGAGAAACTTTCTTGCACTCATTGTGACAAGGAAGGTCATGATGAAGATCACTGTTGGAAGTTACATCCCGAACTGAAGCCTAAGTGGGCTCAAAGACGTAATCAGAAACAAAAGGGTAAGGACAAATCCACAAATGTTGTTATGGATCTTGGTTCAGATTCAGATGATGAGACTAAGATAACAGCAATGGGTCTAAAAGGTAAAACCCCTATTTTTGGTGTTTCTGTTGCTAGTTGTGCTTCTTCTTCTACAGTAAATGATTTCTCTGAAGATGTAAAAAGGAATGAGCTTTTTCATTTAAGGGTTGGTGCTAAGAACAGTAAAATTGATGCACTCATAGATAGTGGATCTCAGGTGAATTTAATTTCAGAAAGTGTTGTAAATAACTTGGGATTAAGAACTACACCACATAAGCGACCTTATCCACTAGGTTGGATTTGTGAAAATGATAAGCTGCAAGTAACAAAACAATGCATCTTAAGATTCACAATCACTAGTAAATTTGTGGATGAAGTACAGTTTGATGTAGTTCCAATGGATATCTGTGGGATAGTGCTTGGTAGCCCTTATCTTTATGACAGAAAAGCAATCTTTTATAGGGAAAAGAATCATTATCACTTGTTTAAAGATGGCATTCAGTACATTGTACATTCTCACAAGATTAAGACTGATCGTTCTTTTGCAAACACAGGGCAGTTAAAGAGGGTAATTAATGCAAGTAAAGAGTTAACTCTTATGTCTGTCAGTACAAGTGGTTCTACACTTGAACTTGGAGTAGCTAACCAGGGTCAGATGTTGCAGGATGCACTTGCAGTACAACATGAGAAAAGGATGCTTGAAAGCATTGATGAATCCTTGGGTATAAATGTTCCTGTTGTAAAGGATCGAATTGTTGTTGACTTATTCTCTTTCATTTATGCATTGTTGTTCAGCTTGATGCTAGTCAATTTTTGTTGGTTAGTGGCTACGACATTGGATGTAGAAGCTTATGGAAGTGATACAATACTGTTTATGTTCAACAATCTTGTTGCAGTCTTTATTGTACTTGTGAGCCAGGTGTTCAGATGTACCGAGGATACAGGACAAGTGGGGAGGCCAAGTCCTCACATATTGTCAGAGTAAATGCCACTTTTGGAGGTCCAAAAGGTCTTCAGTGGGGAGCCCTGATCCGATGGACATTTTTTAGTGGAAATTAAAGTGTCTTGTTTTTCTCCAAAATCTGCACCATCAGAAAGATCTCAGCGTCCTGGTTCCAACGCAACTCGAATGGAGCGAAAAGGAGTCTGTTTGCACGAGTTATGGTCAGTCAAACCCTCGGTCAAACTAGGATCAAGGGCATCCAGGAAGTGGAAAAAATGATTGTTTCAGAAATCAACGGAAGTAGCGTCAAGTCGAAGAGCTCGTCGAGACGATTCCGGCAACGTTCGTTTCGTCAAAATTCGACATCGGACGTGAGAGTTATCAGCGGTCAAAGTTTGCAGTTGACTTGTTCATGTGGACCGTACGGATGCTGACGTCAGCATTCCGTACTGTACGGTCTGTGAAGTGGCTGAATCAGAATCTGACATGTGGCTTCCACGTCGGTATTGTACGGACCAATCACATATCGACACGTGTCATCCGTACACACGTCATCGATGACGTCAGCAGTCCAGTCATTGGGTATGGCGAATCGGGTTTGGACACGTGGCAGGCGAGTTGGCAGACACGTCATCGCGCAGTCATCAGCTGAGTCAGCGCGCCACGTCAGCTCTCTGCACAGTCAGCATCCTACTCGGCATCCACGTCATCAGTGAGTCAGCAAGCCATGTCATATGACATGTCACCTCCACGTAGGCACCTGTCGGCACGGTCAGCGTACATGTCATCACACAGGTCAGCGTCATTGGCGAATGATATCTCGCCACGTGGCACCCTCCTGGTGCGACACGTGGCGACAACTTTTCCCTTCGTCGGCGGTTACAATCTGTGTTTGTTTGTTTCTTAAAAAAGGTAGGGGGGATTCGAACCCCCCACCACTCATCTCCGAGATACGCGGGGTTGTCGTTGCACCAAAATGTTCGCAGCTAACTATACATAGCGGTTAATTTATTTTGTTATCTGTCGACCGAAAATTGACTATTAAAAGCCAACGGCCGGGGTTGAACCCCCGACCGCCGGCCTAGTAAAATAGTTTGCCACCGTTGAGCCATCGCGTGGCTTGACAATTTAAGGGGGTATCGGTTGGTTTTGATATGGATACAAACCCGATAGCTATTAAAATTAAAACAAACTCCCTCCAATATTTAAAATCACAATCCTTTTTAAGGATTAACTAAAATCTATTAAGATAACAAAGCCCGAGAATGAATTAACCAAGGGCTTAAATTTATTTTCTTTGGGATTTATCAAAGATTATTATGTAAAATGGGGAATTATGTTAAGATTTTATGAGGGATTTGAAGATTTTATGTATTTTGGAGAGATAAGGAGAATATTTCCAAATCAATTGGTTAAAGGCCAATTTGAGGAAATTTTATGTATTTAAAGGGGGCTTGAGGTGAGAGTTGTATTCAAGTTTTTTTTCAGGTGATGAAGTCCTGATGCTGAGGTGACGGAAGAGGGGTCTTGTTGAAGAGTTTTCAAATCATTCTTGCATATCAGAGCATCGTTACGCTGCCGAATTGCTTGAAGAATGGTGGTGCTTTTGTAATTGATTCTGGAGTTAATCGGATCGGTCTCTCTATTGGAGTGGACCCGGAGACGTAGTCACTTTCGTGACGAACTCCGTTATCAACTGTTTGCACTTCTCTTCTTCTCTCTTTCTGTCTCTCATTTCCTTCCTTTATGTTAAATCACCTTGTTATTACTTTCATTATGTTATTTCCTTAAGTTAATTTTGATTTAATTGACTTGAAATAATCATTGTAAAAGCATTGTAAAAGTTAAGCATTTAAATACTACAATCTAGTCTAGATCCTACACAGATCACTTTGCAGAAAAAAATCAAAGGAGTAAAGTCAATTCGGTGACAAATTCATCAGGTATTTCAGTTGCTTGTAGAATTCTCACTTAATTTGGTGCTCGGTAAGAACTTGTTTGGTACGAAAAGGAAAACGAAGCAAATAAAAGGAATGGTGAATTTAGATGAATATAGTAGTGAGAAGATTAGGGATATGAGAAATATGTTGTTGGCCGATGAATTGAAATGGCTTGAAGGTGTAAAACACAAAAGTTTGGACATTTGGAGTGAATTTCCCTATTTTGATAACGTGGAAGTCATTAGGTTTATCTTGAATAGATTGAATGATGACATTCTAACTTTGGATAAACCCTATCATATTTCAAAAGAGGTGATTAGGAATCTAATTGGATTATGCAATGTTTGGGGTTATACCCAAAAAGAAGTCGATTCAAAACAAAGAAGTTGAAATCCTAACTAGAGTAACTAGAGATCAAAGGGCTTTGATAATTTCGACGATCAAAGATCTGATAACAAGGTATATTGCGCATAGAATCTCATACAAAATATTTTTCAGAAATAGGGAAGGCACAACTTCAGTAGGTGCATTTTACATTGCTCATAAAATGATAATGGAGGATCAAGATTTTGACCTGTGTGGATTGCTAAAAGATCAATTGATGGAAAATGTGCAACTAACAAAGGAGGTAGATTACCCCTTCAGGTTTGGTATCTTGGTCATATGTCTTGTGATGCATTTTCTGAATTGCTTGCCACAGATCAATAATGTTGTATCGAAAGAGAATGAACTGGTCTGTAAACATATTTTTGAACACTCTCATACTTTGGCAAATTATGAGCAAGAGTATGCAAATTTCTTTAAAGAATTGCTAGGGAAGTTTGAAGCAATTAGCATTTCCATTCCGGTAAGAGCACTTGAAGTTGAATCCTCTTTCGGTGAGATGGAGAGGAAGAAGAAAAGAGCACAAGAGATTGTTGATTATACTCCTCCGACACACAAGACTCCAAAAATTGAAGGAAAAGGTAAAGAACAAGTGATTGTGGACATACCAGATGAGGAATTTGATGAGTACACTCCAAGGGAAGAATAGGAATCAGTTGAACCATATGTAGTAATGATAGAAGGAAGTGAAGAAGAAGGTGTTTTATCCAAAGTAAAGATACTACAACTTGTTCAGGAGAAAGATGGGATGCAAAAAATTGTTGACATATGGTCTGATAGACCCTCATATGAGCATGATCTGATCGAGAGCACACTAATTACTTATTTTGTGCACAATAACATTAAATTGGAGAGTTTGCAGAATGTGTTTCCTGAAGAGATGATTGAGTGTATTAAGGAAGTCATGGTCTCTGAGTCCCAGGACAAAGAAGAGGGAGAAATAATTCTACATTTGAAGGAGTAGTTCAGGCTATCTCTTACCAACTAAAAAGGAAAATGAATGAGTTGAGGCAATGCATAAATACAACAAATAACATCTACAACTATTATCTTCGTTGGCCTCATGCAGTTGGGAGATACAAAGATAAGCTAGAGCAAATTGAAACTGAGCTAAACAAGATTGGTCAAGATTATAACATGTTTCAGGATCAGGATGGTGCAGTCAAGAAAAGGATTCAAGAGTTGCAATCTGAGTATACAAAAGTTCAATTCACCATAAACAACCTTGTGGACACATTTTTGAAAGTGAAGGATTTAATTGAATGCATACTAGAGCAGTTAATTGAGGTTATGAGGAAAGGAGAGAAATTAGAAGAGGAAATCACAATTCTAGAATCTCTCATCTAGATTATCAACCAGACATCTGAGAACTACAGTTTGATCTCAATCATTGAGATTTTAGTAGAAGCTTGGAGGAAATTTCTTCCGGAAATGAAAGATAAGTACAAGATAATTTTCTGACTCGAGTAGCAGTTGTATTTCTTCAAATTTTGATCCAATTTTTGAATTAGCAAGGAGGGAGATCCAAAATATGTTTTTCATTGATGTCAAAGAGGGGGAGAGAGAGCAATGAAAAATGCCTTATCATTCGAAGGGGGAGTTGTGTTTTGAAATTTTGAACTCTGGTAGCGTAATCATATTGGTTCCAACACTTAGTCATTTTTCACTAAGTGTTGCCATCAATGCCAAAGGGGGAGATTGTTGGCATATGGCTTCTAGTGTTGTCATTGATGGCAACCTAAGTCATTACTTTAGTCTGTAGATCAAGATTTGTTCATACCAGTGGGCAGAGTAAAGAACATAGTATTACTGGAAGAGAGAATGAAGAACAGGGTGTCTAGTTAGTATGTTGATTTGTATGCTTCACCAGATTATCATTTTGAGTTGTGGATCTCAGGGAAGGTTATTAAGTATCTATATTATCTTATTGTTAAGTTTTTTGATGTCACATTAATCGGTGTATTAGTTAGGAGATCCAGCAGGATGATTTTCTGTTTATTAGCTCACGATGGCCGACTTAGTGAATATGGCATGTTGCAGATATTCAAGGTATAATTAATTAAGGTATCCTGTGCTCGAAGATTTTGTTTTGGGTCCTAGCTATGTTGTGTCTGACTTTGATGGGTACACATCGAATATTAGATATGGATTGAGCTGACTATTGGAAAATATTTTTATTTTGCTGAAGCTGACATGAAGCGACTAAATCTTTGTTAGCGAATATATATAAGAGATCCATTTTGAGGTGCGAATGGGTGTATGTTCGAAGTGTGAAAATAGCAGAAGGGTTGTTGAGTGATTTGGAACAGTTTCACTTGTGTAGAAGAATGTTGTGAAGTGAATTAAGGCAGAGCAGAGCAAAGTGTAGAATCAGATAGAAGGTCCAGAATTTGATCTATGAGCCTCATCGTAATTGAAACCAGGCATTTGTAGATGCTACTTTATCAGTTCAAGTCCTTGTTGTAATCCAAATATATTGTAAGGTAGTGAGCCTTCCTAATTTTGAGTAGTGAGCTCTAGGCAGTGTGTCTAGATGCATGTGCATTCCCCTTTTTCTTCATACTTTTAACAGAGTATAAATTGTGGATTAACCTCCAACGTGGTTTTTCCCCTAATAGGGTTTCCACATAAAAATATTTGTGTTATGGTGTTTTTATTGTTTCCTTCATGTGCTTGCATCTTAAATTTTGTTTAGATACTATAAATTTGGCTTAAGATCTGGAATGTAATTTAAATATTGTTGAACACTGATTCACCCCCTCTCTCAGTGTTCCTTGAGTCCAACACCAAATAGTTAACTAAAGAAAGGTGGGTTTCAACTTCCATGTGGGTGCCCCATGTGCTCCTATCTTGTAGGATCTCTTCTTGGATGTCCCCACATGTTCCTATCATTTAGGAATAATCACAAATGCCAATTTACATGTTCATTTCATTCGAATTTAATCTCTTTCTAATCCTAGTGTTGGGGAACACTTTCTAAGGACTTAGGAGATACATGAAATATGTTTAGGATTGCAATTAAATGGCATCCTATTCCCAAGAAATTGGCCTCTTGCAATTGGATTAATAGATCTTTTTATTGGAGAAAAAAATCCCACAAGATATTACTTTTCCATTTACCCTTTTCAATTCATCTTCTATTTTGTTTTTCTCCTAGAAGATATTTTTGAAAGAAGTTTTGTTCCATATTCTTATATTTTTTTGGAGCCTTTGGGATTTGGAGTGGAAGACCACCATTGATTCAATAGATGTAGAAAATTAGGGTCTATAAATAACACGAGTTCAAATTTGAAGGGATACACCTAGGGAGCTTTATCTTCAAAGATATCTAAGAGAATTGGATAATGATCCAATCCTAATAAAGGAAGAATACTACTAACAAAACTTGAGTTGCTTTGGAGCCACAAAGGAGATATAATAAACTGATCCAACCTTTTTGTTATGTAGGAAAGTGAGACCTTCATGTTTGACCAAGTAAAATTTTCATTCTTAATTTTGACATCCACCAGTCCATTCTTCTCTATGAAGTCTATGAATTCAATATGAGATTTAGTTATAATGGAAAGACCTCCTGATTTGTCATTTGATCCATAAATAGTACTAAAATCTCCCCGTAAAATAAATAGTTCATTATTTAGCTAGACCAAAACATCATAAAGAGTATCCCATAGTTGTTTTTTGATTAAGGGACTAGAAGGACCATAAAATTATCAAACCTAGAAAGATAAATTTGAAGAAATATGATGAATTTTACTTAAAAACTAATTCTGACAAGAATAAATTTGATCCAATTTAAACTTTTTAGGGGAAAAAATAAAAAAAATATTGTTAGAAGATCTATTTGCACCTACCACCGAATGTTGCCAAAGAACTAGTTTAGGAAAAGAGTCAAGGCATTTTTTGAAGATGATTTAGTCTCTTGTAAAATGAAAATATATGTATTTCTTTGAGCTAGTTGGTGCTTTATTAAGAACATTTTGTTACAATATTCATTTATTTTGAGGGGGTTCATCCCATAGTGTGATGGTTATGTGCTGGCATTGTTGTTGTGGTCACCAAGGTTCAAGTCTTCATTGGGCTATTGTGATCGTAGGCACTATGCCTTCGTTGATCCAATGTGTTCATAGGCTTGACCTATAGTCCCCTATTTGTGGCCTCTCTATTTCATAGCTCCGGTCTAAAAAAACACTTACAGATCAAAAAATAAAATAAAAATAAATAAATAAATATTCATTCCTTTGATGAGGGTCATTGAATCTCCTCTTTGAAGATCTGAGGCTTCTTTCTAGGGTGTCCACTAGATCCTAACATCTATCTCCTCATAAGTTTTCACTTGTTTAAACATTCCCCCTTTTGGTTTTTTCTTTTTAAGTAAAGAGGACTCAAATTTTCTAGAACTTTTTTTGGGAAATGGTTAAATTTCCAAATGGAGAAGATTCCAATTCTTTAATCAATAATTCCATTGCTTCCTTAATTATATCCTCTCCTATTTTTTGTTAGTAGTCTTCTACCATTGTTTGTAAAATTTACTCATTTGGAATCTTTTACTTTCCCTCATTTAGGAGGGAAATATATTCATCCTTTTGAGAGAGCTCTTTTCCATCATCTCATAATACCTTACCTTGAGTGGCTCCAAGAGGGGGGTATTCATAATTTGTATTTTAACGATATGGAGAATTTTCATACATAATTTTTTTGGGGAGACTTGGAGTTGGATCCTAATTTGTTCCTTATATCAAACCTTGATTATAATAAACTAAATAGTTTTCCTCAAGAAGATCTCTTTTAATTGACTTAACATATTAGATAGATTCTACTTCCCTTCTAGTGGCATATGAAGGTCTTTTTTCAATAAGATTATCGAAATGGGAACAATCAGTTTCCCCTTTAGTGTATTAGGTTAATTATTTTTGAGAGAATCTCGAAGAGGACAATTGGATCCTATCAATTTTGATTTTTCTTGAAGTACTAGTTGGTTCCCTACTTTTGAATCATAGATTAGATTAACAAAATCATGAAGATTCAAGGAAGTATATCAAAAATTACAAATAAACCTGAACCTTCTTCCCATAGCCATTGATCTACTTTTTGGAAGGATTCATTAGCGTTCCTTATGTTTTTGAGGACCACCATATCCCACTCTTCTATAGGAAGATTTGGAAGCCTGGTCTAGGAAGGAACTAGGTTTATGTGGGTTTTTACTAGGTCAAAATTTGGTTTCCAAGTTTGGATAGAAAGGCTAGATCCATTAATGAACTAGGGACCCTCTTCTAAAATCTTGTCTCTAGATTATTTCTTTGAAAAAACAATAATGAAAAATCCATTTGAAAGAAAACTAGTTTCATAAATATTGTGCCATTTTTCTTTTAACTAGTTGCAAATGATGGCCCTTAATGGTTTTAGATTCCAAACTTTAGCAATGATTTCCTTTGCTTTTGGCTCTTTTACTTTTGATTCAAGAGGTAAATTTGGAAGATCTATCATAGGCCTTAGTTTTTCTACTATATTTTTGTTTGAAATCTTCTCAAACACATCACCTTTTGAGAGATTTTGGCCTCTTGAGTTAAATGGGTGCTTAAAATGAGGTTTAGGTTCTTCCCAAAACCTCCCATTGTGGTTATGGAAGGATCATCCATCTCTCCTTTGAACTTGAGATCTAGATCTTCTTCTATGCCCACAAGACCAAATTTCAAATTTTTGAAATAACTTAATTGGGATGGCTTCAAATAGTAAAATGAAGGGAAACACTATCTCCTGATTGTTGTGTGTTCTCACAACATGCCCCATTATACTTAAAAAAACATGGGGACCCATTCCTAGCACAACATAGCTTGCATCATCCCAAGTTAGCAAGGTCGAGAAAAGCCCAAAGTTATGATGAATTCACCTGCGAAAATACTTGAAATAGTTAAAATTGAAAGTTACGTTTTTCAGGGAAATAAGGTCTCATGGAACCAGATGTTGCATCTTAGAGTTCTATATTCGATAATCCATCATATCCTGCGACCATCACATGACCCACAAATACCTTAGAGAAATTTGTAAGTATCGATAAGGTTGACATCATCACATAGTTTTGTCATCTAAAATGGACCCGAAGATTAGTTAAATTTGGTATAAAGTATGCAAGACAAATATTTCAAGGCTTATAGAATTGGGTGTGGGATAAGCATTTCTCATTCCAATTACAAATGTAGTAATAAATTATTTTCTCACAGAAGAGCATTAATCAAGATATAAATGATAAATGATAAATGTTTATGATTACTTTAACAAGTAAAAACGATAAGGTTGAGATTATCAAATAATTATCTCCTTATGGAATTGAATTTAGTGATCTTTATGATTTCTGAAACCATGAAAATTCTCAAAAGTTCCTTTAATGGCCAAAAGATTCTAAAAAATCCAATAATTGCATTAAGTAAATCTAAAGATTGTTTCAAAATAAATTAATGGGAATAATGGATTTAAGGACAAGGAAACAATCTTGGATTAGTGACATTTTACCTTCATATGATTGAAACCGAATTTTATATGATTAAATAAATATGTTAGCATATATGAGTAAATGCAAGGTAATTCCTTTTGTATGATGATTTGTTAATGTGGGGTAAATATTTGAAAAGGTGTGCGAAAGGCGAGACCAAATGACAATGCCAAAAGTGAGTATTTTTCTCGTTGTCAAAAGTAGGTATTTTTCTTGATGCAAGAGCAGATATACCCAAATGTGAGGATTTTGAGGTTCACTAGCAGTAGATCATATTTTGAGTTTTAAAGGTAGGAAAGAGGTCATATAAGGAGTTGAAAGAACGCAACTTGCTAAGTATGCACATAAGGTTGCATCCAAGATTCGACCACAGGTACTTTGAAGACCAAAGAGATATATCACAACTATTATCTTGAGTTTTGAAAGGTTAAGTGTGTGAGGGGGAAAATCATAGACATAAACAAGATAAACGTACTTGAAATTAGAATTTAATCTATAATCAAGAACACTGATCTAAGATCTATTCCTACACTTATGAAATGCACAATTAAGAATACTAAATTCAAGAACATGAAAATGAAATGCATAAACAATTGAATTCAATAAAAAATGTTACCCATCTCGTATTGGAGTGTGTTTGCTTGATGTTGGGTTGCTCGTATCACTGCGAAGCATCCATAGTTTGAATTAATTAAATAATGTCATATTATTCAATTAATAAGGGAAATTAGGGTTTTGAATGCAATCGATGTGAAATGTAGTGATGTTTGATGATAATGATGTTGATGATGCAAAAATGTCATTTAGTATGTGTGATAGGTTTTAGGTCAATTTTACATGTCTGCATTAAGAAATCATCAACAAAGACTAAGTCAACTAGACTTAAATTTGAAAAATTCTTTTGAAACTATCCGTTGACACCCAATGTGTGGGATATATTTTTGTGCCACATGTCTTGTGATGATTAACTTGTTTCTCTCTAGCCATGTGCCATTTTTGTAACAAACTCCTATCTCAAGTACTCTATAAAAGGTAGTGAGTTGTTTAGTTTTCAGGATCAAAATTTGTTGAGATGATAGAGCTTAAATTGGAATAACACCAATTTATTTCTTTACTCCATGTTTTTTGTTCAATTTTAGTAAAAACTTGTACATATTATAAAGGTTGGTAACACTAAAGTAATTGAAGGTCATTCCTAATCGTACATTTTGCATGACTGTAAATCATTCATTCCTAGTGAAATAGTCAATTTATTGTGCCATCTTTGGGTGTATTTTGAAGCCATCTCATTGGTGAATGATTCTATTTCTCTAAACTCTTGCACTATTTTGTATGTAGTTGTGAAGCAATTTGGTGAAATACAAATAGTTTATGCTTTAGTTTACTTATCTTTCAGTATGTGCATGGGTAATATTTGAAGCAAATTTAGATTTCATAGATCTCTTTTCTTGCTCCTTTGAATCTTTTGCATTATATTTTGGTTAATATATTGATAAATGTTATAGAAAGTGATAGATTCATAATTTGTTAGAATGAATAACATCACTTGTTGATAATAGGCAAATACTTTAAGAAACCAACATGCCCCATGTGAAACAACAACCAAACACCTAACCCCGAGTGAACCTAGTGAGTCAAGACCTGACATTCTCGAGCCTTGGGATAACTGATTCTTCACTGAATCTAGTGACTGATAGGGTAGGGCTAGATGAGACACTCACTGTCTCATGACTGATAGGGTAGGGCTGGATGAGACACTCACTGTCTCATGCTCTGGGTCCTTGATCTCAAGAACTCTTAGGTGACTCTCCCACCTTAACCTTTAGGTCCTATAGCTTGTTAGGCACCCCTGGTTTTTTTGGCCAACCCTAATATCATTTGCATTCTCCTAACCAAGCCAATCTTGGTACTCTTCCTCACATTTACACCTAGCCTTTAATCTTACTAAAGACTAGCTATTCCTTCAAGCTTCCCTAACTTGATGCAGGGGTGTGTGATTACTTTTGTGGTCTCAAAACCTTCTCTCAAGGGTTCTTGATCCACCACCAAACACCTTTTCTCTATCGCTCACTCCAAAACCTAGTTTAGGGTTTAAGAAGGGCTAGTAGCCCTTGAGCCCCTATTAGGCCTCCTAGCCCGAGGAAATAGGCTTTAACTCCAATCCTGCTGAAGAACATCACAAACTTCTTTCTGTGACCCTAGTTCATTTTCTGACCTCTCAAGGATTTTTGAGGTTTTAGGCTCCCTCAGTCCGTACACAGGCGTAACCCTAATTTTGTGAGAATTAGGGCTTTTTAGGCCATTTCTTGACCTCACTGTGAACTGTCAACTTTTTTCAGTCACCAAAAGGTTTGATGAGATCTCCTGCTTGCTGCCAAGCCTTTGTAAGGCCTCTTGCAACCACCACACACGCTAAGTTGCCAGAAGGTAGACACCCCTACAACGTTAGTGTCTTTTTTCACTATCTTTCCTAACCGGGCATAGCCAAGCTCGCCTAAGAGAAGACCTTTGCCATGTAACTTTGCTTCCTACAATCCCCTAAACCTACCCTATATACAAGCATGGAGCTTAGCCTCATTTTCCCATGGCTATACACCAGGTATAGTGGAAAACAGAGGTCTAAGACTCCATGAATAACAGTCTACTAAACTGATTAGCACTAAAGAAAACAAAACCTACTAAGAACAAAACTATGCAATGATGAATCAACACTTCTAAAAAATAGACAAACCTTAAAAAATGAATAACACACGTGCTACACACTGTTCAATACCAGGAACTCTCCATTAATGTAGTAAAAGAACTAAAAATAGAGAGATTTACAAGAACTTCTTTGCTTTCCTTTATCTTAGCAAACTTCAAATTAAAAAAAAAGCTTCTCCAACCCTTGGAATAGGTCGAAGCACATCTTTTAAAGGTTCATAAGGTGGTTGCATTTCCCTTGATCGGACTTAACCACCACTAAAGGCCAAAATTGCATAAATGCAACATTTTGGGCTTTATTTCTAGCTCCTAGAGAATCCTAGTGAAAACAAATTGAAGAATCAACCTTCCTACCATGAGTTACCGATCCACCTTCCTCCTAACATGAACTAACACCTCTAACACAAAAATAAATGGTCAACATGACCTTAAAGTGTAAAAACACAAAATTTCTTCCTAGGCTTCCAAATTTTGCCTAGTGTTTCCAAATGCCTCCTAGGTGCTCCTGCATCATTCTCCCCCTCTCAGCCCAAACATCAAGGAATGGAAGGAGATACCAATGACAGGTCAATTCCAAACTTCTTGAACTGATCTTCTTGTACCCATGTAGCTTCTGATTCATGCTTGTTCTTCCACTTGATAAGGTGCTCCATGTACACCTTGTTCCTTGTAGACTTTTGTACTCTTGACTCCAAGATCTGCTCTGCCTGAGGCTTCTCTTGATTAGGTAGGGGTACATTACTGATGTCCTTGAAGATCTCCTGACTGTTCTGAACCTCATCACTGACTGTTCCCTTGTACTTGATCAAATCAGCTATGTTGAAAACTAGTGAGATTCCTAGATCGGTGGGTAACTCCACCTTGTATGCATTCTTGCCATACTTGGCCAATATCTTGCATGGACCCACTCTCTTCATCTGCAACTTGGTTGAAATTCCCTTCTGCAACCTTGATTTGTTAAGGTGGACCATGACATAGTCCCCTACTGCAAATTGCACATCCTTCCTTGTCAAATCTGCCTTCTCCTTCAATTTTTGTGTAGCCTCAGTGACTGTCCTCTTTACCTGCTCCTGAATCTCCTTCATGGTCTGACTGAAATATTCTGCATGTCCACTTCTTTGTTCCATAGCTCCAAGATCTCTGAGCTCACAAATGCCTCTTGGGTGCATCCCATAGACAATCTCAAAAGGACTCTTCCCTATGGTTCGGTTCACATTATCATTATAAACATACTTAGCTTGTGAGATAACCATATCCCATGTCTGTCCATATTCCTTAGTTAGGCACCTTAGAATATTACCTAGCACCCTGTTAACCACCTCTGTTTGACCATCAGTCTGAGGATGGTAAGCTGATCCAAATGACAGATTTGTACCCAATCTATTCCATAGAGTCTTCCAAAAGTGACTCATGAACTTCACATCCCTGTTTGAAACAATGCTCAAAGGCAAGCCATGGATCCTTACAATCTCCTTGAAGAAAAGATGAGCTATGTAGCTAGCATCATGAGTAGTTTTGCAAGGAATGAAATGACTCATCTTGCTAAACCTGTCTACTACTACATAAACACTGTCAAAACCAGTCTTGGTCTTAGGAAGGCCTACCACAAAATCCATGCTCACACACTCCCATGGTCTGTTAGGAATGGGTAGGGGTTGATATAGACCAGCATTACTAGCTCCTCCCTTAGCTTTCATACACACAACACATTGTTCCACATACTTTCTTACATCTCTTGCCAACTTAGGCCAGTAATAGAATCTTTGCACTAGTTCTAAGGTCTTATTGATGCCAAAATGTCCACTAAGACTGCCATTATGCTTTTCCTGAATCAGATTTTCCCTCATTAACCCTCTTGGAACACATAACTGATTTCCCTTAAACAATAACCCACTTTGCAATGTATACTCAGAGTATTGGCTATGGAAATGGTTCTCAAAGTTAGAACATACCTTATAGACCTCTGAAAAGTCTTCATCTTCCCCATAGAGATCCTTGAAACTCTCTATGCCAATGCTCTTGATCTGTATCTCCTGCACTGTCAACAATCTCCTGCTCAATGCATCTGCTACTTTGTTTAGCTGTCCCTTCTTGTGCTTGATGGTGAAGGTAAAATCTTGGATGTATTCCATCCATTTCAAATGCCTATTACTCAACTTCTCTTGAGTGTTGATAAAGCTAAGTGCCTGATTGTCAGTAAAGACTACAAACTCCTTGGGTAGAAGATAATGCCTCCATTTTCTAAGTGACTGAACCAAAGCATAAAGTTCTAAGTCATAAGTTGAATACTTCTTCTTTGCTTCATTGAGCTTCTCACTAAAGAAGGCTATAGGTCTGCCATCTTGACTTAGCACTCCTCCTACTGCCACTCCACTTGCATCACATTCAACAGTGAACAATTTGTCAAAACTAGGTAACAAAAGAATAGGTTGAGTTGCCACCTCTTGTTTCAGTTTCTCAAACCCTTTCTTAGCTTCTTGAGTCCACACAAACTTAGTTTTTATACCACCCTTGATTGTATCTAAGACTAGTGCACATATGCCACTAAAGTTCCTTATGAATTTTCTATAAAATTGAGCCAATCCATGAAAACTTCTTACCTCTGTCCCTGTAGTTGGTGTAGGCCAGTTTAGGATGGCTTCCACCTTGCTTGGATCCATCTTCAATGATCCTTTGGACACTACAAAACCCAAATAGACAAGCTCTTGCTTAAAGAACTCACACTTTTCTAGATTGATTGCCAACTTCTCCTCTTGCAACCTTCTAAGAACCTGCTCCACATGCTTCAAATGCTCTTCTGCTGTCTTGCTATATATGAGGATGTCATCAAGATACACTACCACAAATATCCCTGTAAAGTCTTTAAGTACTTCATTCATGAGCCTCATGAATGTGCTAGGGGCATTAGAGAGACCAAATGGCATCACTCTCCATTCATATAACCCATCATTTGTCTTAAATGTTGTCTTCCACTCATCACCATCCTTAATTCTAATCTGATGGTATCCGCTCTTGAGATCCAACTTGGTGAAGTACTGAGCTCCTCCAAGGCAATCCATTAAATCTTCAATTCTAGGAATAGGGAACCTATACCTAATGGTGATCCTATTTATTCCTCTGGAATCAGTGCATAACCTCCATTTACCTCCCTTTTTGGTTGCTAAAACCATTGGTACTGCACATGGGCTAATGCTCTTTTGAATCAATCCTTGATCCAATAACTCTTGCACTTGCCTAGCTACCTCTAGGTTATGATCTAGTGTAAGCTTATAAGCTACTTTGTTAGGCAATGAGGCTCCAGGTATGAAGTCAATTTGATGACTTATGGCTCTCTTTGGCGGTAGAGTTGCAGGTGTACCATCACTAACTATGCTCTTGTACTTGTCAAGTAACTTTTGAACTACTTCCGGTAAGACTGTCTTTTCAGCCTTATCTTCCTCTTTAGGTTGTAACAAAACTACATATCCTTCACTCCCTTGATGTAGGTTGTTAAGGAACTCTTTACTACTGCTCAATATGATGTTTGGTGTCTTTGACTGTCCTTCTTCTTCTGACAATGACTGCAACTTAAAAGTCTTCCCATCCTTCTTGAATGAGATGGTGTTCTCTTTCCCATCATATATGACACTCCTGTCATACTGCCATGGTATGCCCAATAGTAGATGGCATGCATCCATGGGTAACACATCACAAACTAACTTGTCCTTGTACCCTCCAAAAGAAAACTCCACCGTTACTTGCTCATTCACTAAAACACTTTGTCCCTTGTTTAGCCATGTGACCTTGTAAGGGTTAGTATGGGGTACCTTCTCCAATTTCAGTTTCATTACTACCTCTTCTGAGATGATATTGTCTGTTGAACTTGAATCCACTATGACCTTGCATACTTTACCAAGTATCTTGCACCTTACTCTAAATAGAGCTCTCCTTTGTTTTGGTTCTTCTTTGACCGGTTGTCTGATCAAAACTCTGTTAAACATCAGATTCTCTCCTACCTCAGATTCAATGTGACTGACCTCAGATGACTTAGGGCTCATGGTGTCCTCTTGTGCATAAGCCACTCTCTTCTCATTACTTGATGAAGATGCTTTTTCCGGGCACCTATAAGCAGGATGTCCTACTTGACCACAATGGTAGCATTTCATGTTTGTAAAATAAGAATTGCTCCTGTCTGCTCCTCTTCCTCTATTTGAACCTCCTTGAGGTCCTCTACCTTTGTTATATCCTCCTCTAGAAGATGTTTCCCCTCCATGCTCTGTGAGTTTAAACTCTCCTTGGTTTCTTTGGTCATTACCTCTACCTTGGTAGCCACCTCGCTGTCCTCTTTGATCTCTTTGATCTCTGCCTTTGCCTCTACCCTTAGAAGCCTGGTCTTGCTTCCTCTTATTCCTTTCCTCAATCTTGATAGCTAATTGGTAACATTGATGTATTGTCTTAGGACTTAGTAGAGCCATCTCCTCTTGAATGTTCCACTTCAAGCCATTAAGATACCTAGCCACCTTGAGACTCTCATCCTCTGTCACATTAGACCACATGCAAAGTTTTTGAAACTCCTTAGTGTAAGTGTTTGCATCTTGGTCTTTTTTCCTTAAGCTTTGTATTTTCTTGTGCAACTGAATCTCATAATCATCTGGCATGTATGCTTCTTTTACTTTGGCAACCATTCCTTTCCAAGTTGAAATAGGCTGCTTACCTTCTTTTTCCCTCTCTGTCTGAATGAACTTCCACCACGTCAAGGAAGAACCTCTTAGTCTTGATTTGGCCACCTTTACCTTTTGTACTTCAGTGACTCCATCACATTCAAAATGGTTTTCCATCCCCTTTATCCAGTCCATGACTAGATCAGCTTCCATTTTCCCACAAAATAGTGGTATGCCTTCAAGTGCTTTTCCACTCAAGGCCTTCAATGCCTTCAAGAAAGGATCTTCTTTCAAGATAGGGTCAGGTTCAGGGGCCTTGTCTTCCTCTGCAACCTCTTCTTCCTTTGGTATCCTTCCTTCAAATTGCACACTCTTGACTGCTTGCTCAAGTTGGGCTATTCTTTCCCTTAATTGTTTATTGTCTTCCTCTTGCTCTTCAACCATCTTGGCCAGTTCTGCATTTGTCACCATGATGGAGGAATCACTAGAATCAACCTCAGACATGCAAGATTCTTCCTAAATCTTTAACTTGCTCTAATACCAATCTGATAGGGTAGGGTTGGATGAGACACTCACTGTCTCATGCTCTGGGTCCTTGATCTCAAGAACTCTTAGGTAACTCTCCCACCTTAACCTTTAGGTCCTATAGCTTGTTAGGCACCGCTGGTTTTTTTGGCCAACCCTACTATCATCTGCATTCTCCTAACCAAGCCAATCTTGGTGCTCTTCCTCACATTTACTCCTAGCCCTTAATCTTACTAAAGACTAGCTATTCCTTCAAGCTTCCCTAACTTGATGCAGGGGTGTGTGATTACTTCTATGGTCTCAAAACCTTCTCTCAAGGGTTCTTGATCCACCACCAACCACCTTTTCTCTATTGCTCACTCCAAAACCTAGTTTAGGGTTTAAGAAGGGTTAGTAGCCCTTGGGCCCCTATTAGGCCTCCTAGCCCGAGGAAATAGGCTTTAACTCCAATCCTGCTGAAGAACATCACAAACTTTTTTCTGTGACCCTAGTTCATTTTCTGACCTTTCAAGGATTTTTGAGGTTTTAGGCTCCCTCAGTCCGTACACAGACTTAACCCTGATTTTGTGAGAATTAGGGCTTTTTAGGCCATTTCTTGACCTCACTGTGAACTGTAAACTTGTTTCAGTCACCAAAAGGTTTGATGAGATCTCCTGCTTGCTGCCAAGCCTTTGTAAGGCCTCCTGCAACCACCACACACCCTGAGTTGCTAGAAGGTAGACACCCCTGCAACGTTAGTGTCTTTTTTCACTGTCTTTCCTAACCGGGCATAGCCAAGCTCGCCTAGGAGAAGACCTTTGCCATGTAACTTTGCTTCCTACAATCCCCTAAACCTACCCTATATACAAGCATGGATCTTAGCCTCATTTTCCCACGGCTATACACTAGGTATAGTGGAAAGCAGAGGTCTAAGACTCCATGAATAACAGTCTACTAAACTGATCAGCACTAAAGAAAACAAAACCTACTAAGAACAAAACTATGCAACGATGAAATAACACTTCTAAACACTATACAAACCTTGCAAAATGAATAACACACATGCTACACACTGTTCAATACCAGGAACTCTCCATTAATGCAGTAAAAGAACTAAAAACAGAGAGATTTACAAGAACTTCTTTGCTTTCCTTTATCTTAGCAAACTTCAAATTAAAACAAAGCTTCTCCAACCCTTGGAACAGGTCGAAGCACACCTTTTAAAGGTTCATAAGGTGGTTACATTTCCCTTGATTGGACTTAACCACCACTAAAGGCCAAAATTGCATAAATGCAACATTTTGGGCTTTATTTCTAGCTCCTAGAGAATCCTAGTGAAAACAAATTGAAGAATCAACCTTCCTACTATGAGTTACTGATCTACCTTCCTCCTAACATGAACTAACACCTCTAACACAAAAATAAATGGTCAACATGACCTTAAAGTGTAAAAACACAAAATTTCTTCCTAGGCTTCCAAATTTTGCCTAGTGTTTCCAAATGCCTTTTAGGTGCTTCTGCACCAGTGACTTTTTCAAGATAGATAGGTTCTATTATTTGAATAATGAAATCTATCTACATGTTGTTTCGTGTGTAACACCCTCATCAACACTTATCCCTTCATTTGTTAATCCCCCATATTTGTCTAATTGATGATTTATAATATGAACTCATGAACGACCCTTGTCCAATCTTTGAGGTTGCTTTTGTTTAAATCTCTAGTCAAATCTTTGGCCTACCATTCTTCTCCACATCGAAATGAATATATATTTGAAATAGATACCAATTTATAATGTTTTGTTGTTGATTGAATACATTAAGCACTATTATAGCCATCATAATAGTCGTTGATGAAATCTTCTTCTATGAAATTGCATTGTTGACTTTTAAATTATCATTTTTTGAGAAAAACTACTTACACAAAATCTAATTATCTACTAAATATATTTTACTATATATTTACAAAAAATGAATCACATTTATTGAAATAGTTCGCTATTATCTAGTATCATTTTATTCCTTCAATATAAAAATGACTAACAAGAATTTAAGTCATCTATGATTAATGATTCACAATTACTAAAAAAATGCACTGTTTATTGAACTTCACTCCAACTAAACTTCACTCCAACTACAATTTCAACAATCAAGTTGTAGGGATGAACCAAATACAATGTGGTTAAGCATGTTGTTGATCCAAACATCATGATACAATGACTTCAATTTAGATCTATTAAATTCACAACTAAACGAAATCTAACAACTACCTATTGTCTTAATCAATAAGACAATTACCATCTTACAATCTTTATCTCCACTAAATACGTAAACTAATCAATAACTCAAATGCCACTTTTTTAAATTCAGACATATTCATTATTCTTATTCTTATTGAATATTTGTTTCCCAGGATATTCAATTATTTTATAGTAAGAGATTTCTGGAGAGAAAAAACACGTTCCTCCTTAAAATAACCATGAGCATATGGTGAAACAGAAATATCCACATGGCAAAGGCGTGCACTGACGATAAATATGGTTTAATAACAATCCAAAAGCCGGAGGGCTCTCTATAGACGAATCAAAACCAGTTATAATCAGTCAAACCCGGCAGAGTTTTATCATTTTCCTAGGTCGACATGTGAATGGCAAAAAAATTTCTGTTCGTTGACGTACACGATAGCCCAAAAATTTGCTCAGTAGAAGCTTCTGTCGCTCCTTATATTGCGAGGGAAAGACAATTCCCTAAATTTGTGACAAAAATGCCGTGTGGGCAGGAGCGTTTTGTTTGAATGTCAGCTGCACTTCTAGACCATCAGCTTGCAGACAGAAACTGGGGAGCGATCTGGTTTCAGACAGGTATCGTCACTTACAGATGCTTTGGCATGTTTCATTTCACAGGCGAAATACTTCATGGATTGAGTGGATTCTGTAATATTCATTTTGTGTTTCAGAATTGCCCATTAACGATATTATTGGAGATTAATATTAATGGCATTTTTAAAGTTTAATTACTTGTGATGGGTAGCTATGGAGAAATACGATCTTTTGCCTCCTATAACATTACATAATTGACAACCTTTCAATTCTGTTTTCAATGTCATTTATCTTTATATTATAGTTTTTAATTTATATTTCTTTATTTTGATTTAAAAGGCTATAAAACAAATGAAACCGATGACTCTGTAATTGGAGCCCTTGTGCCAGGGTTCTTTTTACTTATCTCTCACTTGACAGAAACTGGGTTGATTTTTTGCTTTCTATTGTGGGTGTGAAGTCGGAGTGAGTTTCTGCGGCTTTTTGTCTGGGTTATTGGATATGTGATTGTAAGATTTGAATTAAGAGGGTTTTATACTAAATTTCCTCATTGTTTGTCTCAAGCCTCGTATCTCTGAATTAGGGTCATATGTATGCATTGTTTGAGTGGTAATTTGGGTTTGGCTTTTATGTAAATTGGCTAATGAAGTCATAGTTATAGGCTTGGCTCTGATTTGTATTTGACTGCTTTTGTTAGTTCAACTATAGAATCTGGTTTGTATTGCTTGCTAATTAAGCCAATTTTATGACCATAATTATAAAGAAGAACGCTTTCTTTCTAGACTCGTTTATATACTTTTTAATGCAGCAGCCATATTCATTTAGGATTCCGTTAACTAGTACACTTATTACAACAATCACCCTCCTCCTATCAGTATAAGGTAACCATACAAAGTTTAATATTGGATACTTTCAGCTGCATCCGTCGCAATATGGACTAGTCTTTTAATCATTTGGACTTTTCTGCTATCTGTCATTAATGGATATTATTTTTTGGTATCAAATATGCAGAGTATTTAGTATTTATGCCATTTCTTCTATGGCCCATCTCATATGAGTAGTCATTCTTTCTTTAACCCATCTCTCATGAACTTGAATAGTCCACTCTAGACTCATTCCCAGTTGGGATTGAAAATAGCAAAATGAATCACGACATAGCATCAATAGAGATTAGTTTTAGACAGGGGTTTTTATATAAGTGCAGGGTATTGTAGACCCAAGCCTTACCAGCTTAAAATTAAAAAACACAAACCGGATGGATTAGTTCATGACAGGACTTGCCAATTTTAGACATAAAGCATATTTACAAATGACCAATTTGATTCTCTTCTATATCTTCTGTCATAAAAACCAACAGATTGCATTTCTGCTCATCTCTTTTTGGGTAATTGTGTTTGACTCTAGCTCCCCTTTGCATGTTTTCTCCTGGAAGACTATGCCTAGATTGCTGACCTAGATTTACTTGGAGGTCAGGGTCCCAAATTATTCCTTGAATGGATATCCCTAAGATTCCCAGTAATATCATGAAGTCAGTATTGCAAAATTTGACAAGCTAATGCTTGTAAACCACCATTATTGAGATGAACCATACAGTAAGTCAGGATAAATTGTAGTGTAATTTTAAAAAAAGGTTAAAATTTTGTTAATGAAATGTCATCCTCTTATTCTGCACACTGCCTCCCCCTCCCCTTCCCCTTGATGATTAGTCTGGTTGCTTCCCACATAGCATTGTCTATTTTTTAACCTCTCAGCTGGAGCTAACTGTCAATATGTTCTGATTCCTGAATGACATAATGAATTAAGCAGATTTCTGGTTTGTGGATTGTCATGTTTTGCATTTACTATCAATTCGGAAAAGTATGATTTTTAAGGAGAATGTAGTTTTGCTATTATAGCCGACCCTTAGACAACTTTCATGCAAACAGCTTTGATTGAGGTTTCCCTTGTTGATGGTATTCACGAATCTTAAGGCCAGTATGTGTAGTAAATATAAGAGAAACTGCCACCTGCTAGACAGAAGCACCATATGAATGGTTTGCAATAATCCATTGCAAAGCACAATATTCTAGTACTGCTCAGATGAAATTCTTAATTTGATTCATTCCTATGAATTGTCTAAAGCCTCTTTCAAGTTCTGATATATATTACAAAAAAATATTCTTTACATTTCATAGAAACATGGTTGCATATTTTATAGATACAAAAGAAAAGATGTGTCTCAGTATATTCTCCTTAAAACATAATCCATGTCTTTACATCCGTGTTCATAGTAGAGGACAGTGATCTGTGACTCTATGTAGAGTGCATGAAACTTGAAATTCTCAGCAAACTCAAGGAATTTACGAAATAATACATGTTCACAATAGGATGTTTTCACTTTTCAATAATTAAGGCCTTACTTAACCTAGGTCTGCTTTCGATGGGGTTTTAACTTTGATCCATTTCTATCTTTCATGGAAAACCCTGTACAATTTCTGGTATTGATTCATCTTACAATTTTTTTTTTATATTTCCTAGATTCATATGCATCAAAGATACAAAAGAGAAGAGATGTCTTATAAATTAGAATATACACATTTAAATACGATCAAGTATGGGCATGTGCATTTATAGTATAGCACACTAATTTGTGACTCTAGGAGTGGAGGGGACAAAACTTGAAATACATAACATATATCGGGAATTTATGCAATCGTATATTTATAGAACAGTAGAATGCTTTCACTCTTCAATCTCTTAGACTTGATTTAACCTCATCAAGGGATTTTAATAAAATCAGTAGCATTAGGTACCCAGAGTAAAGGATACCAAAATTACTGTCTAGTTCCCCACAGTCACATACAAGCTCATTTTACACCGATCCTTTCTCCAAAAAGATTTCAATGTGTGTTACAAAATCTTATAGAGGTTATTCTCCCAAGTTTCTTGGAGCCTTTTCATGATAATGCAATTTATTTCTTAGGTTTGTTGGCACACTACTTTATATTCATATTTTTATTATTTGTGATTTATAATTCTATATAATGACTTTGTTGAAGCAGGTATCATTTTTTTTCGGTGATAACATGGATAGTAAGTAAGCATTATTGAATGATAACTTAGACCAAGTAAACAATAAAACCTGTAATGAGATTGAATTGTGTTTGAATCTTGAGTACTGTCACTTCATGGTTATTTTGGTAACATTTTGGACATGGTCACAGAAGAAGGATTGATGACAGAATCAGTTTCAATGATTGCTTGCTCTTGCACCTGAAATATATCAAACAAGAATGATATTAAAAGGTTAGCATGCAATGAAATATTTCTTATTCAACTAAATTGTATGTGGTGATAAAACTTCCATTTCCAGTTTCCTGTTTGTCAATTTTGCACCATTAGGAAAGGTGTTATGAGCATCACCGAATCCCTCACCTCACTCCTATGGTCGGTGCTATTCCAGTTTCGTGGAAATATCTTATATGTGGTTTTGTATTCATCATAACATCACAGACTCATGAACCCTATCTTTAGAGCCCTCATATCACAAGGGAAAAATTAATTTTAGGGTTAATGCCAACTGCCACGGGTTCTTTCCTCGCCCTTAGCTGGAATTTTTCCAGCACCTTTGTAATTCCATTTCCTGCGAGCATACATATAGAAACATGCATTTAGACAAGTATCTATGAACATGGTCCAATTTATGGATATAAGTTATAACCATGCCCAGTTGTTGTAAGCATCTCTTAGGGAGTATTTGCATTGACGCATGGACATGTATTATAAGTGTGTATCACTTCTTACCCTAATTGCTTATATTTTATGCCTTTTATAACATAACGTCATGCATATGACATATAAGCATTCTTTTGGGTGGCATAATGCAATGTGTAAATGAGACATCTTTTGGGAAGTACTTCATGTTAACTTTCTTGTAAGCAGCATATTTAAGCTTAATTCTGCCTTTTTGTGAAAGGCATATGGACAAATTTCATTTTCATATATATTACTCATGATTTATGCTGATCTAACCTATGCCTTATCTTAATCTATTCTGACTTCCATGATTATGCTGTCCTTTCATATTTGTAATAAAATCTGAACGAGGGGTTAAAGGTGTTTTGATTGTTTATGTACTAACTCTCAACTTCTTATGATAGCTGGAAAATCAACATTTCAAGCGTAGTTGTTTTTAATCCATGTTACCACATTTTTCTAGAATCCCTCACTATATACAAACTGGAAAATTTCTGGTACTGAATGTGGTTCTGGTTCTCCCTGGAAACTCTCTGGGCTTTTCAGAAATTCTTGGTATTCCTTGAAATGCTGTTGACATTTCTGGGACATTTGCATGAAGGGGCATTTTCAGGACGCTTCCCAGATGAATCTGTGGCAGGGGCCAGCCGAGAGTTAATATTAAACCAAAAAGAGAGTCAATTTAATCTAAATCCCAAATCTTAAATCATACATTATAAACCATGAATCTATGATGTTTTGAATTATGAAGTATTTTGTCAGTTTTTGTTTATTTCAATGCTGATTATGTGCATAAAATTGATATTATGGTAATTTTCTTTTTAATTTTGTATATTTTTTTCTGTTTTTGTATTTTTGATTTTTATGTATGGACATTTCCATGAAAACTTGTACCCATGGTCTGAAAAAATCATCTTTTGTGTATCTGTTCCTTTCTGATAACTTAGTTTTTAATGAATCTGTCTTGCTTAAACTGATAAGATTTCTATTCTTTATAACTGTCTATCATGTATATAGGAGGACAGTGCTGATAACTAGCTTTCCAATTTTTATGACAGTAGTTCAACTCTTTTGCTAGATTCAACATTTCTGAGTTACATCTTCATGATTGATTCTCCCTGCATGGAAGAGTATTTTAGACGGGTCCAAGTCTTATTCCAAGCATGTTTTGATGGGTCAGAACAACTGTGAAAGTGTCATGTTTCTGTAAAGTACTCACACAGTTCTGTGTTATGTTTGAGTCAGAAATTATATTTAAAGACACTTTTGTATTTAGATGTGGAATTAGTCATTAATGCTGACAGTTTGATGAACTTGTTATTCTTCCTTCCTTTCATAAACATACCATTGCAAAAAGAAGAGAATGGCTGGTTGAATTTTAAGTTACTAATCAGCCTGGTAGCCCAACCTCTCGGAGCGTAAGTTAGATGAACTATTTAATTTTGTCCCAGGTACTTATCTGATTTTTCTCCAAAGTACTTATTACAATGTTCTTCATGTACAGTAACAAATCTAATCATAAATATGACAAATAACATTCTAAATTCATCCCCAAACTTGATTTTCTGGCTAAGGAAAACATGGAAATGAAAACTCTTGTTGGTGTAATATTGCACCTATTAATTAGTTTACTTAGGTATTAGGAACATTTACTTATTCTCACATAGGTAGCTAATTACGATGCATTCGCCTTGACTTGAGGTACACAAGTGCCACTATTGCCTTGTCAATCCTTGATTGATAGTCTGTTTAATCAAGACCACCTTTGTGTCAGTTAGATTGAATTAATTGATTCACTGATTGGCAGTTCAACTCTTGACCTCTTAGTTAGACTAAGTTAACTCACTTCTTGATTGAAAGTGATTGCAAGTTTACTCATTACCTCTAGATGTGATATCTTTGAGTCATGTGTCCCAGAGGCCTATGTAGCTGTAAGCAATCTTTTGTATCATATCTTTTTCACTTCCTCGATATTGGAATATAGCTGATATTTGTATTCTACATCATTTATGTGTTTGCTTGTAGCTTGTGTGACTTATCTTCATTCACCTCAATCTAGGCTTGTGTTTGGATTCTCATTGAATTGTACATGGTAAGGCTCGAACTGTTGTGGCCATAATGCTGGCATTCATATTCTCATATGGGGATCTTTGTTGTTGTTGAGCCTACGGCTTTAATCACGTACATCCCATCCAGTTCCATACAAAAGGTATTGAGCCACTTTAAGAAACTCTATATTTATTGTAAAGTGAGTTTTCATTGTTTAAGTGAGTGACATACCTTAAATTTCTTAAAATGATTTTTAAATAAATGAAAATCTTTTTATGAGAACTTTTTAAAAGTGGGTGGTTCATTTGATATATGTAGAGGTCAAGGAATGGTGGGGGCGGGGGGTTAGATAGGCTTTAAGCCCTTTGTAATTTGTCTCTGTAAAAGGGGGGTGAAGTTTTTTTAACATCTATTTAAGCTCCTTAACTTTTTGGAGATTTTGTAATGCACAATTTTTTCTTTGGGTGTATTTCTACTTGCATGTCTACATAAGAATCCAACCATTGCTACTTAGACACCTCATCGCCTTGTTCCACTTTAGTGCCACCTGAGCCACGTTATTGGAATATTCTTTTATTATGCCCTTGTTGTCTCTTCAAGGTGTTCTTATGGAAACAAGAATATCTTTTGCTCATATTGTCAAATTTTTGACTTCTTACAGGCATCAGAAATTGCTCTCTAAGCTCTACAATCCAGGTAATTTGTTTTATGTAATTTTGATTAGAGTGATCATACTTTCAGCTTCAAACTCTCTTTTGCTTATGCATTATGATCGCATACTTTCAGCTTCAAACTCTCTTTTGCTTATGCATTATGATTGCATTGATATAAAGTACCAAAACATTGTAATTCTTAGGGATTTTTTATGTGTTGGGAATTTTATACTACATGAACTACTATAAAGGTCCATTTTGGGAGGGTGCTCTAGTGGTTTTTCTTTGTTTTTGCTTGTTTGATCTAAATTTTGGAGTTAAAATGTGCATTAAAAGACATCCCGTTGTAGTAAAATCAGATAGACAAAACTATAAGTCTTGGCAAGATGAACTCTTGAAGCATTTTAGATGGTTCAAACTCTTGCTTATTCTTTATAGATTGGTTCCTAAACCCACTTCTTTTTGGTAGAAGCTAGTATGGAGGGGAAAGACTTATTATGTTATGGAATTGATTTTGTGTAATGTTGATATTCACACCATGATGGCCATTACTTACCCTTTGGACCATAATTTGGGAGATGTATCAAGATCCACTTGAACCTCCATTCTCGGATAATCTTGCTGTAGATAGTCTTATACCCCTCGATGAATTTTGACCATATCATTGCGATATAGTCGTAGTGTGTGAAGAATGGGAAGATCTTGTTCATCACAATGACATAGAGACTTCCACATGGTGCTTCTCCTCCTAAGACATTAGTTGATTATGAGATTGAGGACCCCTCTACACCAACAATGGCAGATTTATTTGTTGTTCATACTCAATCATATGATGCTGACACATTAGTAGAGACTTCACCTTTAGCACCTGCTTCTTTTGAGTTTAGTGTTGCATTTTATGGATGTAATGTCCCTTTCTAGAATTTGCCTTAATTTCTTTAAATATAATAAACCCTAGCTCAATAAGAGTTGTATAATTAATTATAAGTATGAATTTAACTTAGAAATTGTAACTTAATAACTTATTAAATAATTTATATTTAATGCTTAGAACATATTTTAGAAAATGTAGAACTTATCCTCTTAGTTCTGCTGTAAATCTTCCTCTGATCTGCAGTGATTTATCTTTAATCAAATACCAAAAATGTCTTTAAAGTCTGCCTAAGTTAGGGGCTTTCGTTCGCTAACTCAGTTATAGGAATTAAGGGGTTTTGCCCTTAATTTCAGGCCTAAAGGGGTTTCATCCTTAGGCTTTTAGAAACTTGGTTCATATTCCCCAAGGGAAATAATAAAATAATACGTTTTTATCAATTGCTGCTCTTCCTCTTCATTTTTTCCTTCCTTCATATACCTTTTTTATTTAATTGACATGACTTTTCATTTCATGCCCTTTGACCCTTTCATTAACTTAATTAATTTCCAGTTTTGATAATATTGCTTATTTCTCCTTGATCGCCCTTTTGGTGGTGATAATTAAATTCTATGTTGTATGTTAGTCAGCGATTCATTTTTGGGTGGGGCATTACAATGGAGCTTCTAGTGATTTAGTGTAGTAGGACAATTACTATCTTGTAAAGGTTTGGGGCAAGTACTTGATAGATCATGAGTATCTATTTTGTGAGTCCTACCTTACAAAGTTGGACACTATTGAGGACTTGATCTTCATCTTTGATGATAGTGCAGTAGCAACAGTTGTCTCATCTTTTTTAGTTCTCATTCTACAATAGTTTCCAATTTCCATAGTGCTTGGAGTTGTCACCATCATTAGTTGGGCCTAGGACACTTGATCTGATTTTGACACTTTTTAGCACTGACTTGGCAACATTTGAGCAATTTATAGAGATCATCTTCTATCTTCTTCCCTCATATTCCTTTCTGGAGTGGGAGGATCTCCTACACTTACCTTTGGATTTCTTTCTTCCTAGGAGGAGAAATATTGTTTGGCAAGCATGGATCTTCTTTAGCATTTAGTGTCGAGAATCCACCATACGCGCAAGAGGCATCACACTTGAGGGGCTACCTAGTCTCTCTCTTTAGGGGGGTCATTCTCTCCCTTTGAGGGGTTTATCATTGTACATGGTACCTCATATGGCTTGTTTTGTTAGGACCCATTTCTCATTTTTCCTAAGTTGCACTTATGGTGGGGTGTTGGTGTAAGATTGCACCTATTGATAAGTTTATTTAGGAGATTAGGAATAATTAATTATTCCCACCTAGGTAGCTTATAATGACACATGTTCACCTTGACTTGAGGTACACAAGTGCCACCTTTGCTTCATCAATCTTGATTCTAGGTGCTGCCTTTGTTTGGTCAAGGCACCTCTGTTTGAGTTAGATTGAGTTAACTGCTCCACTGATTGGTAGTTCTACTCTTGACCTATTAGTTGGATTGAGTTAACTCGCTCCTTGATTGGGAGTGATTGTGAGTTTACTCATGATCTCTGGACATGATCTCATTGAGACATGCATCCAAGAGGCCATAATTTTAAACAATTTTTTGTGTTGTATCTTTTTCACATCCTCAATATTGGAATATAGCTGATATTTCAATCCTACAATGTTTCTGTGTTGCTTGTGGCTTGTGCAACTTATCTTCATTCACTAATATCTATCTCCTCAAGCCATGCATCCTCAAGGCCTAGGCAATCTTTTGTATTGTATCTTTTTCATGTCCTTGATATGGGAATATAGCTGATGTTTGCATTCTACACCATTTGTGTTTGCTTGTAGCTTGTGTAAGTTATCTTCATTCACCTAGATCTAGACTTGTGTAACTTACAACACTAAATTTTGGCTTGCTCATAGCTTGATGGTTCTCTGCCTATATAGTATTTGTTGGATTAGTTTATTTTCAAGTGTTTAGATGTTTGGAATCATAATCCATATGAATGAAAATGGCAGAATTTTCTTGAATGGAGCTGACCTTGTGTTAAAAACAAGATTAGAGCATTAGCTTGTACTGTGGTGCAACTCAAGTTTGGAGACTTGAACTTGCTTTATTTTTTTGCTTACAAATCATCCCTTGTATAAGGTTGATTTGAAACGGATAATTAAGTTCTATATCACATATGAAGCACCAGTAAACAAATGTTTCATGAAGTAGTTGCAAGGAACACCAGCCTTCAAGAGAGATATTCTCCTACATTTCAAGTATTCATGGAGACTTGAACTTGCTTTATTTTTTTGCTTACAAATCATCCCTTGTATAAGGTTGATTTGAAACGGATAATTAAGTTCTATATCACATATGAAGCACCAGTAAACAAATGTTTCATGAAGTAGTTGCAAGGAACACCAGCCTTCAAGAGAGATATTCTCCTACATTTCAGTGTATCCATGGACAGTCAGGAGGATTGGGCACCGAATTAAGTGGTTAAAGAAGAAAACAGTGAGAAGTGGAAATTCTTGCCACTGTATAATTTCTTTATTAAGTAAATTCTTGTGAAGACAAGCTTAAGTCATTAATTCTTTGCTTTATTAGGTGTAATACCAAGCAAATTGACATGGATAATGGTTTTTATGATATTTCTAAGTACATCAATCACAGATGGCTTGTTATTATGAAGTCTCATGGTGGAACTAAGAAGTGTACAAAATGACAATTGTTGTTTCTCTATGAGTATTTAGTCTTTACTGGTCTGTGGACCCCCCCAAAAAAGGTTTTGAAGGTCATTGCTTCATTTCTTTGTTGTAATTTATTTGTTTCAAATTGGTTTAACTCAAGCATATGGCAATTTATTATGGTTGAAGTCAATTTTTGTGTGAATATTGCCACTGCGTAATAAGTTAAGTTTAGATACGCTATAAGTCCTATTGCTGTTCTAGAATGCTTCCACTTATAGGTATTGCTGTTTTGATTGTTTAAATATTATGTTTATTTTCATTCAAATTATTGTTAGCCCTTTGTCTAACTGAGATTAGTTTGGATTAGGACAGATTCAAATGATGATGTTAAAGAAACATGGAACTAAAGGACAAGAAATAACTCTATCTCCTGCAGAGGAGGAAGCCAAGGTACTTAAGACAAGCTAAAATGTTTATTGTATTGTAAATTGCATATGGTTGATTGTAGCCACCTTGCAGTTACTTTTGATGAACCTAACTACCAGTTTGTGAGATCTCCAGTTTCTCTCTTTGTGGATTAAATGGCATTAGCAACCATTAACTAACTTGGATATATGAAATCTGTGTTGATGGTGCATATTTTTGTGCATTAAACAACCTTAGAAACTAGTAGTTTCCCTAACTTAAATATCTGGAATATCATTTGACACTGCAGATAAGAGAGGTACGGACATTAATAGGACCCTTGTCAGGTAAATTGTTGCTGTACTGTTCTGATGATTTACTTTCACGATATTTGAGGGCACGCAATTGGAGTGTTAAAAAAGCAGTTAAAATGCTGAAAGACACTCTTAAATGGAGACTGGAGTACAAACCAGATGAAATTCGATGGGTAATATTACTATACTCTTTTGGAATGTATTTTTTAATCTTATTCCCCTTATTAATATGTAGTCATGGTTCCTTTTTAATGAGGCATCTGGTATATGTTCTGTAAATATTTCCAATAAAACAATTTTTTTTTTACTTGAAAATGAATAAAACATGCAACAGACATGATTTTTCCACAGTCCATGTGAACGATTGAGAGTGCTTCTGGTAATAACTATATTTCCCACACAGTTATTACCAGAAGCATTCTCAATCATGAATAATATATGTTTTTAATTTTTTTTTTTTCAATTTATACTAAGTTCCTTTTTGTATACATTGTTTCCTTTGCAAGCATATGAATGTTTCCTAGTGACCCTTAGTTAGTTATGTGGTATAAAAATACCCACATAGTTATATTACCTGAATAAAATTAAGTTGTTTTTTCTTGTTTATACTAATTTCTTTTTGTATAAACTGTATCGTTTGCTAACATTAAACTGTTTCCTAGTAACCCTTAGGTAATTTTTTGGTGTCTCTGGGCATTTAGATTTTGAGAGAAGCTCAATCATAGATAAAGATCATCTATATGCTGAAAAAAGGATTGGAGAAAATTTATTCAAATTGCATAGAGACTTGTTCCATTTTGTCTATTAACAGGATATATACTGCAAAGCTATTGGGAACATCAACATTATGAGTTTTTTCTCTTTAAATTACATTAACTATATAAAATAGAGGAGAAAGAGGGCAGTATATGTAAATCCATTTTTTCCTTCATTTTAGGCTAGGCTCTTTCCACATGGCCCATGCTAGAAGTGGGGATGAGAGGATACACGTAAATTGTATTCTGATGGTAGAATGCTTCTCTGTAATTCCCATTGAGATCCTTCTTGACATTCTATAGTTTTCCTCTTGGAACCTGTCTTCTTGGAATGCCCATTTTTTCAGCACAGCAACAATTATTTCAATGCCATTTAATGAATGTGACGTGTTAAACTTGACCTTCAATGTTTTCCAGTCTTGGTAGACAATTCCAAAGCAGAAAATACTCAGATAAAAAATATATTTTAGTGCCCAGAAGGAACCAAAGAACAACCATCGGTGGGGACACCATAGAGTTTTGAAATTCTAGTGGTATGACCTAAGGTAATGCCATGTATTTTTCACAAAATTTTGGTGACAATGCTGAGGGTTGCTAGAAGGAAAACCACTGTTGGAAGGGCCTAAAATATGCTATTGGTAGAAGAGGTTTTGCCGGTGAATCAATGCAGGTAGCTGTTTTGGTAAACCACATTAACTACTTATTCAACCTCTAATGGATCAGATCAGAAAGTGGAAACACCATATTCTGTGTGCTAGGAGGTTCGATAGTGGAAACATATCATTGACAAATACTACCTTGCTAACCACACTAACAGTCAGAATGGTCTTGTGCACGGAATCTAATTATGTGATGCTGTACAAATAAAGGATGTCACCATAGGTTGGTCACTACACAATCTTTTTCCTCATCTAACATGAAAGGTTCATAATGATGCAAGTCATCATACTATTGAATACATTCTTATGAAAGGGAGTCAGTTAAGCATGAAAGCATTGTCCCCAATCATCACAATAACTACTGAATACATCCTTATGAAAGAAAGTCGGTGAAGCTTGAAAGCTTCTCTTTAACCTGCTCTAAGATGGCAAATGGTCCATGTCTTACAGGTTTAAGATTTTATTGTTTGTCCTCAAGCCTCTCTTTGCCTCCCGTCTTGAAAGTGTGCTCTTGGTGATGTTGGCCATCTCTTGCTTTGTACTTGGCTTGAGACTTCTCAATTGTTCTTGAACCTTGATGGATTTGTTTGTCCTCTCAGTGAACATGGTTGCCTTTGTCACTTCTGAATTTTCTTTTTGTCTCTTATGTTCACATGCAACATCAAGTAGATTAGTAAGCAAATAACCTAAACATACTTCGAAAGGTGATTTGTTTTGTGGATATGAACAGTCTTAATGCAGGAATGCTGAAATATGCCAGCAATTCATCTCATGTTCTTGGCTGCTTGATGTTCTGCCCTTTTTCTGAGTTGTACCAAGGTTCGATTGACCACTTATGTTTGCCTATTGGTTTGAGGATGAAACATTGTGCTTATCTTCAGCTTGGTATCCATCTTGCTCCACAAGGTGGTAAAAGATTTCCCTAAAAATTTGGAATTCCTATCCAAGACAATTTCTTAAGCGAATCAAAATGCACGTAAATATTAGTAAGAATAATTCTGCTAGTTCGTGTCCCTTGATTGCCTTTTTACATGGGATTAGCATACACTTTTTTCTAAAACTATTGATAACCACATAAAGATAATAATGTTTTATGCTTTGAAAGTGGAAACCTCCCCTAAAGTCCACAAAAATGCTTTTCTATGGCATAGTAGCAATACATAAAGGCATGCACAATCCTTCTTTTCTAACTTTTGGATTACTTGTTTACCATAACATTTTCCAATGAATTTAGAGATTTCTTATTGCATTTTAAGCCAACACACATACTTTTGCAATATTACTATTGTTTTCCAAGTCCAAAGTGATCTGAAAATTTTGAAGTACGTGCTTCCCTCATGAGTAAAAATCTGTCCTTTGATACATACATATTTTCCAACTTGTAAAGTATTCCTTTCTTAAGGTAGAAATCAGCCTTGTCTATAACATCCAATTCTTGCCTTCAACTGCTAGTCATATCTCTCCAAGATATGCATCTTCTGCAAGTGCTTTCTCACAACCCTCTTGTGTGAGAGTCTTGAGTTGTGAAATTGTGTTAAATTTGCAATGGGTGGCCTGAATAGCATATCTGCCACCATATTTATGTTCCCTTCCTTGTATTCAATGATCAATTGAAATTGTTAGAAAAATCCTATCCATTTGTGTTGCCTTGCTAGTTGCAATTCAGTTAGTATTGCAAATATTGAGGAGTGTTATGATTAGTATGAGCAATGATTTCCTTGCCCAATAATCATCCTTCCATTTCTTAATTGCTTAAACAAGTGCATACCGTCCCTTCTCATATAGAAGGTAATCTTTTACAGATTTAGAAAATAATTTTGAATGATTACAAACTAGTTCACAGCCTTGCAATAAAATTGTCACTGTAGTGTACTCGCATCTGTTTCAACTTTGAAGGCAACTACAACTTATGGAGAGTCTGATCTGTGTATGGCTGATTTCTTATTTAAAAGTTTCAAAAGCACTTGTATGTTACATATGCCAATGGAAACTCTTAAAATCTTGTTGGAAGGGCATGCAAAGGTGTCAGTCACTATTTGTGGAGAAAGTGGGAACAAATTTCCTTTTGTACTAGCCTGTCCCAACAAGACTCCTTGTTGCTGTTGTACTCCTAGGTGTGGGTCATTTTGTGATTGCCTAACTTTTGTTGGACCAATTCACATTTCTCCTCCAATCACATGCCTCAAATAGGCCATTTATTGCTTTGCAAACTCTAATCTTTTCATGTTGCCAAAAATCATTTCTCTTTCAACACTTGCAAATTACTTCAAATGAATTAGCTATTCTTCCCAAGTAAAACTAAAACTGATCTATCATTTAAAACTGATATGTGTGAAGAGCTGGAGGCAGCTGAGGCCCTGCACAAACTATAATGGGCCAGTGTTTTCTAGTTCTTTGTGGTCTGTGGGTGCCCTTGGGATTTTTTGTTTTGTTCTGTTGTTACTCATGTTAGTGGTGGTTTTGTCTCCTTTTTGCTGTCCTGGGGTTCTAGTTCTTTCTTCCTTCGGTGCTGGTTTGTCTTTTATCCTGCTGCAGTGTAGCAGTGGTTTTGTTGTTTTTTGCTGTTAGGTTGCTGTAACTTATGATGTACAAGGTTTATGGTCCCTTCAAAACCAACTTATCTTAATCAAAACATGCTATTGCACATGTCTATAATCTTATAAAAGTAGCTGGCACGTTACACAAAACAAAAGGAAGAACTATGCAATCATACAAGCTTTATTTTAATTTTAATGTTGTTTTCCATATGTCCCCCTTCATATGAACTTGATAGTAGCCAGATTTGAGATTCAACTTTCTAAAATACTTTGCATGCTATAATTGGTCCAATAAATCATCTATCTTGGGGAGTGGATACTTATTCTTGATGGTGATCTTATTTAATACTCCATAGTCTATGCACATTTTCTGTGAGTTGTCCTTCTTTTGTACCATGATGATGGGTAACGTACAAAATAAAGTGTTTGAATGAATAACTGCTTGATTCAAAAACTGTTTAGTTTGTCTTTTTATCTTACTACACTCCAAACGGGTTTGCCTGTATAAGCTCTATATTTGGTAGAGGAGATTTGGGTAGCAAATGAATCATATGCTTTACATATCTTTTAAATTGAAAACTTTGGATCTTGGAACACTTTAAGAGCAAATGCAACTGTTGATGTTATAGCAGCGGGAGATATCTTTCTCTCGAATTTAAATAATAAATGATGAATAAATAAAAGCAAGTCGGACTTGCTATAAATATTGATTTATTTTTTATGGGCCGACTCAAACAAAAAGTCGCCTTGTTTTGTGAAAGAGGCTGACTCTAATGAAAAGACACCTTTGATTTATATATATACCAAGCAATGATCATTCAATTTTTCAAGAAACAATTCGCACTTCAAGAGGGAGTTCGCACTTTTGCAGCAGATCTTAATATTGCTTCAAGCAGATCGATATCAAGAAGAAATCATATGTGTTTGTATATTCGCATCTAGGAGAGATGCTATCATCCATTACATCAAATCGGCCTTGTGTTTGGCCAAGTTGTAAAGCAGATTTCTGCTCTTTTCATTCAATATATAAGGGATATATTTTGGCTGGGTTTTTCTCCCTCGAGGAGGGTTTTCCCAGGGTATCTTGTTGTGTTCATTGTTCACTGTGTTGCATTTTTGATTGCTTACATTTCTGATCCTAAAACTAACATGGCATCAAAGCGGGTCTAAGAAAAGATCTGATCAGATTTGTTAAGCAGTTAAGTCAACTTTTCATCTAGGGCAGATCTTGAAGGCAAAGTATTGCTGATCTAAGGTTGCAATTTATTCAGACCTAAGGGCAGATCTTTGTAGGTGAATTTGTGCGGAAAAAGAAAATGGTGAATGGTGTCAAGATAGAAGATAGGCTTGATGGAGCCTCAAACTTCAACTCTTGGAAACCCAGGGTACTCATTGCATTAGAGGAAAATGATCTTCTTGATTTTGTGGAAAGTGACATGCTCGAGCCTTCCGATGATACTGAGAAAATCCAGTGGAAGAAAAATGGCATGAAGGCTAGAAAGATTATGATAGACTCTGTGATGGATCACCTAGTACCGATCATCTCCAAGTTGAAGATAGCTAAAGAAATGTTTGATACTCTAAAGGATTGTATGAGATCAACAACACCAGTAGAGCCCTTGCTTTGAGACAACAACTTCACCGTGTAAAAATGGCTAAAGATGATTCAGTCATCTCATTCTTTATGAAGATTGCTGATTTGAGAGATCAGTTGAGCACTATTGGGGATATAATTGCAGACAGAGATCTTGTTATGTTGGCACTAAATGGTCTTCCTCAATCTTGGGAACCCTTTATTCAAAGCATCAGTGGGAGATCTAAGTTGCCCAAGTTTGATCGTCTTCGAGCTGATTGTATTCAAGAAGAGTCCAGGTTGGTAGCAAGAGGAATTGGGCGAAACTATCATGATGTACAAAATCAAGTTCTTGCTACACATACTTCTAGAGAAAGAGGCAAAGGAAGAAAGAGGAATAGAGACAAAGAACTAGATTCTGCCCCAGAATAGAAGAAGAAGAAGGATATCTCTCACATTCAATGTTACAGGTGTGACAAGTATGGTCACTTTGCTCGAGATTGCAAATTAAGGTCTAGTCAACATGTTTCTACTGTGGAAATTGACATAGGGACATTTTAGAAGGAGCCAAGTTCTAAAGTCAATATAGAAGGTTTCTTATTCTAAAATCAATCGGTTTCTTCGAAGAGGAGGAAATAACATTTAGAGGGAGTCTAACAAACCAACAGAGTCAACCTTGGACAAGGAGGTCAGGAGGTTGATGCAAGTACTTGGAGCTCCAAAGGTAGTCACTTCATCATGACTATTTGTGTAATGTATATTTCTCTGAGACGGAGAAATATGAGGTGAAAGCCCTTATAGTGTATATTTCTCTACGATAGAGAAATATGAGGTGAAAGCCCTTGTAGTGTATATTTCTCTGAGATGGGGAAATATGAGGTGAAAGCCCTTGTTCATCTCTGAGACTAAAATGAGACGTCATGTTGAGAGACTCCATGATGACATCACGTTGAGAGACTCTGTGATGAACCCTTTGTACTTGTGTTTTTCCACACATGGGAGTAGCCATGGTGGACATCATGTTGAGAGACTCCATGACGACATCACGTTGAGAGACTTCGTGATGGGCACTTGTGCACATGTTTCTTTCCACACATGGGAGTAGCCATGGTGGATGTCATGTTGAGTGACTCCATGATGATATCACGTTGAGAGACTCCGTGATGAACTCTTTTCCACAAATGGGTGTAGCCATTGTGGGTGTCATGTTGAGAGACTCCATGACATGGATATCTGGAAAGATACCTCCCTAGCTAAGAGGGAGTGTTGATGTTATAGCAGCGGGAGATATCTTTCTCTCGAATTTAAATAATAAATGATGAATAAATAAAAGCAAGTCGGACTTGCTATAAATATTGATTTATTTTTTATGGGCCGACTCAAACAAAAAGTCGCCTTGTTTTGTGAAAGAGGCTGACTCTAATGAAAAGACACCTTTGATTTATATATATACCAAGCAATGATCATTCATTTGATCATTCGATTTTTGAAGAAACAATTCGCACTTCAAGAGGGAGTTCGCACTTTTGCAGCAAATCTTAATATTGATTCAAGTAGATCGATATCAAGGAGAAATCATATGTGTTTGTATATTCGCATCTAGGAGAGGTGCTATCATCCATTACATCAAATCGGCCTTGTGTTTGGCCAAGTTGTAAAGCAGATTTCTGCTCTTTTCATTCAATATATAAGGGATATATTTTGGTTGGGTTTTTCTCCCTCGAGAAGGAGGGTTTTCCCAGGGTATCTTGTTGTGTTCATTGTTCACTATGTTGCATTTTTGATTGCTTACATTTCTGATCCTAAAACTAACAGCAACAACTTATCCAAATCTTTCGAACTCCAGTTAACACACTTAATCTTTAGAAATTTGTATCCCATCAATCTTGGAACACTTTAAGAACAAATGCAACAACTTATCCAAATTTTTCGAACACCAGTTAGCACGCTTAATCTTTAGAAATTTGTATCCCATCAATCTTGCTTATCTTTCCAAAGTCAAACAAAATTTCAGTTTTGCTTGAGCTTGTTGTTTTGGCTCGGTCGGCACTTTCTACAGTAAGCGTGAGCTTGCTTTGATATGCCTTGATGATATAGTTGATCCTATCCTTGACCCATCTGTATCTATTTGCTCCCGTCAGAAAGGTGGCAGCCCTAAGATACAAGTAAGGACTTCAAACATGAATTCAAATGCATCAAGTGGAATAACATTTGCTTACATGTTTTGAACATAATTTCAGTTAATGCTAAATTTGATTCTACATCTTTCCATTACTTGTATTTCTACCATAGTTGAAAAACTCAATGATTTCTCACCAAACTCATGAGTCGATATGGATCATGAGTAGCTCTCTCAATTACTTGTGACTGAGTAATACACAAAACTTGTGGTGAAGTTTTCTCAAAAGGTCACAAAACTCACCAAAAATCATAGGAAAAACTTGTGATTTTAGTCAAAAGGTCATTTTGCATTGTTTTAACTTTTTTGAGTTTATTTTGTGGATCATTTCTTTTGTGCAAGGTTGAAAGTGGATATGGATTCCTCAAAAGGTAGTTTTAACTCCAAATTTCAAACATATTTTGGGTCTTTTTTTTTTGAGTAGGTGGGGAGTATCTTGTTTTGAAATAATTGTGAGTGAAAGGAAAGAACTCGTAGCAGTTAAAAAAGCCACAGATTGCTGCTGCAGGCTGTGGGGTTACAAATTCTAAGCAAATAATATTTAGTTGCTTTTTTACATTAAGTACAAACTTCTTGACTTTCATTCGAGGCTTCCACATTATATGTGTTACTCATAGATCAGAACACAGCTCACCGACTGTAGTGAAGGTTTTGTAATGCATGCATGAATTTGCTTGAGGTTGTAATTATGACAAGAAAAATCTACTTTCACTGTCAACACACATGAGCTCTGAGAATCAGGAAATGGCTACCGAACATATGTAAGGACTATGGTAGGTATGTAGCCAAAAGCTTTTTAGGAGCACAACCTAGAGTTGAAACTAAAAGTTTTTTTTTCTTATTTAGTTCTAGAGTGTGAGGGTTAACTTCCATTTTCCTAAACAGAAAATATGAGAGGTGGCATAAATTGCCTCAATATCACCTTTCATGGATCCCTTGATAAGATGAGTGCCATGCACACAAGTGGCTCAGGTGGTTTAGAAAGAGGTGAAAGTTCTCCCTGGAGCATATGAATAGAAGGATGCAAAGAAGAAGACAATGGAGGCAATGGCAAGTCCAAATATGAGTTCTATAGGGTTAGAGAGAGATATAGGCAACTATTGTGATTAGGATATTAGAGGAGGCATAAATTGCCTTAATATCACCTTCAATGTATCCCTTGCTGAGATGTGCTATGCACACAAGCGACTTGGGAGGTTGAGAAGAGGTGAAAGTTCTCCTTGGAGCATATGAGTAGAAGAAAGTAGAGAAGAAGACAACAGAGGCAATGGCAAGCCTAGGTATGAGTTCTATAGGGTCATATAGAGATATAGGGGGCTTTTCTTCTTCCATCGAGCTACAGATACAAGGATTGGACAACATGGGTAGACATAATTTTGGTTTTTTTATTGTAATACTCCTAGTGTGCAAGCTTCATTGGAAGGTATTGTGTGGAATAAGGAATTGTAGCATGAGGTGACATGGGCATGTGCACAATTTTGGTTCTAGAACAACATTCTGTTTAATGTTGCTAGAAGTCTTTCTTAGGAGCATTGGTCATTACATTAACCATGGCAAGTAAGGGTTTCAAGGCCCCAAGTCGTCTTGAGTTGAGTGGCCTGTTATTGTAGGATATGGTCCAAACACAAATCAACTAGTAGGGTTGCAACATTTTATTTGACAAGTGGATAGATGGCATGAAGATGACGCTCATTTAGTGGCTTCAAGAGGATAGTTAGTCTTTTTGAAGTTAGTTGATACCTCCAATGAAATAAAAAAAATGTTAAGACCTTGTGCAACTTGTTGGATGAGATGGTGATGGAGGTAGGAGTGGGAAACATTGTCTAGAGACTAACAAACAATGCATTTGCATATTTGGGAGGTGGTGGACATTTAGAAGTAAGGCACCCTAAATTGTTTTGTAGCCCTTGTGTCACTTGATACCTTGGCCTTTTCCTTGATTACGTAGGAAAACTTAACTGGGTGAACAAAGTGGTGGAAGATGCAAGGAATCTCTCAAAATACTTATACAACCACATATGGGTCCTAAATCTCATGAGACAATATGTTGTTGGCAAGGAGCTTGTGAGGTCAGGAGTCACACACTTTGCCACTAATTTCATCACCTTGTAGATTATGGCAGCTATATTGCCCAATCTTAGTGCATGTTTGTGAGTGAAAGGTGGTTGAAGAGTCCTTATTATAGGAATGCCAAAATGAGGAGGATCGTGAAAACCATTTTTTATGATACATTTGCCAAGGTCATGGAGAAGATCATCAAGTTAAGTTTTTGATCAAAAAATTCTTGTTATTTTAATTTTTTTTAATAATGTTACAATTTGTTGATTGTGTAAAATTATGATATTTTATTTTATTTTAAAATATATGACATAGTTTAATTTTCTAATTTCATTACCACTCTTTTGTTATAAGTGTAAAGACCTATTGGTTATGGTTCTACAATTGGTTGATGGAGATGAAATCTCCATGGGGTATCTATATGAGGCCATTGATAGAGCCAAAGATGCAATTCAATATTTGTATGAGTCAATTAAAAATAAATAAGAACCCATATGATCCATTGTTGACCATGGGGTATCTATATGAGGCCATTGATAGGGCCAAAGATGTGATTCAATATTTGTATGGGTCAACTAAAAACAAATATGAAACTATGATGCATTGTTGATTGGAGGCGGAATTGACAACTCTACCAACATATTCATGCTGGCTTCCTACTATTTGAATCCTAAGTTTTTCTACACTTCATTCAAAGCAAGTGAGAGGTTATGCTTGGCCTTAGCACGTGTATTGAGAGCCTGGTTCTTGACGAGAACCTTTGAGGCATCATACATGATGAACTATAGGTATATAAGGGGGTGGAGGGGAAATTGTTACTTTTATGCATTAATAAGAATGCCATTTTGCAACCAAGTAAAAAATCATATATGTTTAATTCTACTTTTTCGTTTATTGTAACTTTTAAGTTTACTAAAATCCTTGTAAAGTTATAAATGTTGTCCTTGCAGATTTGTGTTGGGAAGATTTTGGTGTAACAATATCCGATCTTCAAAAGCTTGCTTTTTGCATTTGTCCCAGCTCTATAGCACTTTTGATTGTGAGTGCAATTGGAATATTTGAGGCTATTCACAAAAGGAAGTGCAATGGGTCGAATCAAAAGTACTTGAATGACCTTGTATTTCTGGACAACACAATATTCAATACATGCAAAGGAGATAGACGGATAGGAGAAACATCGTGCACTTGACATTGATTACATCAATCCATAGTTAAATTGGGTTGTTGAGGACATAGTTGGCAGACTCGCAGAAAACTCGCCGAGTTTTCAAAAACTTGCGAGTTTTTTCTCGAACGAGTTTTTTTCAAAAAACTCGCGAGTTTTTGCCGAGTTTTTCAAAAAACTCAGCTATGCAGAACTTAAAGCTGAAAATGTCTTTTTTGATGTTTATTAAGCAATTTTTTAAGTTCCCGAGTTTTTTTCGAGTTTTTGGCGAGTTTTAAAAAACTCTCCAATTTTTCCCTTGGCGAGTTTTTTGTTGGGGCGAGTTTTCCAACTATGGTTGAGGATTTGGATCCAATGTCTAGTGCTGATGAGATAGCTGATTTGGAGAGGGAGGCAGCCAAATGGCAAGGGAATGTGGTAGCATATGAGGTAGAAGAAGAGGTTGGTGAGCTATTAAGGGCAAGTTCATTGCATCCACAACATTATCCTATGCCTAAGGCTCTTGTTGAGGATGATGTATCATGTAGCTATACCATTCAATTTGAGGACATCCACACAGCAACAAAATTTTGAGCTTTAGTTGTAGAATAAATTTATGATTTGTAATTTTAATTTTATATTGAAACTTGAAGCCCATATGTATTGAACTTATTTTTTGGTCTATGATGTGTATTGAACTCTAATTTTGATCTATATATGAAAGAAATTAAAGTTTGTTGAGTCCCCAGTTTGTAAAATTTATTTGGTCTACCAAGTTATTGCCGAGTCCAAGTTTTTCAAATATGATTTTTACAACCTTCACCCTAACAACTTCATTTGAAATCAACTTAGATCGCTAGCCAATATTAACAAGTGTATTTACTTTTGTCTTCTTGATTTGGAAAGTCTTGCTCATTTGTTCTCTTTCTTGCTTTGTGCTACTTGTATTGGTAGTTGTGCAATCCAATTTTTAATCCACATTTCAGCTGTCCTTGCCTCCACCTCTTGTTCTTCCTTTATGGATACCCTGGACGTATTGGAATCTTTTTTTGTTGTTCTTGGGATGCAATATACTTCATTAAGGTTTTTTGGCTTGCAGTTTTTAAGATAAACTACAATATACTTCAAGGTCTTTTGGCTTGCTGGAGATGACATGTCTTCATATGTGTGATTGGAGACTATACAAAATCAAGCTTGTAATGCAACATATTTGCAACCTCAACAAACATTTCTATAGAAAGATAGGACAATAGGCTCACTTGCACACACAAAATATGGATTGTACTTGCAAATCCAAAGAGACAACGAAGGAGGTGCTTCTTTAAAATATGTGATTGAACACAAATATTGTTGATGTGAAATATGGTTTAATTGACTTATATTGTGTTTGTGTAAATTTTGTATGAGACAAAGGTTGCTCAAAACTTAATACACTAAAAATATTTATATTTATTCTGAAAACCAACTTCCTTGAGTCTGAATACAATCTAAACTTTAGCTTTTGAATTTCTCTCTCATGACTTCTTCTACTTGCTTACAAATTGAAAAACAATGCTTTTGATATAGAGCTACACACTCTTCAAAATAATTGATAAAAGAACAATTGAAACAAACCTAAAATAAGTCGCCTACATGTGGTCTTCAATTGGGTGATAGAATCTAAATATAAAACTAAAAATTGGGTGAATAAATCAATAGATCATGCCCACTAAAAGTAGCATTTGATTTTCTTCTAAAACAACATTTAATTAATAAATAAAAACATAAGTTTAATTTCCTAAAAACAAGCTTAAATTGCTTGAAAAATCATGTCTAAAACCTAAATGCCTATTATTAGCCACATAGTTGTAAAACTCGGACTCGACAATTACATGGCAAGCCCAAAATTTTAAAAACTCGAGACTTGGCGAAAACTCAGGGAAAAACTCGGCAATTTTATCGAACATTTTAAAATACACAAATTTTAAATTATTCTTAAAAACACATATTACTAAATTTGTAGAACATATTATTGATTTCCATCATATATAAATCAAAATTAGAGTTCATTATATATCATAGAACCTAATGGGGTTGAGGGGCAGCATCCTTCATGGGGGTTTGGGGGCAACGCCCCCAATGGGGTCGAGGGGCAGTTTATTGTAAAAAAATGGGCATAATAGAGTTTTAATTTGTGAATTTTGGTAATGACAAATCCATTAACCAAGCCCAAATTAAGGCCTTCGAAACCACTCAAACCTTCGGGGTGCATGCCATTTTCACAATTTTATCACTGAAGAATGAAATTAGGTGGTTGGTGCTTTTTTGTTTATAAAAATATTTTAAAAATCATATAAAATTAAATCATACAATTAAATTAAAATAATTTTTAAAAAAAGTTAAAAATAGATATAATCACTCTTTATTTTATTTATATTACATATTTCACAAATTCTTTCAGTATTTTCATAATCTAACAGTATTTTAAAAGTTATAATTTAAATTATATTATACCGATATTAGTTAAAAAATACATGATAAAAATATATTAAAAATAAAAAATAAGAAATGGAAATGTCACACATTTATATACATATAACACTCTACCTACATATGTATGTTTATAACTTTATACCCACCATCTTTACTTGAGTGATATTTAGTCAAATATTCCTATGCAATTTCAGAGTGCTCAGTTTGTTGCACCCAAACATCCTCCGCAATGTCTTTATCTGCAAACATTGACAACAACTCAGGAAAATTCCTACGGAGATCCATTAACCACAAATTGCTGTTGCATGCCTTAAATCTCCTGTTACGTGCCAAACAGAGGCCAAAATGGAGTTAAAACAGGTTTTTTTTAATTTTAGCCGAAAAAAGTTCTAGGGATTAGTTTTTCACAAAAAAGTTGCGATTTTTTCATGGTAAAATTGTTCTGAGCTTATGAAAAACCTGTTGGCGAGTAATACAGTGAGTAAATCGCCAGGCTTGCTAACTTGTGAGTACTCATGAGTTTTGTGAGTTTTCGGCGATTTTTCGCAACTATGATTAGCTATGCCCAAAATTACAACAAACTAAACATCTCAAGCAACAACTGTCATTATCTTCATCAGCAACTCATGTCATATGAAACAACATCTATCATCTTCATCAACAACTAAGTGTCATCTTCAATGGCAACTAAAATGTCAACAACATTAGTAATTTTTACTTCTTCAGCTTCTCCTAATTTCATAAGCATCAATTAATTTCATTAGTGTTCACTGTTCTGTTGTTTGACATTAGAATTTCTTACAAACTTTACATTATTTTACCTTGAGTATATTTACCTTGCTTAGGTGGATTCTAAAGGATATTATTTTAATATTCTAAGATAAGTTTTCTTTCTTTCCTAATTTTCTCTAGATAGTCTTTTGGGAAAATCATGCTTTTTTTCTATTTAGCAGAATGAGTTCTTATCCTCATCCCCCCTTTATTTCTTTATAACTATTTTGGTGAATAAGATAGTGCTTTGTTCATTTTTTCATGCCTATAAGTTTAATTGATGCATTAGGTAGTTTGCTTTGATTTTGTTCAAGTTCCTTATGTTAGATTTACTTCAACACATGATTAAATCTTATGCGGTATCAAAGTAGGATATAATAGGCAAACACTAGTTTTTGTGCAAAACAAAGTCATTTTCTCCTAGGGTTTATAGTCTTGCATTTAGGTTGTCTTGAAATCACCTTTTGTAGGACATCTCTAGGAGAAAAACTGGTGGTGCCGTTGTGTTATAGAAGGCTCAGAAGCCTTATGAATGCTTGCCAATTCATCAAAATTGGACAACTTGATATGGAGCCGCAATTTTTTTCCTACTCTCATTTAGTTGTAAAATACACCATCTGAGGTGAAGGTACAATTTCAAGTTGCAATCTTGTGCACTGATTTCAAGGAAGGAGAGTTTTTTGATGTAGCCCCTAGGTGTGGACACCCTCCCGAACAAACACCTAGTAATATGTTAAAATAGTGTTCGCCATCTGCCCACTAGTAGACCCAAATTAGAGGAACTTCTAAAGCTTTGTTCTTGCACATACAGACTCTTTTTTAGTATTTTTAGAAATTCATAATTTTTTATGTACTTTGCACTGCTGCTTTTATTTTGTTTTCATTATGATCTAGGATTGTACGTTCAATGTATTGATTTTATTTGTTATCTTTAAACTCTAAGATCAAAATAACTGCATGTTGAACACACTACTCTATCAAGTGCCAAAATCTTTCATGGGAATCATGTAATCTTGAACTAAATTAAAGTTCCACAAATTGTGGTGGGATTTCAATATGTTTTTGGTATTTCCTTTCACCCTTCTATAATCACATTGAATCGCCAGAACAATTAGTGCTGGTGAGAAGGGATTAAGAATCACTATACAACAGTCTTCTTGGTCTCTTACCTGAGGCAAGTGATTCTTTGCAGAAGATTAAATCGTTAAACAGGAATAAAAACATCTATAGATGAATTTGTCTTATTGTTCCAGAGGATGTATTCCTTCACCTTGAGTATATTGAATGCCTTTATACTACTTCAACCATAATTTGACAGTTTTTTGGAGATTTACTTGAAATTCCATTTGTGATGGTCCTTGGATAATCATGCACATGTGAATGTTACCAAGACAACTACAAAGACGACTCCTTACCTCCCTACTAGTTCTATAGAGATCATAGCTTTCCTGAATGCTTCTTATGAAACTCTATAGCAAGCTCATACATATCTACAAAATTCATTTAATTGGGATACATACTTACCTAATATCTTACATTTGTTTGTCGAGTCTCATCTTTGGGATTTTTATAACACTATTGAGGATATTTATCATCTCTTTCACGACAGCTCTTCTGAAGCATCGTCTAAAATAATGTCTCCTAATCTTCTGATTAGTTTCATATCCAATTGGATAAAAAAATCTTTTCTAACTCTTTGAATTCGTACAAACTAGTTACAATTTGCTGTTTCTTTTCTTAAGAGACCAAATAGCTTTCCCAGCAAATTAGAGCAAAACCTTCCATTTTTAGATGTAAAAGAGGTTTTTTGTTCTTCAGTAACTTAATGCATATTAAAGTAAGCCTCCTATTGTTTCAACTTTTTATCCACTATTTCAACATCTAGTTGCCCTTAAAAAGTCTTAATTTCAATTTCAAAAGGTTGATGATTGGATTATTTTACCTTCACTTTTCCTTTATCTTTCTTGGGCTGCTCTTATTCATCCATGAGCTTTTCTCTTTCTCCATCTTCTTCATGTGGCTGCTCTTCATCAACTCCAAGTTGCTCTTCTTCATCCATGAGCTCCTCTTTCTCTTCATCCTATTCATGGGGCTGTTCTTCTTTTAGTTCTAGTTTTTGGCAAGAGCATGAACTGCTTTCTATTGATGCTTTGGTTCTTTGTTATTAGATCTTGTTGCTCGTGATACCATTTTGGGATTTTATCACATGCTCCAAGCTTCACTCCAATGTGGTAAATTGTCTTACAAGATGTTCCTCGATCTCTCTAGCCCTCTTCCTTATTGTTTCCACTTCCTTGTAGAAATCTCTGATTAAGGTTGAAATTCTTTTTTTGTAGAACTTGTTACTGTCATGCAAATCAACAAAGGTTTTCACAATTTCCAAAGATTAAATTGTTCTGCTATCATTATGATCTGTAGTTTCTCAAGTTCCCATTTGCTGGAAATTAAAGCAGATTGTACTACCATTCATACTTGAGTTGGATTTTGATTGGTAGCTGATAGAATGCAATTTTGTGCTAGAATAAGTGCATACAGTTGCTGGAATCAAATTATGAATAAAAACACATAGTTTTAACTTGAAAATCCTATTGTACAGAAAACCATCTTGGAAGTGTCAATTGATCACTTTTCCCTGTTTCTTCAACTTGGGCAACTACAAAGAGCAGTATGGGGTTTGTTACAACAATCAACTATTGGAACACTTCTCTCAACTCTTTGTTACCTCACTTTCTTTAATTTACAAATAATTGAATTCACTTGCTACTCACTTACATTCTTATACTGACAATGGGCTATGTCTTTTAGTTTTAACAAGTGCCAGAGTTGTTCTTCCATTACATGCGCGCTTAAGGATCCCAAGCATTGGGAATTTGTTCATAGTTTCTTGGCTGATATTGGACTTGTAGTGAGATCTGGGCAAAATTACCACTTTGTAGGATAAAACCTCTGCTGTTATAAATACAACCCGCCCTGTCACAAACGGAACAGTGACTACCAAAATGAAACAGCCGGTCCTACAGAATCCCCACTGTCACAAGCATAACCACGTTCATTACAAATGGAATTGCTGGTTTGTGGGGAATACATACAAAACTTAGGTTCTTTTCTGATTTTGATGAGATTTTTAGTAGTTTTTGCAAGGTTGATGTGGATCATCATGATAGATAAATCCTTCCATATATTCCTAGGATCCATGTAACTTTGAGTAGTATGAGCTGCTAAGACGTTTAATTACATACATTCCTATCTAATAAGTAATAGATGTTTAAAGTTAAATTGACACTGAAAGGATGCCATTTACTGGCTTTCATTCATTTAATTATTGTTGCCTAATTTTTGAAGTATAGATTATAGGCTTAGATTGGAGATCTCTTTTGTATTTATTACCTAGCCACCCTTGATGCTACTTTTGATTCCTTTAGAGCAGGATAAGTGGAACATACTTACCATTTGTTAGGAGTGGCCTGCCAAGAAGGTGACACTTCAATGAAATTTTCACTTTGTGATATTGCTATCAGGATTCAACCGTATAGTTTTATGAGTCAAACTCATTGACCCATGTTTCATGAGTAGTGGTTCACAAGAACCCATCTCTCATGATAGTGAATGGTCCACTTAGCACTCATTGCATCTAGGTGATGCTCACAGATGTGAAGCACTGGACCTTCCCGGGAGGTCACCTATCCCAGTACTACTCCAGCTCAAGCGTGCTTAACCACAGAGTTTTCCCCAAGGTTAAACCCACTCAGCTTGCAACCCCATGTGCAAAACCTTCAGCAAGTGTTGTGCTTTATGAACCATTCATTATAGAGCCCCTTTAGCTCATCAATTGATAAAGTTTAAACCAATAAAGTATGGATGTGGAGAATGTCTTGCCTATCATGTCCAACAATCATAAAATGAATCTCCTCAAACTATTGAAGAGTGTTGTTTGTAATAGGATTTTCCTGCTCAATCCTTTTATCTGGTAGAATATCCATGGTTGTATATAAATTTCTATAGAAGCAAATCATCAAGAATTTGTTCACATGCTATTTACCACTACAAATTAGAGAATAAGTTGTTTCTAACTATGTTGTCTGATAAACAAGTATGTATTCATTTTTGTTATCTCATAATTGATATCTTCATTTTAATTTTTATTAGGGGGATATAGCACATGAAGCAGAAACAGGTAAAATCTACAGGGCAAACTATCTTGACAAATATGGAAGGACTGTTCTTGTTATGAGACCAGGGTTTCAGGTGATCATGTGAAAGAGTTTTGCAATTAGGGGTAGATTCTAGTCATTAATTGATGAGGTTCTCTTTCTTATGAGGAATTTTTCTTTTATTAGAGGTAGTTAATATGAAATATAATGTTTTGTTATGTTGTATGTCAGAACACAGCATCATGGAAGGGGCAGATAAAGTATCTTGTATACTGTATGGAGAATGCCATAATAAACTTGCCTAAGGAACAAGAACAAATGGTTTGGTTGATTGATTTCAAAGGCTGGACTGCTGCTAGTATATCTGTGAAGGTAACACGTGAAACAGCAAATGTTTTACAGAATCATTATCCAGAAAGGCTAGGCGTGGCCATTCTATACAATCCACCAAAGATCTTCGAGTCTTTTTGGACAGTAAGAATTATAACCTAATACCATCTCTCGCTCGGTAATTTATTTATCACAACAATCATGTCAATGCCTTTGTTATTTCTTCTAATGTTACTCCTTTTTCTTGTTTTTGTGGATATGTTTTCTTCGAGGAATCTGTTGATTAAATATTTGAAAAGAGTAAATTTGATTTCCGACAAATATCTTACATCAAATACTTGCAGGTGGTAAAACCATTTTTGGAACCAAAGACATACCGGAAAGTAAAATTTGTTTATTCGAAAGACTCAGAAAGTATGAAGATCATGGAAGAATTATTTGATATGGACAAAGTAGAAAATGCATTTGGTGGGCAATGTCCTGTAGAATTTAGTAAAGATGAGTATGGGAAACGTATGGAAGAAGATGATAAGAAGACTTCCTTGTATTGGAGTACAGCTGTTTCCCTGCCTGGTTCAAACAACGTGGAAAATATTGAATTACATTTGGAGTCAAATGATACTGAATCTGGTTCTGATGTCTCTGAAAGAGATGATAAATTGGAAGCAGTCGATCCTGTGTCTGGTTCTGATGGTTCTCCAAAAGTTGTGCTGCAGGATTCAGCTATTTCTGAATCTGGCCTTAATGGCTCTGGAAAGGTAGACTTGAATTTGGATCCTGGTAAACTTGAGGCTGGTTCCAGCAACTCTGAGAAATAGGAAGTTTACAATATTAACTCTACTAACAACAAGGAAGCGTCATATGTTGTAGTTGTGGTAAGTGATGAAATGCATGCACAGATGAGAGATCGATTTTGGTGGAATCTGTGAACATTTCTATTTTCCTGTTATTTTAAATTTTATGATCGCTGCAACACAGCATTCATTAAAAATACCATTGGTTGGTTTATTTTATGTTCAAGTGTAGATTGCTCCTTTCAAAATGGCTTTTTGACACAGATTTATGAAAGTGCTTAAGGCCCTTGCAAAAGCGAAGGAGATTTAATAAGTATTTCAGCATGACATGCTTACCGGTAAAGATTATTATTCATACTAAAAGCATAAGAAGCCATGTTGATTCTTTTAGTCAGGTAGTTCTCGTTTGCTATTTCTGGCAGATTGTCACCTGTTTTAAATCAAATGGCTAGTACCAAGAATGGTCATTTTGAGATTATTTTTCTGATTTTCTTAGAATGGGTACTACAGTTGTTGGAATAATGCTTTGTTTATGCTTGCACTAATTACAGTTACTTTTACTGTAGAATACCAAATGCATGTTATCTCTGTATCTTTTGCTCACTTTGATTACAATTTACAGTATTGGATAACTGATTCAAACACCTCCATAGAAATTTCATTGGAAGCTTCAGAACTTCATACTGTAAAGTTTTGTATCTGGCCAAACTTCTTAATGATGGTCTTTCTTCACAACCTGTAACACAAATTAAGTTTTTACTGAAGATTGCTAGATACACGAGAGCTACTCATAATGCATATGCTTTGGAGTTAGCATCTTTTAGGTATGTAGCACAACTTGGTTTATATCATTGAACCAATGCACAAGTGCATTGTATTGGTTAGTCACAAAACTGTTCCTATTTGGATACGGTATAAATTCTTAAGACTTTTTCAAACTTCATAAATTGATGGGCCTGTGTTGATTTAAGATAGCTTCGGTCAAATATAAATGATGATTGCATTCATGCATCATCATCATTTATATTTAACCAAAACTGTTCTTAAAATATAAAACCATCAAATAAGATTTTTGAATTTCAGATGTTGATCAAAATCTGTAAATAGATAAATCGAAACTGATATAAGATGACTGCTGAAAACTCAAATCTTAGTCTTTGATAAACACTGAATGACTTCGGTTGTTATGGAAGTTTGCGCGCTCAAGGGACACGTCCCATGAGCGGATGTCCTCTCATGAGACGCGTCTCTCCTTGAGGCGTATCTTCAACATATAAATGGGTCGTCATTCCTTCATTTGCAAGACATGGAAATCGATAGATGTTTTGCAATTAGCACATTTAAATACAGAAGTAGGAATTTGACTCCGAATTCTTCACAGTATTTAAGACTTAGAATTTACATAGGTCGTCCTAGGTTCCTGCTCTGATAAGTTTGATAACATTTAACATGGTATCAAAGCCACGTTGAGTAAATCCAAATCAAATCTAGATATCAGGTTTTAAAAAAATTCGTATTTTTGAAAAATCGAATTCACATCACATTCTTCATAATGTCAAGTATGATCAGATTTGAAGATCGTCTTGAGGGAGCAAACAACATCACCTCATGGAAATTCAGAATCATGATGATTCTCAAAGAAAATAAGTTACTCATTTGTGAAAGAAAACAAGGGGGAACTAGAGGATGATCTTGAGAAAACTCAATGGATTGAGAATAATGAAAAAGCCATGAAAATCTTAGTAGATGCAGTTAGGGACCTCATAGTACCTATTCTAGCAAAACATGAAACTTGCATATCTAATGTTCAAATCCCTTGAGAGCACCTATGAGATAAACAACACCTGTAGGACTCTTGCATTAAAGAGGCAAATCAACAATGTCCAAATAAACAAAGGAGAAACTATAAATGCATACTTCATGAGGATCATTGATCTAAGGGATCAATTATCTACAATTGGATATCAAATTGATAGCAAAGAGTTAACACTAATTGCACTAGGAGGCCTACCAAACTCATGGGAGCCATTTGTTCAAGGAATAAGTGCGAGATCTGAACTCCCCAAGTTTGATAGACTAAGAACAGACTGCCTTCAAGAGGAAACAAGACTCTCAACAAAAGAAAACAAACAAAAATCCATAGATGAGGAAATTCAAGTGCTCAACACATCATCTAATAAAAGGGGTAAGAAAAACTCTTACGGGAAAGGATCATTTAAGAGAGAGAAATTCCCATGGAAAAGGGTCATTCAAGAAGAAGAAAGACATCTCTCAAATACAATGTTTTAGATGTGATCAATATGGGCACTATGCAATGAAGTGCCCTGACAGATCAAATCAACAAGCATCATTTGCTAAAGTTGGAAAGTTAAATTCAGACCATGATTCTGAGAAATTTGTATTTTATTCAGCCTTATCAAATCAAGTATCTAACAATATCAACAACTGGGTGATTGATAGTGGTTCTTCGAGGCACATCACAGGGTTTAGAGAACACTTAGACACTATGACTGAAGAGACTGATGAAGAAGTAACAATTGGGGATGATTCTACACATCAAGTAAAAGGGGTTGGAACTTGTTCCATCACATTGAAATCTGGTCTCTCCCTTCAACTCACTGGAGTTTTATTCGTACCTGGAATAAAGAGGAATCTAATATCCATCTCTGCTCTTGAAGACAATGGATATAGGGTTACCTTTATGGATGGGAAAGTTCTAGCATGGCCTAAGAACTCAACTATAAAGAAAGCTCTAAACATAGGTGTAAGACAAGGTTATCTTTATAAACTATGCATTGAAGTCAAGCAAGCCCTTACCCTTGATACTTCCGATTCAAATGAAATTTGGCATTGAAGATTAGGACACCTTCATTTTCGTTCCCTACCATCTGTGGAAAAACTTGTAACAGGATTACCCAAGTTAAAAACAAACTCCTGAAGAAGCATTTACTGGCATAAAACCTGATATTAGTCACTTTAGGATTTTTGGTTGCCCAGTCTATTTTCATGTGCCCAAAGAGAAAAGATTCAAACTAGAACCTTCCGGAAAAAAAGGGATATTTGTGGGAACCCGGGCAGGAACAAATTGAATTGAGCAGAGATGTCATCTTTGAAGAAGACATTGCATTCAAAAGGGCAAGAAGTTCAAATGAGATAGAAACTTATTCACCTAGAGTCTTAGACGAGGATCCTACCCCTGAGATTCAAAGGGAGAATCTTGAGGAAATACCAAATGAACTTCTATCTACTTCAAATGAGAGTACAAATGACAACAGCAAGAAGAGACCACTTTGGGCTAGAAAGATGATCAAAGAAGCTGAGAATCATGCAGCACCCAAAGGAACGTTTAGGGAGAGTAAAAGACCCAAACGGTTCTCAAGCTACGTTGCTTTAATGAATGACATCATAAATTCAGAACCCGCCAGTGTTTTAGAAGCCTTCAGACATCAAGTATGGAAGGACGCAATGACAAAAGAGTATTAGTCCATTCTAAAGAATGATGTATGGGATATAGTGCCTAGACCAAAAGAGAAAGCTGTTGTCTCTTCTAAATGGCTCTTCAAAATCAAACATGCTGCTGATGGCAGTATAGAAAAACATAAGGCACGTTTTGTGGCAAGAGGTTTTTCACAAAAGGAAGGCATTGATTATGAAGAAACATTTGCACTTGTTGCCCGTTACACATCTGTGAGAGTAGTGATAGCCATTGCAGCAGCTAAAGGCTGGAAGATCCATCAAATGGATGTAAAAACTGCCTTCTAAATGGAACCATTGAAGAGGAAGTCTATCTAGAACAACCCGAAGGTTTTGTGATACATAAACCTGACTCACATGTATGCAGACTAAATAAAGCACTGTATGGACTTAAACAGGCTCCCAGGGCCTGGTATGAAAGAATTGACAGCTACCTCTTGGGACTAGGATTCTCCAAGAATGATGCAGACCCAAATCTTTACTTTAAGGTAATTAAAGGTGATATGTTAATAATTATTTTATATGTTGATGACCTGCTGATAACAGGAGAAGATAACCTCATTGCTCAAGGAAAGAAGGATCTAACTTCAGAGTTTGACATGAAAGAAAGACTTGGGCATTTTACACTACTTACTAGGTTTGTAAGTCTGGCAAAAACTAGATGGCATCATACTAAACCAAGGAAAGTATACTATTGATATCCTGAAGAAATTTGGAATGTTGGATTGTAGACCCATGTCTACACCTATGGAAACCAACCTTCACAAACTGAAAGAAGCAGCAGCAAAATCCAAGTGTGCAGATTCAACTCTATATAGACAAATGATTGGATCATTAATGTACCTGGTTAACACCAGACCTGATATTTGCTATGCAGTGAATGCTCTAAGCCAATTCATGTGTGAGCCAAAGGAAATTCATCTTATGGCTGTGAAACATATATTGAGATATCTTCAAGGCACTATTGGATATGGTCTCCTTTACAAAAATGAACTAGATCTACATGGATACTTTGATTCAGATTGGGCTGGAAGTATAACCGATCGGAAAAGTACATCAGGATGTTTTTTCAGTTTGGGATCGGCTATGATCTCTTGGATCTGCAGAAAACAGTCTTCAGTAGCTCAAAGCTCGACATAAGCTGAATACATTGCAGCCTCTATGGGGGCAAGAGAAGCAGTATGGCTCCAAAAATTGCTTGTGGGACTCTTTGGTGAGCCCTTGAATCCTACTATCATTCATTGTGATAATCAGAGTTGCATCAAACTCTCTGTAAATCCAGTATTCCATGATAGATCTAAGCACATTGAGATCCCCTACCATTATGTAAGAGACATGGTAGAAAAGAATGTGATCTAGTTGGAGTATATTAGTACAAATGATCAAACAACAGACATTCTCACCAAACCTCTCTCCCGAATCAAGGTTGAACACTTCAGGAAGAAGCTTGGTATGATTGAAATGTAATTTGATATTATGTTTGAAATTCAAAATTGTTTAGAAGTTGTACTAATATATTTAAAGGTGTTTAATGTGTAAACTCTTTTGTCATGTGTGTGACTCCATGACCTTATGGGCCCGCTCCCCCTGTGTACATTATTGAAAGGTGGCGATCTTTCTAATAATGAACACTTGTATGTGACATTGTAAAGTGACGACTCTACAATGATGAGTTGAACTATCATGATTGATATCATGTGACTTGATATCTGTGGACATGTCATGATAGTATCTCTTGGACACTTTGATGAATATCATGTGACTTGATGTCATTTGAAGATCATTGTGATCCTTAAGAGATAATCATGGTGGATAACTATAAATATCCGTGGATATGCCATGAATTATTATGGTAGACATCATGTGACTTGATGTCAATGCACATACCATAATGAAGATGTGACTTGACAATCTTATGAAAACATATCATATCTTCGATATCACGTGTGAAGGTGATATCTCCACTTATTTGATTTGGAATATCTTCCCTAGCTAAGAGGGAGTGTTGATTTAAGATAGCTTTGGTTAGATATAAATGATGATTGCATTCATGCATCATCATCATTTATATTTAACCAAAACTGTTCTTAAAATATAAAACCATCAAATAAGATTTTCGAATTTCAGATGTTGATCAAAATCTGTAAATAGATAAATCGAAATTGATATAAGATGACTGTTGAAAACTCAAATCTTAGTCTTTGATAAACACCAAATGACTTCGGTTGTTATGGAAGTTCGCGCACTCAAGGGACACGTCCTCTCATGAGACACGTCTCTCCTTGAGGCGTATCGTCAACATATAAATGGGTCGTCATTCCTTCATTTGCAAGACATGGAAATCGATAGATGTTCTGCAATCAACACATTTAAATACAGAAGTAGAAATCTGACTCCGAATTCTTCACAGTATTTAAGACTTATAATTTACATAGGTCGTCCTAGGTTCCTGCTCTGATAAGATTTGATAACATTTAACAGCCTGCATTTTGGCAAATTCACATCCTTCCTGTATATAAATGAAATGAAAGCAGGATTTCCAGAACCACAAATTTCACCTTCAATTCAAAATTCCTCAGCCTTATCTAGCTAGAAGATTAAATTTTATCTCCTAACAGGACACGATAAATTCACTTGAAAGCCGTTTGTTCCCAGGACTATGTATTTTCCATTATTATACTTGAATACAACTCTTTCACATGAATTGGCTTTGGAAAAACTCAAAAGTCCTTTAACTCCTTTGAAGGAGTTAAAAACAATATATAATTGACATAGTTGATAAATTTTTCTTTATGGCCAAAGATGTATATTGGTATGGACACTCAGCTCCACTTACTTTCATTGCAAGGAAGTTATAGAGGCATCTATACTTGAAGTTTCCAAAGAAAGCAAATTACATCATAACTTAAAGATATTTCTTGAAAATTATTGGAGCTTAGCAACACAGTTGCTGACGATATATTCTGCTCATAGCTTTCGGATTTATTACTCTCGACCAGACAACTCCCAACCTAAAATTACAAGTCTTTACAAATTCTAAAAGGCCTAGTCCAGGTGCTGATTCTAGCATTGTAGTCTACAACAATTGTGATCTACATTGGAAGTGAAAAGTCAAATGAGTATATATTGGCAAAAACATCTCATGGCCATCCACAATCATTTTCAACTCAACAAGAACATTGGATCATAGTCCATGCCCTACATGTTCCATAAAAATAAAAACTAAACTAATTCAATCCATATATTTATTTCTAAGAATGTTCTTTTAATAGGTCAAAATGCATCTGGGGTTAAATATTGTTGATCTGAATTTGATCATAAGAAAATATCGTAATTTAATTAATTGAGACAATTAACTCTACTTCTAAGTTCTTGTGACTAATGAAGTGCTTTGACACATTATTTTGACCCATATTCCAAGAAGCAGAATTGGACAAGGTGAAGGAATTCTTAGGGAATTATATATGGCATTTTAGGCTAGGAACAATCCATAGGAGGAAGGTGTAGGCATGTTCAAGGATAATTCAGACATCCTAGGGTTCATGCAGGTAGGTCAGGCTTTTAGCAAACCCATACAAGCATGTTTGTCTATTGACAAACACATACAAATAGGTTTGACTCGTTACAAATCTGAACATGGAGCTTGGCTATGTACAAACTTGTACCAATGTGTTCAACTTCATACTAACCTGTATAGGCAGAATTTGCTCAGTACAAATCTCAACAACAGGAAATAGGGTGATCCAAATGTACCTAGAGGTGTGCCATTTCAAGTGGAACTTTGTTTATTTGTACTTGAATCTACAAGAGAACATTAGAACAAATCATAATGTTAGCATAAAGAGAAAAATGCAGATCAACTGATCAATAAGAGAGTATAGTAGTTTGTCTTTACAAATGGTAAAAATATTTCTCACCTCAAAAACATGACAAATCTAGGCAAACTTAATGGGAATTCCAAGTCAATCACTTAAAAGAATCATATGCCAAGAAAATGACGTAGAATTGAAAGGGTTAAAGAAGTCAAATCCAATTCCAAGCAACTTGAGCTTGGGGACAAAACCCAAAAAGATGCTTGAGATTGATCGGTTAGCCATGTAATGAAGAGTGATGGTTGACAACACCTGGTTGAGCTTAGTACCAATAAGGAGGCCTTGGTATAGAATAATCAAGCAAAGTAGCAAGTTTAAGCTCAAGGATATTTGATTGAACAATCTTAAATCTATTTTGCCAACTATCTAGAGAAGACTATAGAAGCCATCAATGATTTAGGTTTTAAACCATGTGTAGGTGTGGAGAAGGCCAATCATATCCCTTGTGTGTCTTGTAATTGCAAAATGGTGTATCTAGACACCATTTCCAAACTTTCCACCAAGATTTGAATCTTCTCACCCTAACTTTATGAATCATATGAGAAGTAGCAAAATTAATAATGGTTTGAAATGATTCAAAATCTTGATTATAAACCTTGCGCTCCACGTTGGCCTCTAGACAAGAAAGAAAACCCGTGGTAGTCCTAGAAAAAAGATCAGAAAGAGTCTTGCTATTTTTGCAATAAGATTTCAAAGCATGAATCAAAGGAGTTTTAGCAAGGGGTGGATCTTGGCAAGAAATAAGAAGAGACCACCAAATAGAATCTTCATAATCGAAAGACCTTTGTGAAAGCCATTGCCTTCCACAAAAGCCACGACTTGATGGATTCTTAGGTTTTTCATATGCATTTGATGACAAAAGTGTTGTTTATTTGAATAGGTTTATTCATGTTACAAAGATAATGAAAACCAAGCCCCTTCCAAGCTTGATGACCATGTGGCATCCCTGTAGAAATGTAATACCAAATCAAAAGCTTCCAAGCTTCGTTTCCCTCCAAGGCTTTAATAATCCATTTATCACACAAAGCTATACCTTGATGTTGGACTAAAATTAAACCAAGCCCACCAAAATTTTAAGGCAACAAAAATCCTAAGCCACTCTATGAAATCCTTTGCTTTGGTTAAAGGAAGCCCACAAGAAATGCTTAGGAAAATTTCAAGCCTTTGATACATGACTTTTGATGGCAGCCAACAAGAAGAATAATAGACATGACTAGTGTTAGAAATCAAGATCTTAGGATACTAATCGTTATAAATAAAAAATAAAATAAATAACATGAGACTTATAGAAGCATAGATTACACACATTACACAATATATCATGGGAAAAACCTTTTTAGCTAAAAAATATCATAAAATACCATTTCATTATAAAACACTTATAGAATGGTCTATTAAAACATATCTCTTGTGCATAGTCATAAAAATCACTATTATTCTCCAAATTTCATTAATCTCTCAATGAGAGGGGAGCTCCTTAAATAGGAGAGAAGGGATGGAAAAATATTTGAAGGAATCTTAGTCACATATATTCAAATTTGCCATTTATAAATAATCAGCAATCTAATAATTATTTTAAATGGGAATGCTTAATAAAGCATATAATATATATGTAAGGTATTATAACCTTATATTAAAATAATATATAAATGTTATAAGGGTATGACCCCTAGTAACATCATGTTCTAATGACAAACAAGTAGGATTTTAGAGCACACTTGAAAGTTTCCTTCTAGGGAAAATGGCTTAGTAATCTAATAAGCCAACTTTTTCTCAACTCTAGAAATGACAACTTGCCATAAGGAGGAAGGAGACACCCCAAAGACAAAGGGAATGCCTAAGAATTTAAACACTTCCCTATGATCAATCCATTTCCACCCTTAAGAGTTGAGCCAAGTAGGTTTAGCTAAAAAGATTATGTTATGTTTTTTACCATTGAACCCTAGATCTTTAAGCTTTACAAAAAATATTTAGGCACTAGAGTGTTTGATGTTGTTTTCTTCCTCCAAGAGAGTGGGAAAGGAGACATCAACAAAATAGCCATTGATCTATTGATTAGTAGAAGGCAAAGTGATGCCTTTAACAAGGTTTAGTAACACAACAATATCCAAAAGGTATCCAAAGCCTTCTGCAACATGCACATATAAAGCAAAATCTAGAGGACATCCTAACAAGTAGACTAAAAAATCCCAAAACATCAAACCAATGATCATTAAAGGTGATGCAAGTAGAAGCATTGAACAAAGATCATTTGAATTGAGCACATAAATTTAGGACCAAATCTTAAAGCTTAGAGTATAGCAAGGATAAAAGGCCACTCAATGTGGTCATTAGCTTTGGAAAAATCAATCTTGACAAAAATGACTTGATGTTGAGAATGCTTAGTACATTCCATCCCTTTCCAAACAACAATGATGTTGTCAAGAATCTAATTGGATTTGATAAAGCCAATTTTCTCATGATAGACAACCAATGAAAGGAGATGATAAAGTTTGAGAGAAAGAGCTTTGACAATGAGTTTATAGGAAACATTGAGTAGAGTGATTAGTCTCTAATTGCAAATATCATTTGAATCACTAGACTTTTGTATGAACTCAATATTACCTTTATTCATAACATTATCTAAAGACTTAGAATGAAAAGCTTCAAGATTATGTGAAGATCCTTACCAATCATATCCCATAAGGCTTTGTAGAATTCACAAGAAAATCCATCACAACTAGGGGTTTTATCATTAGTCATAGAGAAAACAACTTCATGAAGATCTGCTTTAGTTAGAAATTTCTTATAGAGGTCTCTTTGAGATTGTGTAATTTATCAAGGGATCATATCCAAACATTGTTTTAAGGTAATAGCACATTTAGGAGTCTACTTCCACCATATTACAATCTCTGTGCATGACCAAGTAGATACATGAATTGAATTAATGATCCATCTCTAGAGAGATCTTTCAATCACATCATTGGGAGCGTAAAATCAATATCTCCAAAGGAATATTATCAATATTGAAAAGAACCCATAAAACCTAGTTAGTGGGGTCACATGCTTGTTCTACTAAATGAGACTACAATTTAGGAGAGAGAAAGGTAACACCACCACTATGACTCATTTCATGACCACTACACAAAAATGACTAGTTAGTCATAGGACATGAAAAATAATAGAAAACAAAAAATATTTTTAGCCTCTTGTAAATAGATAATGTCTAGACCTGGAAATCTTTGTTGAGTCTCTCACATAAAATATTTTCTTTTGAGGTATGAAATAACTTAGACATTCCACAAGACAAAATTCATCAATGAAAATCAAGTTATATCCTCACTAACTAGCTTGTTAAAAGTTGCATAGCTATATTACAAAGAATCACCCTCTAGAAGTGTTTGAAGCTAACTAATTGAATTACTAATTGATTATACCTTTTTATTCGGAATATACTTTCCTTCTAAATTTCCAATTGGACTATGATACCATCATGGAGCTACTAGAGGAGAACAAGTGGGTGAACAAATAAAATCACCTATTTGAGAAGACAACACAAAAGCATGAAGTAGAAACCTAGAAAATTGAGGTTTATTTGCCTCTAGATGATTCACCATCGAAAGGAACAATCTCTTTTCCCTTGTCTTGAGGTTTTAAATGAATACCACCTTAGTAGTTAGGTGGTATTCCACCATTGACAATGGAATCTATGGGTGGTATACCACCATTTCCAATATTCTATTTATTCTCAAAATTCTCAACTGTTGTCCATATATCCTCCTTTGGAGGCGAACCACAATTTACAAGCTTGGGATAAGATTTTTTTAAGGAGTGAATAGAGAAAAATATCTAATCTTATGATCAAAATATTGGCACTTATAGGAAATTTTAGGTAGGTTCAAATGAGTAACACACTAATGTCTCATTTGACCAATCTAAATATCAACTGACTCCATATCTTTGGAAAAAATATTTACAATGTAGATAATTTTTTAAGAGTGGGTTGAAAAGAGATTATATGGAAAAATCAATTCCACATAGGAAAGGACTTAGAGAGCTCTCTCATTAGAGACAACATAATCTTGGGTCTAAGGTGTGAAAACAATAAGGGATGCATGGACAAACCAAGGTCCATGTTTGATGATGGCTTCCACATGTTTGGTTTTAGCAAAATGAAAAAGGAAGAACCCATCAGTGAAGTTTTGGACAACATAAATCCATGTGAGACCCAAACCTTTCTCACCCATTATTTAAGCATTCTTTTAGGGGGAATCCTCCCAACAAAATACTTGATTAAAGTAATATTTTTAAGCCTTTCTAGACACTATCACTATTTTGGGATGGGTAGGACCACATTCAAAGGTGTTTCTAAATACATATGTTGTGGAACACTTTGGAAATGAAGTTCTTGGGCTACTTTTGTGGTAGATCCATATTCATGTTCCATAAAACCATAAACACCAATGAAAATTGGTGGGTTGATGAAGTTTGAGGGCATTTAATAGGACAAAAATAATTATGCGTGGAAAACTAATCAACCATAATAAATGCAAAAAATAAAGGAAAATATTGCTCAAAGAAACAACATGGCATAAGAAGTGATATTGAGTAACATAAGAAAATATAAGACCTAAACACTAATAGAACTCATAAGCTAAAATTTTCAATAAATTATAAAATTTAAATTTCAATAAATTACAAATAAATTTTGAATAAAAAATAAAATAAAAAATTCAATAAGTTATGATCTAAATTTTTTAATAAAAGAACTATACACATTTTATATAAATGATCACTAAGATGTGTGAAGTACATATCCACTTATGGTTTGTGGGAACATCACAATCAATGTAAGACTCATTTTTTATTATATAAATATACGGCTTGTTTATTCAAAATTGATACCTTGTTTAAACAGGTTTTTTTAATGGGTATTTTGTTTACTCAAATTTGATACAAATTATAAAAGTTATGTTTTGGGGAACATCTATTGACATGAAGGAGAAGTTGACAAAGTAGTGCATAAACAAACCTTAATTTGCACTAAAATTCTAATTTTCATGTCAAGTGTAATATATCTTTGCAATGTTGTGATTTCATAGGATTTATTTTGATTTTACTATGATATAAGATTGAATTAAAATAGATTTATTACAATAAACAATAGAGTAAAATGTCTTTTTTTATTTTAAAATGCGAAAAGGGTAGCAAATATCACCTTAGACCCACTTCCAATATAGAAACCAATGCTCTCCTATTGATATAATATTCACAAGGATATCTTGTATATGTATAGTTTAATAAAGAATTATGTATCTATTTAAAGGTTCAATAACCAAATAAGATTCCCAACTAAAGTCAAAAGCATCATTAAAGATCACTACTAAAAAGTCTTATGGAGTCAAATGTAGGTATTCCCAACACACAATGGACCAAATTCAATTTTGTTATATGTTCATTTTCCCAAATGGACAAATAAAAGGTTTTCAACATCAGATTTGTAGACTCAATACAAAGGAAGGATGATTTTTATACATACAATCCATAAGGAGTGAACATATAGCACTATAATATAATATTTAGTATTAAGATCTATTGAATGTACTTTACTTATAATTTGTGATAATGTACTTGGGTTCTATGTACAAATCTAATGAAATTTCCAAGTCCATTCTCATGGAATGTGATAATGTTAATTTTTCATGGTTTGTGATACTAATGTACATTTTTTAAGATTTATGGTATCTCCAAAATAATCAATCTATATCATCCAAATATTGCACATAATTGTCTGTATACAAAGACTTTGGCACCCTACGACTTTCTTGCACTTCTAGGGTTTTTCACCTAAAAGGAGAAAGATGGGCTAAAATGGGAAATGTATACACTCAAAATCAATACAAAGATGGATGGAATATGCCTAGATGCAATGTCTAAATGCAATAAACTGAGAAAATATATTGACTAATGAATGAAAATTTAGGAAATGCAAGATGTTTGAAAAAACAGTGATGTATGCAAAAACACCTAAATATGCGAGTAAATAATAACATAAATGAACAAGATTGGAGAGGTGCACCTGGAAACTAAAATGTGAGCTAGAGAGGCTCTAGAATCCTACAGAATCTGCTGTCAAGACCAACTAGGACACTTACGCCAAGCTGGGCGACTTAGTCCTGTTTTGGGGAGATTTTGTTAGAACGAGTTTCTGCCAAATGGTTATCTAGAAATACAGAAAACACTTTTTAGGCCTAGCAGTGGGACTAATTTTCCATAGATGGCGACTTAGTCCACATGGGAATCTCAGAAAATTTGGGATAGGAATCTGTAGCTTTTGGTCTGCACTTCCCTTCCTGACAAGTGTCCGGTTCAGATTCTGCAAAAAATGGGCTAAAGGAGGTCTCCAAGCTTCAATTAGGGATTTGTTGACTTGAATAACTTTGATGAATTGACAACGCCTTTTTAATACTTTTCTCTTTGAAAAATCTGCATACAAGACCTGCAAAACACACATGCAAAGAGGGGAAAAAGGGTTAAGGGTTAGAGAATAAGGGTTTTCCTTGGTCAAACCCTGATTTAGTAATCAAACTCTTGAAAATGAAATGAAATAAAGAGAGAATTATGAATGAACAACATGCAATTTTCTACAACTCACCAAACCCTTGATGTAGAAATCTGAAGATATGCAAGAAGATGCTCCAATGGATGCTTGATAATGCTTAGAATCCTTGATAATTGCTTGAAGATGAATGGATTGATTGAGAATGAATTATTAGATGAATGGGTGTCAAAATGAGAGGAAAACCCTTTATTTATAATTGATTTTACAATATTTCTCAAAAATAACACATCATAGGCCGACCTTAAGGTTAAGAGAATAAAATCCCACCAGAATTTTAAAATAATTTTGATATTTGTGCCCAATGGGACTAAGTCGCCCTAGGTGGCGACTTGGTCCCACTAGGAAAATTTTTATTGGGTGTCGGGAATTAAAGTGCATTTAATGTTGTTTAACAAGATTATTCTAAAAAACACACTTAACTAGGACCGAAAAGTGCATTAAGGGGTCATTTAAACATAAGAAGGGGTTGAATTATTGATGAAAAGCCTAAAAAAGCATGAAAGTTTGTTACAATTCTTTACAACACTTTGAAATAAGACTTGGTAAGTGATAAAAATAGGTTATTTAAGTGAATTATAATATAAGGGTCCTAGAAAAGTGTGAAAGTGGTTTACAACACTTCACAACACTTTTACAAGACATCCTAGAATTCTTAATGATTCACAAAGGTCCAAGAATTAATGTGAATGTGTTGACCACATTACAACATTAAATCTAGGAAAAATCAAGCCAAAATCCACTAGGAGGGCCTAAACATGAGAAAAATTAGAAGGGTTGCTTTTTCTGTGTCTACAGTTAGCCCCCACTTAGTGAGAGGATGAACCTGCTTCAAACTCACACTAAAGTAGCTGAACATGCAATCAAGAATGGTTTCAATGAACTAATGCTAGTAAGATGAGACAACAATGATCAAGAGGGATGATCAAGCCCCTAGGATCAAGATCCCATGGCAAACTAAACATGAGCACAAGAAACACACGTGAGAATGATGTAAATGAAGAGGGAAAAGGGAAGAGAGAGTCAGATCAAGCTTTGATTGTTTGTCCATCCTATTGTGGATTAGATCTAGGCTGTTTGTTCGGAAAGGAAATAAATACTCACTCTGAGGCGATGGAACTCATGGATGTTCGCCGAGTGAGAAGGCCAAAAAGGTGAGAAACATACACTCATGGCTGGTATGCACTCACACACACATGTGGCTATGGGGAAAATTCATGCCTTGGAATGGGATGTCAACCCAACCATACCAAATTTATACCTCTTGATAATTTTAATAAGGCACCACAAAAGAAAATGACATTTTGAGCTTCATGAGACAAGCAAAAATTCGTATGCTTGGAGCTCATGAACAAATGCCGATGGCACTACATGCATGCAAGTTGTGTTATGCAAGGTGGCCATATAACAAATGCAAAATTCAACATGCAAAAGATGTTCAAAGGAGTCTTGCTTAGTTCATGTGAGTTCTATAACTTAGGGAACATTGTGTCTAATGTCTCCAAGAGAGGACCAATCAAAGAGTCAAAGATTCACAACTTAGGGGATGCAATGCGTCGTATCAAGCCACCAAGAGGAATGTAATATGCTAAGATAGATCACACTCATGAAGGACATCACACCCAATGCCATCCAAAAAGTGACAAAATGCATCGTATGAAGTAACAAGGCTGCACTAAGAACTAAGAAAAAAAAGAAAGAAAAAAAATCAAAATGAATAATGCCAATGTATGCCCCCACTTTAAAGGAATTTCTACACACCATCTGTGAGCAATTACTTTAAAGTAGTAAATGAAAAAAGAAGAAAGAAGAAAGAAGACATGAGAGCCAACTTGGAAAGCCCCTATGCCAAGTCATACATTTTCATGTAAGGCTACATCATGTGAGAAAAAAAAAAAGGAAAATAGAAAAGGAAGGGGTTGCCCCCAAAATGAAAACACCAAACACATAGGGGATCTATGGATTTGGGATCAATATGTTCTTTGTTGCAATGTTTTGTAAACAGCTTAGAACTATCATCATTCCCTAAATACATATAACTAGAAGAATGACACAAAAATAGTGAAAACAAAGAAAAACAAAGATCCGTTTGGGTCAACATGGAAGAGATATAGGATGTCTCAACACTTTGCATCATTCCAAAAACAAAAAAACAAGCAAAAGGAAAATGAAAAGGTAAAAGAAAAAGGAAAAGCTTGTGGGTCAACATGAGAGAGACATTTCGGTCTCAATGCCTTGCGTCATCCCCAAAACGAAAACACAAGAAAAAGACAAAAGAAAAGGCGAAAGCGATGTACGACATAGAGAAGAATGAAGATACAAATAGAGGAATGTCACAAAGATAGAGAAAATCAAACACATCACAGGGGAACACGATATGCACATGCAAACACACAAGAGAAAAAGAAAAAGAAAAAGAAAATGCAAAAGACTAATAAGGAAAATGCAAGTCAACCGTTGAGCAAGTCATCCGCCTCCCAATCATGTTCGTGATATGTCGAGGGCGGGAAAATGGTCAAAGGGACAAGTGCAAGTGCCTAACTAGGGGAAGCACCAAGTTCTACACTCTTTGTAGGAGATTTATCTTTTAAGCTCATGGAAGAGGAAAATAATGTATTCATATCATTATGCACCTCTTCGTCTATTTTAGCAATCTCATCATCGTCATCCAGATTAATCACAATAGGAGGACGTATGTAAATGTCTAATGAAGGGTGTACCATGAGTGGTGGTTGTTGTATTGGATCGTTTTGTTGTGATTGGGGTGGAGGGTCGTCATGCATTTCTTCTGTCAAGTGTGAATTTTGATTTTCTTTATTTTCTTCATCTTGTAACTTGCGAGCAAGGGCACGACGTCTACACCTATGCTTCCTAGCTCCTCTATTTCTTTTGGTTTTATTGTCGAGCTGTGTTTGTGAAGGAGCGGGTTGACCAACCATAGGTTTCTTTTCTTACCTAAGGGGATGAACAAAAGGAGTCGTGGAAGGTTGTTCATCCACTTTCTCCTTTGCTTTATAAACTTGTTTTATATGAGGTGGCAAGACAAAGTTGTTATCATTATCTCTTGGTCGTTTGGACGATGTGGGGGAAGTTTCGAGTGTTGGTTGAGTTTGATGGGTTGGTTCGTGTTCGAGTTGAAGCATTGTTTCATCTAGGATAGGAATTTCGGAAGTGGACGAGGGCATGTTACAGAGAGACAATTCTGTAATTTTCTTTGCTTTAAAATTTTGATAAGCAATGAAAAAGAAGTCTTTGTGAGGCATTATAGGTTCCATGGGCTCAAACCAAAATGATTCTAAGGAGAAGATTCCTTTAGAAGACAAAGGGTTAAAGCCACTATGGTGAATAGTGAATATGTCATTATCAAGTGGAAACTTTAAACATTTGTGTATGACTGAAGGGGCAACTTTCATTAAGCGAAGCCATGGATGGCCAAGCTACAAACGAAACTGGTACGACTGTAGGATGATGGAGAATGTAACATCCACTATTTTTGGTCTTATCTGTAATGGAAGGATGATTGATCCTATCGTAGGTCAAGCAAAACCATTGTGTGTTTTGATCCATGATGTTGGTTTATCATAATTATCTTGATGAAGATCATGTAATACCAAAAATTCCTCAGTGATCACATTCTCTCCATAGGTGGGATCTATGAGTATCCCATTAGTGGGCTTATCATAAATACTACCGACTATGTAAAGAGGACCATTTGGGAGATTTGGAAGTATGTCCTTAGAGGAGAAAGTAATATCAAGAGATTTCTTAGTTTGGCCCTTACGAGGGATAACATCTATCGCATTGACCATTTCATCCATAGGATTAATAGTGGTAATATGTGGAATAGGATCAGGATGTTCAATATCTGTATGAACATTCATCACATCATTCTTTGGAGTTTCAATAGCTTTGACAAATGACACATTATGTTTGGGCATGGGATTAGTGAAAATTTGCAAATTTTGATTTAGAGGGGCAACAAACTTATTTGCTTGATCAGTGACACCTGCAATGGATAGACGACCATTATCAATGAGGTCTTGTACAAGGTGTTTAAGACACTTACAATTTTCTGTGTCATGTCCATTTTGTCTATGATAATGGTAGTAAGCGTTGGCATTAAAGTTTGGAGGTAAAGGCTTAGTGGGATCGAGTACTTTAACGACATGTAAGGTAATCATTTGTTGTTGCAAAAGTTGGGACATTGTGTTATGAAGGGTATTTGGTAAAGGTGTGAATTGTCGTTTCGGATCTCCATAACTATAAGGTATCACGACTTTAACAACTACTACTTGGTTGTTGACGGGTTGATTTTGTTGTTGAGGGGGGTTAAACTGTAAGAATCCTTTGTTTTTCTTTCTAAATGGTTGTGAATTGTTTGGATTGGTATGTTCAGACTTCTCAACTTGTCTAGAAATGGACTTAGCATCACGACTACTAATTGAATTGTGATAATCGCAAAGGGCAGTACACAAGTGCATAAAGGAGGGAAATTTCATCATTGTGAGTTTGTCCTGAAGTTTAGTTTGCAAGTTTTATATAAACATCTTTTGAAGGTGTGGATTAGGAATCTTGACATCAATTTGAGAATAAAGGGATTGATATTGTGAGATAAAATCAGTTATCTTTTCTTCTTCATGTTGTTTGCATCTCATCAAATCGACCAAGGTTTTCTTTGGAGTCATATATAATTGGAAATGATTTATAAATGCATCAGCTAGTTCATTGAATGAATGAATTGAATTATTCGCTAAGGATGAGAACCATTCTAAGGTAGTGTCTTTTAAAGTCCTAGGAAACCGTTTGGCTAACAGTTTATCATCAAGGACAAAGTCACTACATAAGGCAGTGTAGGCATTAACATGGTTAGAAGGATCTCCCTTCCCTCCATATTTCTCAAATCTAGGCATCTCTATTCCTTGTGGCATCATTGTTCACAAGATTTCCAAAGATAGTGGGTTGCTTCAAACATAATAGGTGGGTGGTCCATTCTGGTTTTGGTTTATGGTGGATATTTTCTTTTGCATGGAGGAAACAGTTTGGAAAAGTTGCATTATGAGAGGGTCATTGTAAGTGGTATGAGGTGGAAGGGAAAGTGGTGATGGAGTGTATGTAGTAGTAGGGAAAGTAAATGGAATACTTATAGATGGTATGGTGGAAGAGGATAGAACATGTGATGCCACATAAGAATAAGGAATGCTAGCAGGAATAGTTGAGGAAGGAATCACATTGCTAACCTATTGCATTTTTTTTGTGACTTGAGGAGTGGTATAGGTAGGTATGGATGCTAATATTGAAGGGGGAGGAGTGTAAGGTCCTCCTTGGCTAGCCATAGTGTTTGCTAGTTGAGATGTACTAGAGGTGGAAGGAACATGTTTATGGTATATCTCAACAATTTGTTTTATAACGTCCAAGCCTTCGTCACATTCAAGCATGCGATGAATGTTCTCTATAGCAGGAATTGTAGTGGTTGAAATGTTTTCAAGACACACTTGATGTCGAAGATGTGTTAAGTCCACATGAATGTTAATGATTTTGTCTTGTGGGATGTGATCGTTTTGTGTGTGAACTTGCATGTTGTTGGAAGGCAAAGCGTTGCTAAGGGTAGGATCCATGCCTAGTGTACTAGTTGCAATACTAGGAGTGGAAGCTTAGATAACCCAAGATCCACAATGAGTGTATTATTGTGGGATAACATGAGTCTTGAACTTCTTCTCACTAAGGTATTAGCAATAGGACACCAAACACTCATGCAAAGGTTTCTAAATGTGGATGAATTGAAATGCAATGTAAACTACTTGAGCAATAAAATGCTAATAACTACAATTCTAGAAATTGTAACAATAATGCAATAACAAAAAACAAAAATGCAGAAAATGCTCTAAAAATGACATAAATTACAGTGTAGAATGTGTAGGAGGACTAAGTCGCCCAGTGTGGCGAATTAGTCCCAGTAGTGATTTTTTTGAGATTTTTTAGAAATTTTTAAATGAAATTTTATGATTTTTAAGTTTTCAGATGCAGGTACAGTATGCAAATGTAGAATTTTATTGATTTTCAATTAAATGTAATGCAAAAATGTAAGCTATATGAGCTTTTCACTAATGCAATTTTTAAAACCCTAGGCTACAAATCAAACAATGCAAAACCAAATGCAATGTTGATGCAAGTTATTCCTAGGATGTGGATGCACTTGAAATCAAAAGTAAAATGTTCAAAAGTTGAGTTCACCAAAATGTATACAAAGATTTTGGCACCCTAAGACTTTCTTGCACTTTTAGGGTTTTTCACCTAAAAGGAGAAAGATGGGCCAAAATGGGAAATGTATACACTCAAAATAAATGCAAGGATAGATGGAATATTCCTAGATGTAATGTATAAATGCAATAAATTGATAAAATATATTGACTAATGAATAAAAATTTAGGAAATGCAAGATGTTTGAAAACACAGTGATGTATGCAAAAACACCCAAATATGCAAGTAAATAATAACATAAATAAACAAGATTGGAGAGGTGCACCTGGAAACTAAAATGTGAGGCAAAGAGGCTCTGGAATCCTATAGAATCTACTGTCAAGGCCAACTGGGACACTTATGCCAAGTTGGGTGACTTAGTCCTATTTCAGGGAGATTATGTTGGAATGGATTTCTGCCAAATGGGTATCCAAAAATACATAAAACACTTTTTAGGCCTAGTAGTGGGACTAATTCACCATACATGGTGACTTAGTCCACCTAGGAATCTTGGGAAATTCGGGGTAGGAATTTGTAGCTTTCGGTCTGCATTTCCCTTCCTGATAGGTGTCCGGTTAAGATTCTGTAGAAAACAGGCTGAAGGAGGTCTCCAAGCTTCAATTAGGGCTTTGTTGACTTGAATGACTTTGATGAGTTGACAACACCTTTTTAACACTTTCCTCTTTGAAAAATATGCATACAAGACCTGCAAAACACACATGCAAAGAGGGGAAAAAGGGTTAAGGGTTAGAGAATAGGGGTTTGCCTTGGTCAAACCCTGATTTGGTAATCAAACCCTTGAAAATGAAATGAAATAAAGAGAGAATGATGAATTAACAACATTAAATCCTACAACTCATCAAACCCTTGATGTAGTAATATGAAGATATGCAAGAAGATGCTCTAATGGATGCGTGATAATGCTTAGAATCCTTGATAATTGCTTGAGGATGAATGGATTGCTTGAGAATGAATTATTAGATGAATAGGGGTGAAAATGAGAGGAAAACCCCTTATTTATACTTTATTTTACAATATTTCCTAAAAATAACACATCACAGGCCGACCTTAAGGTTAAGAGAATAAAATCCTGCCATAATTTTAAAATAATTTTGATTTTTGTGCCTAGTGGGACTAAGTCACCCCAGGTAGCGACTTGGTCCCACTAGGGCAATTTTATTGGGTGTTGGTAATTAAAGTGAATTTAATGTTGTTTAACGAGATTATTCTCAAAAACACACTTAAGTAGGGTCAAAAAGTGCATTAAGGGGTCATTTAAACATAAAAATGGTTGAATTATTGATGACAAGCCTAGAAAAGTGTGAAAGTTTGTTACAAGTTTTTACAACACTTTGAAATAAGACTTGGTAAGTGATAAAAAAAGGTTATTTAAGTGAATTATAATGAAAGGGCCCTAGAAAAGTGTGAAAGTGGGTTACAACACTTCACAACACTTTTACAAGACATCCTAGAATTCTTAATGATTCACAAGGGTCCAAGACCTAATGTGAATGTGTTGATCACATTACAACATTAAATCTAGGCAAAATCAAACCAAAATCCACTAGGAGGGCATACACATGAGAAAAAGTAAAAGGGTTACTTTTTCTGTGTCCACATTGTCTAATAGTGCAATAAAATTGGAGCAAATTATAGGTTGCACCATCCAAGGAGACATCAAACCTTATTTGGTCTTCATCATCATCTTTATGAGGGTTATAGACACCTACAAACTATAGTGTATGAAATTTGATTCAACAAAGAAAAACTAGTTTCTTTCATCAAATGATTTTAGTGGAAACCACTTTAGGATCAACAAGCTCTTCTAGGAAAGAACTAATATACTAATAAACTAACAAAAGATCAAATTAATTTTGCTAAACTTGACATTTTTTACCCTTGAGAAATTAAAGTTTTCTAACAAGTTAAAACAATGAAAAATGGAAACTGCATATTTATAGATTGATGACATAAATTTAATTAGACAAGTACATAAGTATAGATACAAGATAGAGAGGAAATTGGAAACCAAATTTGGAAGCCTCTATGAGGGATGCCAACGTATTGCATGGATATCAATGCATTGCGTTATAGTTTGTATGCTACGAATGACCTAGGTTTGCTTCTCTCATTGGGTAACATGACAAGTCCACATAAAAAAATAAAATGAGAACAACTAGGTAAATCATGAGGCAACAATAGAAATAAAAAAATTAACAAGATTTGATCTATTTATTCAAAGGAAAACAATAAAATGATAGAGAAGGGAAGACATCAACAAACCCTCATGCGATTGAATACCTTCACCAAGAACAACTTGTATTTGCAAGAAAGGAAAAATGGTTGGGATGTATAGGTGTTTGTAAAGAATGGTCAAACCCTTTCTTTGGTCTTTCTACCTCCACAACCACCAATGATGAAGAGGATAAAAATAGTGCATGCTTCTATCTTATGTGCATATAAGAAATAAGAGCAAGAAAAATAAATGCTATAATTGCTAACACTAAGGTCTACAAATGATAAGAAAACTAGTGTGTGTAAAATATATTGAAAGGGAATGGAATCCAACAAGAACCTACAACATAAATGATCTCTACACTAATAAATTGATATTAAAGGAGAGGGGAAGAGAACAATATCACCTCAATGGAAGAGATAAAAATTACATAACCCCAAAGATAGATGTAATGAAAAATCCTGTTGGGTGTAGAGGTACAATTCCTCATAAAGATGCTGAAAGATTGTATTAATTGCTCGGATGGAGAGCTTGGAAATAAAAAAATATTGATGTTGTGAAGTGGGGTTAGTGAAAAAAGGAAATGAAGTATGAATTATTCAACTAGGGTTAGAATTCACAATATCCAAATCAAGAACAATGATCAAATCCCACTTACAAATGAAATAGAATGCAAAACAAGTTAGAGATCAACAACAACAATGAAACCCCAATTCAAAACTGAAATCAAACATGTCAAACCTATTATTCCATTTTGAATTGTTGATGGTATGTTGGATTGCTCAATTCATTAGCTTCCATGATTGCAAAAGCTTCAAATGATGACCTAGATGGTGATAAATTACTCACATGCTCAAATCCTCAAGTGATATGAATTAACTCAAATGATTCTAGGTTAGGATTATGGAAGGATGAAGGTTATTTTATAGATTTTCAAGATTTGGATCAATGGTAGAGATCAAATCTTGAGATCAATGAATAAGATTGAACCAAGGAGGATCATGGACCAAGATTAATTTGAACTCAAAATATCTCCACAATATAAGGAAATTGGTTTAAGATATTTTGAAATGAAGGGTGAAGATTAGATCAAGAAAATGAATGATTGAGGATGAATGAGAAGGTTGAGATATTTTAGGATATTTAAAAAAAAAAATTCCATGAGAATATGCCTTTGAGAGGGAAAACAAAACAATTAAATAATTTCATATTATTTAATTATGGAGGATTAGGATATTCCTTGTTAATAAAGAATATTTCATTCAAGTGGGGGGATAGGATAATTAAATAATTCAAAATTATTTAATCGTGAGACATTAGAAGAAAATTAAATTATGCTAATTAAATAATTAAAAGTATTCAATTAGGGGTGATAAGAGAAAAATTAGTGAAAAATGATGATTTAATTAAATAATCTAAAATCATTTAATTAATAGAGGAAATAGGTTAATTAATGAAAATGATGAATTAATTAAATAATTCCAAAATTATTTAATTAAGAGAGGAAATAGGTTAATTAAATAAAAAATGATGTTAAAAGGGGAATTAATGATGAAAGTGATGAAAATGCAATATTAATAATGAATATGACAAAAATGATGCCAAAATGCAATGTTAACGATGTGTGATGCAAATTAGGCATTTTTGCATTCTATATTCTGCCCCTCTTTGACACAATGTACTTGCTACGTTGTTTCAAAGATAATCGTTGCTTGGATTTTTTTTTGATGCTACAATGTGCTTGAGTGGATGAAAAAAGGATGATAAGATGCTAGGCTGCCCCCTCGGGAGGTCGGCCTAAAAAATTAATTTTTAGGTCGAGCTCATGATAAGAGTTCAGGAATAGTTTAGTTGAAAAAGGACAAAAAACTAGGCCCTAGGGGTCCCAATTTTTTTTAGGATTGATAGTGAGGCTCGAAAAAGATAACATAGGGTCGTCATGAGTGAAACCCTAGGTTTTGGGGGTAATATATAGGCAATGAGGCTCAAAATATCCTCATTTGCACACCCAACTTTAGAAAATTTCAGCACTTTCAGAGCTCTTAGCTTTCACTTCGCTCAAACACCCTTTTGCCATAGCGCTTGTACCTTGTGCCCCACACCACGCAGACAAAGTTTGACAGTTTTAGAGGTCTGTAGGAGTGGGCCTAGTCATACATATATCTTTAATTTTAGCTTTTGTTTGAATTTAAGTGCATTAATTACTAGCCAAAGGTAGGAGGAAAAACATGATGATCTATAGATCGATGCATTTGAAACCTGATAGGGTGAATTTGCAATCACAAATTGCCACTTTTTCTCTAAGTGATGCCTTTGCAAGGGGTGACATGTTTTCACTAAAGCGATGCTCGAATAGAGACGTGTTTGAGGACGTGTCCACATCTAAAATTGGGATAATGATGCGTTTGAAGCACTACCTACATTTGACTATTATGCATCAACGTGTTTGCTTAAAGTGATGCGCTTGCTATTTTAGGTCAAACACTAGGATTTTTACTAGATTTTTGCAAAATTGACATTTTTGCCTTCATGCTTCCATGCGATACTTCACCCTATCTACTCCAAAGAGTGGAGGCCTCAGATCATGGTTTGGATGGCCAACATAGGGGAGGATGAGGTTCTGTTTCTTCATGCTATTGGGGTACACATCGCTTACATGCCTAAGATTAGGGCTCACATAGCGATGATGATTGCATTGGTTGAGAGATGGAGATCTGAGACAACCACTTTCCATCTACCAACATGAGAGTGCATGATTACATTGGAGGATGTTTGGCACATCCTTAGAGTTTCGATTGTAGGTGGTCGAGTTATCTATGACATGGATGCAAGCGCAACGTCTATGGCAAGACTACTCGAGGAGGAGGAACTGGATATCGTTGATGGTTAGCTAGACCTTCAACCATATTATAGAGAGACCTATGAGATAGTCTTATGTTTAGTTGCCTTGATCATGGGACCATTGATTCCAAACAAGAGATCGTGAGGATTCCGTGTTGGATGGGGATATGTTATCGAGGAAATGGTTATAGAGGGTATTACATACATGTGGAGACCTTGCATCCTCACACACTTATATCATGACAATCATCATGTATGCTACAAGGATGCTACCAACTTATCTTCTGGAGTCATTTTACTTCATGTATGGGTGTGGGGGAGGGTTGCAGTCACTCGACCCATTGGTGATTCAGATAGGGATCTAGGGGATCCAATGGTTTATAGTTACGACTCCCAGCTTACACAGAGGTAGACTAGTAGGTTGCACTATTGGAGATGTATCTTTGACGATATGGCCAAGTTCATATAAAGGCCATACTTACAGATTGAGATGTGTTTTTATGATCATGAGCATTTACCCTTCTGTCAACAGGCACAATGACTTATAGGCCATACTACTCATATCATTGAGTGTTGTTTTCTAGACAAAGTTATGAGATAGTTGAGAGAGTAGAAGGTCATTCCTATAGATGACTATCATGCTATCTTCGCACGTACCACCAGGGAGATAATTGCTTGGGGAGGCATGGTGGTAGTACAGTTTGCTCTCAAAGAGTTGACATAGCTTGCTCCTCAGTCATGGGGATGGATAGGTGGTCCAGACAACCCAAGGACTACTCTTGATTACACAGCTTGGTGGAACCAAAGGCGACCATTAAGATTCACTCATCCACTAGCAGGTTCAAGGGTAATAGGTTGTCAGAGATGACAGCTGGAGGGAGAGGCTGGTAGGGCTCGTTGGATGAGGTAGTGAGAAGAGGCGTAGATCAGACAGGTTGTTTTTCATGATGCTCAATAGCCACCTCCACATCAACAACCACCACAACAAGATCAACCTTAGTAGGATCCTCAACATGATCAATAGGTGTCGGTAGAGGAACCTCCTTAGGATGAGGGGGTAGGGGGAGACGATCATGAAAAAAATGTAGATGTCTGTTTAGGTCTTGTACTATCAGAGAGAGATTAGGTGTGCAGAGAGCACGATGGGTATAGGATGGAGCACGACTAGGTCACCACACAACTCATATAGATGATTGTTGAGAGGGACCAAGTAGTAGCTGATATGGATTTGATGGCATCATAGTAGGTTGCAGAGATCGTCTATTGATAGGATTTTGAGGCATAGGTTGTGATAATTACATTAGAGAGAGATGCTGCTATTGGTGAGAGAGACACTGAGCGTGGTCAGTGCATCTAGCTGAAGATTGCATAGCGCTCCATGGTGACCATGGATAGACATATCAGAGAGAGATCACCTCGTGCAGGAGGCTACATATTACCAGACTTTATATGAGGTAGTTGTCTTGCGAGAGTGGAGGCAACTAAAGTTCGTAGCTAGGAATGCCACTATAATAGGGTCAAGCATATCAGAGGGATGCTTGGTTAGTTGACCCTCACAATAGACACATAGGAAAATTGTGTAACCACACAGGTCTCCCGCTCACATCCAAAAAACACAAAGGTCTCCAGTGTTAGAGTTATCATACATTAGCTAATAATTAATTAATCTTTAATTAATTATTAGTCTAATTTATTCTCACACACTTTAGCTAAACTTAGGAGTGCTTTATTAGTTGAGTTAATATTAGATTATTATGTCTCATCTCATGTGATGTTGACACTTGTCATGATCTGATCCCTTTCTCATTTAGGGCTTTTCTCTTATAAGTATTCAACCCTTATTGTAAATATCACTCAGATATTATTCACAGGAAATATCACAACTTTCATATCTTCTTGAAAGCTTCTTTTGTAACTTTTCCTTGTTGATGAATATAGTAATTCTTGTTTGCAGATCTCTTGCGTGCAAGGTGTACTTGTTTGTTGTTTGATCCTATGACTCATGGTTTTGTGCTTGTTTCACAATTCTAACATGGTATCAAAGTGTGGATTCAGTGAACCCCTTGTCAATTTATGAGGTTTTCTTCTTCAACAAGGGTTGTAGGCTTCAGATCTGAATCCCCTTTGTTTTTTTTTGCAAATTTTGGAGATGAGCATTTTTTGAAGCATTTTTGGTCAAATCATACCTCTCCATTGAATCTAGAGCTTCCGGAATAGTCAAGATTGACCTTTGTTTTGTCAAATTTGGCTTCCGTTTGTTAGATCTGTGAGGGTTTGACGAAAGGGTTTTTTTGCCAGATCTAGGGGGTGCCTGATTTTTTGGAGTGTTTTGAGCCCAAACGGACCTCACCATTGCGCTTAGAAGGCCCAAAAACCCCTATTTCCATATATAATTTGTCAATTTTGGAGGTCACTCCGGGACAAAAAAAATTTCCCTGGCAGGGGTCGTACGACCACTTGCACGCATCACGAGGTAAAAATTTGTAAAAAAATTTAAGATTTTTTTTTTTTTTCTGCAAAAAGATTTGGCAATTTTTTAAATATATAAAAATATATATTTTAAAACTTTTAAAAGAAAAATATTTGTTTTTAAAACAAATGAAAAGCAAAGTTTTGGAGGAGTGCATACCTCCAAGGTACTTATAGGTACATACTTGCACATACTCTCTCCCATTGTTTTTAATATATATATTTTTCAAAAAGTTTTTAAATATATATATTTTTTAAATTAAAAAATATGTATGTAATTTTTTATTGTTTTTTTTTTAAATCAATGTTTTTATGTTTTTAAAAAATATATAATTTTTTTAATGTTTTATACTTTTAAAATAATTTTTCTTTTCTTTTTGTTTTTTATTTACAGAAAATGTAATAGTTTTTTGACTTTTTTTAACTTAAATTTTTGCATTTTTTTGCAAAATAAAAGCATTGTAGTTGGAGATTTTTTTCCAGTATCACTATATTTGACAGGCCTCTATTTCTGGAGGTATTTTTGACAAATTTGGCGAAGTTCTATTTTGCCCTTGCTCAACCCTTCTCTGTTGGGTTTTTCCGTTTTGCACCTCAAATTCCAGAGGCCATACCTCGGCCATACGGTGGTCTTTCGTGTGCAATTTTTTTTGAAATGGGGTAAAATTTCGTGCTCTTCACAGTGGTGTAGGTATTTTTTAGTTTTGACTTCTGATTTTTTTCAGAATTCTGTTTTCTCAGTGCTGTAGCTGTTCAGTTCTCGTTTTGGAGACTTTGACGGGCCATATCTTCTGCATTCAGACACATTTTTGGGTGCCGTTTTTTTTTAAAGTGCATTTTTTTTCGTGTACTTCGTCATGGTGCTACTGGTTTCCTCATTTTCTATAAGAGAATTGTATTTTCAGCTGTTGTCCTTTTTTGGATATTATGGGCTCACATTGCATGTATTTATCTTATGTAAACACACTGAAATAAAGTGCCTCAACTTTGTATGTCTAGTATTGAGATTCTTGCACATCACTTTGTGCCTTTTTGTATTCACAATATGATATAAAGTGCCATGAGGGTTGATGTTTTCTTTCATACCTTTCTCATGCATAGGTGACTTTTGTTTTCACATCCTTTATATCTACTTGTAATTTCATGTTTGCACCTTTAGATGTTTTTGGTTCCTCTTCATGCACTACTTTCAGGCATTCAATTTCAGTGTACCTATCTACCTCTCCCTTGCCAACATTATGGGGGGGGTTTCTACTGTTGGTGCTATTGCTTCCTTGGTTTCACATTGGAGTGAGCTATGTATACAATATTTGTTCCTATGTACTAGGCAGATACAACAATCGGTTACCCATGTATTTTGGTGAAATGGAGCACTTACCATATGAACACTCTTGCATTCCTATTTTTGGAGGCGACCTTCCATTTTCTCATGATCACTTCTTCAGAATTTTGGTACCTTTTCCATCTGTATCTTCTAGTTCCAGGTGTTTTCCTTTGTTTTCTATCTGATTCGAGTAGTGTCGTTGGGGGCATTCATATAGATTCTTGTCTTCTTGATCTTGATCATCAAATGTTTCAGTGGAGGTTCTTCTTTCGGCATTACAATAGTCATTCTTCGACAGTGTTTGTAGCTTCTTCATGCTTCTGTGGTGTTCTCTTTGTTCCTATCTTTTGGGATAACCTTGTCTTGTTTGGAGGCTTCTTCAGTCCTTCACTTAGCTTTCATCTCTTCTTGGAGTAGAGTTTTTTCCATGAGGTTTTTTCTATTTCTCCACATTATAGAGATCTTTTGTTTCTACATGGGTACCTTACTTGGCCTTGTTTCCCAGGACCCATCATGCATTCTTTTTAGGGTTTTTAGCTACTCCCTAAGTTCATCTTAAGGGGGGTGTTAGAGTTATCATACATTAGCTAAACTTAGGAATGCTTTATTAGTTGAGTTAACATAGTTCATTATGTCTCATCTCATGTGATGTTGACACTTGTCATGATATGATCCCTTTCTCATTTAGGGCTTTGCTCTTATAAGCATTCAACCCTTATTGTAAATATCACTCAGATATTATTCACGGGAAATATCACGACTTTCATATCTTCTTGAAAGCTTCTTCTGTAACTTTTCCTTGTTGATGAATATAGCAATTCTTGTTTGTAGATCTCTTGTGTGGAAGGTGTACTTGTTTTTTGTTTGATCCAGTGGCTTGTGGTTTTGTGCTTGATTCACAATTCTAACATCTAGGACACGAAGATTAGTAGCAAGATCAACCTATCATGGGGCCTCCATCGTATCAACCTCTTCTTGATGGAGAGGAGCACATGAGTGGATATGAATTCTACAGATTTTAATGTATAGATCTTTGATTTTGATGTATATTTTCATGTAGACATGTTTTGATGTATATTCATCGACCTTTTGAGCCTCATGTACATATGCATTTATCTTTGATGTATCACACATTTGATTGATGATGATGTATCATGCCTTTTGTATTTTGATGATATATATGAGATGACATGATTATGATGTAGCTACTGATGTGTATGATTTTTATTAATGTTATCTCATGCATCCTGCATCCATCACATTATTAATATCGTGTGCATCTTGCATCCACAAAAACATTAGCTACACATCCATTATATCACATTTGCTCATGTATCCTTTACTTAAATATAAAGCTTGAAGGAAACATATATTATCTTTTGTTCATACTTAGGTTGACCATAATAAATTCACTTACTTTTTACTTTTTTTTATGAAAATTTTAGTATTGCCTCATTGAAATATCTATTTTTAACTATAGTAATTTTAAAAAAAATCAAAAAATGTAGTAGGCCATAAACTGCATTCAATTTCCTACAACTTTTATTACTATCTTTTTTTTAGGGTGTAGATAACTCTTCTATATTTTGAAATGAGGCTACTTTAGTATGTCTTTAGCATTTGTATCACCACTTAGGGGTATTGCTTGACCCATCATGATCCTACACTCACCCCATAACATGATTGTGTTATAACATGAGTGTTGTGATTTTTATAATACAATCATGTTTTGACTATTTTGACTCAAAAATATTTTGGCCCTTAATATTTGGGCACATATCCAAGGATGGGTTTTATAATTGTTGAATATAATCCTTGATCAATAATGTTTGTGATAGTTTGGCTATCTAGTTGAAATAATTCTCTAACACTTTATTATTATAGTGTAACTGTGGCTCCTCTATAAAGATTGATCAAGTGATATAGAGAATCATTTTCTTTATTTGAAAACATAGTCATTAATACCAAATGAATTGCTTTAGTTTTGGATATAATGAATTGAGTGACACCTTCTATCCACTCAAAATTTGATACACATCAAAAATTCTCCATTTGATTTATCCAAGTAAACTTCTAGCGAACTTATACATTCCCACCTTTAGTATCAAGTTCTAAGATCTAGAATGAGTAGTATCATTTTGATTAGGATTTCCTTATCTAGACGATCCACCTTGATTGATGAAAACATGAGTTTATGCCTTTGATTATGAGACTAATAGCTTTTGGATATAATCTTAGAGAAAATATTATTTCTAACTTGATGTTATCCATTTATCCTTTCATTTCAAACTTTATACTAATCATTTATCCGTTCATTTCAGACTTGAAACTTGTCATTCTCTCTTCATTGCAAACAACATATTATGCATACCTTATTCCAAATGGCATATTTCTTCATCTAATAAAGATAGTATCATATTTGAAGTCTCACTTGATACAAATTCTAAGTCAATATCCTTATTGTTAGGAGTTTTTCCTAGTATGTAGAAATCCTTATCTCATCCTCTAATCTACAACCCCATTATTATGTTGCCAATAATAATAATAATACATTCAAAATAAATCAAAATAATCTTAAAAAATTGCTATAACTTATCTTTTCTCACTATTTTGAAAAATCTTCAGAAAACATGTTGATTTGTAGTCGGGAGTGAATTTGGTAGAAACCCTACTTTCACAAAAAACTCCTTCAAACCTAGTTCAAATGATCTTAAATATGGAAGCTTCAATATGTCTTTGATAAACTCTAGATTTTAGTGTTTTTTTACTAAATTAAAAGAGATGTACAAATTACAATCGGACCTCTTAAATTAAAAAAAATCGCCTTATTTTTTTTCCTTTTGGATGCCAACATCATACTCTAATACCACATGTAATGAAATTATTTTCAAAAGAAAAGAATAAATTAGAAATAAATTACACATACTTGATAAAAATAAGTAACTTTGAGGGGTGAAACCTCCAAAATTCTCCAATAAGAACACAATTAGAATATGATGGTAATAAACTAAACACCACTTTGTATATACCATACTTGTGCCATGGATGTCACTTAAGCCAACCTAACTACCTATAATAGACTATATAAATGATTATATAACTTAATTAAGGGTTATGCTAGCCACAAGTTAACAACACATATCCTAATACAATCAATGGGTTAAGGGAAAGGCATGCATGAATCATTGGTCTTCATTATCTCTTCAAATAGACATGGAAATTGAGTCAAAAGTTGCTAAATCTTGTACCATCTAATCATCATATTACCTAAACTTAAACTTTTTGAATAAATGATGTGCTATGGAAGGGGTGTGTAGTAATGATCTCAATGATTTGATCCTTTGGAATTGTTTACAGATATTAATGATCCGAGTCAAAGATGTGTTGTCATAGGCTCCAACAAAGGTGACAGTGATGGCCGAAGCAACTAACATTAATACTAGGTGGAAAATTAAGTACAAAGGCTTTGTTCCCACCCATGCACAATATGATGTAAGGAAAATAGCATCAATGCTTATCTTCTAGTGTTAGACTTTGGACCACCCTTTCAATTTTCTATAGACGCACCCAACGTTATTACCAACTGTGAATGGTGGATCTAGACTTGCACAAACACAAAGAACAATCACACAATTAGTCCATTATGCAAGTTAAATCAACATTCCCCATGTAATTCATTTGAAATGCAAATAAACAAGAAATAAGTGAATAATACAATAAAAAAAGTTATTAAATCCTATCTAATGCAAACAAACTCTCAATCCCATGGGGGAATTAGTGTCATTTTGACGTGGAAAATGGGCTTTTCCCAATCCCTTGTAAGCTTGAATAATGATTTGATGCTCCTTGGTGAAATTTTTTCATAACCTATCTATGAAATGATAAAAATGGATGAAAATGGATGAAAATGGATGGACTTGCTCAATACATGAAGATGAATTCAAATGCCTAAGCTTGTGGATGAAATTGTGGATCCAAATGAGCATGGTGATCTTACATGGATTGTGGATGATAAAATACAATAGAGAAGGCTTGTATTTATAACAAAGAAGGATGGAGGATTGAAGAATAGGATGAATGTGGGATTAAATATGGACCAATGGCATTGTGCCACTTGTAAAGATGCTAATGGAAGGAGGTTGAGCACATTTTGGTCAATGTGCATGATGAATGCCATTAGATTCAAATTTGAAATTTGAAAGTGACATGTTGGAGGGAGAAGAAAATGGAGTAAATGCCACTTGATTGAAGGAAAAGGACATGTAAGAGGCCTTTAATGCCTTGTTGGATGGACAAGTACCTTTGGGGGGAGATTTCAAATTTGAGGAATATTCCATCTTTTGATGCCTTTTTGAATGAAAATTGAAGATTTATAAATTAATTAAATTGATTTTCATGAGCAAGTTGCAAAAGCTAGAGGATTTGAGTGATTAAGATTAAGATTAATTAAGATTTGATTAATTTAAATGGAGATTAGCTAATTTGACAATTTGATTCAAATTTTAGGATTTAAATAAATCAAAGTGAGAGGAATAATGAATTTAGACTTAATTAAATAAAGTTTTTGGTTTATTTAATAAAAGATGGATGATGTTAGATCAAATCAAATAAAGATTAATTAATTTAATTTAATAGAATGACTTTAGAGATTTAATTAAATAAAGTGAATTATTTAATTAAAGAGGGACTATAGAAGCTAATGAAATAAAATGATTTATTTAATTAATAGGAGATGATGACTTAATTAGATAAAAAATTGATTTATTTAATTAAGAGGTGAAATGTGATGAATTTAATCAAATAAAGATTATTCGATTAAATGGTTAACAAAGGATATGATTCAGGACGAAGCAGTGTTAGTAAACTCAGGATTAGGTGTATAGGACCAATCTGTACACATTTTTCGTGTCTACACCAACCTCTAAGTTATAATAGGTTTGATGTGCATTATGGCATTTCATTATATTGTTGTTGTGATGTAATTTGTTAAACCATCTCATGCACTTGTTGAATTTGTTGTTGGAAAAAAATCATCTTATCCACTTCCTTATCCAATGTGTGTGACTAGGTGGTTGTCACAACTGGTGGGTGGTATGATGGGGTCCAACTGACTAGAACCAATGACATGTATGAAATGGATTATGCCCCATAGAACTTTTAAGTTACTAGAATAGATTTTGGTATAGGTTGAGGAACAAAATTTCAATTTGAGAGTTTCTCATTTTGTTTGGACCATTCGACACTTTTTGTAGAATTTTGCAATCCAAGTTAGAGTGATGTTATATCTTCAATTAGATGTGGAAACTAATTCTAAAGTTGCTAAAAGTTGCACCACTTAGCAAAATCATCATATTGTCTAACCTTGACAACTTTTAAATAATGGGTGTGTTTCATGACAAGAGTGCATAACAGTGGCCTCAATGATTTGATCCTTTAGATTTTTTTCGTAGATTTTCCATGTCCAAATCAAAGAGATGTTAAGTTGTTGTAGGTTTTAGTGAAGGTGGAAAGTATGGCTTGAAAAAATCAAAACTAAGTACTAGGTGAAGGCACTAAGATGGAAATTCAATTACAAAGACATTGTGTTAAGGCAACAAATAAGGTGAAACTTATGAAGGCATTCTCCAACTAGTTAAGGAGCACAATATAGAGGTTTGTTCTTTTAATGTAATCCATTAAAGCACTCTTTCTATAGATGCATCCCAAACTTAAATTGCTAACCTAGTTATGAGATTTGTGATATGCATTGTGGCACACTATGTATTTATTTTGATGTTGTGTAAGAATTTGCTAATATTTCTCATACATTTATTGAATGTATTTCACAAATATCTTTGTCTAACAATTAGGGGAGAAGGATTGATAATTGTGTGGGTTAACCCTGTGATAAAATGACACGTGAAATCATATAAGACCATAATTATTTTATAGAAGATAACATGAACTCTTTTTTACTTATAATTAAGATTTAAAAATATAAATTATCATAGAACTTGCCATATCAATAAATTTAGTAAAAGTTAATTAATTTTTTTTTTTTTAATATGACCAAAATTTATGCAATAAAAAGTGAAACACCTAGAGTTGAACAAAAAAAATACAAAAAAAAATCATTTATAGATAAACCAACATCGTACTTAAGTAGTCTTTTCACTTAGATAATGATACACAATCTGTTTTTTGTGTGAGAGTGGGATCAATTTACTTAACCTAGTTCCAAAAAACTCGATGGAAGAGAGTGCTTGAGTATTGTCTTGCAACCGGTGGCTTTTAGGCATTATTGTCTATTCAACTAGAGTATTTATTAATTAAATGAAAATCATAATATAAGAGATTTTTCATTTTTAATTAATTAACAAATAGGAGCAAAAATACATTCTTGCCATTGGATAGACAGTTTCCCTTTTAGTCTGCTCCATGGTCCACCTGATGATCATGGTCCCTGTGTAAATATTTGACCTCTTATTGTTATCCATTTGAAGCATCGAGCTCTTATTGTTATCCATTTGAAGCACACAAATGAGATTTTGTCAATTTTATTAGAGAAATTGCAATTGTGCCACTAGAGATGAGCTTTTGGATGGCTTTTCGTTTTAGATTGCAGGAATCGGGTAGCCTCCAGTGCGCGGGTAAACTTTTTTCACGACCAGCGACCAGTGACGGTGCGACAATGCCATCCGATACTATGGGGATGAGGGGAGACTGGATCTCATGACCTCTTGCCTCCAATAGGATGTTTTAGCCAATCAAACCAGGACCCCACCCCGAACCTCTAGATGTTGTGCAAGCGTCTTGAACTGACACCCAAATCAAAAGCCATTCAAGGAAACCAGGATTACCACAGGGTGTTTCAGTTTTGTTTGGGGGTTTGCGCACTCTACACTTGCATCCGCAGGTCTCAGATTCGATACACACGCCATGACGAACAAGGTTGCTACCAAACCGAAGAATGTCATTGCCATAATGGCTTTTAAAGCAGAGGTTTTGAATTCTTAGTTTTCGCTGAGAAGGGCTTTGGAATTTTCAGGGCAATCAGAAGAAAGAGTTTCCATTGATATACTTTTGTCTCTTTAAAGCTTACTGGCTGGGGACAGCTGCTGTTCAATTTGTGTATGACATATGTTTATTTATCATCTTCTTCTGTTAAAATCCACTGAAATATTTTTCTCATACATTTGTTTGCGGCAGCCAAAAAGACAAAATACCTCTGCTGTGGTGTACTGTGTGTTTAAATGCAGACCACAATGAACGATATAGTATTCTGTTAACAATTTCATTGTCCATACTTAGATTAGCACGTAAATAAAAGCCAAAGTTTTTACCAGAATGTAAATAAAGCTTAATTTTATTTTTAAGGTTACATCATCAACAAGCCAGGCTAAGAATAAACATGATATCACATATCAGAAAAAACAACTAAAACCCTGGGATGAACAAGAATCCACATATCCAATATTATATGGAGGAAGCTTACCTTTAGTATATTGGAATCTAATATAATTTTCTAGGGATTTTTATATATTATTTATAAGGTCGTTTTGCTATTGAATATAAGAGTACAAGTTATAAAATGAAATTGTTTTCAATTGAGAATTTAGATATCAAAAATAAAATCTTGTTGAATGCAATCAAGAATTTTTTTATTAAAATAACTAAAATAAAAATACACAATATTATACAAATATGTAACATATTTGACTCAAATTCAATAAATGGAGCCAAACATATTGCCAAGCCTTGATTAAGGATTGAGCCCATGGTGAGATGAAATCAATGAATTATGTGAAATGCAGTAGAGTTGCACTAATAACTCTTAAGGATGCTTTGTTGATTTGGTAGTATGACTGGATTAGATGAATTACAAGCGGAAATCTGAATGCATAGTTTGTTAATTCATGCTAATCTTCTCATACATTGATTGAATGCGGGGATGGAATATATATAAGTTGAGAGCAACTTTGTATTTAGAATATATACATGTAATGCTACATTGCTCTAAAGTAGTTTAACAACATTTTGATAGAAAAAAAGTTACATGCAGTCCAATTTAAAAACTTTCAAGAAATTCAATATTATAAACTGTGGAAATTTAATAATCTTTAAAAGATGTGAATAATTTATAGCATTTATAAACATATAGATTTCAATAGTTTAGGAAGTGATCTTATAGAATCTTTTTTAAGAACTATATTTTGTGGAGCAGGGGTCTCATAAGATAATAAAAAATGGTAAGAGGATAAATTATAATTTTGTGCAGAAAAATAGGAGTTTGTTTTCTAGATTTTAAATTTTAGATTTTCAGAAGGTGTCTTTGGGATGGAGCTGAAAATTTTCCCCACCAACATAGAAGATTTTGCTGCTGCATGTTTTGATTAAGATAAATGGGGAAGGGCCTGAACCCATTACAGAACAGTCATAAAGGCAAAAAAGAAAATCTGACAAAGGGTGAGACAAGGAAAAACAATGAACAAATCACGTCTCCCAAAAAGAAAGACAAGAACCAACTACAAAGAGAACAACAAGACCAGCAAAGCTTTTGACCAGAACAAGGAACCAAAAACTAGTTTTGGAAGGGCCCAAAACCAACAAAAGATAATCAAGGTGGTTTGAACCCAAACTTCAACAAAGGCCTCAAAAGAAGGGCAAGGAATAAAAATTCCAACCATTTTTGGGGGGAGAAAACACATCCGACAGGCGACCAATCACATCATCAAGATTTCTCTTAACCTTGCAAGAAACACCATTTCAAAGAAAAAAAATCGATTTCTTAAAAAACAGTTAATTTTTTTAATATTGATTGCTGATAAAAAATCAAGTGACAATAGACTCTTTAAAATTTGAAACTTTCTTAATATTATCAAATTCATAAGACATACTCCTTATAAAAGCTACTAAAATTTCTTTTAAATTTTTTAAGAAGCCCCCTCTATAAAGCCCCTACCTTGAATGGCTTGTTAAATTTTCTCAAATAATATTAAAAATTATTTAAAGAAGAGTACTGTTGATAAGAGGCACAGTGCTTGTAGGGACAGCCTTCAGACAAAATCAAAGCTACATTGAAAGAAAAAGTTAGTATGGTTTTTTTAACAAATATCAAAATAAATTAGAAAAAGAGAATAAACCTGCTGTTCAAGCTCTTTCCTATTCACTGAAGTCTGCTGTGTGAATCAAAGACTTGTACATAGTTCACCTCCTTTTGTGTAGATGGTGAAAACATGTCTTAATTAGATCACCAGAGTTACAGCTGTGCATCATAGGCAAATCCAATGCAGTTCTGATGATCTAATTAAAGACATGATCCCAACACATACAACTGCATCTACACTCTTTTATAAATAAATTCACAATCAAAGAAATGCATAAATAATCCCAAACACTTGCTTCCTAAATAAACGAACTGAAAATGATTTGGGTGTTCCATGAATATGGAGCCTGAATTTATAGAGCTATGCATGCAATTTTTCTATGGAAATTTTATCCACATGTCATCAAGAATACTGCTGTCACTATTATTCTTATTCATCTTCTGTTGCTGCTGCTCCATTCTGCAAATGCAGAAATTATGGTTATGTATGCTAAATTTGGATCTGCTACCTCTGGTGGGCGTGATAACCAAAATAATTCAAAGACTAGCCATGGCTTATCTTAAGATTTTTGAAGAAAGTATATTGGGGTCTTTCTATAGTACTCAACTCCTGGTCAAAACTGGAGATTGCATTTTATTTTGATTGATTTATTATATCACAAAAATAGATATGATATTATAGAGGAATTTAGTATTAGTAGAATAATGTGGTTTTAGTATCATTTAAATCTATTATTGATTAATTAAAGGTACAACATTTTCATGGTTTATTATAGTGAATAAAAGTGGTTTTTAGAAAATTGTGTAAATTTATTAAGGATTAGGGTGTGATTCAAAATATATGGATGTAGGGGCGGGGGTCCTGGTTCAATTGGCTGAAGTATCTTGTTGTAGGCAAGAGGTCACGAGGTCCAATCTCCCCCCATCCCCATGGTAATGGAGGGTGTGTTACGTGATTCCTCCAATCTAACAAAATTTGTTTATGACATGATAATTTATAAACAATTACAAAATGCTTTGGGTGCTTGCACTCTTCTCAACAACATTCATATCTAGTCACATCAAAATTTTGATATGACATATGCTAAGTTATTAATTTCACTTTAAATGTGTTTTTCCCTAAGTTATTAATGACATCTATCAAGGAAAGAGGTTTGAGCATATTGTATGCAAGGATTTATCAATGTCATTACCTAAATGTCTATTATAGGATGTGGATGCATTCTAGTTCCATCAAAAACTTTGTAACAGTAAAAGAGGTTGCAATACATAAACTAATTTTCAGATGTGTTGCAATATTTAGTTTTAACTCTACTACAAAAAAAATTGCTTTGACAAGGATGAGTCACTACATAACCCTTGTTTAACCCAACAATGATATGATTTTTTTTTTAATTACATATTGTGAAATGATTATGAATTTTTGAACAAGTAATGGATTTTTTTTTTAATAAGAATTGGGATCTAATACTTTTAAGCACTATCCCAACTACTAGACCCTACCCAACTACTCACCAATATCTCCTAACCTCTTATGTGCTTATAAGTAGGTGATTGTGGCCCAAAGAATTCACTTAATAAACCAATGACATAGCACGTGCATTCATATGGTACTAATAAACACCCCTATTTTCATTACTACCCCTAAAATTATATTTGTTATACCCCTCTACATATATTAATATAATTAAAATACCTCCCTATATTCACCATGTATTCAATGTACCTAAATTTTATATGACATTTTTCTTCTTATTATTACTACTCTATCAACTAAGGGCACTTCCTACACCTACATTTGACTCAAAACCAATTTTGTTTTGCATCCCCTACACCAAAGCCTCGACATAAACAACCTAGATGAGTTATGACAAATATGCCATCATGTAAAAAGTTTTGATTTAAAAGTAGGTATACATCTTAATGCCTAAACCCTTGTTGCCCCAACTTTGTCAATGGATCTCCTCATTAACATATATCTTAATCATAGTGTACATATTAATTTAAATTATAATGGAAGGGTTTTAGAGATACTTGGTGATTTTTTGGTTAGAGTTATAGAATTATTAAAAGGCGTCCAATAACTAGTTTTATAAAAATTGGGTAGGGTTATATTAAACCTAAATGATCTTGGTTTACCATTCTTTCTATATTTAATTGCATTAGAGATGATATAAACATTTGCCTCTAGAATTGTAAGACTTTGACACAATACAAGACTATGTGGTGAACAAAAAAGGTAGTTTCACAACCCTCACAAAACCAATATAATGAATGTCATTTCCTCTCATTGACCTAAGAAAATTGATTTTTTTATTAAAGTAATTATTGTTTAGTAATGGTGAATTAACTTTTAATTGTAAACTTTAATATAGTCATTCTGACTCTAGGATAGATTTCATAATATTCCTTTTTCTTTATTAGTTTATTCTTTTAGTAATGCCCACTCTTTTGTTTGCCTCATGTGTTCTTTCTAATTCATATGACATATGTTTTTGATATTAGGGAAAAGCAGATTTTGAAGGGATCCGTAACCCTTTACAACAAGAAAAACCAGGTTGCAAAAAGGATAGCCTGCAGCCAACAAAAAATCAGCACCCAAACAAAAACCATCAAGAATTACAATTAGCACTTTTCTTGTGGGAGCGAAGAGTCATATCGAAAGAAGGCCGTGAAGATTTATCTTTTTTACCCTTGACAGTAATCCATCCTTCTTCCACCTGCGTAGCCATACTATGCCACACCTTCTTAATATTTTCATGATGATGAAAGCCAACAACCTTACACAGTAATTCATATGACATGTTATTTTGAGTGTTTCATCAGTGTATTATGTGATTCCTGTATTGTGATCCATTGCACCAGACTTTTTGATGAGGCTTGTTGTACCATCAAGGTGTTGCTATGGTGTATTATGGATTCTTTTGTGGAGATGCTCGTATGACTATTAAGGTGTTTCTAATGAGGTTTTATATTGGCATTATATTTTTGACTATCCATTATGGTATGCATATGTTGCACCCATGTATTTTAGATCATTTCAATATTTTGGCATTATTTGATATTTTGATTTTGTATTTTATTTCCGAGATCATGCTAGTTGTAGATGATTTATAATATATGTGATGATCTGATACCATGTTATGATTTATACCATGTTGGCTGGATTTTATTGCTTCAACTAGTATTATGTGGAACAAGTATGCTTGATGTTTGAATTGAGTGCAAAAAACTATGTGTTAGACCAATGGTTGACATGTGGAGAAGTCAACATGGATTCCATTTATTCATCTTACCCTTCTTAGCCCTTGTGAATACCTGTGTTAACCTTCATCCAAATTGATGGCGATTCAAAAATGTGTATGTTGTGAAAACCCATAAAGTGTAGTTGATTCCTTTGTGTGTGTTTAATTTATCTTTTTTGTTGCATTTAAGGTTACTTCAAAATGTTTTTTATGTGTTTGTAGAATATTTAACGCATGCATAAAAAAGATAATATTTATGCATTAGTTAGAAAAAGGTATATTGCATTACTATATTTTGGTAGAAGAAATTAAGTGTATTTAATTATTCATTTGAAATGAAATATTTGACTTAATCAAATAATTGCTAGTTGAAATATAATTTACTAAGTTGATTTAATTTCCTACCTATGGAAAGGTATTTGTGAACGGGTGAAAATGTAGGTTAGAAACGAGCAACAAACAAAAGAGTGCAAGAAAACAAAGATTAACACCCTACACCTCAAGATTGGGCAAATGATTAACTGAACAAAACAAAATGGAACATTTTACCTTGTTGAGTTGTCTTTTGGTTGGCCCTTAATTGTTGACGCGATATATGCTTCTCTTGATGGAAAAAAAGGTATGATTGAGATGCAATATGGATGGAAAATAGATGGAAATGTTATGGTGTATGCAAGGAAATAGAAATTCTAGCTAAGTATGGTTCAAGTGTAAATTTTGCAAGAGTTTGGTTAGCACAAATGATCTCCCCTAAAATGAGGGAAAAAAGGGGGTATTTATAGATAATTTTGAATTCTCTAGAGAAATGGATGGTTGAGATTAAACCAACAAGGCCAAGATGTAGGGTTATGGTGAGTTGAGAACTCACAAGCCCTCACATGTTGACATGTGGCATGTGAAGTGGCTTGAAAAAAATGATGTGTAAATGAAGTGGAAGGAGGGTACATGAGGTGGAAGAAGGACAAGTACTTTGCAAGTACCTTGGGGGATGAGAAGATTTTCTGAAAAAAGAACTTTTTGTCCCCAAGTGGGAATGAAAGTGACTTTTGAAATTTTTTAGAATTTCTCAAAAATCCCCATGGGAAAAGGGAAAGTAGTTGGAGAAATAAAAAATCTCATGGACAAGATAAGGTTTGAAGCCTTTGTCCACAAGTGACTTGATGTGACAAGTCAAAAGATTCTAGAAGATGCATGGGAAAAAGAGATTCTAGGAGGAATAAATGTGAATATAAAATTCACATGGGGAAGAGGGTCAATGCCAAAAAAGGAAAATGAAAAAATTGACCTAAAAGGGGTGCTAAATGTGGCTAGTGACCTTGATTAAGATTGTGCAAACATATGATTAGGATAATTAATGAAGAATTAGAGGCAAGTGGCAAATGTTCGAGGATGTGACATTAATCTTGATTAAGTGGTGCACATCTTTAATCATGGATAAATTAAATTAATCCTGATTAGGAGAGGGTTATGGAAAATATGACAAGAAGAGAGAAAGTGAGGAATTAAAAATTAATTTAAATTCCAAGAAGTCACATGACTAAATTAAATAAAGAGGTATATTTATTTAATTTAGAGAGGAAAGAATGTAAAAGTATTTAATTATTAAATTAAACACCTTTAGGAACCTTATGTAGGACATGAAATATTAATTAGATGAATGATTTAATTAATACAAGGAAAGAGGATGAAATAAATGAGTAAAAAGATGAATAAGGAGACGAGTTTGACCATATGGAAGTGGTCAAATTTGGATGCCTACAATATTAATTATAATTAAATTAGCATATGGTATATTTTATCATTTTTAATTATTATTAAAATGTATTGTTGGCCCACTGAATAATTGAAATAAAGAAAATAAATGAAAAAGCAAAAGATAGAAAAGAAGGCTCTTTTCCTCACTTATGTATTTTTGTATTTTCTTGTCCAAAACCCTCTCGAAAAAAATGAATTGGAAATAAATAATGAATAGATTGGCTTGAAGTTGGATGTGAATTGTGTGTGCTTAGAATGGCTTGGAATTGCTTGCAATTGGGTGGAGTATTGGCTTGTGTTTATGCTTGCTCAAGAGGAGATTTCCTTCATGGTTGCAAGCTTGAACAATGGTAAGTTGTTAATTTTAATTGAATTTTATATGGATTATTTTTAATTGACATGCCCACATTAAGTGTAGGCATATTGCCTTGCTATTAGAAGAATGAATTAGCTTCAATTTGTAGTTTTAATTTATGTTTTTTAATTTTTGAAAATAGATGTTTTGAGGTCAAGATATGGTAAGATTTTCTATAATCACGGGTATTAGAAATTTAGAAAAAATTGATTGTGGAAGAAGGTTGTGCATTTTTAAATCAAAAGGATATCTTTGAAATTTAGAAATTTCTTCTAATTTATTCTAAGTTTAAATTTTTTGGGGAGTTCAAAGTTATCACATGATTTCATTAATGTAGTCTTGATGATTTTTATGGTTTTAACCTCTTGGAAGAAAAATTAAAAATAAGGGCATTTTAGACCTCATATGAATGAATTATTTTGTGAAATGAGTTGTCTCCATAATGTTTTAGAATTATGCATCTTTAGGCAAAGTGTTATGAAGTTTTGTATTGGTTTACACATCATGCCCACTTTATAAATTTAAAGTGTTAAAATTTTAGGTTGAGGTCTAGGATAGGTAAGGAGTGGTTTCCAATGTTTGTTAGGACCCCAAGTGGTCTAAGGATAGAATTGGAAAAAGTTATCAATTAAGTAAAAATAAATAAAAATTGATTGGATAATTAAAATGAACTACGATGATTGGTCTATAATAACCAAGGGATCTTGTAGAGGGTTGATATGAGTATAAGGGACATGCTACACTCTAGGAGTTTCTAAATATTGTCAACTAGGTATCCTCATGGGGTGACAAGGATATATACCTAATTTTCTCATAGTCGTAAAGTTACTATGATGGCACTCCTTGGCTTATGCCCAGAATTATCATCCTTCCCTTTGTAAAGTTTTATATTGAACATGATTTGTGTTCATTTATGCATATGCATCAATTAATGTGCATGCCACTTGTAATATTATGAGAATTGATGGGCATGTGTGCCCTGTATTGCCTTATGCTTGATTGGGTGTGGGTTGCCACATGTGATTTTGTGTAGTTTGATTGGTGTGTGTGTGTGTTTCTATGTATTCTTTGTATGTGTGAGCCCTAGCCTTGATAACATTGCACCCATGATCTGCTTTGTAGCTTGAGGGTTTCCTAGAATGGCATAAAAATTTATCATTCTTGATTATAATAATATGGTTGGGAGGGCTCTAGGAAAATTCACCGCCAATAATTCACCTCCAACAATTCATCGTCGTGGAAAATTCACCACCAACAATTCATTGCTGTGGAAAATTCAGGTCACCGGTAATTCATTGCCATGGATAATTCATTGCATATACAATTAGGAAATTATTGGTGGTGAATTTTCCACGGCGATGAATTGCTAGTGGTGAATTTTCCTAGAGATGAATTTGTCATGGCGATGAATTGTTGGCGATTAATTTTTGGAGGTGAATTGTTGGAGGTGAATTTTTTTGAAGCCGGTTGGGCGATATGTAGCATTCCTCATTGGTCCATTCTTAAAGATTTCTTAGGATCCAGAAGAATTCTTGGTTCAACATTTTATGTTATGATTTATAATTATTGGAGCATTTTAGAGGTGGCTAAATATTGGCATAACAATATTTGTTTTATCATTTATGTTTTGGGGTACAATTCTTCCATGTTTTGAAAGTAGCATCTCCCTTATAATTATGTTATGCACTTTCATTTAATCATCTATTTTAATCTTTGTAAATGGGGTCCATGAGACCTTTGTACTTAGTGCATAGTTGTACTTTATGTACTTTATAATATGGGTTATGATTCATCCATGTTTAAGATGAAACCCTTTAAAATAAATTAATCATTGTTATCGATTGGTATTTTTGCACACCTCATCTTGTGAGGGTGTTGGCATATTTGTAACATTGAAATCATGACAATTGTGTATGTTTGGATTAAATTATTTAATGTTGCAATTATGATTACAGAGGCTTACATGCTAGATTGTATTATTCTCACATAATGGATGTTTGTTCCATCTTTTCTTTTGGCATGTGTCAACACTGTTGTCAAATGTGTATTTTGTCATGTTTTTGTTTATAGTTGTTTCCCTTGTGTTAAGGAACTAGTGTTTTCTTACCTCATTCTTTAGGAACTATCATTTGGGAGGCTCTTTTGTGGCCAAGTTAGTGTTGACAATCTCTCGAGATTTTTCCTTGAATCCTTTTATAACAATCATAAATCGAGGAAGTCATGCCTCATTGAGTGAAGTGAGTGCATGGAGGAATTGAATGAATAAGATGAAATTTGAGGATTTACCCAGTCAAAATTGAGTTTGGGTCAACACGAGGACTTGGAACTAAAAAGGTTCAAGTTTTGTGATGAAGTCTAAGATTTGCTTTTGAAAATAATTTCACGCTTACTTTTGTGGGCCATCAGTTATGGGCATCAAGAAGGATCGAGTACTTGGAACCTTGGTTGCATGTTGGTGAAGTGGACATCAAAGTTAGGATTATGTCTATGTTTGGGTTTAAGTTTGGTCCCCACATTGTGGAAGTACATGGTGGATCACAATAGCCAATATGGACTTGGAATTAGGGAACAAATCCCAAATACACATGAAGACCTAATATTTGAACATTAAGGTGAATTGGAGGGTCATAGTAGGTCACAAGGATTGAGATGAAGTAGGGACTTGAAACCAAAGGTTCCAAGTTTTGATAGAGGTTTTATACCCATGGAACTATAAAGAGATTTTTGTGTTGTATTGTGAGGTTCAAAGGGTAGATGAGACTTAGGACTTGAGAACAAGTCCCATGTCTACACATGAACCTAAATTCTATGAAAGATATTTTCACAATGGTGTTGTGAGACTTGAAGATTAGGTGGAACTTGGAACAAGTCCCAAGTTCAAGCAAGAGCTTGAGGTCTATGTGTAAGTTTGGACAAGATTGTATAATGAGGTGGATAGCAATATGTGGAAAGGAATAGGGACTTGGAATAAAGTTAAAAGTCCATATTAAATTCCAATTTTTGACTCACCTATAGGTTTATTGTAAAAACATAGAATGATATTTTTTAGCATTTCTCTTGTTGTAACCCAATGAAAATTGGAGGGTGGCTTGGTAGAGATGTTAGGAGGGTGTTCCAATGGTTTTGGAATTATTGTCTCTCTTTCATGCCTCATTTTTCATGTCAACCATGGTGTTTTTAAGTCTCCTACTTCTACCACCATGTATTGTGCATTGGTGTGCATGTCAAAGGCATCATCACATGTTGTTATGACACCTTGAGCATGTGTTAGTGTTGTGTGGCTTGATTAATACCACTTTTGTATAATTAAAAAAATGATTAGTCATATTTTCTTTGTTATTGTCTTGAGCAAAATATTGGGGCATTACATTTTTTAATCCCACATTCATAAAGTGGCTTATCACCCTTCATGTAAACATATAAGTAAGCTCTCACTTATTATTTTATTAATGAATATTTTGGTAATGTTTTTGTGCTCTATTTTTTGTAATATGGTATTAAAACTTAGCTAGAGCTTCAAAAACTATGAGAGTGTGTGTTCTTAGGGATTGCTATTGATAGAGAAGAATCAATGGATCACTAGTATCATAGCAAAGAGCCAAAAGGATTCATACAATAGATCATATGGAATCATGCTGGTTTAGGAAAAATGTGCAAGGATTTATAGTTGAATATTGCAAAAGAATGAAAATTTTAGTTTTTTTAACAAGTAAAATCATGTAGTTTATCTTAAGGGTGGAATCATGCCAAATTTATTTTGGAAGAAAATCAAGATTTTTTCTTGGTAAAAATTACTTTTTTAAAAGGAAAAATCGTGCTTTTTTTGTTGTAAAAATCATGTGCCTTTTTCATAAAAAAATGTGAGTAGATTTTTTTTTATCATTTATGGGAATTTTATTTCTTGAAACTTGCCTCTCTTTTTTATGTAAAATCCTGAAAGGGTTTTTAGCCATTGCAATGTTGGGTCAACTAGGGTTTTCTAGTCATAATTATTAAAAATGTGATTCATGCACATCACTATAGTTGGATACCTTTTTTTAATATGTAGCTAGGGAACAAGGTTTGACACTTCCATTTTATAGGCTTTTTTCTAGTAGCTAGGAAAGTTTTGTGGAAATAATTTGTAGGTAGAAAGGGTTGATATCAATGATTTTATTTTTGTAAGAAAGTATCATTTTTTGGTCTTACTCTAGGATTACAAGTTTTAGGAGGAAAGAATAGTATAAATGGCCTATTTAGCCAACACCAAGTTGGAAGGTTACCAAAGGTTTTTAGTAAAAAATACAACACATGGAAGCAACATATGTTGATATTTCTTTAATACAAATGCCTTGAAAAGATCATCCTTGGTAAAGATTCCCATCTAGGGACCATGGGTAAAGACTAGGACAAGTTTGATCAATGTGAAAAAGAAGCAGCCATGTTGCTTATAAATGAAATACTTCCCCAACTATAGTTAGGTATGACTTTAGCCAAAAATTGGAAGCATTTGCGAGATCTACATGAGACTTTAAAGAAGGGTAGAGCCTTACTTTTGAAAAATATATTATTTTTTATCGCAATGGATGCGAAAGTGTCCCTGTAGGAGCATTTACTCAAGATCAATTATATTAGAGATTGATTGTCAGTCATTGATTGGAAAATAGAACAAGAGGAAATGTTGTTAATCATGCTAAAAATATTACCACATACTTATAAATATTTTATTGAGGCCCTAAATATCACCTCTATGAATTTTGACTTGAATTTTGAATATTTGTGTAATAATCTCTTACAACAAGATACATGGAAAAAGTATTTTGATGGTAGTAATCAGAAAGAGGGTTTAGTATAGGAATTTACAACGGAAGACAAGGGCAAAGGAAAATGGTCATAGAACAAACAACAAAACAATAATAAATATGCATCAAAGAATTTAAAAAATATCATGTCATTATTGTGGTAAGATAAGTCATATAAAGAAGCACTACATAAAATGTTGGCTGATCAAAAATCCAATTGAAGAAGGCCTCAACAAAATTCTCATATTGTAGAGTATTTAGAGGAGTCAACCTTCTATATTTTAATGGCCAAAAGAACCAACAAATTAGTCCAAGTCATTTGCATGGAACATAAATTTAGGAGTATCACACCACTTCACCAATGAACAAGACTGGTTCATGGTGTACACTACTTGATTTGATTCAATGATCTTCAATGGTGGGGAGTACATGGTTTTCAATAGTTGAAATGTGCAAATATCCTCTACTACGATTTTTTTTTCTCAATATGTACTATGTTCCAAGAATGGAGCTTAATCTACTCTTAGTAACTCAAATTACATAATCCATTTCCCTAATATAGGTTTCATATTTAGCAAAAATAAATTCTACATAGTTGACAAGGAGACCAAGAAGACTATTTCTCTTGGTATAGAAGATCATTGACTATATAGATTGGTTGATACTAGATATGTCACAGAGCATGCATTGATAACCAAGAGTGTGCCTGGCATTTTACACTTTGGCATCAATGTTATAATAATCTCAATCTATCTTAGCTCTCTTATTTGGCTCATGAGAATTTGGTGGATAGACTTCCTAACATATAACAATAGATACAAGGTTTTTGTGGATCTTTCTAGATAGGGAATCAACACATAAATCTCTTTGATGATGGACAAGTTTAGAGAGCCAAGAGATTCTTACAAGTGGTTCATGCAAATATTTGTAGATCAATTAACACATCTATCACTAGTGCTAGGTATTTTCTTTTGTTTGTTGATGGTTTAGTAGGAAAGTATGGGTGTATTTTCTAAAATTAAAATTAAATATTTTTAATAAATTTAAATAATTCAAAGCATTAGTAAAAAAGAGTCGGGTTGTAACATAATCACTCCTAGATTTTATAATAGAGGAGAATTATGATTAAAATAATTCATTAACTTTTGTACTAAAAATGACATAAAAAGATAGTATACTACAACCTACACTCCACGACATAATGAAGTAGTTGAGAGGAATAATTGTGCTATCATGGAGAAGATGAGCTGCTATATGATGGACAACAAGGATGTTCCCAAGAGGTTTTATGCTAAGGAAATATATATAACAATATATATAACAATATATTTTCTAAACATATTTCCAACATGGGTGGTGAAGGTCAAGACTGTCGAAGAAGCATGGTCTAGGAGGAAGCCCAAAGTAAGCCATCTTAAGGTCATTGGTTATATTGCATATTCTTGGATTCTAAATAAGAAGAGGACCAAGTTATATTATAATAGTAATAAAATAATTCTTATTAAAGGGTACAAAAATAATCATGTCTTATAGGTTGATTCATGTTGACTCTAAACACTTGACTTTTAATCGATGTCATGATTAATGAAGAAGTTAGAACTTTTCAAGCTTCTCCTAAATTCAATGTTATCAAACAGAAATGTTGTGGCTAAGGATTTAGGTATATATTGCAATTTTAATTGTAGCCTTATCACTGAAGGACATTGTGAGATCACAAGGAAGTATAGGAATTAACTTGCAGCCTTGACCCTTTGTACATATGTAATTCATGCTATAAAAAGAGAAGTTTAATATACTTCTGCTATCAAAATCTACCCAAAGAATAAATTTGCAGAAGCAAACAATTTTAAAGTAGAGGCCAAGATAATTCCCAAGGAACTAAATCATTGCAAATCCTCGTGAACCTGCCTGAAGCTACATACCAATGTAGTGAACCTTAAGAACAACAATGTGTTGCAAGATGTGCACCCTTGGTCTCCTTGTGTTGTGCAATGTAGCGCTTGGGTTTGTGACATGGCTTAACCGCCTCCCGTGGATTCATCAACTTGGCGGTTGTATCGGGCATTAACAGGTTGATTTTTGGTGCAACGACAACTATCTATGCAACAATTGGTATCAGACCCATGTCACGAGTTCAAACCCCTCATTTGTGCTAGGGGGGATGGTTGCAAGGTGTGCACCCTTGGTCTCCTTTTGTTGTGCAGCATAGCACTTGGGTTCGAGACATGGCTTAATTGCTTCCCGTGGATTCATTAACTCTGGCGGTTGTATCGGACATTAACAAATCGATCTTTTGATGCAACAACAACTGTATATACAACACAACGAAGAATCCACAAAAACTATGACATCTGCACTATACTAAAATCGGTGCAGAGACCAAGGTAGAACTCCAGTTCCTTTTGTCTTCACATTCCAACCGTGAGAGAGTCATTTTCTGGGCCGCACCAATCATTCCATATGCTACATCCCGAACTGTTTGTTCGCATATTGCAGAGATAAAAGTCTTTTAGAACAAGAAAAAATGCTGATTATACTCCACTCTGTTTCAAATGCCACAATCTTGAAGGATGTTCGGTTGACAAGATAAACAAGAAAGGAAGGATTTTTGTCCAACTTCACTAATACCTTAGATCCTCCTGTTAATCATCTCAATTTTATATTACCTATGACGACTTAAATGAGTCTTTCTCCATCTATTATTCAATACTGTGTTAAGCTCCAAAAGATTCAGAATGGCCCAATTTCTGTCTTCATGAAACTACTTCAGCAGTAGTGTCATCAGAATCAATTCCCTCACCTCTAATTAGATTAACAATTAACATTATGTACAGTGATCAATCCAGTTAATTATAGAAATACAAAAATACATAGTTAAATCTATAAACACTTTACACTAAATCCATGATCAAGTTATAAAGTAATTGTTACTGCAGTCCCAAAAGAAACACGAAAGTCCTGGATTATCACAGTTTGTGATTGATAAGAAACCATGCTATAATCTTGGGGACAAGAAGAATAAAATAGTGTAGAAGCTTTTACTTGTCAGCAGATGAACACTCTCAATGAAAATTCTCACGCTGGGTTTTGTCCATGGCTGTTAGTTCCATCTTGACTTACTCTGGTCATTGCCCAAGGTCCAAGGATTGACTGTATGTTGTTAGTTTTTCATAACTGCAAAAGAAATGAGACTGGCCTTGCAGTATTAACCAATTGCTGAAATTTGAAAAGGGTTCCTCTGCATCATTTTTCTAAGCTTTTATGGCTGTACATGATTCTTAAACTCAAACTGTAATGGCTCTGAGAGGGCATGGAAAGCATTAGCTTCCAAGTATTGATGGATTATTTGGTTCCATTAATATCTGGCTTGCAATATATTCCCTTCCATGATCTGATCTCCTTATGGCTGGACTCCATCCAGTATTAAACTCAAGATCTCTTGCGTCTGAGAGGACATGAACATCATCAAATTATGAAGCATTATACAAGAACTTTGAAGGATTTGGTTCCATTCATATCTGCATAGTAGCATGAGAAATTTAATGCTCTTGTCAAAAAAATTAATCTATGTAGAACTTTTAACCTATGTTTCTGAAAATAGATATAAATATATTAACAGTAAATTTAATATATAAATATAAAATAAATTAACAATATTTAAATAATTTATAATTGTATATAATATTATAAATATAATTAACAAATCTATCACTTCAAGTTCATATCTACAAAATAAATGTAATATAGAATAAAACAAGAGATTCCTATAAATAAATATAGAATATTCAAACAATCTAATAAAGTATTTAAAATAAATATCTATAATTTATTGTATATAATATTATCAATAAACTGAATATGATTTTATTTCCTTCTCAGATTCAGGGCTGAAGGTGAACGCTGCGCAGTTGTGAATGGATGCGACCTTTTCATTGGTAATATTCCAAGATCTTCTTAACCCTCCAAGCTTTGAAGTTCGACTCTTCTTCTGTCTCGTTAAACCTCTTCCAATCTCAAGAGGTGAGCTTATCAAATGGCATTTCTCATCATTTTATGAATTGGGTAGCACATTTTCATGCTGCTTTGAGATTGCGTAGGGCTCAAGCATTATATGAGGATTCTTTTAGTGTGTTCTAGCATTTTTTTCTTCAATCAGGTCATTCAAGGTAGGGATTTAGTGAAGTGTGTATAGCCTAATTAATACAGGGGAATCCAGGGTCGGCCACAGCCATTCAGGTTGCATATCACAGAGCTTTGTTAATTTTAATTTTTGTGGGCGTTTTCTTTCAACAAAATAGTTAAAGTTCGCCTTGGTTTTTGAACCCAATGGTAAACATAATCAGCCTGATTCTACCGTGCGATTGAGCTGAAACTCACGCAGATTTGTAGGTCTGGGTTATTGGTGGAAATACGTCTGATAGCTACCCACTGGAGCTGGAAATAAACAATGTTTCATCCAATCAAAATGAACGGTGAAATTGAGTAAGGGCTGGCAGGGTTTGACAAGCAGCTTGTCAAGTCATTCCTGGCGGCTCCATATTACATTCAGTCAATGTGTTTTTCATGAACGAAAGTTTCGCTTCAGGTATACATATACCAAGTAGGTGTGTGTATATATTTATATATTGCTGCTTCAATCTCTCTGCGCTACTTTTTTACCATATTCTTCTATATCTTTTTGGCACTCTGTCAATCAGCATGCCTTGCGGCTTTTAATCGTGAGCATTATTCCTAATAAGAATAAGAATAGAAGCTGCTATAGCCATGCAAGTTACTCTGTTTTGTATGGATTTGGTAATGTAGACGAGTAGAATATAGAATCTGGTTTGGCTTAATGATACCAATCCTGATTACATGATAAATGTGTGTCTCTGCATATTTGAATTCTAGAAGTGGGTTTACCCGATTTCAATAGGTTGGTATGCCGTACACTTTGAACTCTACAAGTGGGTGTGAGTGAGCTTTTGAATTCTTTAATTGGGTGTGTCTGAGCCATTGATTTCGATTATGTTTCTGTGCCTGCACCTTTAAATTCTAAAAGTGGATGAACCCAAACTGTTGATTTCTATTAGTGGGTGTGCTTGGACCTTTGGATTTTATAATTGCGTGTGTTTGCACATTTGAATTCTACAAGTGGTTGTGCTTGAGCAAGAGTTCTATAAGGTCTGCTTGATACATGATTTCTATAATTGGGTATGCCTCAACCTTAGAAAGTTATAACTGGGTGTGCCTGAGCCATTCATTTCTATAAGTGGGTGTGCCTCAGCTTTTGATTTTCATAACCAGTTTATCTTGAACTATTCAATTCTATAAGTGGGTGCGCCGCTACAATTGGATTATGTGGTCTCATTGCCTTGAAGTATAGAATCATTCTCTAATGGCCTGATCCACAGGCATAAAAAATGGTTTCCCATCCGATCTGGCTGATAACAATCTGTTGTGTCGTTGTCTATTCTGCCTGCTGCTTATAGAATCATTAGGGACCCAAATCTTGACTTCTTACAATGCTAACAATGCCTATAGTTTTTCAGTTAATTTGTAAATTGCACTTTCTCATCTGTTTCACTCATTTCGATTGAAGCTTTATGGTGAAGGCTTAAATTTTGTGCTAGAAAGAATGTAGTTGTTGATTCTGATCAGACAAGAAATTTTCCATGCATTCCAATTCCCAAGTATGTCAGATAACTACATAACAGAGACTTAAAAGAGACTTCTACCACACTCAACAGACATACTTACAACCTATCCCCATAGTTTTAGTAAGCAAAGAACATACTTTTCTCAACTTTGTTTGCACTATTCTATTCCGGTTTTGGTCCTATCAATGTCTAGAAAGAGTTCCTCGACTTTCAACTTGATTCAGTTTGGGACTTCATGTAAAATTGTCTGTCATATGGTCTTGTCCATTTGATTATATATCTTTTAAATGTACATTTTGAGTCTGCCATTCACTTATTTTTCTATTCTTAGCAGTAAGTGAAAAAAAAAAAATACACAAGATGTTAAGCACACATAGCGTCTGGTCAAATATTTTCTACATCCATTAGAATTATTAAAAAATGTCTAGATCTATATGTTTTCAAAATTTGGTGAACTTTCAGTAATATAAAAAAATGTCTAGATTTGGAGCTTTATCTTCAGTAACACTTTCAGTTTTAGATGACCATTTCTTCTTCAGCCTGACTTGCATTCTCTGCATTTGTTGAAAGAGTGCCAACAACTTGTACCTCTCCTTGCATATGCTCCAACCATAACAGTCCATAAACCAACATCTCGTTTTGATATCTTGTCAAACACTTGTCGTGCATCCTGCATGGTACCACATTTCACGTACATGTTTTAAAGTGTATTACTATTACCCAAAACTTCATCTGCAGTAAATCCATTCTAAATGAGGTGGGTGTTGGGTTTTTTTTTTTCTGTTTTAGATCTTAAGCTGATTGCAATTGTACTTTAAGGATGCAAGGAATCCGGGGACATGTCAGACCTTACAATGACCACAGGTTTGAAACAGTACAGAGAACTGGGGTTGGATAAGACCAACACATGAGAGAGTGCTCCTCTCTCCTTCTGCTTTGAGCCTTGTCAGGCTCAGGGGGGTAATCCTATTATTCCTCTAAATATTTGATACCAGTTGCTTCAAAAAGATTGGTAGGCAAGGAACTAATTCATAGGCTAAGCTTGACGACACGATTCTGCACCCAAATCAGTTTTCACTAATGCAGAGCAGTGAACCTATTATAAAGCACGTAGAGGATTTTGGAAGAAGGCAGACAGATGCATGAATGAACAATAGATCAAAGGATAAATGCCCGTATACCAATCTGTAATGTTCATGTCAAACCACAGTAACTCATTATTTATTTAAATTATGGTAAAGTGATGCATTATTGTGAGAACAGATAGAAAGCTAGGAGGAACATGACCGCTGCCATTATATCTAGGTACAGAGCCAAGAACTACAAATGCACTTATTGTATAAAACCCAAGAAATATATCACAGATTTCAATTGACTCTCAAATAAGCGACTACACCTTATGTAATTGATGTCAAAAGTGAACCCTTAACAGAACTTAGGATTCTACTTAGTTATCCATTATACTGAAAGTTATCCCGCTATTGAAAAATCAAAACGTAAGGGGCTACATTAGATATAACACTCAACCTGGCATTTTACAGTATTCCTTGGATATCCAACTAACATACTTTCAATAGAAAATATACCAAAGACAACTAAATGTTCCATAGAATAATATTCAAGATAATGGAGACTTCTAAAACTGAATTGAACAACTGTAATGTCCCCTTATAAATTTTCCTTGTTTTCTTTAAACATAGTAAACTCTAACGCACAATAATAGTTGGACAATTTATTATAAGTATGAAATTAACCTAGAAATTATACAAATTAGATTTCTTACTTAGAATGTATCTAAGAAAATATAGAACTTATCCTCTTATCTCGGCTGTAAATCTTCCTCCAGTTTGCAGTGATCTCTCTTTATTTAAATACCTTTGAAATGTCTTAGAGTTTGTCTGAATGAGGGGTTCTGTCTACTAACTCAGTGATGGAAATTAAGGGGTTTTCATCCTTTAATTTCAAACCTTGAGGGGTTTCATCCTCAGGTTGCTGAACCATGGCTCACACTCCACAAGGAGTAATAATATAAAATATCTTCACAAAAAATGATGCCTCCTTCTCCTTAATTGATCTTTGACTAGGTATGCGTGTTGAATATTGAGTTACTAGAATTTTGAATCCTTTTGTTTGGTTTTGTTGAGTACTAAGTTATGGTCGATTGTTTAAATGTGCTTTTAATTGTTCTATTTTTCATAGATTTTTGAATTTTATTTGCATGCAACATCGTATCATTAAATAAATTGCCTGATTTATGTGTGGGGCAAAGACATAAAAATTCAGCTCCAATATAACTAGTGCATTACAAAAATCTTTCAGAAAGACTTCCTCTAAATCTCCATACTGTCAATCATTTTTTGACATGGGAGCATTGAATTATTGATTGAAATCCTTAAATCTCCATACAGTCAAGTCAGTTGATTTTGTTGTTGAGAATTTCCTTGTCCCTAGGTATTCTATGCTATTTATCCTCTATTAAATGATAATTAGTCAATAGGCTTATTGTAGTTGTGGGGATTATCTTAAGCCTTAGTTTTTGGTACACTTTTCTTTTTATGGTTGTCAAGTTTAGTTATACTTGCTTATACTGGTAGGCTTTTAGTATGGAACTAAAGAGACTCTTTTCTTGGCTACAATTAGTGTCAAGGCTACAATTGTATGTTTCATCTTTTCCAATGCCACTTGTTCCTTCACTTTTTATACTCCAAGTCCTTGCTTTTGGGTTGACCTCCCTTATTTATCCAAAAGAATTATACAAACTGCAAATTGAAGGATTTCTGAAATTTTCTATTTATAAAGTACATACACTATACAATGTACATAATGTCAAATCTGATCTATTTTCCATTCGTTTTGCAAATATAAATATTACTGAAATGGAGAAAAATGCTTCGCTATGGGGCATATAAGACCTTGCGGGAACAAGGAAACTTTACACTTTTCTCCTGATATTGTACCTATTTGGGTTTCAGCCCTTCTAAAAAGGTCATGGTAAAACAAGCCTTTCCAGCTCATTTAACCATAATGTGGACCTGACGACTGGAACTAGTAGCATCTCAAAGCTAACTAAAAGTCAAGAAGTCAGAAATTTAAGTTTTTAAGCTGACCAAAAAAGGAAGTGCGAAAACACATTCAGAAAAGATCTCTGTGTTTCTTTTATTGGTTGGATACGCTTGTTATTTTGTTGAACAGTTGTCAGAGTAGTTCATATGACAAGGGGTTTGAACTGACAGGTGTGCTTGTAATTGGTGGGACATGCTATTTGTTGTTGCAGGGTTAACACACTTAAAGCCAACATTTTCAACACAATCAATCTCTTTTAGCACACAATCAACAAAATGATAGATATTTCTTGATAGCTTGGAGGAGTTTATCCTTTTCCCCTCTGAGAACTGTCAGACCCAACTATGCATATCGAAGAAGTGATTTAATAACATTATCTAAGCCAACAATACAAATAATTAGCAATGCTACTAACAAAACTTAATGATAACAAGACATACTACAGAACCTGTTACTATTTATATACACATATATGAGAATATTTTAGCCAATTGTGCTCGATCTATAATCATGTTTCAGTGCATTGGAAAATTTGTAGTGGTTTTGTAAGTTTCTGCTTTCTGTTAGAATTAAAGAGTATCCATGGACATCGACTTTACGAAATAAGCAACATGGACATTCTGCAATACAAAAGATTTTGCATGCATTACCCTTAAGTTGTGGCTTGGACAGCTCTGGGTCAACATGCTAATGAAATCTCGACAAGTGTATTCTCTGCAAAGTGTTCAGTATACAGTCTTGATCAGTATATTTTCCGATGTTCACAGCAATCATGATCTTATTAAATTCCACTTGTAGATTATTAATTGGCCAATACTCTTCCTGTCCACTATGTTCGTTATTCATTCTGTTGTTTGCATATGCAGGCAAGTAATTTGATTCAAGTTAGGCCTTTAACTGAGGTTAATATCTTATGTGGGTGTGTTTGTAAAAGTTGTTTGTTACACAATTGTTTAATTTCTTTTACAAATTAAATTTGTTTGTTGAGAACAAAGGTATTCTGTGAAATTTGAAGATATGTTATTGAAGGAATAACAGGGATAACCTTGTTTTAATTTACATCATGATAAATATCAGTGAATTATGGGGCTTTATGGTGTTCCAATGCCTTATGGACAGGGATAAGAACTCATCGATATTATTGAAGTATCTTTGAATGGAGGCGATAGGAATTTACAGGAATCTTTTGAGGGCAATGCGCATGCATATTGGGAGTGATGGCAAAACACACTTTCGAGATTACATTGTGGGAGAGTTCAGAAAGAATATAGGTCTTGAGGATGCTTCTCTTGTTCAACAAAAGTTAAAGCTTGCACAGAATTATTTGCTACTCCTTAACAGCGTTCACCATCATAAGGTGGTAATTGTTCACATTGGTTAAATGCTTCCACCATCATAAGGTGGTAATTGTTCACATTGGTTAAATGCTTTCTTATGGGTTTTATAAGATAAACAAAACTGAATCCTAAGCAAGTGTCAACTTTGGTGATCTCTGCAGGATCTACTATTCTCTTACAACATTGCTGTAAATAGGGAAGGAGAATTAAAATCGACACTGAAAAAATCAGCTGCAAGCGTTGGACTTCAGATACCCAAACCTTATGAGGAATAGGTTGGAATGGCGTCTGTAGTTAGCTTTAAGGTCTCATACAGCCACTGTTAACCAATTTGACTTTAGCCCATTCAGTTTTTTCACTTGCTGCTAATTGTTTATCTATAATATATATAATCAAAGTTTCGAAAAATGTAAATGAATTTCTTGAAATTTTCTAGTAATCCTTAACAGTTATGAAGACTGTTTAGAACTTTATATGGTCCTTCCTAAAATCAGCTCCCAATATGACTCTTTGGCTGGTCTGTAGATTTGGTTCTGCATGCCCTATGTATTGTTAACCTCTATTTGTTGAATCTGGTGAAGAGGCCATACTTTGCATTAAGCAAATAATTATTCATCACATCTCATCTGCACAGCTATCTATTTGCCTGAATATTAGGGCAAACAAACAGAAAGCAAACAAATAGAAAATGATTTTATGCTTCCATTAGCTCACTACCTAATTGCCATTCTACTCTTAAACTAGTATATATATTTTTAGGATAATCTATATAAAATACGTTGAAAGATATGGAGGTGTCTATTTTTTAAAAAATAAATGAAAAAGCATTGCATGATTTATGAGATGGAAAAACAAAAATCATTGCAGTTAAACAATGAAAATAGAATGTTGTGATGTTGTGCATTTAAACAATTGAAAAAATCAATAAAAAATCACTGCACATGAAAATAGAATGTAGATTCTTGTTTTTCTTTGACCACCTATATATTGTGCTGCCATTGTAGAGTTACATCTAAGAAGAATGGTGTTAAACTTTTGAGATAACCTAGAATCAATTAGTTAGATATAATTTATGAGTAAAATTAACCATGAAACCAAATATACAAGAATCAACAGCTTTCTACTTTGCATCTTGGAATAAAGACAAAAAATTCCGAGGTACATTCCCTTGTTAATTAAGGTATTCTTCTGGTTATTTCCAGAGACCTGCTTTGTTGATTTTATAGGTGATAAACAATTTCAAAATTTGTATTTAGTATCAGATTTCTTCCAGTCTATGTTTCTTCTTGTTCTTTATTGTCTTTAATGAATGGTAGCTGTATAATTTAATCAAGACAAACTCAAATGACACTAATTATACAAGGGAAAGACATCATATTTAAGTGTTTTAGTTTTGGAACGGGTCGAATGCAAATTTAGATGCCATCTACGCTCACAACATGTAAGTTGAAAAACATGAAATGTACCTTTTTGTCTAAATTTCATTATCAAATTTAACAAACATGGGGCCACCATGTTCAAGTTTTGAATTTATGAATTGTATATTTGTTATTTCTTGATGTAGCAGCAGTATAGAGTTCGTTTTAATGATATATATTTTGTAGCATTGGCACTTTGGTTTATAGAATTTTTGAAAAATATTCTTTTAATGATGTAGATTAAGGATCATTATGTTTGTTTGGTCTCCTTGATAATTAGAAGGATCAACTTGTTTTTGTGGATGATCATTGAGAAATGCAACACAGATTGATCACAACATGTTGACACTTTAAGCTCTTCCTTTCACTATATATACTTTCTATACCACCTTTCACATGGTTCAAGAGCAATAAATTATCAAGACTTTTCAGGTTTTAGATATGAATATTAAGGTGTAAAATTGATATGATGATAAAAAATAACTCTAGCAACTATTATTTACTTGTAATAGGAATACGAAATTTACATTTCAATTGAAGTCATAACAAGTCTTTTATTTTGAAAAGTTAATTATCAGTCCTTGTTATCTTTAAAATCGTTGGTGAAAACTTCAATCACCTAGGTAGCCTCTAGAATTTAAATTCTCAATGCTCCATCCATATCTTCTTTTTAAATAAAGGTTTAATATGTAATTGAAACTATCAATTAATTAAGTACTATTATCTTCTTGTACACATTTTATTGTTCAAATTTTTTAAAAGCATTTAAGAGTTGGCTTCCCTTCTTATTTCTACCAGTTTAATGAAATAATCTCTTAATTTATCTAATACAAACCTTTTAGAACACAACAAATTGATTCCAATATGTATACTATAAGTAATTACTTCTCCCATATAATTTAAGTGACATGAAAATTTATAGGTCTCATGTTCTAAACAAGATGATGACATAGTAAAGGGTCATAAGATCATATTGTAACTTAGTGCAATTATGGCGTATGACAAAACTTTTGAAAATACTAATAAGAAACAAAATAGAATATTAAAAACTATTTATATCTAGGAATTTCATAAACAAGCAACTTACATAATGAACACAACCATTTTTCAATCAATACTTAACCTTCCATCTATATTTTGGTTACCTCTATTGCAACTTATGCTACTCTACTTTGTTGCAAGTTTAATGCTTCATCTTGCAAAATGGTTAACCAAAATTCTATTCCCCTTTCATGTTCTTGATATTTAACTACTTGTCTATATCCTTTGCTCAAATAATAACATTCCTTGAAAATGAGAGCAATTCAATTTTTAGTTCTTTTAAGCCCATGGGTATTACAACCTTGTTCAAAACCTTAGTACATGATCCAAGTAGGACAAATAACAAATGACGTATCTTCATAGTTGAAAATTTGACTTGCTAATATATGTATTAGATGATCCCTCATAAAGGTGGGCCATCCTTTCTCATCCAAACATTTTTTGTTTGTCAGGAAATGAGTTGGCGATGCTTTCTATTATCATTTGATAATTTGAATGTGTTGTGATAAAGGGATGATAATCCTTTCTTAGACCATTGCCACTTTAATGGTGGCATAAACATGTAATGATCCCATCTAGTTACTACTATTTTTTTTATAATCATTTGCATTACAACCTAAACCCTAATTTTAACTAGCCAAGCACCTTTGTTCATTAATATTGAACTATCAATGTAAACACACATTAATATCCACCACCTTTATTCCACTAACCAATAAAGATTGTTACAAGTAATTCATTTTACATTTAAGGACATAAAAGATCATCATTGTGTTTTACAAGGTCGCTACATTTGAAAGTTGTAGAAGCATGTAGATCCTTATAAATAAGCATATGACATGGATCATCTTAAGTATTTAAAGAGACCAAGAAACAACATAACCTTTTAGTGCATAATGAGATCCTAGAACAAAAAATATAATTTATGAAATAAAGAATCTAGAATACTAAATATATACAATAAGTTTAAATACCTCCTTAAACTACTAGTACCTCATTCATGTTTGATCATTGAAATTGAATAGGTTCTCTATAAGCTTGCAATAGTTTTTGGTTTAGATGCAAAGGTTTAAGATAATCCTAGCCATGTGAGTATGGAAACCTTACTCATCCCAACCAAGCAGACTCTATTGGCTTATTAGGAAGGGGGTTCATAAGGACAAATCCTAATGTACTATATTAAACATAGACTTAGTAACATAGGTTCATTAATTTATCACCTAACCATATAGCATGCACACACGTATTGACTAGGAAACAACATGAAGTGAATGCAACTCTACTAAATCACCAAATTTTTCCAGTGTCCATCTCACCAACATGTTGGTTGTTTCATAGTACTATGACCAACTAAACAAGGAAAAATCAATGTGTTCCATATTACACCATATCTCTTTCCTTTTTCTAGTTCATTGTTAGTTGTGATATGTGTAGAGGAGTCTAAATATGCTTGGGTACAAAAGGAGTAGTTGTTTGATGCCTTCATAAAATTTCTAAGGCCAAAGCAATTTGATCTTGAGATTAATTGTAAGCATAATTGGGGTGATTGGTTCTATCGTAAGGATAGGAAAATAATTAAGGTTTATGAAGGTGAGGTTAAGCCACATGCTCTTCCTTTTCAAGTGCCTAATGGAGTGGCCTTCCTTGAAACTATATTGTAGCTCAATGAAGCATACAAGGTCCACTTGAGGCAACATATAAAAAAAAATCTTTCTTTCCATCTAGAATCAAGTTCTCTAATTTTACAATAATTACTAAGGATGGTCTTGAGTCCTTTGAACCAAAATTGATGGAACACATAATGTAATCAAAGAAGGGGAGAAGGCTTAATCAATATCACTTCATTGATCAAACAAGAAAAGAAGTGTGAAGGTCAAGATATGAGCATCAATTTAATGAATAAGAAAATTTAATCAAAATCCACTTGACCAAAGATGTAATTATTACAAGGAGAGATAATTGGATGCATATTCGCATTGGTGAGAAGAGAATGATCCTTGATGCAAATTATAAGGGAAGATTTGAAAATATCAAGAATCTTATGACTAGAATGAGATTGATGCTAGAAAATGTGGATACTTTAGGAATTGTCTCCTCTACATTTTCTCCTAAAAAATATATTATGGATATTAGACAACCAACTCACCAAACTCTAGGAGTGGGTGATCTATTGATTATAGAAGAAAGGGGACCTTTCCAACTTCTAGTTGACTATGCTATCACTAAGGTTGGTAGAGAAAATAATGTTGAGTATTAGGAGATTAGGTAGATTGTGGCTTTGCCTAAGAGACCTAATATTAGTGATGTCCCTTTCAAAAGAACATTGTTGAATCTAGAGGAAGGGGAGAGAGCAATCCAAGATGTTAGAACTTTGGCATGTGAGAAGTTTCTTTTAAATGATGGCTTCATTAAGTTTAATAAATGTGAAATAATGCTAGTTAAAGGGAAGACTAATGCATATATGAAAATGTTAAAATATAAGAGGTAATAGGAATAAGAGTGTAGTGATGAAAACATTGCTTAGAACCTCCAAAAGCAAATTGAATGTGATATATCTAGAATGACCCTAAAAGAGGGAAGGAGATTGGTTAGAGAAAGATCACATTTGTTGTTATGTAGTTGGGATATATCCTCTATAGCCTTGGATACCACCAAATGGTAGAATGTTGATGAAGATGTTTTGGGAGGTGAGGAGCAAGCCAAAGATCTCTACTTTGAATTCAGATTTAGTACAAATTATGAGACACTAGCTACATGGGATGTGGCTCCAAAACTTAACAAGCATCAAGTGGCTCAAGATATAAACAATTAAGAGGAGATTTAATTGTAAGAAGATTAGGGGATACATCTCCATTTCAAGTTGCTTCCATAGTGGTAAGTACTACTTTATTTAGCAAAGTTGTATCCAATAAGTTGCAAGCATATTTTGATGTTTTATGTACAACATAGTAAGTTGTTACATGAGTATAACAAAATTAAATCTATGGTAGCATAGCCTAAAATTATTTAGGAAAAATATGTAACACCTCTCATTCCTTCAAATACCACATCTTAGTAGGATAGGTATACACTCATGTTGCAAATAAAGGGCTCAAGGGAGGAGTTCAAGTAAAGCCAAGGTGCATACATTGAGGAAAAGGTAAAGGGGATAAAATATGCCTCTTATTTGGTGTGTAATCTTTTTGATTATTGAACTTCTTGTATTCTACACAAGGATGATGATGCTTGGGAATGTTGTAGTAAATTGAGAAAAGCTAAAGATTGCCAAATTAAGCAAGAGTCAATTTTGAGGCACATTTTTAGCACACAAATGCCAAGAGTAGTTATAATGATGTCATTTAGGGTTATGCAATGTATAATCCTAATGCTCTCAAAGAAATATCATGCACACATAAAGTGGTCAGGCTCTTGAATGATGTTTTTATTTTCCAAAGAAAGTTTGATCTGACACTTAAGGAAAAATGAATAATTTTAGAGCTTTAGAGGAGTGTCAACTGCCTTTTGTACTTGATATTGGTGATTAGATGAAATAATTAGAAGATTGGAAGGAAAAATTATAGAATATCACCCTATTTTTAATTACATTAGTCATTCAAAGTGATATAATCGATCCAATCTTATGTAATGTAAAGTTAGACAATTTACTAAAACTAGAATTAGAGCTAGAGAGTTTAATCAAAGAAGCTAAAGTATTGTTAGATGCTATATATCAAGCTCACTAAACTAAGTTAGAAAAACCTATTAATTACAATTGGAAAAATCCTCAAATTGGCTATTTGATGAGGAATTTTCTAATTGGTTGGATAAATAATCATGAAGCTTGAATTTTTAACATTTTAGCATCCCCTTAGGCACACATTAAAATCTATTGAAGCATATTAATATTTAGGTTGAATATTTTTTCAAAGGTGACTAGACATACAACCAATAATGATAATAAGTTTTTATTTGCATGAAGAGATGGGTTAAGGTGAGATCAAGGGAATAATCATCACTAGTATTGTGGGTACAAAAGGGCTATGAGTTCAACATTATGATCAGATTTGGTTTCTTATTTTGGTTAAGCTATTATGAGGTCTATTCTAAATAGTTTGGAGTCATTCAAGGAAGTAGTTATGGTTATTAAGAAGTTTTCCTAGCAGTTTAGTTTTGAGATGCCCAACTTTTGTGGAGGGAAAAGTTTGAGCTTCCAAAGCTTAACTCTATGAATATAATGGATAGGATTGGCATGAAAATGACTAGTTGTAAGTGGTTGTTGGATGGTTATTTGCATCTAGTTATATGCTTTCCATGGAGGGTGAAAATATCCTTGGGAAAGATGGTTCTCCAATTCCTCATTATCTCTTATAGGTGGCTTAGATTACTCAAAAACTCTCCCATGAATGGTGGTGTTGCTCTTCTCATCTCATGTAGCCTTTAGTATTTATTTAATGGGATTAACATGTGCAAGCAACACAATGACTATCAATCAACCAACTTAGCATAAGAATCAAAAGTTCCTTTGAATCAATTGCAAGAAATTTGAGAAGATGGCGTTACCTCACATTGTTATTCTTCTTCTTTCATCTATAATTGTCCAACTTGGATTGAGGTTGATAGGTTTCTTACAAATAGGTTCCATGTTGTCTCCTCCAATTATCAAGTTATAGGTGGCAACATCAACACATTCAATGATAAATTCTCCTTCCATGGTCTCAACACTAGCTAGGGTAGCTACCCATGGGTCATTTTTACTTCTTCCACATCGCCATGATAGTCCAAGTAAAAGTTCCTCATAAAAATGTGGTTAGAGTATGGTTATTCTCTAAGAAAATATTACAACATCCTATAGGAGATTGTGAACTTCTCCTAAGTGATTCACGCATTTTCCCCCATATGGTTCATAAATAGCTCATCAAGCTAGTGTAATTCAATAAGTTTCATCATCCTTGGGGACATTCTTTGTAGATTTTCTATAAAAGGATTAGATCTTTGTAACGCAAGGAGGTCAAACAAAGTGAGGGAAAATGTTGATTGTAGTGCGTTATTGCTTGAAATATGTAAGTATTGTTCTTTATTAATTTGTTCTATAATGCTTATTTTTGGATGAATAATATGAATGGATTTTTCCAATTTTAATCATCTCCAATTGTGTCTTTATGTCTCTTTGAAACAAACAACTAAGGGTTATGATTTCTTGTACATATTTGTTGTATCAAACTATTGTCTGATGTTAGTTGCTATTCAATAAATGATATAAAAATTTCACAAATGATAGTAGGAAATATAGGGCTATCAATGGATCATTAATAAGTATTCAATTTTTTTGAACCACATACATTAATTTAATTCTTACAATGAAATAATAAGTAATCAAATTACCATGAATGTTGCTTTTATAGGAATAAAGAAGGTAGTGAACTAGGGAATTCATGATTCCTTGATAAGCATCAATTTGTGTGTCAATGGAGATTAACTCATTTCTTTAATTATGTTCTTTCATACTATTTGATTTAATGATACAAGGAATATAATAGTTACTCTCCTCGATCTTAAAGGTCCTTGTCATATTGTATGAAATTTTACATCTTTTGTATGCTACAACATAAACATAGTGTATATTTTAACTAGTGTATCAAATAAGGTTACCCACGTTGGTTTTGTAGAGCCTACAGTTCAAGGGAGAATATCTCTATATCTCTCATTTGTTGGCCAACCTCTCAACAATATTGAGCATAGAAACTCATAACCCCTTGGAGATAATTGATAGTAGTTTGGGGCATCAATAGCTTGTTGAATTTGATTGGGAGTTAGTGATTGTCTTTGGGTCAATGTTCAAATTTTTGTCTAAAAGTAAAATCCTAAGTCTCACTCATATTGTGAGTTCAAATTTCTATTTCAAGAATCTCTTAGTAAATAGAAATTATCTAATGATTATTTCTTATCACTACAATCTCAAGTGAGTGATTATTCAAAATCTTCACATGGTCTTCCTATTATGTGTGATCTTGTTTAAACCTTCCCATATTTTCCCCTTAGTGGGTGGAAACTTTGTTATCTACGAACCTAATATTGTTCACATATTTCTACAATGGATGGAAGGTCATTGTTTTAAAATGAATTGAACAAAAAGTTGCCTAGAGATTTTAAAGAGAGGGAGAAATCTACTTGGAGGGCGAAAAATAAAATTCATCAAATCAAAAAATTAATCAAAAGTTAAAAATGATGTTGTGTATTCATTTGCAAGAAAAAAGCTATTTGGCTATGCTAGCGTTAAATTAGCATCTATAATTACTAAACAAAAAAGAAGATGACTTGTGGTATGGTGCAAAATATTATGTAATTATTAATAATATCCAAATTGAAAGGGATAGAAATGAAGCTAAAGTCAGAATAAATGAGGCTTTCATGTCTAGAGCTACTCCATCAAAGTTATATATAAGAAGAAACACACTATTTGATGATTGTGTGATATCTCCTACTAATCAAGAGTAATGTCCCTAATAGTATAAGGGAGATGCCACTCATGATGATGATCATTAACAAGGATGCGGTGAGGAAACTAAGGAAGAATAGCTAAAGGTTGGTCATGTGCCCTAGACATTAAGACTCCCTTCAAGAATTGAATGTCCTCAAATTGACTTGATAGATTAAGGAATGCTTGTGAAATGATGAGAAATGGGTTTAATTTATAGAATTTCAAGAGAATTAGATGAATGGATAGGATTCAATCTAAAATCTCAAGTCTGATTCATGATTAGAGGAGCTAATGAGGTGAGGTGGCAAGCATGGGAGATTTGCACATACTTTAATTTTTAATTAAAATAATTATTATTGCTCAACTCAATTTGAATGGGGAGATAACAAATTTGATTGATGAGTTAACTAAAGGTATTTGGAGGTGTTAACTAAGTGCATAAGAGAGTTAGGGGTAGTTTGACTATTTGCATGGAATAGTTAGCTAGTTACATGAATGAATGAAGTGGATTAGATTGAAGAGTGAGATTGGGAGTAAATTTGAGTGAATTCATTAGGATAGGTAGTCAACTAGGTGAAATGGATTTTAATAATTTTAATAATTGTACTAAAATTAGGTGAAGCTATAAAAAATAAAATTATTAAACATAAAAAATTTCTTTGCTATGAATTGTTTAGTTGGTAGATTCAACCACTTATGACCAAGCTTCCCAAATTTGCACTAGTAAATCATTGCCACCTATTAGCCTATTATGAAAGGTAATCTCAAAATTTATTCTTGTGCCTATGGCCTTTTTTAATAATATTTTTTTATAGTATAAAGGATCAAAACACTATCCTCTACAAATGTTTCTATTCGTGGGTTCAACACATACTCATGTTAAAACTATGGTACCATGATTTTAATCCCATCACCAAAATATTTATTGCCATGCCAATGTGGATTTTCCTTCCTAATCTTTTGCTTCATTTCCAAGTTGATTCATGCTTTGAAGAAATACAAAAATTGTTGGATAAATTCTTAGTGATAGAATAAGACTCATCAAATTTCTTTCAAACAACCTTTGCACACATACTAGTTGATTTATACACCTCAAAAAATATTCCAACTGACATTATTTAAAAAAATGTATCTTGATATAGGGGAGAGGGGCCCATAGTGGAGCACCCTAACTTTGCGTTTCTCAAAATCTTATGTGGAAATTTCAAATCACTCCCAATTTTGTACAACAATTTATTTGGCAACTCACATGCTTCTATATTTCGTTTTAGGGTCACATCATCAAATATGATGCCACATCAACATGCTTTTTGTTGAGGTATCCAAAAAGGCCCAAAAAAAAAGTGAGACCGATAATGGTGCACTATGTCATGTTCTATTGATGCATTGATGTGATATCACATGATTTGCCAATTTGTATACTTTATGGATAAAAAGTGTTTTGCAATTGGATATTAAGGTGCTCTACTATGAGGCCCACTGAGGACTACTTCTATCCCCACTATTGGACCCCACTCTACTATAGGCCCCTCTCCCCTAGCCTAAAAATCTATTGCTTCAAAGTATAAATGATTTTGATATTTTATATTATCTAGTCTAATATTAGGTTGTGTCATTGAGTAAAATAAGTGCAAGATAGAAAAAAAGAAGTGGAATTATAGATTATTATGTATTATTTTTTGTAGAAAGATTGCTTGAAAATTTTGAGCTAATGAAAATGGATATTTGGGTAGACAAATAAAATATTACATGGTGTTTTGTGAAAAACTAGTGAATGTTGAATTTGTGACTCAAGTTTGAGATATAGGGTATCCAACTTGGTATGAGGGTGTGGTGGACATCTGAGATGATCTACCTATGTATACCCTTTTGTTAATAATGTAAAGAGAATTCTTTTTTGTTGAACATGTTTTGGTTATGTTAGTGTATTCCCTAGTGTTGACCCGCCCAAATAAGAACCTAAATAAATAATTTTATCTATTAAATTTTGAAATAAATAAAAAAATACTCCTTCAATCTTATTTTATTTAAATTTTCTTTTAATAATATCCATAGCAACAATGTAAGGTGTAGACATATAAATTTATCATTTTCATGGAATCTATAACAACAAACAAATATTAGGCTTGCAACAATAATTTTTGGTTTATATGTGTGTATCGATTTTTTCGGGTTTGAAAATCTCTCAATATTTGCAATAAACAATCATTCAACCTACAATAAATACACATTTTAAGAAGAATTTTAAATGAAATTTTTTGACGAAACAATTGTACTTGAAATTGTCAAATGACAACAATAAAATTTAAGAGGAAAATATAAAGGAAACAATTGGTTATAGGTTGGTTATAAATTAGTTTTAGTCTGTAGAATTAGTTGCTTGTTTAGATTTGATTTGTGAATTAAAGAGAAATATCCATTTTCCCTATTTAAAGGTTATTTCCATGAACTTAATAATTTGGAGAATTATGTCTATAGTGTGGTGAAATTTTAAGAGTAGGTATATGGGAAATAATTATTAATAAATATATGTGCCAATAAACCCAATTAATAAACCTTAAATTTATCATTTTCTGAAAGTTTTAGAATAATGACAACCAATTAATTAAGTAAAATCAACCAACGATAGATTGTTGAGTCTTGTTATTGTTATTTATTTTGTTATTTTAATATTAATATTTAACATCAAAATCCAAATACGCACTTTGTTATAATACGATATCATTTGGGTTTAAATTAATCTTTTGGAGTATTAGAATTGATCACAGTTTTAAACTTTATAGACTTATAAATGTATTCCTTTCTATTGAAACTTATTAGTCAATTATTGTTAGTAAATTAGTAGGACATAATATTCTCTCTCCCCCTTTATAAGTTAGCATTAAAACAATGGACATAAACCTGGTCAAATTAGGTCTTAAGCAAATTTAAATGGATTGTAGATTGAGTTTTCTAAGACATGTCTTGTTTTGTAATTTTTTTTGGGAATTGTGTCATGGTTAAACAAAAAAAAAAACTGGGGCATGACAAGTTCCTTATCACATATGAAGTGTACACATAAAGGTGAATGTGTTATTGACAATAAAACTCTACCATGGTCTAGAAGTCATAGATTTAGGTTTGTGGACATAAAGATCACTTATGTGTAGACACAATATTAATTTAAATATTAATTAATATTTATTTCAATTATTAGTTCCAACATATTTATCTAAAGTGTAGTTACATGCTTATTTTTCTTTATAATCCTTAAAATATTAAAAATATTAAAAAAACTATTTATTTTCCTTTATAAAATACATTTCAATTCCTTTCTTTTCTCATATTTCTTTTACAGATTATATATTTTTATTTAATCAATAGATCATTATTAATAAACTTTCATGGTTGATAAATTTATTAAATTTTTATCTATCGCAAGATCATTTCATTATTAATAAACTTTCATGGTTGATAAATTTATTAAATTTATATCTATCACAAGATCATTTAATTATTAGACATGACGAATGAGTCCATGTTGATCATCAATTATACTTCACCAATTAAACTATAACTCTTAATTAATGCAATATACTAAAATATGCTTTTTTTTATATTTTTCAATAATTGGTTTGGTGAAGTGCATGCTGTTCCTGTAGTTGAAAAAACATTAAAATCTGAACTACTTAGGTTGGTCAGAGGGAGCACCAAACCATAGAAAGATTGCCAGTAAGATAGTCCCACCCATGTGACCGCCAGCCTTGTCCCGTCTGCGCTTACAGAATACCAGCGACCCTTTAAAACAATCCCCCATCAACCATTAACTCCTCTGCTTTCAAAATTTAATGCAGCCAGAGGAAAATCATTGCAGAGTTGGTCCTGCATTTAAAACAAAGGCTATCCATTGTTCCCCACCATACTTCAAATTTACATATGAACTCTGCCGTGTGAATGCTCGAAAAAGCTCAGAACTTTTGGACTACCGAAACACCCACACACCACCTGCAACTCTATGACCAAATAAATTACCCAATTAATTTTCTGCCAAACTAGCAAGCTGTCCTCAGATGAAAGAAACATGGCAGATAACGTGGCACGCTGCTGTCCACCATAACCAATCTTTGCTGCATACAAAAGGCCAGTCAGCCATGGGCAAAAGAAACAAGGTTCCGAAGAGAGAAAAGATTGAGGAGGATGGAAGAGGGGCTGCTGTTGGCTTTTCCTCTTACTCCTCTTTCTGTAGCACTCTGTGTGCTTTTAGTGGGTGTTGTAGCTTCTCTGTTATTTAGGAAATGGATGGGAGATCGCTGTTATCTGGTAGCTTACGCCTGCTACAAGCCTCCAGACGAAAGAATGCTCAACACAGAAGCCTCCGAATACGTTATTACTAAGTGCGATCCGCCGCCCGAATCGTTGCGCTTTCAGGTTAATGTTCATATAAAATCCGGCCTGGGGCAGCAGACGTACGCGCCGAACTCCTTTTTTCAAGAAAATGTCGTGTCTAGTATGAGCGAAGGGTGGCTGGAGATGCAAGAGGCCTTTGCGGCGACCCTCGACAGTCTTTTTGATAAAAGTAAGATTCGACCCTCTGACGTCGATATACTTATTGTTAATGTCTGCTGTTTCGCCCCTGAGCCTTCGCTTTCTGCGTGGATTGTGAACCATTACCGCATGCGAGAAGACGTGAAGACGTATAACGTTTCCGGCATGGGGTGTAGCGCTGGGGTTATTGCTCTGGGTTTGGCTAGAGATTTGCTTAAAGTGCACAGGAATTCTTATGCTGTTCTTGTGAGCACCGAGAATTTGACCATGAACCGTTACGAGGGCAATGATAAGTCTATGATGATGTCCAATTGTTTGTTTCGCGTCGGTGGTTCGAGTCTCCTGATGTCCAACAAGGCGGCGGATAGAGGCAGGGCGAAGATGGAGCTTGTGCATCTGGTTAGGACTCATCTGGGACAAAATAATCAGGCCTACAATAGCATTGTGCAGAGAGAAGATGATGAGAATGTCATGGGAGTGTCTCTCAGTACTTATTTGATTGAGGCGGCGGGCATTGCTCTCAAGAACAATATAACCACCCTGGCGTCCAAGGTTCTGCCCATTTCAGAACAGCTGTATTTTGTGTACAACCTGCTGTGCATCAAACTTCTCAAAGCTTCTGTCAAGCCCTATGTACCCAACTTCAGGTAGGTGTTTATATTAACCTTGCATGGATAGCTAGGAATTGAGATGAGTAAGGGGTAGCTGGTTTATTAGATGTTAGTGTCATGAAAGGCCTTGCTAATCCACAAGTAGGCACCTATTCACTCCAAATAGGCTTTTCAGCGTATGTGTCAACACTTTTCTTTTATGGCGTCATTTCCTTTGTATTAACAGAGTTCCCTGATTAAGTGTCAATTTGGAAGGACTCTTGTAATGATGCCCCTCAATGTGCAATTTCCCTGGTTGATGTGTTTGCTATTTATGTTTACTTGATCTGCCTCGGTTCTCCTCTTCCATGGCTGAAAGAATCTGCTGTTATCATTCAACTTTACTTGTTCTGTTGATCCTCTCCTCTTTTATGGCTGAAATATTACTATTTATGTTTACTTGTTCTGCCTACCTTTTCCTATTCCATGGTTAAAATCTGCTCTGCCTAGAGTTGAAATGAATCAGCTCCGCTTAAAAGATAAAACTGTTCTGGTTTTGCTTAAAGATCAAACGGTTTTATGTTTTAACTTTTAAATCAGATGTTTAAGATTTGAACCTGGAACCTCCTGTTTACATGGAAAATGTTTATAAGTTCACCCATCAACTTCATATTTAGAAATTTTAAAGCAGTCCCTATTATTTTAAAATGATAGGTTTTAATAAATTAGAAATAAGTTAAACAGTTACACAGGTTGTGACATCGACTTTAGATGAAACAAAATCAATAACCGTTCAAAAATGGCAAAGCATTTAGTTTGCAAATTGAAGGTCTAGGAAGCTAACGCATGATGTGTGACTGTTCACATGGGACCCTTACTGTGTAGCACTGTTCATCTAAATTATGAAGTAGGCCTTGGAGCCCAAGTTTCTTGCCTATGTGTTAAAGCTATGGTCCTTTTAAATGGTGTTGTTATAATTATTTAAGAGTCTTTATAATTATGTGGTCCTCAGTTCTATAGGAGTTGTTATGTTATTAATTGAGAATTTCTAAAGAAGTTGGTGATACCATGATTAATTTAAAAACTGCAATACTCTAGCCCAACATCATAAATATTAAAAAGGTAATTTTCTTGTAAAAAATCTCTTCAAAATCTACATAGTAGAAATTTTGAAAAAACTGCAATATTGCAGCTGAACAGGATCTTTTTTTTCAAAACCTTCTTCAAAATTTCGAACCCCACCCCATACCTAACAACAGGCTCAACTATTGAAAATTTGAGAGTTGAAAGTTAAGACGCTCCTAATTTCTAATTAAGATTCTAAATTATCCTATCTCACTCTACGATCGTAGATCCTGAAATCCTCCAACATGGAATCACTTCCTTACCAATCTCTCCCAAGTATCCATCTCTTTCTATGAACGTATAGTACTCTTTATCAATTAGAAAAGCAAGCTTCCTGAGGACTCCCCTGACAGAGGGAGAGGGCAACGGGGGGTCCTTCCAGAGCATCAGGTAAATCATACATGGAGTGCAAATTGTGTCAACTGACTGTGCCGGATCAGCCATTAATTGGGGTTTACTCAAAGTAGAAACCCCCGTCTCCACGTGAAATGCCTGTAGTTTGACCACAATACTGGTTGTTTGTGGTTAACTTATGTAAAAACCCTGGTCCCCACGTAAACAGCCAGTGGATTGATCACAATACCAGTTTAAACCGATTTGGCTTTTGAACCTAGACAAGCACACTACGTAACAAAGAGTGAACCAACCCATCAACAGCAATCAATTCGTTTAATTTCTTTGAAGACTAATATTGAAATTCAGACTAGTAGTTGTCCAACAAAAATGTCAAAATGTCAATCTAGAATTAAGCTCTGGGTTAGTGCTTTTGGTGAGATGCCATGTCTTCAGCTTTTTATAGTTTAAGATTGTTATTTATGTGATAGTTCATAATTTATAAGCCAATTACTGCAGCATGGATGGATCTGATTCCATACTAATACTCTCTCCTCTTCTAGGCTGGCTTTTGAGCACTTCTGCATCCATCCTGGCGGCCGGGCTGTGATCAATGGCATTGGAAAAAGCCTCAAGCTCACCGATTATGACACAGAACCTGCTCACATGACACTACACAGGTTTGGCAATACTTCTTCCAGCGGTTTGTGGTATGAATTGGCGTACATGGAGGCAAAGAGGCGGGTGAAAAAAGGGGACAGGGTGTGGCAGATAGCATTGGGGTCAGGCTTTAAGTGTAATACTGTGGTATGGAAGGTGCTGAAAAAGCCTGATCCATGTGAATATAATGTGTGGAGTGATTGCATAGATGATTATCCCTGCAGTACTCGGAACCCTTTTGAGCAGGAGTACAAGCAGCGCTTTAATCTCTTATCTAAGCAGAGTTAAATATGGTTATTTGTGTTTTACAATCATGTAAAATGCAGTCTTACAGTATTGTCATATTTGTTTCTTCACTATACATCCTAAAGCTTTCCAAGAAGCAAGTCTGGTACTGTATATCTATCTGTTATCTAGAATTCCTTTTGCTTTAGGAGGCAATAAGCAGAAATCATTGATAAGGTGTCAAGATTTCAATAGTTTACATAGCCTGCCTCTTAAATTAGGCATGAAGAATTCAATGATGATGTTGTGTAGGGACAAGGTACTTGCAAGCTACCATGACCTACAGGGATCTTTATAGGTTATATTTATTATTTATGTATTGATATTCATTGAATTTGGACTTACAGACATATGGATTGCCATAAAAACATCAGCATTGATAATAATGTATGTGGTGATAAGCTTGGATTAAATGACAGCCAGATCTGATGGAAATTTTGTTTTAAATTTTCATGCATATGGAATGCCATAAAAACACCAGCATTGATAATAATGTATGTGGTGACAAGCTTGGATTAAATGACAGCCTAAGCTGATGGAGATTTTGTTTTAAATTTTCATGCATAATTCTTGTACTGGCTGACAATTTTTTTCTGTGTTCTTCTCAGATACTGAAAACAGTACCCGGTTTTTGGGATGTGTGGATCCCAAACTAAAGAATTTAATAAACTAAGAAATATTGTAAGACTCCATGTAGAAGTTAGAAGTTCAAAGTTGGCTGATCTTATGACCACTAATGTTGGTACACCTTATATTCTAAGAAAGCCCCCCTTAGTTTAATGTTCCTTCAGCATAATCGTACATTGAATACGAGAGCAGGGCAACCTAACAATTACTGCAAGTTAATGCGCCCTTTTCTCTCGTCTATTCTCTTATCTCTTACATTATCTACATGAGTTGGCTAGTCAATGTCACCAACCTTTAATAAGGTGACATTCTTGTTATTCAATGATGCAGGGATATACATAGAGAGTTTTCTTGCTATAATATTCTAAAAATGGATGGCTTTTGACCTTACTTTCGTTTGCAATGGTCTGTGTGGTGCTGGAGAAAATTATTATCCCAAATCATGCAGAACTTGTTTAACTATATTGTAGACATACGACCTGCAGTATTACCAAATAATCCTTCAGCCAATGAATAGATCATTAATATAAGATTGTGTCAAAATTAGATGAGGTTTTACTGAAGGATATCAATTAGTCATGATGATAGTATGTTTCATGAGTAGTGATTCACACAAACCCAATGAAAATGAATGGTTCTCTTAGTATTCATAACAGTTAAGTGATGGATTTTTGTGAATCATAATTTATGATTTATGGATCAATAAATTCGATTAAAAAATTACACAATTGAATTTTAACAGAATATCATAATGTTATACTTAATTTAATATAATAAAATATGATTAAAAATATAATTAAATTAGAGATATTAGATTTCCATAATCTATAATGATAAGAGAGTTTTTTTTTGGATTTAACTGTATGCTATTTTTTACATCAACATTTCGGATAACATTCTGTGATCCATCATTGAGATGAGAAAGAGTTGTAGGAGTAAAATGATGATGGATCACAGAGTGATCTAAGACGTTGATGTAAAAATAACACAGTTAAATCCAGAGAAAACACTTATAATTAACTTTTTTAAAAATTTGCTAAAAAAGTTTGCAGTCCATTTCTTTTGCTGGGCAAGTAATACCTACTGATGCAAAAGGTTAATGACATTGCCACTGTCAATTGGTTTGAATGCATTGATTTGTGAATGGCAGGAGGTATTGCATTAATTTGTGAATGGTAGGAGGTATTAATTTGTAATCACCAATTAGTTTGAATGCATTAATTTGTGAGGGGCAAGAGTTATTACTTTAAAGACAAAATTTGCTCCGCAATACCCTAGGGAAGAGGACCTATTCCTTTGGGTGATGTCAGATTTTCCTCTTGCATGACGTCAGACATAATAGTTCATGAGTACCATTGGAATCTGTGACCTATGATTGCCAGACTAGTGTCAGATATAGGAATACAGCGTTTAGATAAGTAGGGTTTATTTTATATAAGGCAAATAAACTAATTTATAGTGGATTTTAGTCGTAACAGTTAAATTTTTATAATAGGGTTGGTCATAAGTGTTAAAAATATATTTTTTTAAAATAATTTATATGGAATATTTCTTAAGGGGATTTATTTAGTTTGTTCATGTTTATAATATATTTAATTTGATTTTATGGTTTATTTATTTTTATTTAATTTAATAATATATATTTTAAATATTTATGATTTATTTATGATTTATTATTTTTTCTTTTTATATATTCATCTTTAATTTCAAGATGATATGATATATTATAGATAGGTGAATCCAATAGGTATGATAATGAACTTTCCAAATTAAATAATTAAAAATAAAAATGTAATTTTGGTCTCTTTCTTCTATAAATTATGAGTTGAAAATTAGACACTTTTTTTTTTGATACAAGTAAAAGTGAGTACAATATAAAGCGGCCAAAGAGATGTCAAAACAAAATTCTAATACACACATAGTTGTCACAAATCATCCAAGGTCTGAACAGTAACAAGAGCGGTTCCAAGGAGCACAAGGCAAGACACATTTAAACTCTGGATTTTAGAATTTGTTGCAGCTGTTTGCAGCTGTAACAATTGAAATTTAATCTTATCCAAATGCCTGTTGATTTGAACGTGTTCTTTGGGACCCCCTACAACTAGAGAGATCCCTCTTTTTTTAAAATTGACTGAATTTATGGACAACGTCTATACAACCAACATAATACATGCTTGACTGTATTTATTAATTAATTGAAAATAAAAAATACGAACGTATTTTTTATTTTCAATTAATTAATAAATACAGTCAAATGTACATCCTCTTGACTGCATAGACAATACCGACTTTATGAACACTCTAAAATTGGTAGACATTATATTCTAAGAAAGTTGTCATGTAATCTCTAACTGCAAGTTAATTTTCCCTTTTCTCTCTTCTATTTCTTTTATCTCTTACATCGTCTAAGGTGACATACTTGTTATTCAATGATGCAGGGATATACATAAAGTGAGCTTTCCAGCTATAATATTCTAAATATGGATGGCTTTTAATTTTGTTTTTTGTTTGCAATGGTCTGTGTGGTGCTGGGGAAAATTATTATCTCAACTCATGCAAAACTTTTTTAACTGTATTGTTAGACATATGGTGCAGTATTACCAAATAATCCTTCAGCCAATGAATAGATCATTAATACTGGACTATATTTTAGTCAAAAACACATTTCAATTCTGAGTTATCAGAGACTTTAATGAAGGGATTGTATATCAATTAGTGAAGATGTTTTTTATTAGGTTATTTATTAAGTTCAAAATTTTGATTACTGAATGATTTTGATGGAGTGATGTTTTTTTAATTTTTAATGGTATCTCTTTTAAATATTTATTTATTTATCATGTTATATTTGATAAGCAAGACATTTTTTTGCATTGTGTCAAATTATGATTTTTTATCAGAATTTAATTGCATAGTTTTTGAATCAAATTTAGTGATCTATATTTAATGAGTAGTGGTTTACACAAATCCATTGTTCATAAAAATGAATGACTCCCTTAGTATTCATAATAGCTAAGTGATGGATCTATGTGAACCACTATTTACAAAATGTAGTTCAATAAATTCAATTCAAAAATTACACAACTGAATTTTAACAAAAATATCATATTATCACAAGGTTCCTGGGAGACCCATCTCCTGCCCCCTGAGATGCATCTTAGGGACTGGGACGCGTCCCCAGTAGTACTCGGAGATGAGTCCTTTTGTAGGAAACACAACCAGAGACGACTCCTTTCATAGGAAACGCAAGCAGGTCTCCCCGAGTCTCCCGAAGTCTCATGCGACAAAAAATGGCAAAAAACAAAATCTAAAAAATATTAAAACTTAAAAAAATAAAGGTTAAAACTTAAAGACTAAAGTTTTGCTCATTCTGCCAACTTTACCACTGTGTATTTAAACCTTAAAGTTAATGTTCATTGTTAAACTTTACTACTGCTCTTTTTTTGAAAGTTCAATGTCAATGATATTTTGTATAATTTATTAATTTATTAAATTATATTTTCAAAAAAAGCTTATCGATAGTGGTACCAGTTTCCGTATCAATATCAGTATTAGTCTCCCGTATCAATATCAGTACCAGTCTCCTGACAACCTTGTACTATCATAATATTATTCTTAATTTAATATAATTAAAAATAATAAGAAATATAATTCAATTCTTTCAAGAAAATTACATACCATTGCTTTTGCTGGGCAACTAGAATGCTATTTAATCTGAGAGTTATTGTACCTACTGATGGAAAAGGTAAATGACTTTGGTATTGCCAAATGGTTTGAATGCATTAATTTGTGAGTGGCAGACGTTATTGTTTAAAGGTAAAATTTGCTGTCGTTGGGAGTATCATACCCTAGGGAAGAAGACATATTCCTTTGGGTGATGTCAGATTTATTGAGGTCATTAGTCCTCTGTGACCTTTGATTGCCAGACTAGTGCCAAATATTGATCTTTTAGATAAGTTTATTTTATATAAGGCAAATAAACCAATTTATAGCAGGTTTTAGCAGTAAGAGTAGAAATTTTTATAATAGGGTGGTAGTATGTGTTAATATTATATTTTCAAAAATAAATTATATGGAATGTTTTTTTTTAACATTTAATAAGGGGATTTAAAATATAAATTAGTATATTTATGTTAATTTTTATTGAGTTTAGTATTCATGTTTATATATTGAATTGATGTATATTAATATTTACTTTATTTATAGTCTATTTATTTATTTTTATATATGTATCTTTAATTTTGAGATTATTTGATATTTTATATCATATTCATATGGTTTGAGATTGATTACGGTCAATCTAACAAGTGTGGTAATGAGCCTCACAATTTAAAATGTAATTTTTGCCCCTTTCTACTATCCATAACGAGTCTTCTAGTACATGTTTCATGTGATATGTTGCCATGTCATGATATATAAACATTCAACATGCAATTAATTTTATATGGATATTAAGGAGTATAATTAGAGCACATTTTAAATTTTAAAGGGCAATAAGAGAATCATATTTGCATCATCATCATATAAGCCATTTGCATATTTGTGAATGTTGCCTTTAATGATGTCTATTGTTGTTAATTTCAATTGTTGAGTGGTTTGAATTAGTAAAATTCTATGTCCTATCAAGTTGGCAAACTCCAAATGATGTCTTTAGATACTGTCTTAAAAGGTCTAGATACCAAGAAGGGGAATGTTTGTTGTTCTTTAGGTGTACATTTTGTCAATTCACAAACATCACAACAATTGTGTCAAACAAGGTTCACAAAATCATGATTGAAATTGCAGGGCTCAAGATTGATTTCTAATATTTTTTAGCCAATTTAGATTTTGAGCTAATCATCATATTGAAGCAAATAATTCTATAACAATGATAGGGTAAAAGTACAAACCCAATGTGGATCATTTCTGACATCATTGATTCAACCAAATAGATTTCGGGTGAAACATGTTTGGTTGAATATGTTTTGCCCAAACCCACTTGAAATAAAATCAAGAAAAAAACTTGGTTGAGCCATTTCGCCTAAAACCTGCTTGATTGTAAGCATTTCTCTCAAAGCTCGCTTGCACTAAACTTGCACCAAAAAGTATCTTTAATTTGAGCCTCCTCTCTAGTATTCACTTCAATTTGGTTCATCAGGATTTACTTGAACATGGGCCTTCTCTCTAATTATATCAAATTCAAGATAGAACCCCCTTTCAATATGTACATCTAATTGAAGAATATAGTTTCAATGCCAATTTATATATAAATAATAATAATGAACAATAAAAATCAATAAATAATTTTTTTAGTATGATAAACCTTAAACCCTTAACCCAAAATCCTAAATTATTAACCCTAAATTCAAAATCTATAAACTATAAGCCATCAACCATAAATTATTAGCCCTTAACTATGAACCTTAAAGTCTATCAAATAGGTTACTTGCAATCATTAAATTGGTACACACCCTAAATTATAAATAAGTTAATCTATAAACCATAAAACATAAACTAGGTGAATATACCATAGACTAAATAAATATTGGACCTCAAATTTGAAACCAAAAACCAAGGATTCAATTATAAACCTTAAATCATAATCATGATTGTGTAAACCCTACAATCTAAACCATACACCATAGACCATAAAGCATGGACATCAAACTTTAAACCCTATTCACCATAAATAAGGAATACCATTAATTTTAAATTATATTTCCCATGCATTTACTAAACCCTAAATCTTAAACTAGATATAACTTAAATCATAAGCCATTAACCATTAACTTTATAGACTTCAAATCCTGATGCATAATTTATATTGTCAATCCTGAATCTTAAGCTATAAATCATAAAACTTGAACCATAGAGCTCAAAATACACAATAAACTAAAAACTATAGAACCTAAATCCAAATGCTTAATGAATATACTTTGAACCATATAAATTTGTGAATTTTAAACATATATACCCCATACCCTAAACCCCAAACCTTTAAAACATAAATTGTAAACCTTAAACCCTTAACTATGAACCCTAAACCATAAACTATAAACATTAAGGTATTACATGCCTCCAAGTAGAAAATTTCTTATTATCCAAAGAATGAGCTTCAAGATCCTCAAAATGTAACAAGGTTAATGGGAGATGCCCACCTCCTAGCCATATGGTGGCCTCAACTACTAAACTCCTAGCTATGAGGATTGACCAAGGATCTAACAACTCACAATACACACCAAAATTCTCAACACTTGGCCAAACAAAGATACCCAAATACTACAATGTCAAAAACCTATAAAGCTCTCCTAAAAAATAATGGTAGAAATTAGCCACTCCAATGGCTCTTATTTTCTCTTGAAAGAAAGACTAGACTATTAGAGGATAATTAGATGTGTCCTATAAAATTACAACTTTACACCTTCATTTTACACCACTTTAAATATGTCATAAATGTACTATATTAGACACAATTTGACTCATTTGGCACATTATATTCACATTTCACTCATGATCACTACAAATAAACTACACACATCCAAATACTTATTTGTTTTAAATTCCACTTTCTATGCTCTTGAGATAAATTTCCCAAAATATGAGTACTACCTTGTCATTATAAAAGTGTTGGAGTTAAAAAATTATGTGTGCACTTAAGTACACCTCTTAGGTCATTAGTAGCATCAAATATTAGCATAAAAAGTTCATATAAAAATTATTCTATTACATTAATTTCAACCTTAGTTAAACACCAATTGCATCTATCATTGCCATGTTTTTAATATTTGTATATAAACAAAAGGGTTTGACTACCATCAAGGAAATCAATAGTCTTCTTCTACCTTAAAGTAGGCCCCATTATGTTTTTTCAACATAATTTTCTTCTTGGAAAATAGATATAATGAGTGAAAGAATGTCACCCTATAGATAGAAACAACTAAATTCAAATGTGAAAGATCTCCCTAATTCTCCCCCTAAGTTTCTTTTTATTTAAACAAGTTGACCTGGAATAAAATCTTTGCATTTTTGTGCATGTTTTTTTAACTATTTCTTTATGTGCATTTTGGTTTCAATATGTGAAACTAATTTAATGGAATAAAGAAATATTAGTTCATGCATTAAAATGTTAGGGGGGATTTCCAAAATTAAAATGGGGAATATAAAGGTCCAATAAAATTTAATTTTTATAGTTAAATTATATAGAAAAATGAAGTGGGTTCTTATATTTGTTATTAGGTTTTGGTTGAAATTATATGAAATTTATTTTAGTTTCAAAATTAAATGTAATTATTTTGTTTTATTTATGCAAATATTTGGACATGGTTGATGAAACTTCTCATCAATCTAATCATCCTGATGATCATACTTGTTCTAGAACTAATCTATATGTTGACACCATTTATAGGTTAGATAATGTCTTGCATTGTTGGACCAAACTATACACAATACCCCAAACATGTCAAATAAAGACATATTGGTCACTATTCAATATGAGATTACACATATGATTGGCCTCATTTGATCATACAACCCCTATGATGATATTGGCATTGACTAATTCTATGCTTCACTTTTTAGGAGTGTTATTAGCTATAGAAATGGTCATCCATTTCTAAGTGAGTTTCATTAGGCAATGTTCACAACATGTTCCCATTTTATACGAGACAAGATAAAGTGAGAGTCTATTCCCCCACTAGGTGCATAGATCCACTTGTCGGTCCATTTATTTATCCTAGATGATTGGAAACACATCATAGATGGCCTGATAATGATAAGGTGCCACTATATTTTTGTAACAATTAAATGCAAAGTTTCATTTATATTTATATGTTGATTACACATCTTTCCCTACACATGCTAGAAAAGGGAGAGGGAGGTTTTCTAACAAACCTAAGTACAAATGAACAAATTTTCCACTGCATGTGAATAAGAGGGCATTAGTTGGTCCAAACCTTTTGGTTCTTCCAAAACATTTGGAACTAGGAGAAACTGCAAAGACATTCACTGCTTCTAGATGTGGAATTTTTCGAAGCATAACCACTATTTCCAATCAAGCTGATCAGTTGTCATCTAATTGTGTTAGTAGATATTTTTACATCTGTGGATTAGTTCATTCCTCCCACCAAGGCCACATCAAGTAGCTATGATTTTTACATTTGTTTTGATCTAGTATAGCCACATGATGTGGTACAAATGAGTGAAGATGATGCCTTTTGTAATTTGAGCACATGCCTCACTAGTGATTTATTAGATGCATAATAGTTCATCAACGATGAGCTTAGGATCCCACTTGATGATGTATCCACACATATTAGACAATATTTTGGTAGACAAACTAGCCATGGTGAGACAACTTCATAGGGTTTAGGGGGACATTAGGATGTTCCAATTGATCCTATAGCCCCCCCTTAACATGTTCTTGATTAGGTTGAGGTTACACCTAATTTTGTAGGAGGTGAATATAGCAGGCTCCTTTTTGTCACTAACACTACACCATCTATAAGTGTCGCCACACCCCTTAATTCTTTTGATCTTAGTGAGATTGGAAGGGTCATTAGTGCTATAGTTGAGGTGATATCTTATGAGAAATTCATATATTACTTGATTTTAAATTATAATAGTTAGGTATATATATTATATGCATATATGTCTATATATACATGTGTATATATTAACATTTGTATATATAGACATATATGTATATACATATACATATATAGAGATATATGTATATATATGTATGCATATATGTATGTATGAATCACATGTTCAAGCTCTAACACTTGATTAAAATCATGTATGAATCATGTATCAGGTGATTGTTGATGCTTTTCCAAGCTTTAGAGATTTGTACTTGATGGTGATCCTATACATCATCATGGGGTACTTAAATCACCTAGTATTTAGGTACACAGTTTTGTGTACACATGTGAAGTACACGTTTTTAAAATATGTAAACATGTTACATGATTGAATAATTTAGTTCTCTAACACAAGTTTTCTAACTTTGCATATGTGCATGTCATATAGGTTTTAGGATCAGGTCGTGCTTATATTCAGAGTCATATGCAATATCCTCTACATGATGCAAACCAAGGATGTCAAGTATATAAATTATAAATTAAATTTAAGTTGTAACATTATATGCATGTGTGCATTTCATGTATTTTTTGAATATATATAATCATGTTCATGTACACATGTCGATATAATTTTTTGTGCTTGGATATCTACTGTAATGTGTAGGGCTCGACACACAACTTGGGACAAGGATTATGATAGGTCTTAGTACAAGGATCGAGACATGATTATAGTTGTCCTATATAGAACGAGGCTCAATCCATTTGTAGACATAGATGTTCTTACTTCTAAGTCATTTTCTCTGTATTTATCATTGTATACACTTATATATTATGAACATGTTTAATGCACACATCATGTTTATTTATAATAAACTTGTACATGTATATATAGATCTATTTTTTAAAATCGATATATATGACTCTTATTGATTTGAGTATATATCCTACATGCACATGTATGCACATTTTTAACAATTTTTTACATTATTTTTAAATTAATATTTTACAAAATAAACTATTAATTTATAATAAAGACTTTTTATATATTAATTTATCAAATTGATATAAAACTAGATAACATAACTATTAATAATTTAAAAATGATACAAATATTTCAATTTATAAAAATAATCTAGAGATCTTATCCATAATATCAAGATTCTAATGAAAAATCTAAAGTATATCATTTTGTAATTTCATTTATTAATATTGTCAAAATTTTAAACAATAATAAATCAATTTAGCAACATAAACCATAATTTTATGTTTTGTTAGTGTTTAGGATCAGAAAAGTAAGCAATTAGATAATGCAACACAAAAGACAATGAACACCACATTTTACCCTGGGAAAACCCTCCTTCTTGAGGGAGAAAAACCCAACCAAAATATATCTCTTATATATTGAATGAAAAGAGCAGAAATCTGCTTACAATTTGGGCCAAACACAAGTCCGATCTGATGCAATGAAAGATAGCACCTCTCCTAGATGCAAATATACAATCAAATATGATTTCTCCTTGATATCGATCTGCTTGATACAATATGATGATCTGCTGCAAATATGCGAACTCCTTCTTGAAGTGCGAATTGATTTTTGAATTAATTGATCAATTGAATGAATGAACTTCACCTTATATATATATACAAAGCAAGATGACTTTTCATCTAGGTTGGCCTTCAAAAGAAATAGAAAAATATAAAATATTTATTGTTCATAAAAAGGCCAACCTACATAAGGCCGATTTGATGCAATGAAAGATAACACCTCTCCTAGATGCAAATATACAATCAAATATGATTTCTCCTTGATATCGATCTGCTTGATACAATATGATGATCTGCTACAAATATGCGAACTCCTTCTTGAAGTGTGAATTGATTTGTGAATTAATTGATCGATTGAATGAATGAACTTCACCTTGTATATATACAAAGCAAGGTGACTTTTCATCTAGGTCGGCCTTCAAAAGAAATAGAAAAATATAAAATATTTATTGTTCATCAAAAAGGCCAACCTACACAAGGCCGATCTGATGCAATGAAAGATAGCACCTCTCCTAGATGCAAATATACAATCAAATATGATTTCTCCTTGATATCAATCTGCTTGATACAATATGATGATCTGCTGCAAATATGCGAACTCCTTCTTGAAGTGCGAATTGATTTGTGAATTAATTGATCGATTGAATGAATGAACTTCACCTTGTATATATACAAAGCAAGGTGATTTTTCATCTAGGTTGGCCTTCAAAACAAATAGAAAAATATAAAATATTTATTGTTCATCAAAAAGGCCAACCTGCCTTGAGCAACATTTATTATTTTAAATAGGAAAATATCTCCTGAAGCTACAAACACTAACACTCCCTTTTAGCTAGGGAGGTATTTTCCAAATGTCCTTGTTATGGCGTCTCTCAAAATGACACCCACAATAGTTATACCCATTTAAAAAAAATCATCACAGAGTCTCTCAACGTGATGTTGTCATGGAGTCTCTCAATAGGAAATCCACCATGGCTACTCCCATGTGTGGAAAGAAACACACGTACAAGTGTCCATCGCGGAGTCTCTCAACATGATGTTGTCATGGAGTCTCTCAACATGACATCCACCATGGCTACTCCCATGTGTGGAAAAAAACAAGTACAAAGGGTTCATCACAGAGTCTCTCAACGTGATGTCGTCATGGAGTCTCTCAACATGACGTCTCATCTCAGTCTCAGAGATGAACAAGGGCTCGCACCTCATATTTCTCTGTCTCAGAGAAATATACACTACAAGGGCTTTCACGTCATATTTCTGTCTCAGAGAAATATACACTACAAGGGATTTCACCTTATATTTCTCTGTCTCACAAAAATATACACTACAAGGGCTTTCATCTCATATTTCTCCATCTTAGAGAAATATACATTACTCAAATCTTCATGATGATGTGACTCCCTCTAAATTGCATCAACCTCTTGACCTCCTCTCTCGACTCCCTCTAAATGTCATTTCCTCCTCTTCGAATTAACTTGTCCACTCGAGAGATGTCTCCAGTGAAGTTATGCACCACCAGCTTAGTCCGAAGGCTGCAAGCTATGTCTCCATGTTTGATCATTTCTCCAGCTGGCGTGACTTCCTCACAGGATGCCTCAAGATTTTCCTCTCTTGAATTCCTTATGCAATCTCTCATCATCTTTTTGCTCCTTGGTCCGTCTTGGAAGCATTTTAGAGAGTTTAATAATAGTTCACAGAAATAAACTATCCCGAAGAGAAATACCAATGCTATAAGCATATATGATTCACTATTCCAATGTTATTGCATGAATTAATAACTACATAAAATTCATGAATATTATTCAACGGTACAGACATAAAATACTTATCTCTTTATTGTTGGTACAACATTTAGCTAGACCTGTAGCTGTGTCTTATCTTCGCCACCTTCAGTGTCATTGGAGATATCTCCAGCATTGATGCCTATTGTCTGTCTTCAAAATTCATAAGTGGCGGCTCCCACCGACTATTCTATGTGATGAGAACAGTGCTGCAGGATAAACAATCACATAGTTTAATGGCTCCAATATAACGGACATCATTCCTTATTGTAAGCTCTTTGTTGGCTGCAATTCACTTCTGCGATAGAATTAATCACAATCATCACCATGTATCTATTATGATTAAATCTTCCGATGAATATCAATTGTCTTCGACTCTTCCTTGTATCGGTGAATACCAATGTAATTCTCAACTGCACATGACTCAATAGATATTTTCGATGATCTTATTGCCTTGATTTTGACTATCTCCCTGTTGCGATTCATAGGCTCAATAAACTATACAATAATGAATTCCCAGAAAGAATCCGTTAAACATAGGCTCAATAAACTCCACCAGTATGAGCGGCGATTTTTAAACCAATGCGGCTTAGTACTAAGCAACTCCCGACAACGAGTCCAGATTCCCACTCCTGCTAGCATGAAATGGAACTGAGAATTATTTTCGATTCCCTTAAACTCACGTCACAATCCAAATAATGAAGTGAGTGAACATTCTCCTATCAGCGGCGGTGAAGCTTTGAAAGAGGTAGCGCTCGGGTTAGTTAACTTCGTTTCTCCAAGAACCTGAGCGGCAGTTACACAACTCCAAGCATATAATATGCCGTCTCCTGCTAAGAATCGTTCATAGCCACCAAAGATACAGTTACATAAATGAATCCTGACTCCACTTTTCCAATTGAATACTGAGACCCGACTTCTTATCTTATTCACCCAAACTGGATGTAACGACTTCCAAGAAATTATTTCTTCCTCTATATGAAGTGTAGACCGAATATCAACAGTGGTGGTAATGAAATGAAATCAATTCCTTCTTGATTTTCGCTGCTGGGAAAACTTCAATATGATAACACATGACATAGTTTTTTTTTTTTTTGTGTCAACTAATATTATCCTGACTACTGCAGAATAATACACGATTACCTCAATCACTAATTTGATTCCATTCTTCATAAGACTCGAAGCTGCTAAGTCTCCAATATTATTTAATCACCTTCTTTCACTTATTCCCAGATAATAAAATAAACCTCCTTCAGATCTGATTAGATGTTCCCATGAACCCGCTCTGATACCATGTTAGAGTTTAGGATCAGAAAAGTAAACAATCAGATAATGCAACACAAAAGACAATGAACACCACATTTTACCCTGGAAAAACTCTCCTTGAGGGAGAAAAACCCAGCCAAAATATATCTCTTATATATTGAATGAAATACAATTTGGGCCAAACACAAGGTCGATCTAATGCAATGAAAGATAGTACCTCTCCTAGATCCAATTATACAATCAAATATGATTTCTCCTTGATATCGATCTGCTTGATACAATATGATGATCTGCTGCAAATATGCGAACTCCTTTTTGAAGTGCGAATTGATTTGTGAATTAATTGATCGATTGAATGAATGAACTTCACCTTGTATATATACAAATTAAGGCGACTTTTCATCTAGGTCGACCTTCAAAAGAAATAGAAAAATATAAAATATTTATTGTTCATCAAAAAGGTCGACCTGCCTTGAGCAACATTTATTATTTTAAATAGGAAAATATCTCCTGATGCTACATACACTAACATGTTTGATTTAGCACAAGTATCCAAATTACTTGATAGGATATAGTAATGATGAGGTTGAAAAGGCAGGATATGGATCAACTCAATATGATAATTTGATCAAGATTAAAAGATAGGATGATGGATGACAAGATATGACAATGATAAGGCTAAAAAATAGGATATGAAAATGATACTTTATGTTAATTTGTAGCAAACTTATTTCTATTCATTTCAACAACCTTGATATTTGATATTCATTTGTGGCATGAATAGTTGTTGTGATTAATGAGACTTGTAAATATCACTATATTCATGGGATGGTCATTTACTATATTGTTTTGAGATTATTAGAAAAATATATTTGAAATACTTTACATCTAGAAGTTGCTTAGTCTAGTTGAAGGATTTCTTGATGATTAATGATTTATATTTGATTGAATTATTGGTTAGGAATTTTGAGGAGAAAATGCAAGAAGAGAAATTATCATATGGACATAAGTATAAAATTAGTAGGGTCCTTTATATTTAATATTTTTAAAAGTATATTTGTTCAAGGGTTTTTAGATAATTTAATGAAAGAATGTATTTTGAAGCAATTAAGTTTCAATTTTGGGTGGTTTAGGTGTTCCATATCTAGAAAAGATAAATGATGTGGCCCATTGACATTGTGTTTATAATAGATTAATTTTTCATGAGATTAGTTCAATATGATAATAATTATGGTTTAATACTTTTATTTATGTTTAACTTCATGTTAGAGATATTTTATTTGAATATTTAAAATATTTCCAGTGCCATTTAAGATAGGTGACCTAGATACTCTAGATCATTTTTTTTCCTTCTTATTCTTCAAAATTAAGAACTTAAATTAGCAGATGACACTTCACATCTCATTTTGTGTAGGCTTTAAATACTAATACTACAGATCTGCATTGCATGCTGTGATGAATGATAACTTCAAAACAAAATATTAGCAAATATCAAATCTTTGTCAAAATAACTAGTGTGCAAAAGTATTAAAAAGTAATTTACAAATATATATGCATTATAAAGTGAAAAACAAATGGTTGCATGTATGATTAAACCTCTACTACATTTTTCTCTAGATGTAAGTTTATATTTAGACTTACATGAGCACAAAACTAAACAAGAAAAAATTGAATGTTGTATATACAAATTTTAGTCTTAAACATTTTTCTTGACTTCAAGACATGCATGTGAATCATAAATAGACATGTATTTCAGAGTAAATACATGTATGCGAAGTAAACATTTAAACATAAAAATATACAAATTATTAAATAGAATAAAATTCATTCTTATAAAATATAAGTAGGTCCAATGTATATGACTAGAAAACATATATTGAGAAGTTACATATAATTTATATATCAATTTAACTTAAAGCTCTCGGTACATATAATCTGGATCATCTCTATATTTTATTATCTCTAAAACCTTTTCAATATAGTCAATACAAAACCTCCACTTTTTTTGGCCACGTCTTTTTTTGTAAGGTTTTCTATAACTAAGTCACTATAATGTAGAACCTTTTGTCTTGTCATGTAATCAATAAATATAATAGCATTTTTATCTATCTTTATTTATTGATAATAGGCACCTTCAACAACGATTGATCCAGTGGGATACTCTTGTCCATCACATTCTATCAATGGTTGTGTCAATTTGTATTTTGATTGTGTGCATCTTAGTAGATAGTAATCTATATTATTAGGATCCACAACCACAATTAAAATATCTCATGTACATTAGAGTTGAAGAATTATTCAAATATTTCACTCAACTTAGCTGGAATATAAATATTCTTCTAAAGTAATTTAAATATATTTAAAATTTATCTATAACAACTAAACCAAATACACATTCATAATCAATCAAATATATAGGATCATAGACATATATAATGTCACTATCTTCATAAGGAGACATGTGTACTAATTGCTTTATTTCCCATTGCGAAACGTATTCATCCTTAATATTCTCAGATTGTAGAGTATTTGCATTATTCTCAATGCAGTTGACACAAAAATATGATTTTTCTCACTAGAATAGCAAGAGGCTTTCTATGTCTTGTACTCATCTATTGATGCAAACTTCTAATATTACTAGTAATTGTTTGACAATTATAACAATTTGAGTGTTCAATACATGTACATGTATGAATGTTTTTAGTCAAATATTAAATTTCAAGCATTCAATTAATAAGTGTATTCAAATTATATACTCACTATAAATAAAGTTTGAAATAACAAATTCAATACATTTAACTACCCAAAAATGGTGTTTGTTGTATATTGAGTCACTCTTTACTTCATGAGCACCAAAATGAATTTTGCACCATTCAACAATTTTATTTGCATTTTGTATGGTGTTACCTACAAGTTCATGTTGTCGAAGTGCACACTTCATACATGCTCCTACTCCCTCATGCTCTCCTTTTTTGTGTCCACTCTAAAAAAAAATCCATAGAAAACTTTATGCTACATCTAGCATGTTGTTGTGTTAACCAATTCACTTATTTTGCAAACTTAAATTGTTTTGTATAGTTATAAACAATCATTCAACCCAAATTAGTTAAACTATATGTATACTTGTAATTAATTCAAGTCTTAAATTTATAAATTTAGATTTAAATAAAAATAAATAATTCAAACACTTGCCAACACATCCATTAGACCAAATCCATTTTTGTAAAGAATTATGCCACAGTCTCAAATCTTCAAAAAACATTAAAAAAAATGAGTTGTACGTAGCTTTTATCATGCTCGTATAATCACTAATATAAAAGTGAACCTAAGTTTGATAATAATTTGTTCATCTCTACTACTTTTCACACCATCCACATGTAACTCAACATGTTTATAGCAAACTTGTACAAAGATTGCACAACTTGCTTGTAATATACACCCCTATTTTTTTTTGAAATCATTGTATGCTGATTGTATTGTTTATTGATGGTTTAGTTTTCTTGTTTTCATTTGTTTTCAAAGATGCATGTCAAACATAGAGAACATTATATAAATAAGTAAATACTAAGAAGTATCATTGCTTTCCATATTGAATGACATCATATAATAAGAGCAAATGCTTACAAAGCAAATCAAACTTAATACAATATGTTTTTAGACCTGGTAAAAGGAATAATCAGACCTGGAAATGATCATATAACATCAAAAACTCTTGCAAACTTTCACTACTTGTAACATATGAGCATAGACAGTAGAAATAAGGATTCCCATGCCAAGAAGCAACCTCATGAACATCGAAATATGCAGAATATGGGCCTATACATCAACAAGATACTTGTCCTTGAACCTCCAAAAAGCACGCTCCCTAGGTGGGGCGATCTACCCTAAAAAAATTATTCTTTCAACAATAAATATAAATGTATGCTTGATATAGGGCACCAAGATGATAGGAATCCAATGGATGAATACGCAGAATGAAACTCCAAGTGTGCATGGAGCTATGGACATATTTCACTTTCAGACCCTATAAAAAATGGTGATTTCTAGAATTTTGGAAAATCAATCAAACCTCTAAAAAAATCCTTAAATATCCTCCAAAAAACACCAAAACGAAGCCAAGAAATCACACACACCAAAATCCAAACCCACATTAAAAAACCACAAATATCTTCATCCTTTCGCCACAAAATCACTGAAAATCAAAACTTTGTTGATGCCTAAGGTGATCCCTGAATAAAACCACTCCAATCCGGCTAGGGTGGATTGTGGATCTTTCACCACCAAAACTAGCTCCAAGAAGTGAGGGTTTTCATCCTCAACACGCAACTAAAGAACTCTCGAAGCATTCCAAAAACATCCTGTTATGTTGCAAAATAGAAGATAATGAAATGAAAGCTAAAGAGATGCTTTTATATGAGGAAGGAAATTGGAGAAAATTTAGTTTGAATTCACTTTCCCTCCAAAACCCCACACCGCCTTCATGAGCCTTTTTAATTTATTTTAAATTCCTTATGCCTCCCTTAAGCTAGGCATCCACTTTTGGAGGATTATTATTTTGGTTTTTAAAACAACGTTATATCAACTAGGAGCCAAGGTACTTTTTCAATGACCACAAGTCCCCTCACTTAAGTTATAAAGTCACTTTATTAAAATAACTTAAGTGACGAAAGAAACACAAATATCAAATATATTAAACTTAGACTCACCAATGACATATCAGGAAATAAACACTGTTGGAGCAATATAGACTTGGGCTATTTACCCAAAATAGACTTACTATAAATAGCAACAACTAAAAATTGTAAGTATGCCTAAATATCAAACTAGTACAAAATTGATATGCATTGAGACTTACTATAAATAGTAAGTGTAGAAATTGGCCATTGCTAAAAATAGAAAGTACTGTCAGAAGCACCGAAAACTACCATAGAGCCCAACACTAGCTCTCAATTCCCTAACCACCACTACTTAGCCTACAAGAAATTTGGAATAGGCTAATGAGACACTCCAACTGCTTAGGTGCAAGAAGGGGAGATTATAATCCTCCCTCACCAAGATTGCTTGTCCTCAAGAAATCACAACTCTGGATGTTGCATATCTGCTCACTCTCCCAAGTAGCATCCTCCATAGGAAAATTCTTCCACTTCACCAGATACTCCTTAATCACCCTCTTCCACAAAGTACACTCCCTAACCTCCATCATAGCCTCAAAAACCAAAATCAACTTTCCTTCCTCATCCAATGGAGGCAACTTTGTAGAAGGAACCAAATTTTGACAAAGTGCCTTTTTGAGGCAAGAAACATGGAAGAAATTGTGCACCTTGCTACTCTCAAGTAGCTCCAACTCATAAGCCACCTCCTCAATCCTCCTAGTGACTCTGAATGATCCATAAAAGCAAGTCTTAAGTTTTTCTGACCCACTTTTCTTGAGAGTGGATTGCTTGTAGGGCTACAACGTCAAGTAAACCATGTCTCCAACCTTGAAAGTCCATTCAATGCAATGCTAATTAGCATACAACTTCTGATAATTCTAAGTATACTGTATATTCTCTCTTAAATACCTCATGATATCCTGACTCTCTTGAAGATCTCTGGCTTTGGGTTCCCTACAATCTCCAAAAAGTAAATCAACAAAGCAAGGAGCTTCATAACCATACAATGCCATGAATGGAGACATCTTGATAGACATATGAAAGGTAGAGTTGTAGCAAAACTATCCTAAGTGCAACCACTTAACCCATGCCTTTTACTACCCTGAAACATAGTTGCACAGGTAACCTTCCACCCATTTGTTAACCACCTCAATTTTCCCATTAGTTTGATGATGATAACTAGTGCTAGGGGTTAGCTTCATACCACACAATCTGAACAAATCCTACCAAAAAATGCTCATGAACTTGTTGTCCCTACTGCTTATGATGGTCTTAAGTGTTCCATGAAGCCTAAACACCTCTTTGAAAAATAAATCTTCCACTTGCATCAATGCATACCCTAGTGATATAACAAAAAAGCGAGAAAATTTAGTCAATCTATCCACCACCACATATATACTATCCTTCCCCTACACCTTGGGAAGCCTTGTAATGAATTCCATTGATATACTTTCCCATTTCTGAGTAGGAATGGGAAGGGGCTGCAATAAACCAACAAGATAAGTATGCTCGTTTTTGTTTTGTGGCATACTTGGCACTCATGAACATACTTGAGAATGTCATCCTTCATCCCTTTCCATGAGAATCTCTCACAGATCTTCCTGTATGTCTTATAGTATCTAAGATGACCAGCCATAGGAATTTCATGAAAAGCCTTGAAAATGTGCACTTTCACCTTAGATTTAGTGACTAACCATATTCTATCTTTATAATATATGAGACCATCCCTCACCTAATACTTATCATCCTGTAGTGAACCATCAAAAATGATGTTTACAAATGCATTCTCGACATATTCAACCTGTATTCTCTCCTTCCAATATAATGATATGATTGAAATGGAGCATAAATGTGGCCTTCTAGACAAGGCATCAACCACCACATTCTTCTTCCCTTTGACATATTCAATGTCAAAGTCATACTCCTAAAGTTTTCTTACTCATTTCTGCTACTTCTCATTGAGATCCTTCTAATTAAGGAAGTATTTAAGGTTGTTATGATCAATTTTCACCACAAATCTACCCCCAAAAAAGGTACTGTCTAAATTTGGCTAAGGTGTTCACTAACATATTGTGATAAATGGAGTATGCTCTCTCACCTCCTCTAAACTTCCTACTCTAAAATGCTTTGGGATGTTTACTCTACATGAGGAAAAATCCTATGCCTTCACCCGCGATGTCACATTCAAGCTCAAAAGGCTTGGAAAAGTATGGAATTTTCAACATAGGGTATGAAATCATCAATTGCTTGAATTGGTCAAAGGATTGTTGCACTATTTCAGACCAAACAAATACTTCTTTTTTGGTTAAATCAGTGAGTGGGGCAGCCAACTGTGAAAACCATTTAATAAACCTCCTATAAATTCCACAAAGACTAAATAACCCCTTTAATTGCATAAGATTAGTGGGTGGAGGCCAATCAAGAATAGCCTCAATATTTTTAGGATCAACACTAACTCCCTTAGAACTGATTATATGCCCAAGATAAAGCAACTCTGTCATGCCAAATTCACACTTAGACTCCTTTGCAAACAATGAATCACTCTCCAAAATTCTCAACACCTCATCCAAATTCCTCAAATGTTCCTCCCATGATCTACTGTAAATGAGTATGTCATAAAAATTATAAAAAAAAACTTACGTATCTACCTACTAAGTATCTTGTTCATGCACAACTGAAATATAGAAGGAGCATTAGTCAAGCTGAAGGGCATAACGAGGAACTAAAAGTGACCATAGTGGCATCTAAACATTGTTTTCTCAATGTCCTCTCTAACTCTGATATGATGGTAACCACTTCAAGTCTATTTTGGAAAAATAGACTGATCCATGTAGCTTATCAATGAGCTCATCAATCCATAGGATGGGGTACTTGTTCTTGATAGTCTTCTTATTAATTGCCATATAATCTATGCACATGTGCACAGTCCCATCCTTCTTCACTAACACCACTGAAGAAGCAAATGGACTCTTACTCTACCTAATGTGTCCCATGTCCAGGAGCTCCTTAATTTCCTTCTCAATCTCATCCTTATGTTTCTTCATGTTCCTGAATGGTGTAGCAATAATGGGCTTGGCTCCCTCCTCTAACTCAATGACATGCCTAATGCCTCTATTAAGATGCCTACCTAGAGGTATACTACCAAAAACCTTGCTTCACTTAGATAGCAAAGCCTGAGTGTCAAGTGGATAAGAGCATTTCTCCTCCTTTGTAACTGTGGGAATAACTATGCATTCCACTTCCCAATCCACCTTATCATGCTTGAAAATCCTCTCCATGAATTTGAAGGAAAAAACACAAGGCCCTCCATTAGATATGCCTCTCAACACCACATTCCTACCATCTAATTTGAACTTCACCTCCATGGTTTGAAAATTGAGAGTGATCTCACCTAGGCAACATAACCACTGAGTGTCCATCACTGCATCTGTGTGTCCAATGCTAACCACGTAGAAGTCATCCTTGACTTCATAATTACCCAACTAAAGGCCGAGTTGAGGAATCATCCTTGTGTAATTAATGGTGAAACCATTTTCTACCATCAGCCTAAAACTGTCAACCTCTTATGTCTGGAGCCCCCAGCAAGCAACAAGTCCCTCATCAATAAAATCATGTGTGGCCCCTAATTCAATTGAAGCTACTAAAATATGCCCATTAAGGACTCCTCTAATGCACAAAGACTCATTCTTTTGGAAGATATATAATTGGGAAAGCTTCCCCTCCTTTGTCTCTTCCTTTTCAACCTCTTCAGGTGTCTCTTCCTCCTCTAAATCAGATTGCTAGTCTAAAATTTCTGATGAAGAATCCTCTGTTGAATAGTATTCAATTCAATTAACTTTTCCCAAGTAGTTGCACACTTATGTCCTAGGTTCCAAGGCTCTTTTCATGAGAATCATACATTCTTCCTTCTCAAATCATTAAGAGTGTCTCCATCTAAAATTTTGACTATTTTTTTGTGTTGATTGGTGTCCTTAGTAAATTGCCTCTTATCCTTCTTCTATGAGAATGACTTGGACTGAAATTTAGACTAAGGGGAAATCCACTCCATACTCCTTTCTTTCTTCATAGCTTCCTGCAAGGTTGGAGGGTCAAAAGCCTTAATCCACCCCTTAAGTGGATCCATAAGTCCCTCATTGAATAATACCACCAATCTCCTCTCTGTAATACCTATGACCATCATTGAAAGCCTCTAAAACTCTACTATGTAAGCCTTGTTGGCATTTAAATTCACACCTCTGGGAATGTGTATTGGAAACAGACAGCTATGCACAGTTAGACTCATATGTGTTATGGAAAAAAAATTATTTAAGCTTTGTGTTAATCAGTCATTCCATTTTTACTTCTAATTCTCTTGCTTTGAATTTACTTGAGATATTAGAAGCATCATTAGAATAGGCTTAGTTGTAGTTGAAGTTACAAAACCAAAGAAAACCTCAGCTATGATGCAAAGAGTTTATAACTTTGTGCTCTCAACTGAGATAAAAAGATAGGCAATTAGTTAAGTTTTTCTTTTTAAGCATAATCGGCAAAGAGGGAGCTTCCCCTCCTAATTTGAAGATTAGTCTAACTGTGCATAGCTTTCTGTTTCCAATACACATTTCCAAAGGTGCAAATTGAAATTCCAACAAGCCTCTACTATGCCATATTGCTTCAGCTAGGCCAACTCTCTAAAATGCAACTCAAGATCCTTCTTATCGAACCTCTCGATGAGCTTAGTGGTGAACTCATCATAAGAAGTGATAGACCTGTGGCCCAAGGTGATAAGGCCATGGTACCACCACTCGTGTGCTACTCCATCAATATGTAAAGTGGAAAAATTAATTTCCTCATCCTCCACCATCAGTCTAAGGGCTAGGTAATTATCCAAATTTTGCACCTATTCCCTTGCTATGCACTTACCGTTACCATCAAAATAGGAAAGTGTTACCTTGCCTATGGCCTAGTGTAAATCCCTCTGAAATTTTGGTCCTCTATAATCAACTCCACCACCACCTCTCTTCCTCTTTTGATCCAAAAGCTCATTGTAAGATAAGTGCTCTTTAATAACCTTTGGAAGAGTGTCATACTCTACATATGCTTCGCTTAGATTATCCACGAAGGGTAAGGAAGCGTCTTGATCATGTTGTGGTGTCTCCTTTGTAAGGAATGTGGGATAGAAAGGTCAGGAAAAAGTATTAGACCTCGCTATAATATGTTGTCCACTATTACCACCCTACTGATAAGTGGAACTGATGTCTCCATTATGCATTGGGTTGCCCTATGTATTGTTATGGGATGTATTAACCACTATGTTTTGACCAATCTTCCCTAAAAATTGAGACTTCATATCCATCATGGTGTCGAACTTATTCTCTATTCTAGCACCAAGACTAACTGAATCTGATCTATCTTTACCCCTTTCAACCATGTTTCCTATTGTGTTCCTCTTCACCAGATGGGTCCCGATGTATCTCAGTACCCTATGAAGACTCCCGATAAGCCTTAAGAACTCTTGAGTTGGTTTGACCTTTTAGAATAGGTGGGGGCTACCAATGTCCTTTCCTTAACTCTCTCTAGATGTACCTCTATTCTCTCACTCATAGAAAGATTAGTGTTGATGGCATGTGTCTGTCATAGGCTGGCTGGAAAGAGTGCCTCTGATACCATTATAATATACACCCCTAATTTATTTTGTTGAAATCACTGTATGCTGATTGTATTGTTTTCTAATGGTTTAGTTTGCTTCTTTTCATTTGTTTTTAAAGATGCATGTCAAACATAGAACATTGCATAAAGAAGGAAATACTAAGAAGTAGCATTTCTTTCCATATTGAATGAAAACATATAATAAGAGCAAATAATTACATCAAATCAAAATTAATACAATATGTTTTAAAACCTAGTAAAATCAATAATCAGACTTGGAAATGATCATATAACAACAAGTCTTGCAAACTTGCATTACATGTAACATATGAGTGTAGACAAAAAACATAAGGATTCCCACACCAAGAAGCAACGTCATGAACACCAAAATATGTATAATATGGGCCTAAACATCAGTGGGCCACTTGCCCCTAAACCTCCAGAAAGCACGACTCCCTAGGTGGGGCGATCTACCCTCAAAAAATTAGTCCTTCGATAATAAATACAAATGTGTACTTGATATAGGGTGCCAAGATAAGAGGAATAAAATGGATGAATACCTAGAATGAAACTCCAAGTGTGCACAGAGCTATGAAAAAATTTCACTTTTAGACCTTGTAAAAGATGGTGATTTCTAGAATTCTGAAAAGCAATTAGACCTCTAAAAAATTCCTCAAATCTCTTCCAAACACCACGGAAATGAATCCAAGAAATCACACACACCAAAACTCCAAACCCACATAAAAAAACCACAAATATCTTCATCCTTTCACCACAAAATAACTAAAAATCAAAACTTTGTTGATGCCTAAGGTGATCCTTGAATAGAACCATTCCAATCTGGCTAGGGTGGATCTTTCACCATCAAAAATAGCTCCAAACAGTGAGGGTTTTCATCCTCAACACACAACCAAAGAACTATGGAAGCATTTCAACAACATCCTATTATGTTGCCAAATAAAAGATAATGAAATGAAAGCCAACAAGATGCTTTTATAGGAGGAAGGAAATTAGGGAAACTTTAGTTTGAATTCACTTTCCCTCCAAAACCCCATGCCCCCTTTACGAGCCTTTTTAATTTATTTTAAATTCCTTATGCCTCCCTTAGCTAGGTGTCCACTTTTGGAGGCTTATTATTTTGCTTTTTAAAACAACTTATATCAACTAGATGCCAAGGCATTTTTTCAATGACCACAAGTCCCCTCACTTAAGTTATAAAGTCACTTTATTAAAATAAATTAAGTGACAAAAGAAAATAAAATATCAAATAAATCAACCTTAGACTCACCAATGCCATAGCAGGAAATAAACACTGCTAGAGCAATATAGGCCTGGGCTAGTTACCCAAAATAGACTTACTATAAATAGAAACTACTAAAAATAGTAAGTACTCCCAAATATCAAACTAGCACAAAACTGATATACATTGAGACTTGCTATAAATAGTAAGTACAAAAATTGGTCATTGCTAAAAATAGAAAGTACTGCCAAAAGCATCAAAAACCACCACAAAGCCCAACATTGGATCTGAGTCCCCTAACCATCACCACCTAGCCTATGTGAACTCTGGAATAAGCTAATGGCATACTCCAACTACTCAGGTGCAAGAAGGGGACATTACATTGCTCTAAATGATAATATTGACTTTGAATCTTAGTTTGAGTACTAAATATATAGCTCTTAGAAAAATACACAATAGAGAGAATACAACCTGGTGGAAACCAATTATTTGAGTCTCAAATTTTTTTAGCCTACCATCTTGCACCATGACAATGCTATATATGTGGATATATGATATTACAAAATTTATTCATAAACTCATTGTAGGGAAATTCACTATCTTTCAGAATAATTTTTTGGACTCAACTCCTGAATTTGTTGAATATTTATTATATTCAAATATCTTTCAAATAACTTGCATTGAATGATCATTATTCTCAAATTATAAAAATTTCTTCACATTTCAACAATCTATATATATGTATATATACATATACATATACATATACATATACATAGACATATACATATACATATACACACACACACACAGTACATTGAATTCATTTGAATCTTCTGATTTTTCACATACAATAGACTTCAAAAATTATGTTGTACTTCTTAGGATGACTACATTTGGGTTAACTATTGAGATAAATTTTTTGTATGACTGTACGTGTAGATGGAATTCAACATGATTTCAATAGCAACAAATTTCATGTACTTTATCTATATGTATGAAACATGGTCGTAACCTCTCAAAAACCCTTTGGAAAATATTCACTTGTAAAAATTCTTGCTTGAATGCTTCAAAAAGTTCACTTTGTTTTGTATCTATATTTTTTTTTGGATGAGAAATTTTTGTACCATATTCACTTATTATTTGTATAGTGTCCCTTGTATTGGAAGAAACATGAGAGTGGTTTATTCAATATTCAATTAGCTATCTTTTTATATCTTTTGAAATTCTATCTTTTCAAGGAACCCTACAGATATTTACCCAGTTATTTTTAATGTTTTCATCTAATTTGTTTCTCTTCGCATATATCTTTGAATGGCTCTCCTAGATACATTTGGTAATTGTGCAATTTCTTGAAATTGTCTTCTATGTGATATTTTTTTACTAGAAATTATAGTCATCAATGCTCTACATGCAACACTTAAATCGGTTGTTTGAAATTTGGTTAGAATACAATCTAGTGCTTCTTGCAAGTTTTCAATTAATGTTTGTTTTAATAAATTTGATGGTTTTTTTCCTATTATCAACCCTTAAAAAATCCAAAATAAGGGTCATTTATTTTCACCTAAATAACTTTGCACATAATTGTGTTCTTTCAATTAAATATTTTTCTTCAAAACAATCATCCCAAATTATTTTAGAGTGTAATTTTATTGTTCTTTTAGGTAACATATTTTTAGGTAAAATCTCTTTGAAAAGAGAATCTTCATCCATCACCATTATATTTTCCATACCATAAAAAAAATTCTATTAGTAGTTTCTTCTTCATTTACATTCTTTGCATTTGTACCAATTTCTTCTTGTACTTCTTCATTAACATATTTTTCAACTTTGTCATCAATAATTTCAATGGGTTGTTCTTGACTAGATGTTCCTAAAATCAAATTCCTCTTATCTCTTCTTTTTGTATTTCTCTCTTCATCCAATATCTTTTGATCAAACAATATTTTATCTATTCTTTTTATTACCCATCACAAATTTCTTGTTTTAATTCACTTGCACACACACACACACATCTCAATTTAAGACAAACTGAAATATATGGTTTTAATATCATTTGGGAAATAAATAGTAAATTCTATGTATTATATTATTAAGTCAAAAAATTAGGAGATGATATAATTTCTTTCATAAAAAACATGCCAAGCAAGAATATTCACATCTTATTCTCCAAGTGAATATGTAAATATTAAGGAGTTTGATTAAAGTGTGACAATATAAATCAATATTCATAGTCAATGCATATACACATGAGAAGTGTTGTAAAAGATTTAAAAAAAAAAAAAAAAACTTACATATAGGTATTGAATCTCACCACAAGATACACATGGTGCCAATGGTAAGCCAACACATAAAAGACAAAAAATAAGCACCTAGGATGAAGTGATAAGTGTGATAAAATCAAGGGTTGGGATAGAGACCTACATAGGGAGCACAACCAATGGTAATTTAAGACCATTCATTTTATGACATGGTAAGAATTGTTGTTAACGGATAAAGGAAATGTATAGAGTGGATAAATAGGCTAAGATGATAGTATGATGTGTGCAAGGCATATAGATTAACACAAGTGTGGTAGAATCAAGGATAAAAACTACTTGGCTAAAGGGAGAGAGGTTAGTGCCCATGAGGGGACATAAAGAAAACACATTAATAGATATCACTAGTAGAATTTGGAAAATAAATGACTACGTGACTACAAATTTCAGTCACAACAACTAAAAATGACTAAATTCTACTAACTTTTTGCAACTCAGCTATAAATGAGTAAATAAATGACTAATTTGGTTGTTGACTAAAAAATATTTAGTCACACAAATAAAAATGACTAAATAGTTAGTCATTTATTTAGTCATAATCCATTTGAATAAATCATTTAAGGAATCAAGAATCAATAGCTTGCCAAAATACTCTAAAACTTTAATAAACATACTCTAAAACTTTCATCAAAATCTTATTTTCAGGCGTAACTTGCCAAAATGGAGTTTTAATTTTAATAAACATAATCTAAAACCTTCATTGAAACCTTATTTTCAGGCGTAGCCTGCTAAAATGGAGAAGTGTTTTTGTAAAGAATGAAAGATAATGGTACGAAGATGTGTGTGACAAGAGGCATAGGATTCATTGTTTCTTATCTCATTCTTGCTCTGCTCAACAAGGGTTACATTTTTCACGCTACTATTTGTAATCTAGGTATTTAATTGACATATATTTGCATAATCTCAAATTCCTTCAAATGCTTTTGAAGTATCAATGTATCCTATATAGGGTTTAGAATGATTTATTTTAATTTAAAAAAATAAATTAGATGCTTTTGAAGTATCAATGTATCCTATATAGGGTTTAGAATGATTTCTTTTAGTTTTAGAAAATAAATAAATGATGTATTTTCTTGTGATTAGATAATGTGGAAATCTCCTAAATCTACCCCATCACACTATCCTCTTTGGCATTGTATTCATTACTCTAGCTGCTAGGGTTTTGCATGTGACATCTTTAATATCGTCATGACATTGGATTTTAAATAGATCTCAATCTTTTCTTTAATCTTTATCATGGTAACCCTTGAGTTCCATAATCCACCTTCAATCTCTTCTAAGAACATTGTCTTAAGCTAGACTACATAGTATGCATATAAAGCAAGTCCTTCATACCTGCCATTGTTCCAAACCACCACTCACTGCCTTGCTTAAAATGCTACCACCATAAGCACAATATTATGTTTTAAAATCATGGTTGCCAGTGATTGACCATTAAGGTCACTACTTTCATCAAGATACAATGAGATTTTTGTCTTCAAACTCAAGGCATTATGCAAGATAACATTGTGAATTATTTGTTGTGTACGATTTTATTTTCTTGCACATTTACTATTTTGCTAACTGCCTTTAAGACTGGATATTGCACCCTCACCTGCAATCTCAAACAACTCACTCACTGTCACTTGAAGATTCCTTTCATGAGCATCCTTCTATAAAATCAAACTATTCCCTATAGACCACCTACTTACTTACTTACTACAAGGGACTCATTGTTTCATGGTATTGTGGGTCTTAAGATCCTTCAACCTTATTGTCACTACTTCACAGTCCATAAGGTATTATTCACTATTCTCCCATCTTTGATGAGTCTTAAAACACTACTCAAACATGCAATCCACTACCTCCATTAAACAATGGCTAAGAAGAAACATTGAACCTATGATTACCACTGTTACTTCATTTGGACATTCATTCCCTGATTGCATTTGCCTTGTCTAACATTGCCAATAACATTTGAAAAACCCTTAAGGTCAGCAAGGGGGTAAGGAAACTCACTGTTAAAATCTCCACTTTACTATGCAAGGTTTGAGCTTTATATCTTGTCACTGCTCAACCTCTTTTTGACTATCACACCTCAAGTGACTGTCATTATTCTTACCATAGATTGCATTTAAAAATGTCACTAAGATACATAGTGTGCTTGTTATTGGATACAATCTTTAGATTGCAAGATTTTTCTATTGGCTACAATGTATTTATCTTTCTAGTATTGCAACCTCACTAATCCGCTAGAGTTATGGTTTATGTTTCTACAGAGGCCTAGGGTTTGTAACCTAGTCATGCTCTTACCAATGCTTTGTTGGTATTAAAAAACAACCTTAAATCTTGGGTCAAAATATTAGCTGTCTTGATAGGGTTGTGGTATGATCTTGGATTGTATCCTAGAGTGTGTGGGAATCTTGTGTTTGATCATTAAGGTATGCAAACCTGATCAGGGAAATGTATCCTATATAGCATTGGTATTTCTTTAATACTTTCCATAATGGTTATTAGCAGATCACATTATTATAGTTTGTGGTAACCCAAGATTACATTCAAGTATGTAACAAACTTGATTTGTAGTTTAACTTGTACAATTTTAAGTAACATTCATAAGGTTTAGAAAATCTTGATCACTCTCTAGAATAGCCCATTAAACATGGGTTGTGCTTGAATGCATTACATAATTGATATAACACAATCACTCTGCATATTGACCAGAGTTATAGGCTCTTTATTGAAGCAAGAGGTAATCACTCTTGGATCATGCTATCATTACATCGTAACCTGTTAAACTTGAGTCAACCTGAATGCACCCAATGATGATTGACAACTAATTGTGATGACAATGATTTGTACATGAATTGTGCTCATATGAGTGCCTCTTTCTATTACAACATAGCCACATTAAACTTGGGTCACACATGAATGCATCTTGTATTTGTTATAGCACAATGGTGCCACATGACCAATAGAGTTATGGATCACATAATTACAGTCACTAGAATTTATTCTTTGGTTATGCTCTTATGGTGATTCCATTATTATTACAACATAACCCTTTGGAATTATATTGCTCAAATCCTTACATTGCTTATTTTCTCTTTGGATGGATGACTTCATGGAATTTTTGTGATTTATACAGCTTTTGTTTTGATAGTAAATGGCATTAGATTTTTTTTGAAACTGAAAGGATTTATTAATTATGGTTTTATGATGATTTTGAGTTTTATTTAGAAGGGGTTAATATGTGAAATTTTTATGTGTAGGAAGAATAGATTGTGATGCAATGTTTTGATATGGACAGTTCAAGAAAAATTGGATTGCTATCAGTGATATAACCAGGTTGGAGAGTACCTTGAGTTGGTGTGAAACACTTCTGGGTGTTTTCGTAGGGAAGCAAAACCTAGGTGTAGGAATACAAACATTGGTGGATAGAGGAAATCATAAATTTGCTAGCCCAATTTCAGATCCAATTTTAGGTCATGAATATCTGACAGAGGAAGTTCCTACATTGTAAATATAAAATCATAAATATGTTGGTCCAATTTGACATCCAACCTAACATCTTTAATATCCGATAGAGAAAGTTTATACATTCTAAAGATAAAATCATAAATTTGTTGGTCCAAATTGAGATCCAATTTGAGTTCATGAAGCTTCGACAGAGAAAGTTCCTACATTCTAAAGATAAAATCATAAATCTGCTTGGTCCAATTTGAGGTCCAATTGTAAGGATTTGTCTTTTTAATTATACTTTTTGAAATTTGGCTTGATACAAATTATTACTTTAGAATTATGGTATTTCTTTTCTTCTAATGTTTTCAACCCTCATTTTAGGGAAGAGCTCTTGAAAATGGTTCCTTTAGATGGAGACTACACATTTATGCTATAGGTTTTGTCTAGAAACACTAGAAGCTCAAGCGTCATACTTAGGTACAACAGAGTTTGAGGTGAATTGCACTTAGTATTTTGTGGTTATATGGATATGTTCTAATTACCTATAGTTAATTGTTGTAGCATAACAAATAGGCTAAATAGTTGTTCATATACTATTGTTTCAAATTCTAAATTGCTGTACCTTACTCTAGGAGAAAATCACAGGAGAGTCTATACATAAGACACCATTGTTTGAAATTCTAAATTGTTGGATATTTCACATTTGTTTGCTTCATTTATTTGATCTAAGGCAACCTACTATATAGAAGATGCTCTCAAAATCATAGTAAAATACTTTATTCCGAGATGACTGTTCAGAATCTTTCCCATCATAACAATAAACAAAAGCATCAGTCATTAACCTGAACTTTGCATGAGTTTCATCAAATTCTACTTTTCCACTCTCTTTTCCATTCTAAATTTTATTGCCAATTTCATCCATGAAGAAATTCCTTAGCCTGTAGATCCTACTGTTAGCCATAACTTTACCATGTGTCGAGGATAGCTTCAGGTTTTAACCCAAGCAACAATTGAAAAAATTCGTCCTTACCAGATCAAAATTCTGGTAAGGCCTAATTTTGTCAATTGATTGCTACTTGGGTAAAAACTCGAAGCTATCCTCGACACCTGGTAAAGTTATGGTTAACAACATGATCTACATGTTGAAGAAGTTCTTCATGGATGAAATTGGGAATAAAATTCAAAATGGAAAGGAGAGTGGAAAAGTGGAATTTGATGAAACTCTTGCAAAGTTCAGGTTAATGACTGATGCTTTTGTTCATTGTTATGATGGGAAGATTTTGAACAGTCATCCCAGAATAAAGGATTTTACTATGATTTTGGGAGCATCTTCTATACAACAGGTTGTCTTAGATCAAATAAATGAAGCAAACAATTGTGAAAGAGCCAACAATTTTGAATTTGAAACAATGGTGCCTTATGTATAGACTCCCCTTGTGATTTGTTCCTATAATAAGGTATATCAATTTTGAATTTGAAACAATGGTATATGAATAACTATTTAGCCTATTTGTTATGCTACAACAATTAACTATAGGTTAGAACATATCCATATCAACATAAAATAGAAGGTACAATTCATCTCAAACTCTATTGTGGTAATTGCTTTGTAAGGAAGTTTGCACTCCATGAATATTCTCTGTGCACATCAGTATGTTGGTTATTATCTCGATCTCCTTTATGATCAAAAGAACAGTGATGCTCATTGCATAACTTATGACCATTTTGCAATGCTATGTGTCGATGAAAGGATACCGGTATGGGTCGAATTACGCTTGATCCATGGAGAATCAAAGCATAACAGAGCCACCAATACTCAAATCTCAACACAATCAATCAAACAAGATTAAAACCAAACATTTCATCAAAACCTAACATACTAAATTATGAAAGCTTATCAAAACATCTACTCTAATCCATTCAAAATTTATCTTGTTGTGGAATTGGTGTCGTGTTGATGTGGAATGATGACCCTTTCCCAATCCCATGATTAGTGAGCTTGTTTCAGTTGATTCTATGGAAGAGAATTGATGAAACCATGGTGTTTGGTATATGAAAACCTAATTTATGCTAAAATGAACATGATGCAAGCTAAGTTACCATGATTTTATACTACAAATGATCTAATTATGCAATTGCTAAGCTAATCTAAGCTAATTTAAGCTAAAATGATGCTAAAAGATGAAAATCCTAATTTATTTACAAACTAAAATGGATGCATGGAAGCCATTAATGGATGCTCTAAGCTATTATGCAATGAAAATAAACTAAAACAAGCTAAAAAGTGAGCAAAAGATAAGCAAGTATGTGAGTAAATTTAACAACATAAGTTGGCAATAAAAGATGGACCCATTTGTCTCCAAATAGCGATCTATTTATAGGAGAGCAAATGAAGAATGAATGGTTGAGATGAAAAAGCTTAATCGACGGTTCAAGATGAAGGGGATGGGAGGCATGGATCATGGATTCTCATCAACGGATGAGAATGCATGATGAAAGTTAATCAAAGGCTCACACTTGCCTCAAACAAACACACTTTTGACCTGCTCACATAGGTCAAAGGTAACTTACTGAAGAGGTTAAAGGGTTAAATTGCATTTGAAGCTAAGTGAGTTGATTGGAGGAAAGAGAATATTCCTTTAGGGTGAGGAAAAAGGGATTTTACAAATTAAAACAAAGTTTTAATTGCGCAAAAAGGATAAAGAATATTCCATGGGAATATTCCCTTTGATTAGAGGAAAATTAGTTTAATTGCTAATTAAACAAGGTTTAATTTATGCAATTAGGGAATTAGAAGAATAAGAGATATTTATTAAATTAGATGATTTAATAAATAAGGGAGGGGTGAAATGATATTTAATTAAATAACTTAGGGTTATTTAATTAAATAAGATGTCTTAGGAGATTAAATTAAATATTTTGATTTATTTAATTTAATGAGATGAATTATTAGTGCGGAAAGAAATGAATTAACCCAATTAAATTAATTAGACTAAATAGATGAAAATGATGTAATTAATTAATTAGCCAGGCTAATTAAATTAATTAAGTGAAAAGAGGATGGATAAAGAGGAAATGATGTTAGTAAATCTGATTTAAGTGTATGACATTGATTAGGATATTTTTCAGTGTCTACATTTTCCCCCTCTTTGAAGCAAGGTACTTGTTGCTTCGGTTCAAAGAATAACGCTTTTCAAATGATAAATGTTGTCCAAATCAATTTTTTTTTATTTTTTATTTTTTAGATGCCCCAATGGAAGGATAAAACTGACTCCTTGCCCCCTCAAGAAATTGGGCGAAAATTTCAAATTTTGGGTTGATTTCTTGATAAAGGTTCAAAAGCTGCCCCAAGGGTCCAGAAAGGTTCCAGGATGCAAGAATAATGCCAAAAACACAAAAAATGATGAAAAATTAGGTCCAGATTGGAAAAATTGGTGAAAATGATAATAAACCCCATCATTAAGGTTAAATTAGGGTAAAAAATCTTAATTTTCTAGCTTAAATAGGCCAAGAGGGGTCATTTTCAATTCATTTGTGCATTCACACTTAAGAAATTTTTATGATTTGAGCTCTGACCCTTTGATGAAATGGCACACCGTGAGCTTCCCTAACACATCTTTGATCGAGTTTGTGAGTTCCAACGGCTTCCAGGCATAGGACCACTGGTATGCGATTCGAAACAATTTGAAATGTGAAATTTTGATGCATTTATTAGGTGTTAGAATTTAGATTTTGGTGGTATCGCTATATAGTGACGTCCAGACTTCAAGCAGCGACACCCAAATGATATATAGCGACACACATGTATATGGTGATGCTTTTTCCAATTTGAAATTAGGGTTTCAAATTTTAAATGGCAACGCGTTTGTATCTAGCGACACACTTGTTGATTTAAAAGTTAGGGTTAGGTCATGCCAAAGTCTAAATTGAGATGCCAGCTTGTCTGACGTCGCTTTTTTACAATTTGAAATTTGAAATGCATTGGGCGTCGCTATTTGAATTTTGAATATAGTGACACTATTGTGATTTTCAAACCGGAAATCCCAAATAACCTCAAATTTTGATGATTTCCTAACGCTTTGCACTTCGTGGGTGCAAGAGGTCTTCCCACCGTTGATGTCGAGGAAGCACAAGCAAACAATACTTGAGAGATTGGGCGATCTTTCAAAGTTGTGCCAGGAGCACTTGGGAGAGAGAGACCAGGAGGTAGCGAGGCAACAACAGATTTAGGTGATGGTAGCAGCCACACATGGTTGGATGGTTTCATCACGATTGTATAGACAAGCTGTCACAGAGGCTGCATACTATAGGAAACATTACCACAGGGATGTTCCAGCGGCTCTTCGTCAACCCAATTTTTCATAGCACAGCGATGCACATCCTCGTGTAGAGGATCAACCTGAGAGGTAGGCTGGAGAGGGTAGCAGCCACCAAGGCTAGCTTTTTGATTGTACAAACACTTTTTGATTTTGCCCCATTCTTTATACTGATATACATTCATGGGATCCTTTCTGATAGCCTCGTGGATATTGTACTTATCATCGATGTACATACACTGATCCAAATTTTGTACCATGACACTTGTTTTGATATATACATGATATAGATACAGATGATTCATGCTATGATGTGTTCACTTTATTTCATGTATGGATAATGTATGGATGCTTATATATGATCATGTATGGATGCATTTTATTTTATGCCTATGTGATATGCGATGATCATGATATGGATGGATGCAATGCTATTTTATTTTTCATTATCTTTTCACGATTTGATATGGATGGATGATTATGCAGATGTTATGGGTGCAAACGATGTGGATGAATTTCTTTTTTTATATTTTTTATGCATTTTATGATGATGATGTATGCATATGGATGTATGGATGTAAATGTTTATGATTTGCAATGATCTAAGATGCTTAGAATAATAAATCTATATTATTCATCACAACTTAAATGATAATTCAATATGTATGATGCGATATGATTATGATTATGAGATGGATTGATGATTATGATATGTATGCATGCTGATGGTTTGTGGATGCAGGGTGGATGCATTGATGATGTTTTTGTTAAGTGTCATGATACCAGGTTAGCGCAAAGAGAATATAGAAGAATAAAGAATGAATAATTGTCGCTGATGATGATTGCTTCAAAAGATCCAACAAGTCCTTGATCCATTGAGACTTTATTAGAGATGGTGGCGAGACAATGCAAAAGAATGTAGGATGAAATAAAGGATGGGTGCTCACACTTTGGGATTGGGATTTTCCATCGTTCCTTATTGTTTGATATAACACATAGATACGATGCATCAAGGTATTAATAACCAGGACAACGTTATATCTAGTGTAATGGATTTTGACTCGACAAGAAGATAGGATAGCTCTTGTTCACATCTTGACATACAGAAACATCGTTGGAATGCAAGTTAGAAGCTTAGAATATATTGGACCAAAGCATACACAATAGTCAACATACTGCAAACAAATTTCCTACACACAACTAAGCAAGTATGTGCCAAGATTATTTTAGAGGAGTATCCACAAGCACAACAAATGAAAGATAATGATCGATGCCCCATTCCTTTCTCTCTAAATCATTTTGTTAGACATCATCGAGAGGTCCTCAAAATGGGTCATTGAGATAAATCACAAGAAAAGATCAAAGACAAATAATCAGTGTTATCTATAGCTCCTACCTAATTTAAGTTTAGCTTAAGTGATATTTGATACTGATGTCCATCGTAGGAAGGATACATCCTAGGAAATGTTGATCAGAGGGTTGTTTTGATGTTAGGATAATGATGCTAAGATGATTCGTTGCTATAAACTTTACTGGCGCATTTACTTATGATTTAGACATTAGATTTTGACTTTTGGGTTCACACTTTACGACTTGCTATGTTTGCTTTCTACTTGTTTCGCCAAATGGTGAAGGTGACAATCTTTTTATTGTGGGTGAAATTTTATTGGGAAGGATGGTTTTGGTTTTTCTAGAATATTTTGAGGCTGTTTTTGGTATTTTGAAATGTTTTGAGGTTGTTTTGGTCTTTTTGAAAGTTTATGTGGATGTTTAGGTTGTTCTGGATTTTCTGAGGCTTTTTAAGGTTTTCTGAATATTTTGAGGTTGTTTAGGGTTTTTTGAACGTTTTCTATTGTTTTTGGTTTTTTTCATTTTTCAAATGTTTTTATATTTTCTAAATATTTGGATGTTTTGGGATTTTCGAGATGTTTTGATTTTTTTGGATTTTTCTGAATATTTGGATGTTTTTGGATTTTTGCGAGATATTTGGATGTTTTTTGGATTTTCCAAGTTTCTGAGTTTTGACTAAGAACCTAACCTAAAGACCTATCCTAGGGGCCTTGGGGGTTGATCAAAGATTAGCCTTGCCTACGTTCGATTGACTCGACCGATTTACAAGACAAAGATATGAATAGACGAGAGACGACAACTAATTACAATGGACTGCTAAAGGACTAACCTAGGGTGTCTCGGGGGCACATCAATGATGGCCTTGCCTACGTTCAAGCTTAGAGACAACGTAGTTCGACAAGGAGACACTATTTTTTGGATTTTCGATGTTCGACATTTTTTAGGGATTTTGATGTTTTCTGGATGTCTTGGATTTTGACTTTACAATTTTCTAAATGTTTTGGTATTTTTGCTGTACAGAATTTTGCAATTTTTTTTGGATTTTCCGGATAAGATTTTATGAATGTTTTTGGTATTTTCTTATAAGATGTCCCATGACCTCAAGATATACAAGAACCCGATTGTGACACATAACGAAATGCCCCCAGTGTGACATGTTAGCCTACTTTGATAAAGGTAGGATAAACTGACCTTTAGAATATGCCAAGTAGTGCTAAAGAGTATGATACCTTACAGTGACAAGCCATGATAATGACATAGATGAGGGATGAATGGAGATGCAAAGAATGATGGGCCAAAAGAGCCAAAGAATAGATGGAGATGCTTTATTTATGCAAGGCGCATGTTTGTTAGGTTTTCACCAAGGTACTTGCCCAAAGCGCCACCACAGTGGTTTTCACTAGAGGACGACTTTTTTCTTTACTTTTTTCAATCTGTTTTCTCATTTTTTTTGGATTTTGATTATTTTTATTTTTTGATTTACACCCTTCATGTTTAGGCCTAAACCTTATGAGATGCAAGCTGTTGATTGGCTCCTGCAAGGGTTCACCTTCAGGGGTTGATAGTTGGTATGCTCCTGATCCATAGCTTGTTGTGATGACAAAGGGACCCAACTAGTTAGGCTCAAACTTCCCTTTGTTGTCTTGATCTGGAAGGTTCTTCTGATTTTTCTTTAAGACAATATCACCTACCTAGAATGAACGACATTTGATTCTCTTGTTATAGCTTCGTTTCAGTCGGTTTTGATATACTTGCAAGTGATTAAGGGCGTCAAGATGACATTCATCCAAGAATTCTAGCTTGTTCAGTCGAGACACTTTGTATTCTTCCTCAGTTATTAGATCCTTCAATGACACTCGCAATGATGGGAGTTCAACCTCAATAGGAAAGATGGATTTTGATCCATAGACTAGGGAGAAAGGGGTTGCTCCTGTAGGTGTGCGGAAACTGGTTCAATAAGCCTAAAGAGCGGGATTTAGTTGCAAATTCTAGTCACGACCAACTTCATTAACTATTTTCTTCAGGATTTTCAGGATAGTTTTGTTCATTGCTTCTGCTTGGCCATTGCCTTGGGGATAGTACGGGGTAGAGAATCGATGTTGGATATTGAATCTTTCGCACAACTCTTTCACATCCTGATTCTTGAATGGTGTTTCGTTGTTTGAGATGAGGGTTTGTCGTACACCATAACGAAAAATTAGGTAATTCAGGATAAACTTGGCTATCTGCTTCCTCGTTATGTAGGTCATAGGAATGGATTCAACCCACTTATTAAAGTACTCAGTGGCGATTATGATAAAATTATGGAGATTGGATGAGGTTGGGGTGATTTTTCCTATGAGGTCAAGTCCCCACAGTGAAAAAGGCCATGGTGTGATCATTGGTTGGAATTCTTGAGCTGGAGCATGAATCAGATCCCCATGTTGTTGACATTGGATGCATTTCCACACATACTGATGAGTTTCTTTTTCCATAGTTGGCCAATAGTACCCCGTCCTTAACAGTTTCTTAGCTAAGGTCATGCGACTAGAATGGGACCCACATATTCCATCGTGTACTTCTATTAAGGAAGTTAATGCTTCCTCTTGGTTAAGAGATCGTAGTCATGTCCCTTCGATGCTTCGACGATAAAGGGTATCACCTAAGATCACAAATCGGGATGCATTTTTGACAAAGGTCTTTTTAAGGTTCGAGGTGATGTCTGATGGAAGGGTTCCTCTTTTAAGGTAAGTAAAGATTTCATGGTACCAGGGGATCCAGGAACAACAATGACACACACGAATTTAGATTCAAGGATTTTGAAAGTTGGTATGAGAAGTTTTTCTACCAAGAATTCACATTGGAGGATGTTGTTTGACATGTCTAGTAGTGATCTGATTATTTCCATGGCGTCTGCTACTCTATTGTTCATGCGAGGAATCTGCTCAAAAGTTGTCTATAAAAAGATCTTTGAGATTGTCCACCATCTTTTTGTAAGGAGTGAGCTTGTCATCTTTAGTTTGATAGTCATCATTGACTTGGTTGATAACCAGTTGTGAGTCTCCATAGACTTTCATCTCTTGTATCTACCACTAAATTGTTATCTTGAGACCTATGATCGAGGATTTGTACTTGGAAATGTTACTGGTACATTGGAATGATAGCCTATAATATTTTGGGATGCAATTACCTTGGGGGGTGATGAAAATAATGCTGACTCCTGATCCATGTTCGATGAATGATCCATCAAAGTACATCTTCCATTGAGTTGTGAGATTAATAAGGAATATTGATTCATCCAGAAACTTAGATATCAAAGGGTTCTCATCATAGATGGGTGCTTCTGCTAGCTGGTCTATGATCACTTGTCCTTTGATTGCCTTGCACTCTAGATACTCTATGTCAAACTCTGTCAAGATCATTACCCACTTAGCCATTCATCTTGTGAGGGTTGGTTTGGATAACAGATATTTTAATGGATCAATCTTTGCGATGAGATTGATTTGGTGTGACAACATGTAATGCCCGAACTTTTGTGAAGTGAAAACTACCGCTAGGCATGCTTTCTCAATGGGTGAATAGTTCATCTCATAGCCTACCAAGGTTCTGTTGATGTAGTATATGGCTCTTTCTTTTCCGTTCTCATCATGTTGTGCTAAAAGAGCTCCTAATGCTACTAATGTTGCTAAGATGTACAAGATAAATGGCTTGTTTGGTATTGGTGGCATGAGAACTGGAGGTGTTAGTAAGTAATCCTTGATCTTCTGGAAAGCTTTATCACATTTTTCATCCCATTTATAAGTTATCCCTTTTTAGAGAAGATGCGAAAAGGGATGAATCTTATTTGATAGCTAGGATATGAACCTTCTAATGGACTATAACCTTCCTTGTAATCCTCTCATCTATTTCAATTTTTGTGGTGGTTCAATGTCTAGGATGGCTTTTATCTTTGCTGGATCAATTTCTATCCCTCTGTGAAATGATGAAGCCAAGAAGTTTTCCTGATGTGGCCCCGAACACACACTTTTTTGGATTTAGTTGTACCTTGTATTCTTCAAGCCTATCAAAGATAGGTCCTAGGACTTGTATGTGCTCATTTCATTTCTTTTATTTTTCCAAAATATCATCCACATAATCTTCAACTGTTTTGTGCATCATGTCGTGAAAGATGAGGGTCATGGCTCTTTGATAAGTAGCTCCTACATCTTTTTAACCCAAATGGCACCACATTCCAACAGTAGGTTCCCCATGGACAAGTAAAACCAGTTTTTATGTTGATCTTCTTTGGTGATTATGATTTGATTGTAGCCTGAAAAACCATCCATGAGTGACAATATTTCATGCCTAGCTTTTAAATCCACAATGAGATCAATGTTGGGAAGAGGGAAATCATCCTTCAGACATGCCTTATTTAGATCTATGAAATCAGTGCATATTTTGATGCCCCCAGTGGGTTTTGAGAATGGTACCAAGTTTGAAACCCACTAAGGATAATGAGTGCTATCTGAGGGTGCATCTTCCTTAATTTCTGCTTGACTGGTTTGGCGTTGGGATAAACTGCTAAGTGATGTACAACCACTTTTGGATCAAGGCATGGAATATCTGTGTATGACCATGGAAAGTTAGCTCGTCTCTCTTTAAAGAATGCTACAAGGTTCTTTTGTTCGTCGTCCAAGAAGGATTCAACATAAAAGGTGATCTGAGGTGCTTCTTCTGTTCCCACATTGACTAGAGTAGCCTTTTCTGCTAGTACTTTTGACTTTTCTAGATACATGGCACTAAGAGGGAGATTGAATCCCTCATCCTTGGGTGCCTCAAAGAGGTTTTCACTAATGGATTCATCCTTTGTTTTTACTATTTTGGGACCAGAGAGTGCCACTAGGTGGTTTTCACTCAAGGATCTACATGTTAATTGCATTTCATTTATTTTGCAACTGAAGGATTCAATTGTCTCCCCATAGTATGCCCCTGAATCAAGCTCTATGTCAAGCCTGCTTTGTGATCTTCCCATGATAAGTTGTCTCAGATTCCCATGAATTTTGAGATCCCTTCATCGTTTTCACATAAATCTAGAACCAGTGGTACTTGTTGGTCCATGTCAATGAGTTGCGAATATACTAGGGGTATTTCAATTGGTTGGTTATTTGAGATAAAGGATGCAATGGATATGATGAAGAGGGTGTTGTTCTCAAATACGTCAACATCATCAAGAGGAAAGTCATCTAAGGTAGTATCACGCGATGTAGGTGACCAAGAGGGAGCCTCAACTCTTTTAGCAGCAATACCTTTGCCAATAAGTGTGACCTTGCTAGTAGTACAACCTAAGGCAATATTTTTTAGTCATTTCTCAGGCACGATGGGTTATATTAAACCATTTTCATTTTGTCCTAGCTTCTCATTCTTGTTATATCCACAATTCTACGTTAGTCATAGACCTTTGTTGTCATCTTCCATGGGAAGAATAAGAAAAAGTTGTTCATCTTGATATATGAGTTTAGAGATGTCTTGCTCATTGATGTCTTCTTGATTCAGGTCTCCCCACTTGGTGAAGGTAGTGGCTGCCATCTTGATCATTTCTAGTTCTTTGGTGCTAGATGTTGGTTTCCCATGAGTTTGAGGAGAAATAGGTAACTCTCCTAAGACAAATGTGTCTTTCAATATTTTGTACCTTCCACACCCATCTTCTTGGAACATTGCTTTGACATCGAGTATGCTTTTCACAATAGGTACATTTGATGTTGAGGTAGACGCTAAGGATGATGGGTCAACAAATGAGCTTGATGGTGTAGATCCTTCATCATTTTTGGGTATTTGTGGGATCTTATAAAACTTGGCCTCAAGGCTTTTGCAGTAGTAGAAAGGCTCAGAATCTCCATGGATAGTGATTTCTCTTCCTTCAAAAGGAAACTTCACACACTGATGATAAGTTGAGGCTACAACTTTCAAAGCATGGATCCAAGGTCGACCAAGTAGTATGTTATAGGGAAGATCAAGATCAAGTACTTGACATGTCATTTCTACAATAAGAGGTAAAACTTGGATTAGAAGTGCAATGATTCCTTGTAATCCCCGTTCTTGGTCGTCATATGCTCTGATGGTAGTACTCTTTGTATTCTCAATAGTATCTTTTGAATAGACTAGATGCTTGATCAATTGCAGGGTACAAATATTCAGACCAACACCTCCATCTACCAAGACCCTTTTGACCTTGTTTTTATGAATAACAAGCTCAAGGTGTAAAGCACAATTATGAGATGGTTGTGATGGTAAATCTTGCTCGAAGAAGGTGAGAAGATGGCTGGTGATATGCCCTACCATAGCTTGAAACTGATCAGTATCAATGTTCTCGGGAACAGATGACTCAGACAAGGCTTTTTCCAGTATTTCCCTATGTGAAAGATATAATCTCAAGAGTTCTAAGATTGCTATTTGAGCGAGGGTCTATTTAAGCTGATCTACAAGATTGTACTTGCTAGGATTAGATGCGGGCAAAGTAGGTTGTGTCATGGATTGAGCTAGGGAAGCTCCTTGAATGGTTATTTTGCCACGTCATGTGGTGACTCCACATTCCATACTAGCTCCCTTGATGGTGACAACAATGATAATGCTATCATAGGAGGCAACTACATTGGAATAAGTATATGTACATTGGTGTAATCCTTAGCTTTGCCATTGTTGTTTGCTTTGTTATGATCAAGCATAGGGGTCTTGTATATCTTGAGATCCTGGTTCCCAATTGGTACCTTAGCAGATATGGTATTGTTCTCTATGAGATCTTGGATGATGTTCTTGAGTTTCATGTAGTTTGTTGTTTTATGTCCTTTGATTTTATGAAAATCATAGAGATCACGTTCATTGTACTAGGATGGCTTGTCTTGTGGTTCTTGGTAGTTTTTAAAGTTAGGAAGTGTTATCAAATTTGACTCTACCAGTTTCTTCATGATTGTCTCAATGGGTTTCGATAACTATGTGTACTTGCATTTAGGATAGTTGTTCCTATTACCGGTTTGCCTTGGTTGTATGTTGGTGTTATTGATCTGATTGTTTTGAGGTGGTACCACTTTTTGCACAGTTGGTTAGATGTTATCAACTTGATTGTTGTTGGGTCTAGGAGCACTTAGTATGACCTTAGCATCTACCACACCATTTTTTGTTATGTTTTTGTTTTTAGCCCATGCACGAGGTTTCTCATTTGAACTGGTCGAAGGTGGGTTGTCTTTGTAAGCTTGAGTATTTTCTTGTGAGATTAGGGCTCTTTCAATGTTAAGGGCTCTTAGAACAAGCCCATCATATGATGTGATGCATTTCATTTTCAAGTGGAATGATAGATTTGGATCAAGGTTGGCTATAATGATGCCCACTTGTTGTTCATCAGGAAGAGGCCACTTGCTTTTACTAGCTCTTTGTTTTCATCGTTGTAAGAAATTAGCGAAGGTTTCTCCTGGATTTTTTTTGAGAGTGTACAACTCTTCTAGACTAACGTCCATGTCAAGATTGAAGGAGAAGTGATCGATGAATTTTTCAGTGATTTATTGAAAAGTTTTGATACCAGGAGGAAAATGAGAAGACCAATCCATAACAGTACCTATTAAACTTTGAGGGAAGAGGTGCATTAGATATGAATCATTGTAAGCTACTTCCATGCACATGATGTTGAATTCTTTGATATGGTCAACAGGACTTCCTCTCCCTCTATATTTGTCAAATTTGGGGATTTCAAAACCAGGAGGGAATGGTATCATTGCTATGTTTCGATCTAATGGGTAAGGACACAAGTTTTGTGTATGACGTTTTGTTGTCTTGCCCATGCAAAGGTCCTACATTTCTTGTGAGAGTGTGTTCAGTTGTGATGCTAGATCATCTTGTGGATTGGGTGGACGAACATATGGTGGGATGAGAGATGAGTTGTATGGGGTGTATGAAGGTGTGAGATTTTATGAAAGTGATGAATATGTTCCTGATACATTTGGATTGATCATGTTCATATGAGGAAAATAGGAACCTTGTTGTTGTTGTTGGGCGTATTGTGGAGCTAGTAAAGCTTGTTGTTGTTGTTGCGCCGCTAGGGCTTGTTGTTGGGCCTGCTTTTGTTGTTGTGCTAATAAATTTGCTTGTTGTGCTTGTTGTTGTTACGCGACTTGTTGTGCTACTAAGGATGCTTGCTTGGCAATGACTGCTTGTTGTTATTGTGCTAAGGCTACTTTCCGAGCTTGATGTTGTTGTTGTACTAAGGCTACTTGTTGAGCTTGATGTTGTTGTTGTGCTAAGGTTGCTTGTTGTGCTTGTTGTTGTTGTACGACCTGTTGATAAGTTTGTTATGCTTGCTGTAAATCTAATGCATGTGCTTGCAATGTGGGATCAGGTGGTTGTTGAGACATCTGTGAAGAAATAGGGACATTGATGTTTTGAGTGGTTAGTGGATTGCTGGTGAAAGCTAGAGGATTCCCTTGGTTTAACATTACTTGCAATATGGTAGAATGAGGTGGAGGAATGTATGTTTGAGGTCTGGATTGATTTGGCATATAAAAGGGAGTTGTTGGAAAAGATGATGTCGTTAAGTTTTTCAATGGAAATGACACACTAGGACCTTGAGTCCACTGATTGAAAAGATTCCCTTGTCCTATGTTTTGAGGATTGCCTTGTGTAAAAGATGTAAACAAAGAATTTGTGATCAAGGTACTCCTAGGATTAATAGAATTTGTAACCAAGGGATTGCTTTGAGATCCGTTAATAGTGGATGATGTGGTAATGGTAGATGGAATGGATGAACCCACTGGAGGGTTGGATAAAGATGTCCCTATTTGCATTGAGGGTTGATTTTGTGATACGGTATTGACATGCCCTAGTGTGTTGTTTTGGGATTTTTGGTATGTACTGCTCTGCGTCATGGTAGGCATACTTGTGGTACTCATAGGTGTGGATGAAGAAGGTTGTCCTCAAAATGTCGAAGTAGTGGTGGAATAGTGAAGTTCAAGTGGAGTGTGTAAATGTAGGTGTCCAAATGGTGGTGGGAGGTGGAGGATTAATTTCAAGAGTACCCACAAGTATACTACTTTCAAATGGTGAAGTGTGACCAAAATCTTTAGCAAGGCTGGTTGCAAGACTAGGTATGTAAGTTTGACTTAGCCCTTGTGATGGAGTTGTGAAATCATGTGTCAAACTTTGTGCTACAAATGTCAGGGAGATAGGAGCTACACTTTCAAAATGTTGATGTTCTAAAATTTCTTCTCTAGTGAGCTCAAATGGGTTATTCGTGATGTCTTCGATTTCATATGGTCCCGAAGGAGATGATGGTTGTTGCGATGGTGTAACTTGACTTCTAGGATCAAATTCTAAAGGATTTGGATCACTTGAGGTAAATGTAAATTTTTCTTTTTCCATGATTCTCTTGTGTTGTGATCTCGTCTTTACCATAAATTTGGTGTCAGCTATGGGAGAGTTGTGTTGAGTTTTGTAATGTTTGAACTCTCTAGTTGAATCAAACCTAGGTAAAAGGGAGACTCTAATTCTTTTGGGAGAAATGATGATAATGTGGGATGAAAAGATGGGTGATGTGGGAAGTGATCTCTGCAAGTATTTTGGGACTACAGTGTTGACTTAAGTTTGATGTTTTGATGTTGGGATAAAGGATGCTAATGAACTTAGAAATCTTTAGGGTAGACTTGTGACCTTCAAGATAAACTAGTTCAAAGTTGATAACTATCTTAACTAAGTGCATGGAAAAGGATACATTTCACATACAAAGTAGCTAAGGTAGCAAGTTGGTTTGATGTTTAAGTCCCAAAGTGTTGTTGTTTTTGAAATTTTGCAAAGATAGATGAGGTGAAGGATGAAATTTGATGAAGGGGTGAGTGAAATGTTTGACCCAATGTTGACCTAAAGTGAACCTTTTGTTTTGACAAGATCAAGGTAGTGAGAATGATGCTAGACCTCTAAAAAATGTTCAAATTCTAGAAAATGAGAGGATGAAGGGGAATGTTCAAACCTGTTTGGGCTCTCCTAGCTCAGGCATAAAATTTTCTCAACAAAGTGTAATGGTTGCAGTAAAATATGGAAGCCCACTTTTGACTATACTTTGTTCTACGATTCCTACGTCTGAAGTGGAGTGCTGGTGATTTTCCCCTACGACTTTTGACTATTTGATAAATCATTTAGAGGAGTTGAGTATCATGAAAAAGACCAGGATTTTGATTCCAAAAGAATGTAAAAAATTCTAGACTATACCTTGAAGCGTATCTATAAAATTTTGCTACCAATTTGTTTCTATTTTTGTGAACTGCTCGAAGGTGTTTCTTAAGAGTTTTTGGAGTAAGATGCCTTAGTCTAAAATGAGGACCTGTAGACTTTGACTTAGGGATCCTGATTTTTTCGTGAGATCATGGGGAAATAGTTTTAAGTTTATGGGGGAAAAGGAAGATATTTATTGCCACGCGAGTGGTGGTAATAGGGGCCTTCCAGCCTCAATATCGACGTGTTCCTCTTCTTCGTCTAGAATGGTTGTTGCGTTTCTCCACTGTGTGTTTGTTTCCTTGTTTTCAAAAGTGAAGGTTCTCAAATTGCTAATGAGATCTGTTTGTTCACCATTTATGAGTTCAAAGTTTGGTTGAATTATAGCAGGTCTGTAAGATTAGGTTGTTCAATGGGAGCAATTGGTCTCCAAATAGTCATGTGGGGTTCATTTGTCAATTTATATTTGCTTAAGTGAATTGAATTTACCAAAAACACTTGTCTTTGATTATGTTTCCAAACTAGATGTTTATGTCAAAAACATCATAACTTTCACAATGTCCATTTTGTGAAAATAATTAGATTAAAGCCATAATTTCCTATGTTGTCTTTAGTAAATATGGGTTTGAGATTAATGTCAAGATATTTAGAAATCGCTAAGGATAAATCCTTAGGACAAGAAGTAATATCAAGGCTAACTCAAGAAGTCCATATTTGAGCCAAAGAGTTTGAAATTTGGATAGTGAGTGTTTGTTTTTGGATCATTTTAAAATCAAGAAAATTGTTAAACTAACTCACAAGCATTACAACTCTAGGATAGAAATGGCTATATTTGTTGCATTCCCACTTGGATTTCTCTAGCTACACTTATTCAGGGCAGATGATTAGAAGCTTGACCACATTGGCTCCCCTCCATGACACTCACTTCTATGGGTCAACCAAGCTTCGAGTTCTCATGAATCTCCCATGACACACTCTTCATCTCTACTAAGAACCACAAATATATGGGATGACTTCAGAGGTCTGACCTCCTAACATCAACAAATATTAGGGATTTTTCGCTACTACACAAAGGTTCATAATAAGGGAATCCAGTTTAGGGGGTCCAATGATAAAATCCTTGTGAGAGGTCTCCCAACCCTTAGAACAAGGGCTTTATGCATCATAAAGATACTGGGGGAGAGATATCATGTACCGCTTCCCATTGATTATGATTTTCATCGAAACCACAAATTTATATAGCGATTTGGAAGAGCTTGGCTTATGCTCGTTACCGCTTGGGTCATTCCATTGGGGTGAGTAATTTTTCCCACTAAGGCAAGCCCTCTAAAGGTGAACAATTTAGAGTAAGTACATCCATAGTTCGAACATCTTTTCTTGCATGCACAAAGAGAGAACACACACTATGCCTTTTCTCACACTAGCATGGTTGTTCAATTTTAAACCCAAATTGAAAGATGTGGGTGATTTTGCAACGTATTAGAGAATGTTTCTATTTCTCAAGATCACCAAACAATGTGAGAGAATTGCATACACATTCACTAGCAAAGTTGAAAACCACAAAACAAAACAAACAGTTGTCAACTTTATCCTTCAAAGCAATGATGAATTAATTTTAAGCACCAATTGAAAGATGATTTTTCCTTGTTCAATTTTAAGCCCAATTGAAAGATGTGATGTGAGGGTTCAATTTTAAGCCCAACTTTGAACGTTCATTTTAAACCCAATCGAAAACTAGTGCGTTGCCTAAAACTGAAATAAAAAAGCATGAAAGCAGGTTATAATTTCCCTAAAGCATTTAAACGCTTGTTACAATGATAAAATGTTAAGATAGAAGAGGAGTTCTTCAATTTCACTTCATTCCTTTAAACCCTACAAAACCCTGTTAGTATAACAATGAAAACATAGTCAGACATCCATCAGTGATCAGATAATCTAAAGAAATTAAGTCACATGTCAAAAAAACTAACATAGAGTTTCTTACCCTGGTTGAGCGTCACTGCACACGATGGCGTCACAATTTGAAATTTGGGTGTCGCTTTGCAACAAGACTAGTGAGCATGATTACATTGCTATTTGGATGGGCGTCGCTGCTAACGAATGCGTCACTATTTGAAATTTGAAAGCGTCGGTCTGGTGAATTTGAGTGTCACCGTTTGCGTTCCACAATATTTTAAATTTAAATACGCGTTGCTATATTTAAATCGGCATCAACCAATTAAATGCGCGTCACTATATCAAATTTCTTGGGTGTCGCTATATGGCGATGCTATTCAAATAGCATCATTGTTTGTGGTTTAAGTGTCACTGCAACCTGCAAACCAACATGAACATGGATTTCAAGCTAAAAAATGGTTAAACAATTGGTTTTCCCTCCTTCTAGTACTAGAATGTCGATGCAAGGATACCGGTATGGGCCAAATTACACTTGATCCATGAAGAATCAAAGCATAACGAAGCCACCAATACTTGAATCTCAACAAGATCGATCAAACAAGATTAAAACCAAACATTTCATCAAAACCTAACATACTAAATTATGAAAGCTTATCAAAACATCTACTCTAATCCATTCAAAATTTATCTTCTTGTGGAATTGGTGTTGTGTTGATGTGGAACGATGACCCTTTCCCAATCCCATGATTAGTGAGCTTGTTTCAGTTGATTCTATGGAAGAGAATCGATGAAACCATGGTGTTTGGTGTATGAAAACATAATTTATGCTAAAATGAACATGATTCAAGTTAATCTACCATGATTTTATACTATAAATGATCTAATTATGTAATTTTGAAGCTAATGCTAAGCTAATCTAAGCTAATGCTAAAAGATGGAAACCCTAATTTATTTACAAACTAAGATGGATGCATGGGAGCCATTAATGGATGCTCTAAGCTATTATGCAATGAAAATAAACTAAAACAAGCTAAAAAATGAGCAAAAGATAAGCAAGTATGTGAGTAAATTTAACAACTTAAGGTTGCAATAAAAGATGGATCCATTTGTCTCCAAATAGTGATCTATTTATAGGAGAGCAAATGAAGAATGGATGGTTGAGATGAAAAAGCTTAATCAACGGTTCAAGATGAAGGGGATGAGAGGCATGGATCATGGATTCTCATCAACAGATGAGAATGCATGATGAAAGTTAATCAAAGGCTTACACTTGCCTCAAACAAACAAACTTTTGACTTGGTCACATAGGTCAAAGGTAACTTGCTAAAGAGGTTAAAGGGTTAACTTGCATTTGAAGCTAAGTGAGTTGATTGGAGGAAAGAGAATATTCCTTTAGGGTGAGGAAAAAGGGATTTTTCAAATTGAAACAAATTTTTAATTATGTAAAAAAGGATAAAGAATATTCCATGGGAATATTCCCTTTGATTAGAGGAAAATTAGTTTAATTTCTAATTAAACAAGGTTTAATTTATGCAATTAGGGAATTAGAAGAATAAGAGATATTTATTAAATTAGATGATTTAATAAATAGGGGAGGGTGAAATGATATTTAATTAAATAACTTAGGGTTATTTAATTAAATAAGATGTCTTAGGAGATTAAATTAAATATTTTGATTTATTTAATTTAATGAGATGAATTGTCAGTGCGAAAAGAAATGAATTAACCCAATTAAATTAATTAGGCTAAATAGATGAAAATGTTGTAATTAATTAATTAGCTAGGCTAATTAAATTAATTAAGCGAAAAGAGGATGGATAAAGAGGAAATGATATTAGTAAATCCGATTTAAGTGTATGACATTGATTAGGAAATTTTTCAGTGTCTACACTATGATCTAGTGCTCTTTTATTTCTTACTCATTGTGTTCTTAGTCACCACATGTGAAAATGACTTAGAGGACAAATCTTTGTCACCATTTGATAGTAACTTTCATTGTTTTTGGAATGTTTGTTATGATTCAATCGCTGTTTGACAGTGTTCTTCCTTTCTCAGTCCTATAGGAAATAGGACAATTCAAAGTTTGCAACTCTCTAACAATGATCACCAAGTGGATTTTTATCAGATATTGTAGTTGCAAGTTCCACTTCGGATCACCAAAGCCTTCACAAATTTTTTTGCATAACCACCGCAACATTGCACGATTGATGTTGGGCCTTTGTGGTGATATGAATGGCTCATTATGACCTCCATGCTACCCTATCCCACTCTTCTCTCCCCTATTCCATCTTTGTCTGGGTTTCCGAAATCATTGTACAAATCCTAATCATACACTCTGTCCCACTCTTCTCTCTTCCCTCTTCCATTGCCTATCAGGCTTGTTAGCTCCTCATTCCTCCACTTTAACAGTGTTGGAGGAGTCTCACAAGGGAGATAACTCTACAAAACAAAACAAATTTCTTATGGATCCTGTAATCTATGAAAAATAAGCTTTACGATCAAAAAAATCTATCATAATGATCTATGTGTTTACCTTGTTGGAGAAAAATATTTAGTCTTTTTTATAGTGAGATGCAAGATACACCCAAGAATAGATCTAAAAATATCAGATTTTTATACCTTCATATCTTTGAGATTGTTGTAGATTTGATTTTATTTTTGCACAGTTGGACAGATCTAAAAAACTGTTGCTTGAAAATGATATAAATGAAAATGTTATTTGTTTAGAATAATCTAAGGGTGGTATTTTTCACTTGCACAATTTTTTTTTGTCACCTTAAGATAACCGTTAAAATTATCATTTTGTTAATCATACTATTTCATTGTATATTTGTATTTTGTTATATTGTATTGGATAGTTAATGGTTAAGTTTTTTTTTTAAAATAAATTCAGCATAATATACTTTCCATGTACTTATTTTCATCACTTGTAAATCTAAATTTTTGTTACTTTTTGTGATCATAAAAAATAGAGATGATTTTAGTCTTTGTGAAATATTTGCATGCATGTTTGAGATCTCTACAAGGTGATGAAAAAGGCCCTAGGGTTTGATAGGGTTTTGAGTATCCTTACTATTTTGATGGTAATGTTGTCACTAAGTTCTATCCTTGCCCAAATATAGTCACCTGAGAAATTTCCATGATGTTCTTGACTGTAAATTACTTTGTTCTCCCTACCTTCTCACTACAAGTCTGATTCTTCAACTCTACCAACTGCGCTTCCATCTCAGTGTCTTTTCATTCTCTTGCATCTATTCTCTTATGAATTTATTCTTATAACTCTAAAAGCTATCACTAGGTCTATTATGACTGTTAGGTCTTTGAGGGTATATTATTTTCTACTATGAACTCTTAGATTTTCATACTTTTGATGACAATTCTCCAAGGATGTTTTCTCACTGACTTAACTCTCTGTATATTCTCCATTATGCATTGAAAATTCATGGTTTCTAGTTAACTATTTATTGGTGTAACCATTGCCATGTTTCTTGGGAGTTTCATCCCTATAGGATAGTTTCCTTATAGATATGAATGTAATTTAAAAGGTTCCCATAAATATTGACAAGTTTCATAATACCGCCATACCGCAAGAGCCAAGAAGACACGGTGTGGTGTAGCGGTAACATCCCGCATTACTGAAAAGGCCGAGCAATAAATGTGTAGTATGGCGATAAATCAAATAATTATCTTGTATCCCCACAAGAGCCAAGAAGACACGATGTGGTGTAGTGGTAACATCTTGCATTACCACAAAGGTCGAGCAATAACGGTGTAGTGTAGCGGTAACATCCCACATTACTGCAAAGGCTGAGCAATAACGGTACGATGTAGCGGTAACATCTCGTATCACCACAAGGATCATGTCAAAATGGTGTGATATCACAGTTAAACTATAAAACAAAATATCACATTTCTTTGAGGCAGTTTTTTGAAATAGTTCGCTTGCCTTGTGTATATTGCTTCCACATTTTCATGTATGTCTAGCAGGGCACTTGTAACTACAACATATGACAAAAAATCCCTGCTATTATGCTTTGATGGATGTCCCTTCGTTATTACTAGATATCTGATGTAGTGCATATTATTATAGTGTAAACCTATTTTTTACATTGTTTCATTTAGCATCACCAATATTCTCCACAAGAACATTGTCCCTATTTAAAATGATGGAAATGGTTCACATCTCTCAGAACAATTTCTCTTGCAACAATCTTGGAGATGAATTTAGATGCAGTGTGAAAATCAGAACATACTCGAAGGTTCTTAACAACTATAATAGTTGTACCAAGGGCCATGTTTAACAAACCAAATGCAATTGCTAACTTTTCACTATAGTGGCAGATAAATGATTCCTTTTTCTTCTATTCCACAACATTAAGTAAAAGTCTTGAATTTGGATATACTCTGCTGCCTTCATTTGCCAAGCCAATTTCTCCAATTTTGCATATATCTCCCATGTTTGTGGATGTGATTTGTCTCCTACACAATTTTTTTTTTACCATTTTATGCCATTCAATCCAACTACATGCAGGTATCTTTTTAATTCCTCTATCTTTCATCAATCTCCTTACTATTTGAACCTCACTGCACCTGCCCGCTTCTGCATAGATGTTTTAGAGAAGAACATAAGTTGCAACATTTTTAGGATACAACTAAAAAGGCAGTGTTGCTAGAATACTCAGCCTATATTCATATATGATACACAGGAACCAATGGTTTAATTGGCATCTTAGTAATAATGTTTAGGGTGTCCTCAAGATAGCCAGCATGGTCACGAAGGTCAACCATGCACACTTAATGATCAACTATATATGTAATGAAATAAGGGTTACTGACGTGTGAAGTATGTGGAGCCCTCATCCACTAAACCTACATGACTGCATGCATCTAGAACACAAGCAAAGCTTACTATGTCTGTGTTCCAGAGTGCTTCAATAATTCAAAGATTTTGAGAGATTCCTTAGAAAATCCATTTTGTGCACATTTTGCAATCATATCATTTCATTCCATGAGATGACATCTCTTTGAGGCATTTTTTCAAACAATTCATTTTGTACTACATTTTGGTGTCAAATCTTTGGTAATTATGGTTAGTTTCATTACATTCAAATTCTAAATTCTGAGAAATTATATATAGTAAATAGATTGATGGCTGTTTGGATAGTGAAATTAGCTCTCTTAGAAGTTAACTGAAATATCTAGAAGGATTATTTTAATAAAAGAGGATTTTGTGGTTACTTTTGTAACAATGATTAACAATAATTTTACAGTGCAACTAGATTGCTATTTTCATTCAAGATACAAGTCATCAAATTCAAGCACATACCAAGAAGATGGTACTCTACTTCAAACCCTCAACCTCACTTAGTTGAGTCTGCTTACATGGGGATATTAAGGAAGTTGCTAAAAAATTAATATATATCTTTTTTTTTGTGAAGGAGAATGGTGTGAGATTCAATATGGTAGTGGATCAATATATGGTTTCTTAAGTAAAGATGATGTCACAATTGGGAAACTTGTTGTGAAACATTAGGTTAGTAATTTTTGGATGTTAAGGCTTCCCAGTTGGATATCAAATATCTTTTCTCATCAACTTAATTTGGAATTTATGTATAAATGGATTATTCTATGGTGCAGGTCTTTACTCAGACAACACATGAACTAGGGTTGACATTTTTGTTGTCTAATTAAGTCTGATGGAATTCTTGGGCTTGGTTTCCAGGAAATTTCTATTGATAATGTTGTTCCATTCTAGTTAGTGTTGATATCCTTCATTCTATAATGTCAACTTCATTCTATAATCTAAGCATATCACCTTTCTTAAACTTTGAACAAGGTTATGAAATCAAGGGTTCAATATGCATATTTCAGGCCTATTTTTAACACTCTATTTAAGGCATTTGTTGATAAGGCTATGGTTTTTTAATTGATTTATCTTTCTATTGTGTTTGGAATTTTGTAAAATTGCAATATACAATGCACTTTTATTCTTTCCGAATTGAGACTAATAGTAATTTTGTTGGTTGTATTGAGGCACAACTTCATTCATGGCAAAAAAGGTAGTACCCTATTGCTCATATTAGATGACATGTTGCATATAAAGGAGGAAAGATTCTAGTTGGGTTATTGTTGATTGAATTGAAGGAGAGAGCTTCATATATGGGACACGATCAACACTCTCCTTCTTGGATTCTACAAGCTATAGCTTGCTCTAGGAAGATTTCCCACGTTGTAGAATTTTTAAGAGTTGAAGGGGGCATGTGCTAGCATTGAAGGGCTTCAAGCATGTGTTTCCATCATTGCAAAAGTTTCTCTAAGAATTTTCTTTCTTGCAGTTATTTTTATGCAATATTGTAACTCAGATTTTTAGTCTTGTGACTGAAAATAATAATTGTAATACTCTATTTCTAAGTTGTAATTAGAACACCTTTTTTTTGTTACTAAAGTTCACAGATTTTTCCTTCTCAATGGCTGTCTTATTGTGTGTAATTGATGATTGATGTGTATTTCTGTGTTTTATGTTTAAATCCTCAAATATCAGTCAATTAAAATGACTAAATATACTACTAATTAACATCAATAAATAATTAAATTGACTAAATATACTACCAATTGACAAAAAATAGTGAATAGTGAATAAAAATGACTAAATAAGTGACAATTAATAGTAATCAATGACTAAATATCAGTGAATAAAAAAATGACTAAATAAGTGACCAGATTACAAAAATCAATGACTAAATCAACAACTAAATAAGTGACCAATTGAATATATCAGTGAAAAAAAAATGACTAAATAAGTAACTAGACTACAACAATCAATGACTAAATCAACGACTAAATATATTAGTGAAAAAAATTGACTAAATAAGTGACCAGATTACAACAATGAATGACTAAATCAACAATTAAATATGCTACCAAATCGATCAATCAAAACAACCAATAAATGACTAAAAATGGTGTAGTCATCAATCTGGTTTTGTTATATATGGCTGGCAATAAACTACTAGTGGTCATGTGACCAAGTTCAGTCATTTATAAATAGTTTTTAGTATTTTTTCAGTATTTTATTGTTGTTTTTGTACTAGTGTATCTACTAGGACACAATAAGAAATATGAATTTAGTAATGGTCCATAGTTCTAGGAATTGAGATTTAGGTTTTTAAGGTATGACCCGCCTTTGCAGCTTGATGAATGACAAACCATATTGAGGATTACAAATGAGTGGTATATATATATATATACAATCTCACAAACCCTAAAATGAATAAATACAAATGATAAGTACATCATTTTTACAGTAGAAATTCCCAAATATAATATTTAAGTAACTCTCATTATCTCTCTTAGATTATTTTCATAGGGATACAAGGACATGAAAGACAATACTTGTAAAATTAGAGAGGGAACTGATATAGCTCAAAGAAATGATAAAATTCTATATTATCATTCATCTAAAGAACTCCTAGCATGGGTTGTTAAACCTTTGAAAATAAAAAAAACTTGCCAAGCAAGAGTATTGACATCTTGTTGTCCAAGTAAATAAGCAACTACAATTAAGGAGCTTGATTAAAGTTTGGTCTAATATAAATCAATATTCATAGTCAATACATATGCACATGAGAAGTGTTGTTTACAAGATAATTAAAAAGTAAAAATAATACACGTCTAGGCATTTAATATCACAAGTTAAACGTGGTGCCAATGGTAAACCGACACATATAAGATAGAAAATAAACACCTACGGAGAAGTGATAAGTGGGCTTAAATCATGGGCTAGGATAGAGACCTACATAGGGAACACAACCAATAGTAATCTAGGACCATGTGTGCTATTTTATGGTAAGAACTATTATTAAAGGATAAATAGAATGTATGAAGTGGATAAATAGGATAAGATGATAGTATGACATGTGCTAGGCAAATAGATTAGCATTAGTTTGGTAGAATCGAGGATGAAAAACACTTGGATAAAGGGAGAGATGTTAGTGCCCATGAGGGGACATGGAGATAAAACCTTAGATATCTACTAGGACACAATAAGAAATATGAAATTGGTAATGAGCCATAGCTTTAGGAATTACAATTTAGGGTTTTAAGGCATGGGTCACCATTGGATCTTGATGAATGAAAAACTAGCCCGAGGATTAGGTATAAGTGGTAGATATATATAGATCAATTCAATCTCACAAACCATAAAATAGCTAAATAAAAGTGACAAGTATTGTTGATATGTGGCAATCGATCATGTTGGTGTTAATATTCTGGTAACTTTGTCAGTTGTGTTTTGACCCTAAATTAATTTACAGTGGAATGCAAGGGGGCAACACCCCCTCTTGTGGGGTCTAAGGGCCCATCCCATCGACAAGGTCCCAAGGGTGGAGCCCATTGTTGGGGTCTAGGATAAATTCCCCCATTAGAGGCTATTAGGAGCAACATCCCCAACTGAGGGTTTGAGGGTAGCACCCTCGAAGAAAAAATTACTTATATTTAATAAACGAGTTTTGTTATTATTTTTGGTTGTAATTTTTTTTTAAAACCACCAAAACATGCATATTATTTCCTGTATGGATATGAATACAAAAGGTCAAGGGAAAAGGGTGTGAGTGCTTGAATGAGCACACAACATCAAGTTATGTTGTGGGTGACAATGAAAAAGAAAAGTTCTATAACTCATTTTTTTTGGATAATAAAATCATAGTGGATGGCTATTTCTTTGATGTAGCCCACATTGGGTGAACCACGTTAAATTTTTTTTTATTATGTAATCATTTTTTTTTTAATCTACATTTGTAATTAATGTTATTTAATTGCACCAGCCTACCTATAAATCCTAACAAAGTACATCATTTTTACACTAGAAATTCTCAAATCTAAAACTTATGTAACCCTCATTATTTGTTTTAGAAAAAATATTTCCATAGGGATACAATGACGAGAAAAGCTACTTGTAAAATTGGATAGGGCACTAATATAACTCTAAGAAATGCTAAAAACATATACTATCATTCATTTAAAGAAATTCTAGTGGGTTGTTAGGCCTCAAAAATTAATAAGAATCTCCACCATCCACATGGTAGGAAAGAGGATCATGTGATGAGTGCATGATGCATAAATGAATCTACACACTTGTAGTTTTATCCATTGGAGCCTTTTGGTGAACTAGTACTAGGGGTAGAAAAAAGGTGGAGGATAAAGCATCTACTATTAGCTATGAGTTCCCAAACTATCTGAATTCATCGCATGATCATTATTAAGTGCATAAGGGATTTTGCATGAGCTTAAGAAATATAAAATTTGGTACCATACAAAAGGCATATATTTAGTGTTGGTGTTTTAATTCTCTCATCTAGATTCTTATGACAATCTACAGATTAGCTACTTTAGATGATTGACTATCTTAAGGGGTTGGCCAATGACTAGGAGATAGATTTTATGCAATTATCTCCTTTGTAATTCAGACTCTGCAAAACCTAGGAGTGTGATCCTTACAATATTCATCATGATTTTTTATAGTGATTAGGTGGATAAAAACATCCACAATTATACAAAATATTATCCTAAATAGATATTTTCTTGTTAATGTAGCCAAGAATTACAAGTAAAACATAAACATGAGCTAGATCCTTGAACTTTTATGCATTCATTGTGATGATCATGATTAATACCTAGTTTTCTCTTGTTTATTCCATATATTTTAAACACTTTAAGTTGTTTATTTCATATACATTCCTAAACTTATATACCTTTTATATCCTTTATGCAACTTGAACCAGACTTTGATGAGTGGGAATATGATTATGATATATTGATATTTGCATGATGAATGTATGAATTTTAGTTTAAATTTGTGTTTAATTCATGATTGTTAATAGTATGTATGATTTGGATGAGAAATAAATCCTTGTGGCCATAATAGAAACTTGCAACAATTGGAGAACTAAACCCACAACCAAAGGATTTTAGGTCGACAAGAAGTGGAGATTCTAGAACAACTGGGCACGTGATAGTTACTGAAAATGATGAAGGTGATCATTGGAGTGATCGATTGGTAATAATTAGAGAATTCAATAAGATGAAAGGATGAAGGATTTTATGATGAAAAAGGAAACTGATGTGATTGTTTATGTAGAGCACATCTCTGCCATGCCGTCAAAGCAGAGTTGTAAACCTAGTTGTCTTCTTCCATTTGATTAAGTTATAGTTTTTATTGAAAATAATCTGTCTCTCTCTATTATGAAGGAGAGTGGACACTTTAATTTAAGTTTAGTTTTCAATCCTTATGCAAAGAAACCTCCTCCCTAACCTATATAGTTGGATTGATGGTTGAAGAGTAGATCTAGTTAGAGATACATGTGCTTTTAATATTTACAATATTGTTTTCCAATAGACAATCTTGCATTGTTAGTTTTCTGTTATTAGTTGTAATGGATATGCACCCATGAATGAAAGATCTGTGAAGATTATTGTTATGTTGTGAGAGTTTAGTTTTATACAATGAAGATGTTTCATTTTATTGTTATGTTTAGTTGATTCAAGTAGCACATATTTGGTTTATCCTTTGGGAATAAAAACTTGAGCAAGGGCCACTCAAGGTACTATTCACCCACCTTTAATTTTTGTTGTTAGAATAAATGTTCATATTATTGCGCATTCATTTCAATAGATTCTTCATTACACACATGTGAATGATATCTTGTTTTGTGATTTACCTTCCATATTGAGTCTTTGAGTCATCCTCCAGAGTAAGTCAAGTAGTTAGGAGTAAGAGTTAGTCATGTTAATGAAGTTGCAAAGTTCAGGTTAGTAGTTATCAGTTACAGTGCTAAGTTGAAAGTACCTACAACATCAATAGCAGATTAAGTTATTTTCCTTGTTTTATAGTTTATGCTTTATCTTCCTTTTCCAAACTTTACTATTTTCCTGCACATGTGTAAACCATAGGCTATACTTGATGATATAGGTCATGTAGAGTCTATAAATGCACATACACTACCAAAATCATCTAAATCTTATAGAGCCTTGGTTGATAATTAAATGAAGCCTTGGCAAGGGTTTAATAGACTATTCAGCTAGGAACCCTTCCTCTGAATTGTGTGTATAACACCAAATTGAATAGACATTAGTTAGGCCTTACATTTTTGGTGCCACAACTACCTAGAGCACCTCACCTACTAGCACATCCTATACCTAGCCCCAATAACAAGCCTTTTCAGCAGGCCTATACTAACAAAGTTGTTCAATACCCCACTTATGGGGTGGAGGTGAGTGATGTCCACCTCGGATTAGGGAAAAATTTGGTTGGAATTTCATCCCCTCAAATCACTAAATTGGTTGATGAATATCCCCTGTAGAGTCTAAGCCAATGTATTGTCAACTTGGTAGAACCTACAAAATTTAGAGGTTTAACTGAATGAGCAGTCCACTCCACATTGCTCAAGACTATATTAAATTGTCAACCCAAGGCTTGTAATCTTATGATGGTGCACCATTATATATGACTTTAAGGACTTAAAACTACTTAAGCTACCCTACTCAAGTTATTCTACTTGTTGGAAATTCACAGAATCACAAAACAATAAAAGAAATAACCAAAACTAGTTGGCTACGGGTACCTACAACTTAGACTGTAACTGAACTATTACTAATAAAACATTACTGTACCAACTAAAAACTAATAAAAACTAATGATTCAGATAAACTATCCTCTGGAGTGCTACTAGTTAACCATTACATGTATATTCATAAGCATTTATTTAACAATAAACAAGATATGAGATTCTAATGAAATTGCATGTGATTCATGAAACAGTGATAAACTAATAACAACTATTTAAACAATAATGAACAACTGAAAATGAAGTGAGGAACTATACCTTGAGGGGCTTACTCAAGTGGTTGTTGTCACTTTAATTGAACCCAAATCTAATTAATCAGATTCTATGCATCCCATAAAATTAACTCCATTCATTGCATATCATCATGAAAGATTACAAAAGATATTTTTCACAAATTGTACTCAATCATTATGAATATTGTATGTCTTGAAATTGAAAGTAAGTGATACCATAAAACTGAAAAACCAACCAACTACTCTATGGATTCAACCAACAACTATATACAAGCTTGACATAATCTTATGCAAAGAAACAACTTAACTAAAATCATTAACTCCACTCCCTGATATTTAGAGCGTAGAGTAAGGCCGATTTATTCAACCTATAAATGAGAAAAAAAAGAATCCTAATAGGACTAGAACTCTGGCACAACATAATTGCATGTAAACATAACCATGTGTTAAACTTTCATAAGTAAAGGAGACCTCTTCTTCAACGTTTATTAATAGGTTATAATAACACATGTTCAACCTTCATTCATTGCCTTTAATCAATAATCATCATGTTTAGTCTAATCTGGAACTCCTTTGCCTCGCTATCCAACATTCCTTTTGCTACGAGTTCATCCTGCAACTGTTGTGTACCACGGTTCCTCTTTAACTACAAACAAGTTAATTCCATAAAACATGTATACAAGGATAGCTATCATAATCAAAACATAGCATTCCATCAACATTCCATACACATGTTCATATAAATCATACAATACTAATATATTATAGCCATAAATCCATCATTATATATTAGGTTCAAGTCTGCATAATGGATATGAAAGGATAGTATAATATAGGATTACTGTCTGGAAAATATGTCTAAAAGTATCTAAGGGAATGTATAAAGACAATAGAAAATGAGCTATTATCAGGACCTATCATCTCCCCCCAACTAGCCTTGTGCTTGTCCCCAAGCAAAATACTAGGGATATTGATTGTACTACAAAGCAATCTGTCTCAGGTCCATAACTGTATTAACCCCCTAAATCTGTTTTAGATAGAAACCTTGATATTCTGAAAGCTGCCTCATCCTAATAATTCAAGCTTTCTCACATTCACCACTTTTCTCCCCAGTCCAATGTGGGATTGGAGAAAGGAGAATAAGGGGATGGAAAGATAGTGGTACCCAATAAACTCCTTTCTTGACACCAATTTCTATATATTTGTGTGCCCTCTTAAGCATAGCAGTAAAGTTATAGACAAAATGTGGCTCTTTCCTCTATAATTTAGGTGTTAGACTATTCCATCTATTCTGTACATGCTTGTAACACTATTGTCTAATACCCACAACTAACATCTTCATTATCCCATAGTCTGCCTCCCCGAGTTTCATGATTTTCTTACCCGCTCCCTTATGTTTAAGAAGGTTCAACCATTCCTCAATGACTGCATCTGGATCCTTTTCCTCTCTTCTTATTGGAAGTGCAATGGATTTTTCTTTCTTTTCATACTCTTCCATAATTTCACCCCTAAGTTGCTCATTCCTATAGTAAGAGGAAAGTGCTTTGATATGAAGATCTCCCACAAAAATTAAAGGGTTCCATTCTGTCTCATCAGGTATTACATAGTTGTGCAAATAAAACTCACACAATTGATCTTGTTCTTCGAGTGTGGAAGCAACAAAAATTTCAAGAAAGTCAGAAGTTTGACTCATGCCAACTGAATTTTTGCTAACTAATCTACTGAACTGAAAGCATAAAAAACTTTCCTATAAAAACAGTGCATATGTTCTCAGTGGAGGCCTGCATCTAACAATTTGTGTAGCCTTATCTAGTATCTCTTCCAATCGGACTATTGATTTGTTCAATTCCATATCTCTCTTCTCAAATTCCTTTACATATTATTCCTTTTCCTTTTTCCACTTCTCTTTCTCCTACGAAAATTCATTAGTCACTTTCCACAATTGGTAGCCAAGTGAGAAGCTTGTATGATAGTTAGAAGTTTTGATAGGAGGGGGTTTCTCATCTGGCATTGCTAGTTCTTTGTCCCCTATTTTGGTGACGACCAACTGTGCTAGAAAATATAGCTTAGTGCCATGGCCATACAACTACAGTTTCTCCTCCATCTCCTGCATCTTTGCTTCTCTTTCCTTATCCTTTTTCTCATAAGTTTTCACTAACTCCTCCAGGTGTTTAGTTCTACCCAATTCCTCCTGGAGTTCTTTCCTTACATATCTTCCTTCAATGTAAAACTCCTATGCTCCTTCAAACTACTCATTACCTTCTTCATAACCTCCCTAAATGGGACTATCTAGGGATTCTGTCCAAAATTTCTTGGCAGTAAATATATCTTTTGATTTAGAATCATAAGTTGTCACCACATACCTTCTCTTTCTCGTTGGTATATTCACATTACCAAGAACATCCCCTTCTATTTCAGAGTCAATTTCTACAATCATAACATTTTCCTGACGTTGTTCTTGTTGATGTTTCTCTCCTTGAGGTTGCTCTTTAACCATCTCTTTTCCTTTAGGTTCCATTATATTTTCCTATGTGACACCTTGTTTCCTCAGTCCGCCAAAGTGCCTAGGTGTGAGTACTTTCTCAATTTTCTTCTCTCCCTTTTGAACACTCTTCTTCTTCTTTAGAACATCCTCTATTTTATTATTTGTATAATTCTCTCTTTTATTTTCAGTATCCCTCTTTTTCTTCAGAGTATCCTTCCTTTCTTTTGGTTTAGAGGGTGTAGAGGAAGTGGATGCACTAGCTCTTTGACTCTTAGATTTATGTGAATTAGAAAAAGAAGGTAATTCCTCAATTATGGACAGCCTAGACTGTGGTTCTTTAGGTTCCTCATGCTCACCCTGGCTATGGGTAGGCGAATCCATAGGTGATACATGGGGGTTTTCCTCTTTACATTCATTTTGGGGTTTTGCATCCTCAGGTACTACAGGTGCATCCAACAAACTGTTAATGTTTATGCACTCCTCTTTTTTTAAATATTTCCACCTTACTTGTGGGTATTGAATCCTTGAACTCCCTTTTATTAGCAAGGAATCAAACAATGATGAGAGAGAGGTATCACTTTTTTTCTTTTTTATTCTAAGGCCATCCGTTTCAACAAATTGTACAAAAAGTTTGGTACATTTACTAACCTATTATTCCTGAGATGACTGAGTAATTTGAAATGAAATTTGTATACAAAATGTTCTACCTACTATCATAGGTGATGTATTTGAAAATGTAAGAGGCACAATTTTCCCATAACCAGAGGAGGGAAAGTCTCTTCATACCTTGTGCTGAGGAGTTTAATTCATCTCCTCGTATGCAAAATTATTCCCTAGCTGCTACCACGTCGACTCGTGTTGGAAATCCTGCCCCTGTTCTTGGTAACCCTATGACCTGTGCAATGGAAGTCTCAGATGCATCTACTGAAAGTCCTTTTACCATAGCTTCATCATACTGAAGAGTAGATACAAATCTTCTTGCCATGTCATCATTAAATTTTGTCAACTTTAAGAAGTAGTCGAGCCAACCACCCCTTGTAAAAATGGGTAAAATTGATGCATCCTCCAGAATTTGTTGGTGGGCTACTAGCTCCCTTCGTATGACATCACCTCCCATTTTGGATCACTTCTTTGCTTCAATGCACTCAGTCCTGCTTTGAAATTTAACCCAATCTTTTCCTACCACCTTCAAAACCTTTCACTTTCCTTTTTTTCTCTCATATATCTTTACTGGCATACTCTACTACAAATTCCCTTCTCAACACTAGCTTAATTTGAGCTCATAGACAAGTTCTAAGTTTGACTCTCGAATCTGGTTTAAACTTAAGCTCAAGTTCTCAGGGTATAAAATTTAGCAATTTGGGAAATGACAACGAAAATGAGAGAAAAAATTAAATATAATTTAGAAGGTTTTGCATGTTGTTTCTATCCATTGATTTTAATTTGGGTGGAAGATTGTAAAAAGATTGAAAAGACTAACTAGGTTATACCCTCCCCCCAACTTAATTGGTGAAGTGACCTCACTTCATATTTATGACTTGGAGGTGCTTTAAATGTAAAATTATGGTAATTAGTGATATAATAGTTTGCATGCATGAAGTAGTATGAAAAATATAATAAAATGTTAAAGAAAACTATAATAATCATGATAGCGTACTTGAAGTACTACCTTGAAGAAGTAACCATATGTTGTGCATGGAAACTGGAAAGAATATATTTGTTTGTTGATGTGATGTGATTGATATTAACTACAAGGTAATGAATAGCAGGTTGTGAGTGCATATGATGGGATGGGGATTACAGATATGAGTTAAAGATTTAAAAACTCAAGTATTTGAAACATGAGCAAGTAGCAAAAAAATTATGTCATGGTACTTATTGTGAAATGATGAATATTATATGTGGATATTATGAAATGAATGTGTGTGATCTTGTAGTGAAATTGGTGCCAATTTGTTTGAATTTTATTTTCAGCTACCAGATGATGCTACGGGTACCTGTAGTGTCAGGACCCATTCTGAACATTGACAACATTAAGCTACAGGTCCCTATGGCATCAAGACCCTTGTGAATATTGATAAACAGGTCCCTCTGAAGATATTGTGAACATTATCATAACATGAAGTGTGTGCTTGTGAGAGAAAATGAGAAATTAATCTTGAGTGAACTCAAGGACTGAGCTATGTAGCTCAATCTCTGGGTCACCAAAAGTGTTGGGTATATCATGTATTGCTGAGTCATCACTTAGTGTGCCAGATTCTATGTTGGATTCACTACAAACACCATATTGTTGAAATAGTGAAAATATAAAATCATCCTTCTATAATGGCTTGTTATAGAGTTTCTACCTACGACCGTTTACAAGAAGTGGCAATTTGACTGCATCAATGGTGTGTAATTGGACTGACCCATTAGGATAAACTTGACTAATTTCATAGGGGCCCAACCATTTGTATTGGAATTTTCCTTTGAAGTCTTTATACCATGAATCACATAATAGTGCCCAGTCCCCCACAACGAACTCCTTTGTCTTAATGTATTGATCATGCCACTTTGTCCTTTGTTGTTGTACTACCTCTGTGTGATGTATTGCTTCCATTCTTATCTCATCCAACCCATTTAAAGTATGTAGTGTTTCCTTTTGTACTTCTGTCAAATCCATTTCTAGGTCTATTGTTGTCCTCAATGTTTTATATTCAAATTCAGTAGGAAGGATTGTTGTCTTTCCATAGACTAACTCATAAGGGGTAAAACCAATGGTGGTTTTCCATGTTGTTCTGTATGCCCAGATTGCTTCTAGTAACCTTGCAACCAAATATTTCCTATGTAGCTACACTGTCTTGGTAAGAATAACTTCAATTTCCTTATTAGTGACTTCCACTTGACCATTAGCCTGTGGATGATATGGTGTTGATTTCTTGTGCCTGATTTAGTATTCTTCAACCAACTTGGTGATTGGATCAAAAGTAAATTGGGGTCCTTGATTAGTGACTATTTATCTAGGTACTCCATACTTAGTAAGGATATCTTCATATAAGAACTTAGCCAAATTACCATCTCTGGTAAATTGTAAGGCCTTTACTTCCACCCATTTTGTCAAATAATCAATGCAAACAAAGATGTATTCCTTGTTGTTGGATGTAGGTGAGATGGGTCCAATGAATTCTAAACCCCATTTATCAAAAGGTGTCAATGTTAACTGAGGCTATAATGGCATCTCATCACTCTTTGTTGGTCTTCCCATCCTTTGACACCTATCATAACTTCTTGTGTATCTAACATAATCTTTTTGCAAAGTAGGTCAATAATATCTAGTTGTGAGGATCTTAAAGGTTGTTCTTTTTGCTGTAAAATGACATCCACATGGCTCATCATGGCATCCCTTCATGATTTCAAATATCTCATCCTCTCTTGATACACCTTCTCATGATGTTATTTGGGCCTGTATAAAACAGATAACCAGATAGTCAAGAGTATGGGAAACATTTGTGAACCAACTATCTCTTCTCCCTTGGAGAAAAGTGTGGTGGAATCTACCCCATAACCAAATAATTGGAAATATTTGCATACCAGGGTACATGCACTTGTAGAGAAAATAAGTGTTCATTTGGGAATGAATCATCTACCACTCCTTTAGTCGATTGTGTTGGCAATCTTGATAGGAAATCTTCCACTAAATTTTCTTTACCAGGTTTGTCAACTATGGTAATGTCAAATTATTGTAAAAGAAGCAACCATCTTACCAAGCTACACCCAACTACTAGCTTGTTCATCAAGTATTTGATTGTTGTGTGATCTGTATGGACAAAGATTGAATAGCCAGTAATATAGTGCTTGAATTTATTAATAGCATACACTACATAAAGCATCTCTTTTTCTGTTACAGTATACTTCAACTCTGCTCCTTGAAGATTCTTGTTGATATAGTAAATTGCATACTCTTTGTTGCCTTCCTTCTGACCCAAAACTGCTCCAATGGAAAAATATGAAGCATCTATATGTATGTGAAAAGGAAGAGTCCAATTAGGTCCTCTCAATACTATTGCTTGAGTCAAGACTTTCTTTAGCTCTTCAAATAAGTGTTGACACTCAAACGCCCATTTGAATTCAATGTCCTTACTCAACAAAACAAATAACAGTGCAACAATCTTACTAAAATCCTTGATAAACCGCCTGTAGTAGCTTGCATGACCAAGAAAACTCTTGATATCCCTTCGTTTCTAAGGAATAGGTAAGGTAGATATTATTTCTATTTTGTGTGCATCAACCTAAATTCCTGCACTAGATATAAAGTGTCCTAACACAATCCCTTGTGTCATCATCATGAAACACTTTTCATTGATGAGTGACAGGTTATGTTCTTTACACCTTTTCAACACTTTTTCCAAATTATTAAGAGCTTCCTTATAACTTTCACCATAAGTAGTGAAGTCATCCATGTAGATTTGCATGCAATCATGTGCATAATAAAAAAATATGTTGAGTACTGCTCTTTGAAAGGTAGTTGGAGCATTGCATAAGCCAAAGGGAAAAACAAAGTAAGCATAAGTTCCCCAAGGACATGTGAATGTAGTCTTGTCCTGATCCTCTGGAGAAATTTTAATCTAGTTGTAACCACTAAAACCATCAAGAAAAGAAAAGTTCTTCCCAACTAGAGAATCAAGTACTTGATCTATGAAGGGAAGACGAAAGTGGTCTTTCCTAGTGATTGTATTCAATTCCCTATAGTCTACACAAAATATCCATTTCCCACCTTTCTTGGGAACAATTACCAAATTTGAGACCCATTCACTGTCTTATATTGGATAGATAAAACCTACATCACAGAGATTTTGCAGCTCAACTTTCATTATCTCCCTCAAGGAATGATCCATACATCTCTGTGGTTGTCGAATGGGTCTATAGCCATCAGTAATATGAATCATGTACATACATAAATCAAGATCTATGCCTTTCATATTATGGTAATCCCATGCATATGATGTTGAGTGTGCTTGCAACACTGTTTACAGAGAGTTATGTTGCTCCTTTGTCAAGGAATTATTTATGTTTAACTTCCTTCTTGGCATAATTTTCAATTCCTTGGATGAATCTTGAATAGATGGGAGATCTAGACTTGGTATGATGGGTAGACATTGTTGAGGTAGTAATGAGTGAAATATCTAAGATATTTCTTCTGTAGAATTGGTCGGTATAATACTTTATAAGGGGTCTTGTAGGCATATGAGGCAGTCTTGTTGTTGTGGGCTCCTACTACAGTCATTTTGGATTATGTGGGAAATAAGCTCATCTTCATCTTGGTCATCCAATAAGGGGATAAACTCTATAGTCATTAGTTTTTGCAGAGAATAGTTATCTTCCTCATCCAAATTGGGCCAAATATTTTTCCCAAGGTCAGCATAAGGTTGGGCTGGTGGATAAAGAACCAAGTTCTTAGTGACTTTCCCATTAAATATTATCACTTTACTAGATCTAAAACCTACAAATGCATCGATTATAGCTAACCAAGGTCTGCCTAGGATGAGTGGGTAACCTGCAAGATTAACTTTGGGTTGTAACACTATAAAGTCAACAAGGTATTCCCAAGAATCCAATACAATTACTAAGTCTTCAATAATTCCCTCAGGCTTGACAGTGGACCTATCAACTAGCTTTAAAATAGTTTGTGTGGGCCTAAGGATGACTAACTAAAGCAACTACATTATTTTTTTTGTCATGACATTGATTGCGGCCCCCAAGTCTATCAAAGTATTATTAATGAGGGTTCCATTGATCTTTACATCCACTACTAAACTACTAGGATCTGTATACTTAGGGACAGTAATGTTCCCTAACATGATATCTGCAATATTTCCCAATGTAAGGAAGCTAAGGTAGCAGAACAACTTCCTACACTAATCTTGAGAGGAGAATAATGCAAAACTTTACATATATTTAACAGTTACAAAAACTTAAACATAAATAAACACAAATATCATGCATACCACAACACAATGATTTACATGGGGAAAACCCTTTCGAGAGAAAAACCCCACACTCCAAAATCCATCCAATATATTATTCAGTAAATCAAAAAGATTACAGTATACTTGCAAAGCAAGCTTCTCACAAGAGTATCACCACTTAGAGATCAAGAGACAACACGACTACTATCAAAATTTCAGAATACATCACCGTCTTCTCTACCATAGTCGTAATACAACACCCTCATAAAATAGGGTTACATTTTAGGACAAGACATACCAACAAAATGTCCACCACATATATATATATATATACACACATCCCATCAATAATAAATCATATATAACTGCAAGGTTGAGACACATTTTCCGAACAAATCTCCCACTTGTCGAACACCTTGCAAGAGAAACATGAGGGTGTAAACATTGTCTCTTTAATTGCTAGAGGCGAAAGGCCCATAGTCTCTAAACACCATCTAAACTTCTCTGTGTTCAAGGCTTAGTTAAAGAATCAACAACATTCATCAAAGTCTCTACCTTAACAAGCTTCACCCTGCCATCTTTGACCATATCTCTAACAAAATGATATTGTACATCAATGTGCTTGGTCTTGGCATGAAATTTCAGGTTCTTGGCTAGACATATTGCACTCTGACTGTTGCAATAAATTGTCATCGCGCCTTGTTTTATTCCAATATCTAAACACAATCTCTTAAGACAAATGGATTCTTTACAAGCATGAGTAGCTGCCATATACTCTACTACAGTAGTGGAAAAAGCAACCACATCTTGTTGCCTACTCATCCAACTAATCACACCACCAAATAAAGTAAACACATAAGCACTGGTGGATTTTCTGCTATCAACATGACCTACCCAGTCTGAATCCACATAACCATGAATATCAAGGGGAAATTTATCTTTAGTCATATTACTATGATAACATAAGGAATAATATGAGGTACCCCACAAATATTTGAAAACTCTTTTAACTGCATCTCAATGAACTCTACTAGGATTAGACATATATCTGGAAAGAACTCCCACTGCTCGGGAAATGTCTAGTCTAGTACAAACCATAGCATACATCAAACTTCCAACTTCACTCTAGTAAGGCACTCTGCTTATGTCTTCCATCTTTGATGGAGATGTTGGAAAATATGACATAGATAACTTTGTTCCTACTAAAACAACACACAATGGTCTACAATCTTGCATATCAAACCTCTGTAAAATTGAGTTGACATACTTACTTTGGCCATAGCTTTCAGTTCACTCTATCTCTTTTAATTTCCATCCCAAGAATGTGTTTAGCTACACAAAGATCTTTTATTTCAAATTTAGAAAAAAGTGGTGATTTTAGTTCTAAAATCATACCTTTCCCTCTACCAATAAATAACATATCATCAACATATAATGCAATAAATAGGAAATGATCACCATTAGTTTTATAATAAAAAAAAGATCTGATTTAGAATGATCATCCCAAACTCAACACCTATGTATCAAATTTCTAGTACCACATCCTAGGACTCTGTTTCAGGCCATACAAATATTTCTTCAATTTTTAAACCAATTTACTTTTACCTTTCACCACGTAGTTCTTTGGATATTTCATATAAATATCCTCCTCCAAATCACCATGAAGGAAAGCAGATTTCACATCCATTTTCTCAACCTCTAAATTATAAGCAACAACAATAGAAAGCAAAAATATAATGGATGCCATTTTTGCAATAGGAGAAAATATCTCACCATAATCAACACCCTCAACTTGAGAGTAACTCTTCACAACCAACCTTTCTTTATACTTCTCAATACCTCCATATGAACCAATCTTTTTCTTGAACACCCATTTGCAACCAATAGGTTTTCGTCCTTCAGAAAATGGTACAAGATCCCATGTATCATTATTTTTCAAATATACCATTTCTTCATCCATAACAATCTTCTAGGATTATGCATCATTCATACCTAGTGCCTCTTCTACAGATCTAAGTTCATCCATGTTAGTATTCAAAGCAAAAATGCATTTCCAATCATCAGGTGAATACCTTTCAGGTGGTTTGTCTATGTCTTGTAGACCTACAAAAAAGCTGAGTTGGAGGTTCTTCCTCCTCTTCTGAAGATCCAGAGCTAGATGAGCTCTCCTCAACTTCTTGTCTATCCTTGGGCCTCGATTCAACTTTCTCAGGTGTAGAAGGAAATTGAATCACATCTTCATGTTTACTTTGTTTTGGCTGCAATGTAACGGAAGAAGGTTTAGTTTCTCTAAAAATAACACTTCTACTATGTATTGCCTTTTGTGCAACAAGATCCCAAAGCTTGTATCCTTTCACTCCATAACTATATCCGATGAAGATACATTTCATAGCCTTGTTCTCTAACTTTGTTCACTTCTCCTTTGGCACATGTTCATATGCTTTGCAACCAAAAACTCTAAGATGTATTAATGAAGGCTTGCGACTCGATCATGCCTCTATAGGCGTCTTATCAACAAGAGCTGATGTAGGAGACCTGTTAATCAAGTAACAAGCAATGGAAACAACTTCAGCCCAAAACCTTTGTTCTCTAGACCAACACCACTCAACATACTCCTAGCCTTCTCCATCAGTGTCCTGTTCATTCTTTCTACAACTCCATTTTTTGTGGAGAATACAGAGTTGTCTTTTGTCTATGAATACCACAATATTTATAAAATCTATCAAAATCATTAGAGAAAAATTCACTGCCATTATCAGTACTCAAACATTTTATTTTCTTTCCAATTTGCAACTCAACCATTGCTTTAAATTCTTTAAATTGACAAAAAACTTCATATTTACTCTTTAAAAAATATACCCATGTCCTTATACTATAGTCATCAATAAATGAAACATAATGTGGATTTACCAATCGAAGGAAAATATATAGGACCAAACGCATTAGAATGAATAAGATCCAATACACCACAGTATTTATGAGAACTCGAGTAAAACTGAATGCAATTTTGTTTTCCATAAATGCAGTGCTCATAGAAACCGAATTCAAGATTACAATTAGACAAACCTTCAACAAGGCTTTTATTTGTCAAGGTCTGTAGACCCTTTTCTCCAATGTGGCCAAGGCTTTAGTGCCATAACATATTTTTCTTTGCAGGTAACTTTGATTTCGAAGAAAGAGCACCCTTGGGTACCCAAAAGCCATGACCATTTGTTGAAGGTGAAAGCCTCACTTCTTCCACATACTTTTTTTTCATAGAAGTACTATTGCACTCAACAGTGCATGCATCTAGCTTATATAATGTGTCATATCTGACACCTCTAGTAATCACCATAACACCTCTAACTATCTTGCATCATACATCAGAAAATACTACTTGCACATCCGCATCTATTAGTTTGCTCACAGATAACAAATTTCGTGCTAATCTAGGGATATGCAACACACCATTAATCCTTTTTATTCTACCATCAGGAAACCTGATTTTAACTTTATCACGACCAACAATGTCTAAATGAGAATCATCACCCAAGTACACCTTACCTCCATCAAATTCTTCATATTCAGAAAACCAATCTCTATTAAAGGTCATATGGAAAAATGCACTTGAGTCAATTAACCATGCATCATTACCTGCACAAGTTGCCAAAGCTACAATGAATACGTCGTCATCTTCCTTCTCAGACTCATAATCATAATCAAATTTCTTCTTTTTCTTCTTCTTTTCTTTTTTGCATTCCTTATGAACATGTCGAGGCTTATCGCAATTCCAACAAATAACTTTGGACTTTCCAGGAGATTTAGATCTCCCCTTGGACTTGGATTTGTCACGCTTCTCATTCTTCTTTCCTTTTTCCTTAAGTCTTCCATGAAAATTTAGGGCCTCCTTGGCAGTGATGGATACATTCCTCCTCATCTCTTCAGATAGAAAAGAACCTGTTGGTGTTTCCAGTTGATGGTCTAGCATCTCCTAAAGGGTAGCTACTCCTTATACTCAGAGACCCTAGGTCAGTGGCCAACAAACAGGAGAGGACTGATTGGAAAGCCTCTCCTTTGCACTTTAGGCTCTGCGGGACCAAGGTGGGTATCCCTATACATTTAGGTAGATCATCATACTATAATGGTGGGAATCCTTCAATGGGCTAAATCATCTACACAACTCTCCCTTGTCTTCAATATCTTATGGTAGTATGGAAATAAACATAGAAGAAATACATGAAAATAAAAGGTTCCTTTTGAATTGAAATTTGATCCACCTCAGACTTAGGCTTGTGAACATAGATTGACCAGTGCCTTATCCATATAGATTCTAGAAATGAAGTAACACTCCTACAATAGACCCACCTTGGTTTCTTATAAACTTGTTTCCTTACAACAATAAACCAACAAAAGAACAAAACTATCAAACCTCTTTGAAATCCCTATTGTATCATCACTACATTAACATATGAATTGAAAGAGATGACTTTTCTCCTTGAATAAAAACTAAAAAATAAAACATTCAGGATCAGCAAATGTGATTGAGACCCAAAATCATCATTGATTATATTGATTCAAAGGTAGTGAGTACAAAGCCATAGAGAATGATAAAGTTGATATAAACATAAAGCATGAAATGCAATGAACATTCATGTCATCTATTGTTATTATAGAGCATAAATTACAACATATCATTCCTAAGTGTAGAAAACACTATACAGACTAAGAAAAAGAACTACAAAATTTAGAGAGGATGGAACCTCAACAAAATGTACAAAATTTTCCTTTATAGTGCAAGCATAACTCAGATTCAAATTTGAAATTGCAAACCCTAACCAAACTAGGGTTTCAAACTAAAGCACCTATATCAAACCACAGTCTGTAGAGAATTTCCTCCCAAATGATGCAACAACTAGACATGAATGCACCTGACATCTCGAGTACACCCCAATATTCATATAATTCAAAAAATGAGCATGGTACCCCTAGGAAATCTGCAATCATAGTTAGGAAGAACATACCCTGACATTGATTTCATTCTCTGCAACACATCAGGACATAAATAGCGCCACTTAGAAATAAATTCTACTTGGGAGAAGCAAAAATCTGATTTTTATTTGTCCAGTATCGATTCTGGTAGTTGAGGAGCAGATACGCCATTTCTTTTGGCATTCACCTGTAAACATTCAAACAACTAGCCATTTACATTTGAATATAAGTCGTTTGATGTGAGATGGATGATCAAGATTAGATCCCAAATGAAATTTAAAACATCGTCGTTGATCTCCATCCTTAGATTTGGGCCATCCACTACTCATTTCCAGTGTCTTTAAACCCTGACCATTGGATGAATGGTCGAACCCTATGTCAGAGGTTACAAAATTTTGAAAACCCGTGATACACCAACCCTGCAACAAACACAATTTGATCACGTACTTTAAATCTGAGCCGCTCAATCACCATCAGTACCACGTGACTCATAATAATGATGTGTTTCAGCCAATTTTCTCAATCAGGCCATGCCACCTGGCGGCCTTTGTCAAGATCCACCACTATCACCTTCCTGTTGGGTCCCACTAGAGACACACATCACCAGCCTGCTAACCCTACTGCTTTTTGGAAAACTATATTTTATTCGAGTGGGGTGTGCAGGGAAAGACCAAGATTAAATCCCATGATCCAATGGTCAACAATTCTGCACATGTAAAAAGGTTAGTTTTAAAAAGGGGGACCCGACTAGGTCAATGGGAACGAGACCTTTGGGACTCAAAGACTTAAGACGTAAGTCAAAAATTAATTCACCCAACTTAGGAAATGGTTAGATATTAAAAAGGGGGCTGCACTAGGAAAATGAGAAACAATGACATAAAGTCATGTCTTAAAGGGTCAAGCCTAAGCAGGCGCAAAAAGCCAATGACACAAATAGAAGATAACTAGGGTTTAAAGAGGGTTTAAGTAGACAATGAAGGCTTGAGGGGTTTTAAGCCCTAAGATAGAACCCTAATGCATGAAAAGTGAACCCTAGCCCTCAGGAGACTCAAAATTTTGACAAAATGGCCATGGATTTTGCAAGTTCCAATAGTGGATCCAGTTGGGGACATCTGCTTGACAAAGCAGGGTGATAATTCAGTTATTTCTAGGAGAGCAGATCACCAAAATTAAAAAAAAATAGTTACAAGATAAAAACTAAAATATAAATGCACATGAATATGTCCTACTTATGAAAAGCAAGGTTTGAGGAATTTTCCATGCAGTGGCAATTCCAACATTTTACCATTCAAATTTTGCCAGTAGTAGGAATCTTCACCATGATTGCCCTAAAAAACATAACGGCCAATCCATAGGGCATAAAATTAACCATGTTTTCCCTTATCCTAACTTCTTGCATTCTAGATTAATACAAGAACTCATGCAAAAGACTTTCTCTCCTTAGCTTTCTTGTCAAAAAGGTATTTGACCTACAACTACCTCTTCAAATTAATATCTTGTGTTGCTCTTCTTGATTCATCCAATTCTGTTAGTTGATTGATCCTACTACTCATGCTATCATCAATATCTTCTTCATATTCTTGGATGACTTTATAGACTCGCAATAAGTTATTCACTGGTATTCTCACATCCAATCCATATAATAGTTCATAGGGAGATATTTTTGTGGCATTCTTTATGGTAGTTCTATCTGCCCATAGAGCTAATTTTAACTTTGAATCCCAGGCCTTTTTGTTCTTCTTCGTGACTCTCTTCATCATCTTCATGAGGATTTTGTTACTGGACTTAGCTTGTCCATTTCCCTGTGGGTGATAAGGGGAAGAGTATGAAATGGAAATCCCATAACCTCTGCAAAAATCCATGAATTCTTCATATCTGAAACACATAGCATTGTTTATAATTAACTTTGTAGGGGTACTAAATATTATCAGTATATTATCCATAATGAAATTGATGACAACCTTACTAGTTTCCCTCCTTGTAGGAATTTCCTCCACCCACTTGGTGAAGTAGTTTGTGACAACCAATATCCAACTATGACCACCACTAGATTTTTCATTGAACTCGCCAATAAAATCTATGCCCCATTGCTGAAAAGGAGCCTCAACATTTTGTGTTTTAAGGGGAAAAACACTAGAAAACTTCAGCTTACCAGAAAACCTTTGGCAAGAATGACACTTTCTCACCATTTTGTGTGTATCAAAAAAGCGAGATGACCACCAATACCTAGATCTCAGGCTCTTATGGGAAGTTGTTTTGGCTGTGTAATGGCCTCCACAAACTCCACCATGCATCTGTTCAAGAACCTTCTCTGCCTATTTTTCATCAACACACCTCAACATAACACCATCACTGTCCCTCTAGTATAAGCAACCCTCAATCATAACATATTTGATTGCTTGTAGCTTTAGGGTCCTTTTCTGATTATCATCCATATGATCAGGGAAAGACATATACCACATATAATGTAAAACATCTTTATACCAAATGCATTCTTGGGCCATGCACTCCTTTGTGTGAACATCTTCATTGAGTTGATTTACCTGATTGACCTAAAGGTTTGATTCAACCATCAAGTTGGCTAAACCCTATACTCTAACTAGTGTAGTGATATGAATATCAATATTGAATTCTTGAATTTTATTGATCCACCTACACCTCCTTCCTATAACCTCCTACTAAGTAAAAATATCTTTGACTCCAGCACTAGGTACATAAGCCACTATCTTAGCACCCACCAAATAGGGTCTAAAATTATTCACTGCCTTCACCAAGGCATAGGCCTACTTTTCCATGATGTCATACTTCAATTTTGCTTCCTGAAGTGATTTTCTAAAGAAAGCAATGGGTTATTCATACCCTTCATCATTTTTCTGTAATAGGACAACAAAAATTGTGTGGAATGATGCAAATGAAAACAACTAAAAAGGCTTAGTAAAATTAGGTGATTTGAGCACCGGTGCCTCTTTGATAGCCTTCTTGATGTTATTGAAGACTTTAATAGGCTCATCACCCCACTCAACTATTTCTTTATTTCTCAAAATTTTAGAGATGGATCTTATGGTTTAAACAAAGTTTGTAACAAATCTTCTGAGAAAATAAATTTGGTCGAAGAACGACTGGATCCCTTTCACTGACCTAGGAATTGAGATTCTATCAATTGTTGCAACTCTTTCTGGATCAATTCTTATTCCATCCTTTGAAACTATATGCCCCAACAGGTTTCCTTCTATAACCCCAAATGTGCATTTCTTAGGGTTAAACGAAATACCATATTCCAAAGCTCTTATGAATATCTTTTCTAGGTGCATGCAATGCTCCTCCTCCTTCTTGGAATATGTTGTCAGGTCATCCTAGTATATAGCCATGAAAAAATCTATGAAATATGAAAAAGAAACATCCATGGCCCTCTGAAATGTAGCTCCAACATTTTTCAGGCCAAAAGGCATTCTAACATAGATGTATGTTCCCCGTGGTGTAGTAAAAGTAGTATTGTATTACTTAGACTCTTTTACCTTTACTTGATTGTAGCCAAAAAACCTATCCATCATAGATAAAAGCTCACAACTAGTAACCTTATTTAACATTTCCTCTTTTTTAGGAAAAGGATAATTATCCTTTAGTGAAGAAATATTCAAATTTATGAAGTCAACACATAATCTTATATCTCCATTCTTATTTCTTACTAGTACCAAATTTGATACCCAAGTGGGATGTATGATAGGTTTTATGATTCCACCATCTCTAAGCTTCAAGAGATCCTGATGAATCTTATGTGCCAATGTAGGATTTATTGGCCTTTGCTTCTGCCTAAAAGGTTTTGTATCAGGCTTTAGAGGAATCCTATGTTGGAATAAATCCTCTTTATAAGCCTCTAAGTCATCATATGACCATGCAAATACAGGTTTATATTTCCTTAGCAGGGTGATCAACATAGCTCTAACCTTAGGGTTGATCGTCTTACCAATATATGCCTTCTTGGGTGCACTCTCTATCCCCAAATTGATTTCCTCAAGGTTTTTATCTTGTGTAGAATTCTGCTTCATATTGCATTTTTCTAAGTTATCAAAAACTCTTTCTAGGGCTACCAATCCTTTTGGGATTTTTTTGGTCTTAAGTTGAATAAACTCCTTACCAAGAATTGTATCCTTTCCATCCACTTTCTCCACAAAATTCTAGAAATCAATATCCTGATTGTGATACTCATCCACACAATGCAAGAACTTCAAAAAGTCCTTATAATCATTGAATATTTTCCAAATTTGAATATTATCTAGAATAGAAGGCCTCATCTAAGTCTCAACCTATGATATACCAGAGTAGGTAATATCATCTGATCTTAGGGAAATATTAGCAAGGAAATTTGTTGTCACATTTTTTGTCCTTTCTACCCATTCAATGGAAAATGCATCAAACATTTCAATGTAATCCCAAAAAACATTCCTATATTGTTTTAACCTTTTGTTTTGAGACCCATAATTTTCTCTTATTTACGAAATAACTAATTCAAAATCACCTAAGACTTTGAGCATTTTAATTCCATGTTTGACAACAACTTTAAGTCCAAGGAGTAAAGCCTCATACTCAACAACATTATTTGTACATTCAAATTTGAGTGAAAATGAGTATCTATAAGACTTACCTCTTGGTGACATGAGAATTACCCCTACTTCGGATCCTTCTTTTGAGCAGGTTCCATCAAAATTCATGGCCCAAAGACCATCTGACTGAACCTCTTGCTTTATCTCTTCAACTATTTTTGCATCTTTGACTTTCATTGGTTCTCCATCAACAACTTTAAAGTTTTCCATATCCATGTCAACAAAATGCACATCCTCAGGTGGATAAACATACTAAATTATATGTTGAGCCCTTTTCTCCCTAAGTAGCATGACATCCCTACCATTCACGAGTATGGTGGTATAAGAAAGGTCCAATTTCATACTTCCCCCAACTACTGCAACCCACCCTCTTGATAGGAGCATTCCATACAGAGTAGGAATATCAACAACAACTACACTCATAGCATAATTCTTCTTAGGAAAAGCAACCAACTTGAAAGAAACCTCATTCACAACTCTAACCACAAGGACCTCCCTTGAATCGATAGCAAAAAATTTACCATATGTATGACTGGCATGCAACCCAAGAGCCTTCATGATTGACATAGGAATGATATTGGTGGAGGCACCAGAATCTATCATGCAATTTTTGATCAACTTGTCATTCATCTACAAGGTTACATAAAATGGGTCTATACAACTGGGGTTAGCATTTAAATTGGTGCCTATGAATACTTCAGGCAACTCAATACGAATTCTTTCAGGTTCAACATGCTTCACCCCCTCCTTTTCCTTTTCACTAGGGACATTTATCCCCTCCTTATCACTAACAAGAGGGGTACTAGCAATAAGGACCAATTCCTTTTCCTTGTGTTCCTCTATCCTCATCATTTCTAACAAAGGCATTCTTACTTTGATTTGTGATAAGATCTTATTCATGTCAACAACATTGTATTTTTGAATTTCAAAGCTTGATATGTATCCTTCTCTCTCTTTTGTTTGCTTGGGTTCAGGTTTCTTTTTCTAAACCAAAGTAGCTCCTTTGCTCCCTTGATCATTATTTTCTTTCTCAAATTTGTCTTTATCCAATGAAGCCTCATCTTGATTTTTAGGATCCTTAACCTCCTTTCCTTTGATGTTTCTATTCTTTGTAGAATTCTTCACCTTTGTATCACCATATCCATCTTTTATGAAGAGGCTGCCCGAATTACCTTGCTCTTTATTGACTGTCCTGTTTCTCAGATTGCAGGAAATTCTTGCCTCTGCAATAGCATTATCAATTAACAACCTGATCTCTTCATCTGAAGGTCTCCTTAGTATCACATTCTCTCTTGATTCTAAATTATTCAAATTGGAAATTTCATCATCTGAGAATCCTTCCTCATTGGAATTCATATCAATTCCAAACAACATGTTGGTATCATTATCCTCCCTTTGTCAATCATCCCAATTATCATATGATTCATAGTTATTCTCCAAGGACTGGGCAACCCTACATTGAAAAGAAGAATGTGGCAACTGGAAAGGGTCACACCAAGGAGTATCATCCACAAAGTTTGCATTAATTTTTTTCAGAGGATCAAAAGTCTCTTTGTTTTGCATTTTTCTTTGATTGTTTTGAATAGGCCTACCATTGTGCCAATTGGTATTATATGGCCGATCTGAAATCCTAGGCCTTATTTCTTGGACTTGATAAGTTGGTTTATTGTGAGATAAACCTCTATAATTTCTTGTTACTTTGTAGGTCAACTCCTTAATGGAAATCATCATTTTATCCATTTTTTCCCCATCATGAATCTTTTCATTTAAATGCCCCTTAGGGTTCCTGAGAATTTTTACATCTTCCCTCCTTCCTATTTTACCTAAAGATCTTCTATTGCTCTCAATCTGGATTACAATCTTTTATGCATCTATTAAGGTTTAGGGATTCTTATCCCTAAGATGGTAACCCATTTTAGAATCAAAGGCATTGAGATATGTGACCAGACAAACATCTTCATTTAGTATAAAATGTATTGGAAGCCTAGACATAGTCTTCTGGAATCTAATATTAAATTATGATACCATTTCATTTTGACCCTTAGCAGTGTTATTGAATTCATTCAACATGAATCTTTGGTTTGTTTTGTTGCCATACTGCGCTCTGAAAATACTTTCAAAATTTTCCCAAGATCCAACACTAGCCTTTAGAAGGCTCCTATACCAATCTGTTGCATCAATAGTTAAAGACTGCATGAATAGCTTCATAATCACATCTTCATGCTCTATATCAAAATCTCCTAATAATTTCCTAAAAACACCTAAGTGTTCCCCACCTGTCATAGCATCACTTCCAAAGAACTTAGGAAGGAACTGCCTTGTTTCATTGGGAATTTGATTTGGGAATCCAGGGATTCCCCCAAAATCAAGTTGTCTATATGTATCCATCTGCAAGGGTCTTCTTCTAGGAACATTACCTCCTCCAAAGTGTTGATAACCTCCCTAGCCATAAGGAATATTTTGTTGTATATATGGTTGTTGTGGTATGTGAACATATTGGTTTCCCACATAAAGCAGAACATTCCCCTGCACTTGAGGACCACCCTGAAATTGTCCTTAAGTGTGTGGTATACAATTTCCAACCCCTATATTTTGTCCCAAAGATAATGGTTGGGACACATTTCCAATATTTGTATTTGGTTGAAAATACTGACCTTGTGTGGGATTTATATGAGGGCCTACTAAAACACTAGCACTCAGGGGAAAATAACTCACTCTTGGATTACTTTGGGAATTAGAAGGGCCTACACCTCAAGATGAAGTACTTCTTATATAAGAAGTACTAGTCACATTTTGTGAAGTAGTGTTGTGTCAAGGATTAGTCCATGTACTCACATGGGAAGTACTTAGAGGCATACTTGTTTGAACACTATTTCCGACTTGAGTTTGAGGTGTAGGTATAAAATCACTAGCAACATTTTGTGTGCAGCTCTCAAATCATCAAGCTCCTTCCTAGGTTCATCTCTTTTCTTTATCATTTATTCTCTAGCCTTTTCTTGTTTCAATCTCTCTATTTCAAAAAACATGTCCCTAGTTTCATTTAGGATTTCTTACTCAATCTGGACCACATTATTTGAGGTATGGGCTTGAGTAGGGACTTCAATAGTATTTTGGGGGTTAACTGGGTTTTCAAAAGAAAAGGGGTGGATTTTCCTAGCAATAGGCTCACCTTGCAATTTTTATTAGAAAATTTCCAAGGGGTGGATTCTGATCTAAAATTTAGAAAATCTTGTAAAGGGTGGTCCTTATCGTTAAAGATTTAACAGAGTGATTCTTCTTGAGAAAAATTAGAACTATCTTGACTATCCCTCTTCTCTAGTATTTTTATCATTAAGGAGCATAGAGAAAAATTAGAACTATCTTGACTATACAGAATATAACTAGTATTTTTATCAAAGGTAGGATCAGACTTACTTGGATCCTTGTTCTTCTAATTTTGATTCTTGCTTCTCCAAGCTGCTCTGCTTCTTGTGTCTCCTCCCTTTGTTCTTCTTGAAGGGTTAGGATTGTGAAGTGATATTCTATCGTGCATGATTGCAGCTTCTTATTTTCAACTGGTCTCCAGAGTACAAAGTTGCCACCTAACTTAATGGGAATAGTATTTCTTCTTACTGGCACTTTGACTGTAAATTTGAAACTTTGATGACTCTATTAAGGCTAGGTGGTCTCCTACCATATCTTCTGAACTTCTCCCCAGTAGAGTCACCAATCTATTGGTGTTTCCAGCTAATAGTCCAACATATCCTAAAGGGTGGCTACTCCTTATACTCAGGAAGCCTAGGTTAGTGGCCAAAAAATAGGAGAGGACTGATTTTCAAGCCTCTCCTCTGCACTTTAGGCTCTACAGAACCAAGGTGGGTATCCCTATACATTTAGTCAAATCATTATACTACAATGGTGGGAATTCTTCAATGTGATAAATCATCTACACAACTCTCCCTTGTCTTCAATATCTTATGGTAGTATGGAAATAAACATAGAAACAAATACATGAAAATAAAAGGTTCCTTTTGAATTGAAATTGGATCCACCTCAGACTTAGGCTTGTGAACATAGACTGACCAGTGCCTTATCCATATAGATTCTAGAAATGAAGTAACACTCCTACAATAGACCCACCTTGGTTTCTTATAAACTTGTTTTCTTACAGCAAGAAACCAAAAAAATAACATAACTATCAAACCTCTTTGAAATCCCTATTGTATCATCACTACCTTAACATATGAATTGGAAGAGATGAATCTACTCCTTGAATAGAAACTAACAAATCAAACATTCAGGATCAAAAAATGTGATTGAGACCCAAAATAATCCTTGATTATATTGATTCAAAGGTAGTGAGTACAAAGCCGAAGAGAATGATAAAGTTGATATAAACATAAAGTGTGGAATGCAATGAACATTTAGGTCATCTATTGTTATTACAGAGCAGAATTTACAACATATCATTCCTAAGCGCATAAAAAACTATATGGACTAAGACAAAGACTTTCAAAATTTAGAGAGGATGGAACCTCAACAAAATGTACAAAATTTTCCTTTATAGTTCAGGCATAACTCAGATTCAAATTTGTAATTGCTAACCCAAACCAAACTAGGGTTTCAAACTAAAGCGCCTAGATTAAACCATAGTCCGTAGAGAATTTCCTCCCAAAATGATGCAACAACAAGACGTGAATGCACTTGACATCTTGAGCACACTCCAACATTGTTCACATTTATAAAATGAGCATGGAACCCCTAGGAAATCCACGATCACAGTCAGGAAGAACATACCCTAACATCAATTTCATTCTCTGTAAAACATCAAGATATCAATAGCACCGCTCAACAATAAATTCTACTTGGGAGAAGCAAAAATCTGATTTGTATTTGTCCTAGATTGATCCTAGTAGCTGAGGAGTAGATACGCCATTTATTTTGGAATTCACCTGCGAAGATTCAAACAACAGTCGTTTACATTTGAAAACAAGCCATTTGATGCGAGATGGATGATCAAGATTAGAACCCCAATGAATTTTAAAACATCACTATTGATCTTTATCCCTAGATTTGGGCCATCCACTACTCACTTCCTGTGTCTTTAAACCCTGACCATTGGATGAAAGGTCGCTCAAATATCCACTGTACGTCGCTAAGTCAGAAAAAATTTGAACCTCAAAACCCTATGTCAGAGGTTACAAAATTTTGAAAACCTGTGACACACCAACCTTGCAACAAGCACCTTTTGATCATGTACTTTAAATTTAAATCTAAGCCACTCAATCACCATCAGTACCGCATGACTCACAATAACGATGTGAGTCATCCAATTTGCTCAATCAGATCATGCCACCTTGCGGCCTTCGTCACGATCCACCACCATCGCCTTTCTGTCAGGCCGCACCAAAGACATGCATCACCAACCTGCTAATCCCACTGCTTTTTGGAAAACAATATTTTATTCGAGTGGGGTGTGCGGGGAAAGACCAAGATTAAATACCGCGATCTAACGGTTGACAATTTTGCACATGAAAAAAGGTTAGTTTTAAAAAAGGGACCTGACTAGGTCAATGGGAACGAGGCCTTCGGGACTCAAAGACTTAAGACGTAAGTCAAAAATTAATTAACCGGACTTAGGAAAGGGTCAGATATTAAAAAAGGGACTGCGCTGGGCAAACAAGAAACAATGAAATAAATTCATGACTTAAAGGGTCAAGCCTAAGCAGGCGCAAAAATCCAATGACAAAAATAGAATATAACTAGGGTTCAAAGAGGGTTTAAGTAGACAATGAAGGCTTGAGGGGTTTTAAGCCCTAAGACAAAACCCTAATGCATGAAAAGTGAACCCTAGCCCTCAGGAGACTCAAAATTTTGACAAAATGGCCATGGATTTTGCAAGTTCCAATAGTGGATCCAGTTGGGGACGTCTACTTGACAAAACATGGCAAGAATTCAGTTATTTCTGAGAGAGAAAATCACCAAAACTCAAAACAACAGTGACAAGAAAAAAAATACAATACAAATACGCATGGATATTTCCTACTTATGAAAAGCAGGGTTTGAGGAATTTTCCATGTAGTGGCAATTCCAACATTTTACCATTCAAATTTTGCAAGTAGTAGGAATCTTCACCATGATTTCCCCAAACAGCATAAGGGACAATCCATAGGGCCTAAAATTTACCATGTTTTCCCTTGTCCTGACTTCTTTCATTCTATATTAATACAAGATCTCCTGCAGAAAACATTCTCTCCTTAGCTTTCTCGTCAAAAATGTATTTGACTTGCAACTACCTCTTCAAATTAATATCTTGCCCTGATCCTCTTGATTCATCCAATTTTGTTAGCTAATTGATCCTACTAATCATCCTATCATTAATATCTTCTTCATATTCTTGGATGAATTTATAGACTATCAATAAGTTATTCATTGGTATTCTCACATCCAATCCATATAATAGTTCATAAGGAGATCTTTTTGTGGCCTTCTTTATGGTAGTTCTATCTGCCCATAGAGCTAATTTTAACTTTGAATCCCAAGCCTTTTTGTTCTTCTCCATGACTCTCTTCATCATCTTCATGAGGCTTTTGTTACTAGACTCGGCTTGTACATTCCCTTGCGGGTGATAAGGGGAAGAGTATGAAATGGAAATCCCATAACCTCTACAAAAATTAGTGAATTCTTCAGCTCCAAAACACATAGCATTGTCTATAATTAACTTTGCAGGGGTACTAAATCTTAGCAATATATTATCCATAATGAAATTGATGACAACCTTACTAGTTTCCCTCCTTGTAGGAATTTCCTCCACCCACTTGGTGAAGTAGTCTATGACAAGCAGTATCCAACTATGACTACCACTAGATTTTTCATTGAACTCACCAATAAAATCTATGCCCCATTGCTAAAAAGGAGCCTCAACATTTTGTATTTTAAGGGGCAAAACACTAGAAAACTTTAGCTTACCAGAAAACCTTTGGCAAGCATCACACTTTCTCACCATTTTGTGTGTTTCAAAAAAGGGAGATGACCACCAATACCAAGATCACATGATCTTATGGGAAGTTGTTTTGGTTTCGTAATGGCCTCCACAAACTCTGCCATGCATCTCTTCAAGAACCTTCTCTTCTTTTTTTTCATCAACACACCTCAACATAACACCATCACTGTCCCTCTAGTATAAGCAACCCTCAATCATAACATATTTGATTGATTGTAGCTTTAGGGTTCTTTTTTATTATCAACCATATGATCTGGGCAAGACATATACCACAAATAATGTAAAAAATATTTATACCAAATGCATTCCTAGGCCATACACTCCTTTGTGTGAGCATATTCAATGATTTGATTTAACTGATTTTCCTCCAGGTTTGATTCAACAACTTGGTTAAACCATGTCCTCTAACTAGTGTAGTGATCTAAATATCAATATTGAACTCCTAAATTTTATTGATCCACCTACACCTTCCTATAACCTCCTGCCGAGTAAAAATATCTTTGATTGCAACACTAGGTACATAAGCCACTATCTTAGCACCCACCAAAAAGGGTCTGAAATTATTCACTGCCTTCACCAAGGCATAGGCCTATTTTTCCATGATTTCATACTTCAATTTTGCTACCTTAAGTGATTTTCTAAAGAAATCAATGGGTTATTCATACCCTTCATCATTTTTCTATAATAGGACAACAACAATTGTGTGGAATGATGCAAAAGAAAACTACTAAAAAGGCTTAGTAAAATTAGTTGATTTGAGCACCGGTGCCTCTTTGATAGCCTTCTTGATGTTATTGAAGGCTTTAATAGGCTCATCACCCCACTCAACTGTTTCTTTCTTTCTCAAAATTTTAGAGATGGATCTTGTGGTTTCAGCAAACTTTGTAACAAATCTTCTGACAAAATAAATTTGGCCGAAGAACGACTAGATCCCTTTCACTGACCTAGGAATTGTGATTCTATCAATTACTTCAACTCTTTCTAGATCAATTCTTATTCCATCCTTTGAAACTATATGCCCCAACAGGTTTCCTTTTGTAACCCCAAATGTACATTTCTTAGGGTTCAATGAAATACCATATTCCAAAGCTCTTATGAATATCTTTTCTAGGTGCATGCAATGCTCCTCCTCCTTCTTGGAATATGTTGTTAGGTCATCCTAGTATATAGCCATGAAAACATCTATGAAATCTTAAAAAGAAACATCCATGGCCCTCTAAAATGTAGCTCCAGCATTTGTCAAGCCAAAAGGCATTCTAACATAGATGTATCTTGCCCATGGTGTAGTAAAAGCAGTCTTATATTGCTCAGACTCTTTTACCTTTACTTGATTGTAGCCAGAAAACCTATCCATCATAGATAAAATCTCACAACCAGTAACCTTATTTAACATTGCCTCCATGTTAGGAAAAGGATAATTATCCTTTAGTGAAGACATATTCAAATTTCTGAAGTCAACACATAATCTTATATCTCCATTCTTTTTTCTTACTGGTACCAAATTTGATACCCAAGTGGAATGTCTGATAGGCTTTATGATTCCACCATCTCTGAGCTTCATGAGCTCTTGCTGCATCTTATGTGCCAATGTAGGATTTATTGGCCTTTGCTTCTTTCTAAAAGGTTTTACATTAGGCTTTAGTGGAATCTCATGTTGGAATAAATCCTCTCTATAAGCCTCTAAGTCATCATATGACCCTGGAAATACATGTTTATATTTCCTTAACAGGGTGATCAACATAGCTATAACCTTAGGGTTGATCATCTTACCAATATATACATTCTTGGGTGCACTCTCTATCCCCAAATTGATTTCCTCAAGGTTTTTATCTTGTGTAGAATTCTGCTTCATATTGCATTTGTCTAAGTTATCAAAAACTCTTTCTAGGGATACCAATCCTTTTGGGATTTTTTTAGTCTTAAGTTGAATAACCTCCTTACAAAGAATTGTATCCTTTCCATCCACTTTCTCCACAAAATTCTGGAAATCAATTTCCTGGTTGTGATAGTCATCCAAAAATGCAAGAACTTCAAAAAGTCCTTATCATCACTGAATATCTGCCAACTTTAAATATTATCTAGAATAGAAGGCCTCATCTGAGTCTCAACCTCTGATATACCAGAGTAGGTAATATCATCTGATCTTAGGGAAATATTAGCAAGAAAATATGCTGTCAATTTTTTTTCCCTTTCTACCCATTCGATATAAAATGCATGAAACATTTCAATGTAATCCCAAACAATATTCCTATATTGTTTTAAACCTTTTGTTTTTAGATTCATACTTTTCTCTTATTTGGGAAACAACTAATTCAAAATCACCTAAGACTCTGAGCATTTTAGTTCCATGTTTGACAACAACTTTAAGTCCAAGGAGTAAATCCTCATACTCAACAACAGTATTTGTACATTCAAATTTGAGTGAAAATGAGTATCTATAAGACTTACCTCCTGGTGACATGAGAATCACCCCTGCTTCGGATCGTTCTTTTGAGCAGACTCCATCAAAATTCATGGCCCAAAGACCATCTTACTGAACCTCTTGCTTTATCTCTTCAACTATTTGTGCATCTTTGACTTTCACTGGTTTTGCATCAACAACTTTAAAGTTTTCCATATCCATGTCAACGAAATGCACATCCTCATGTGGATAAACATACTAAATTATATGTTGAGCCCTCTTCTCCCTGAGTAGCATGACATCCCTACCATTCATGGGTATGGTGGCATAAGAAAGGTCCAATTTCATACTTCCTTCAACTATTGTTGCCCACCCTCTTGAGAGGAGCATTCCATACTAAGCAGGAATATCAACAACAGTTACACTCATAGTATAATTCTTCTCAAGAATAGCAGCCAACTTGAAAGGAACCTCATTCACAACTCCAACCACATGGACCTCCCTTGAATCCACAGAAAAAAAATTACCATATGTATGATTGGCATGCAACCCAAGATCCTTCATGATTGCTAGAGCCATGATATTGGTGGAGGCACAAAAATCTATCATGCAATTTCTGATCAACTTGGCATTCACCTAAAAGGTTACATAAAATGGGTCTATATGATTGGGGTTAGAATTTAAAGTGGTTCCTATGAATACCTCAGGCAACTCAATGTGAATTCTTTCAGGTTCAACATGATTCACGCCCTCCTTTTCCTTTTCACCAGGGACATTCATCCCTTCCTTATCACTAACAACAGGTTTACCAGCAATAAGGGCCATTTCCTTTTCCTTGTGTTCCTCTATCCTCATCATTTATAACAAAGGATTTTCTACTTTAATTTGTGATAAGATCTGATTATTGTCAACAACATTGTATTTTTGAATTTCAAAGCTTGATACATCCTTCACTCTCTCTTTTGTTTGCTTGGGTTCGGGTTTATTTTTCTAAACCAAAGTAGCTCCTTTGCTCCCTTGATCATTCTTTTCTTCTAAATTATTCACCCTGGTAGTGTCATCATCTGAGCATCCTTCCCCATTAGCATTCATATCAATTCCAAATAGCATGTCGGCACCATGATCCTCCCTTTGCGAATCATCACAATCATCATATGATTCATAGTTATCCTCCAAGGACTGAGCAACCCTACACTGCAAAGAAGAATGTGGCAACTAGAAAGGGTCACACCAAGGAGTATCATCCACAAATTTTGCAATACTTCTTTTCAAAGGATCAGGAGTATCTTTGTTTTTCATATTTCTCTGATTGTTTTGAATAGGCCTACCATTGTGCCAATTGGTATTATATGGCCGATCTGAAAGCCTAGGCCTTCTTTCTTGGACTTGATAAGTTGGTTTATTGTGAGATAAACCTCTATCATTTCTTGTTACCTTGTAGGTCAACTCCTTAATGGAAGTCATCATTTTATCCATTTTTTCCCCATTATGAATCTTTTCATTTAAATGCCCCTTAGGGTTCCTGGGAAGTTTTACATCTTCTCTCCTTATTTTACCTAAAGCTCTTCTATTGCTCTCAATGTGGATTGCAATCTTGTATGCATCTATTAAGGTTTGAGGATTCTTATCCCTAAGATGGTAACACATTTTAGAATCAAAGGCATTGAGATATGTGACCAAACAAACATCTTCATTTAGTCTTAAATGTGCTGGGAGCCTAGACATAGTCTTCTAGAATCTAATATTAAATTTTGACACCATTTCATTTTGACCCTTAGCAATGTTATTGAATTCATTCAACATGAATCTTGGGTCTGTTTTGTCACCATACTACTCTTTGAAAACATTTTCAAATTCTTCCCAAGATCTAACACTATCCTCTAGAAGGATCCTATACCAATCTCTTGCATCAACAGTTAAAGAGTGCATGAATAGCTTCATAATCACATCTTCATGCTCTATATCAAAATATCCTAATAATTTCCTGAAAACACCCAAGTGTTCCTCACCTGTAATGGCATCACTTCCAGAGAATTTAGGAAGGAACTTCCTTGTTTCATTGGGAAATTGATTTGGAAATCCAGGGATTCCCCCAAAATCAAGTTGTCTATATGTATCCATCTGCAAGGGTCTTCTTCTAGGAACATTACCTCCTCCAAAGTCTTGATAACCTCCCTGGCCGTAAGGAATATTTTGTTGTATATATGGTTGTTGTGGTATGTGAACATATTGGTTTCCCACATAAAGCAGAACATTCCCTTGCACTTGAGGACTACCCTGAAACTATCCTTGAGTATGTGGTATACAATTTCTGACCCCTATATTTTGTCCCAAAGATAATGGCTGGGACACATTTCCAATATTTGTATTTGGTTGAAAATACTGGCCTTGTGTGGGATTTATCTAAGGGCCCACTGAAACACTAGAACTCATGGGCACATAACTCATTATTGGATTACTTTGGGAATTAGAAGGGCATGCTCCTCCAGATGAAGTACTTCTTATATAAGAAGTACTAGTCACATTTTGTGAAGTAGTGTTGGGTCGAGGAGTAGTCCATGTACTCACATGGGAAGTACTTAGAGGCATACTTATTTGAATACTAGTTTTGACTTGAGTTTGAGGTGTAGGTATAAAATCACTAGCAACAATTTGTGCAACTCTCAAATCTTCAAGCTTCTTCCTTGATTCATCTATTTTCTTTATCATTTCTTCTCTAGCATTTTCTTGTTTCAATCTCTCTATTTCAAATTACATGTCCCTAGTTTCATTTAGGATTTCTTCCTTAGTATGGACCACATTATTTGAGGTATGGGATTGAGTAGGGACTTCAGTAGTATTGTGGGGGTTATTTGGGTTTTCAAAAGAAAAGGAGTAGCTTTTCCTAGTAGTAGGATCACCCTACAATTGTATTACATAATTTCCAAGGGGTGTATTCTAATCTAAAATTTCTTGAGAAGGGTCAATCCCATCCCAGACTGTATTTATTGTTTTCCTTTCTCTTCTCTAAGAGTTTGTAGGTCTTATCAGTGGGATAGTTAATCCCTCTTCTTCATTTAATAGAGCATATTCTTCTTGAGAAAAATCAGAACTATCTTGGCTATACAGAATATAACCAGTATTTTTATCAAAAGTAGGATCAGACTTACTTGGATCCTTGTACTTCTAATTTTGATTCTTGATTCTCCAAGCTGCTCTTCTTCTTGTGTCTCCTTCCTTTGTTCTTCTTGAAGGGTTAGGATTGTGAAGTGATCTTTTTTTGTGCATGATTGCAACTTCTTTTCAACTGGTCTTTAGAGTATAGAGTCGCCACCTAACTTAATGGGAATAGTATTTCTTCTTATTGATGCAATTTGATAGAAACTTTGGAAATTTGATGACTCTATTAAGGTTAGGTGGTGTCCTACCATATCTTCTCAACTTCTCCCCAATAGAGTCCACCAATCTGTTGGTGTTTCCAGCTGATGGTCTAGCATTTCCTAAAGGGTAGCTACTCCTTATACTCAGAGACCCTAGGTCAGTGGCCAACAAACAAGAGAGGACTGATTGGCAAGCCTCTCCTTTGCACTTTAGGCTCTGCAGGACCAAGGTGGGTATCCCTATACATTTAGGCAGATCATCATACTACAATGGTGGGAAGCCTTCAATGGGATAAATCATCTACACAAATCTCCCTTGTCTTCAATATCTTATGGTAGTATGGAAATAAACATAGAAGCAAATAGATGAAATTAAAAGGTTCCTTTTGAATTGAAATTTGATCCACCTCAGACTTAGGCTTGTGAACATAGACTGACCAGTGCCTTATCCACATGGAGTCCAAAAATAAAGTAACACTCCTACAATAGACCCACCCTGGCTTCTTCTAAAATTGTTGCCTTACAACAAGAAACCAACAAAAGAATAGAACTATCAAACATATTTGAAATCCCTATTGTATCATCACTAAATTAACATATGAATTGAAAGAGATTACTCCGCTTCTTGAACAGAAACTAACAAATCAAACATTCAAGATCAACAAATGTGATTGAGAACCAAAACAATCCTTGATGATATTGATTCAAAGGCAGTGAGTGCAAAGTCAAAGAGAATGATAAAGCTGCTACAAACATAAAGTGTGAAATGCAATGAACATTTAGGTCATCTATTGTTATTACAGAGTAAAATTTACAACATATCCTTCCTAAGTGCAGAAAACACTATACAGACTAAGACAAAGACTTAAAAAAATTCAGAGAGGATGGAACCTCAACAAAATGTACAAAATTTTCCTTTCTAGTCTAGGCATAAGTCAGATTCAAATTTAAAATTGCTAACCCTAACCAAACTAGGGTTTCAAACTAAAGCACCCAAATCAAACCGCAGTCCGCAGAGAATTTCCCCCCAAAATGATGCAACAACAGACGTGAATGCACCTGACATCTCGAGTACACCCCAACATTGATGGCATTTAGAAAACAAGCATGGTACCCCCGGGAAATCTGCGATCATAGTTTGGAAGTATGTACCTTGACATCATTTTCATTCTTTGCAACACATCAAGATATCAATAGAACCGCTCAACAATAAATTCTACATGGGAGAAGCAAAAATACGATCTGTATTTTTCTTGGATCGATCCTGGTAGCTTCAGAGTAGATACGCCATCAGATGTGAGATGGATGATCGAGATTAGATCCCCAACAAACTTTAAAACATCACCATCAATCTCCATCCCCAGATTTGGTCCATCCACTGCTCACTACTTGTGTCTTTAAACCCTGACCATTGGATGAACGGTTGTTCAAATCTCCACTACACGTCACTAAGTTGGAAAAAATTTAAACCTTAGAACCCCATTTTGGAGGTTACAAAATTTTGAAAACCCGCGACACACCGATCCTGCAACAAGCATCGTCAGATCACCTACTTTAAAGCTGGGCCGCTTGATCACATCAGTACTACATGATTCACAATAACGATGTGAGTCATCTAATTTTCTCAATTGGGCCACGCCACCTAGCGGCCTTCGTCACGATCCACCACCGTCACCTTCCTGTCGGGTCCCACCAGAGACACGCGTCACCAACCTGCTAACCCCACAACTTTTTGGAAAACAATATTTTATTCAAGTGGGGTGTGTGGGGAATGACCATGATTAAATCCCCCGATCCAACGGTTAGAAATTCTCCACATGCAAAAAGGTTAGTTTAAAAAGGGGGACCCGACTAGGTTGACGGGAACGAGGCCTTCGAGACTTAAAGACTTAAGACGTAAGTTAGAAATTAATTCACCTGACTTAGGAAAGGGAAAAATATTAAAAAGGGGACCATGCTAGGAAAACAAGAAACAATGGCATAAATTTATGACTTAAAGGGTCAATCCTAAGCAGGGGAAAAAAGCCAATGACAAAATAGAACAAAACTTGGGTTTAAAGAGGGTTTAAGTAGACAATGAAGGCTTAAGGGGTTTTAAGCCCTAAGACAGAACCCTAATGCATGAAAAGTGTATCCTAGCCCTTAGGAGACTCAAAATTTTGACAAAATGGCCATGGATTTTGCAAGTTCCAAAAGAACCTACCACATCTTCAGTCTTCAATATAACAAAAGTACTCCCAATAGCCATAACAAGAGAATCCCATGAATTAGGAAAAGAACAAAGCGAGATCTTTCATTTCTCCTCCTCATCCATTTTGACACTAATTGATGCCAAATAAGCCACCAGCATATTGAATTCTTTTAGGTGGTTTGTAATTCATCCACACTCTTCCATTCCCAAGGAATATAATTTCTTCCTGAAGAAAATATTGTTCACTAAAGATTTGGCTTGATACATCTCACCAAGCTTCTTCCATAGTTTTTGTGCAGAGGTCTCTTCATGGACATTAATTAAAAAAAAGTTTTCCAAGCACAATCTGATTAGACCCTTGGCTTTATAGTCCATAACATCATATTGAGTAGCCTGAGTAGGATTTGTAGGTGTTGAAACATTCTTGTCAACATCATCCCACAGATCTTGATCTATCAATAGATCCTCCATCTTAGCTTCCACATCTCAAAATTATTTCCAGAAAATTTCTCCACCTCTATTCTCCCTGATGAACTTACCATCTGAAAAATCCTGCAACAAGACCACAAAGTGTCTTCTGCACAAGCTCCCACTCAAATTTGGATTAGTTTAAAAAACCCAAAAACCTGCAACTGAAACCAAAGGTGATCAAGCTCTGATACCAATTGTAAGGAAGATAAGGTAGCAGAATAACTTCCTACACTAATCTTGAGAGGGGGATAATGCAAAACTTTACAAATATTTAATAGTTACAAAAACTTAAACATAAATAAACAAAAATATTATGCATACCATAACACAATGATTTACATGGGGAAACCCCTTTTAGGAGAAAAACCCACACTCCAAAAGCCACCCAATATATTATTTAGTAAATCACAAATATTATAATGTACTTGTAGTGCAAGCTTCTCACAAGAGTATCACCACTCAGAGATCAAGCAACAACACGACCACTATCAGACTCTCAAAATACATCACTGTCTTCTCTACTACAATTGTAATACAACACTCTCATAAAATAGGGTTACATTCTAGGATAAGACAGGCCAAAACAAATCCACCATTAGATCTAAAACCTAATAATGAATGGTCCATATTTATAATATATCATTATTTAATGTATGTCGGCCATTTTAGGAGTTTCCTGAAAAAGTTAACATGCTCAAATTTTGCTCTTTGCTGCCATTGTATACACCTATCGGTGTAACTAGGAAATATATATAAATATATATACATCCTATCAACAATAAACTGTATATAATTGCAAGGTTGAGACACATTTTCACAATACCCAAGACATGGATTGTTTAAGGATCTTTTATTTTCCTACCTGGTTTCTTAAGACATAGATCCCTCATAGTTTTTGTATAGATAGGTATATCTTTGACATCTTGGATAAGCAGGATCTTGATGCTGACATCTTTTAATTTACCTAAAAGACCTTTCTCAGCCTGTGTGTGATGATTTTGAATAGCCAGGCATTCATGAAAAGGTGGATTTGGACTTGAGGTAGTTTGGTGTCCTTGATTTGACTTAGGTTCCAAAGGTGATTTATCTGAAGCTACAACTATAGGTTACTCATCCTCCATCTTTGTAATTTGAGAGGATGAAGGTCCAACAAGTTGTTTCCTTGATCTAAGGTGGACATCACTCACCTCTACCCCATAGGTGGGGTATTGCATAGATGCATTAGTATAAGCCTATTGAACAGGCTTAGTGTTAGGGTTAGGTGCATGTTGGGAAGGTATTTGTGGTTTCTTGGGTGTTTGGGATGTAGGATTTGATGGAGGAATTAAAGCTTATTGTTGTGGTGGCGGAGGGAGCATAGGCCATTGGTAATTCATATTTTGTTGCTACCATTGCTAGCCTTTTTGCCACTGAGGTTGCCACTGATTTTATTGGGTTGGCCATTATGGATTGTAATTAGAACCATGTAATTTTTTTTGTGGCCAAGGGTTTGGCTGCTAGTTCCAATTTGGTTGAGCTTGTGGCCATTTTTGAGGGTTCTACCACTGGTTTTGGGTTTCTTGCCAAGGCTGAGAGTTCCAAGCAGAAACGTTTTGATTCCCAATAGGAAAGGATGAATTAAAGCTAAGGGGGTCTTGTGGCATACCTTGTATTTGTTTCCATGGCATCCTTTGTGCTATATAAAAGAGTTTTCCACCATCTCCTTCAATTGGTTGAAAGTCAGGTTTCTCAACTTTATCTTACTAGATACTTGCCACTCTTTTGCATTTGTAATTTTATTTTCTTTGCCTATAGCTTGGACAATATTTAGTGAGCATAGCCTCATCTTCCTCCCGCTTCTTCTTAATTTGGAGAGTATCCAACTGATTTTCCAAATGGCTGATAATATCCTCTTTCATGTTGGATAGTAGATTGCTTAGCTCTATTTTTGAAACCCCTGTAGACAATTTACCAACTGTGGATGTCCTATCTCCTCTTGGTCTTTTAGTAAAGGTCTTGGAATAATTCCTAAAAACCTTAAAAATATCTTGAAATAGTATCTGTGAAATATCTCCTCATCCAACAAGGTTCAAGGAATCTATGCAGTCATCATTAACTCCCCTCAAAAAGACCAACTTGAGGGACTCTTCTGACAACTTATTATGTGGGTTTTTCTTCAAAGAAAACTGAAATCTCTCCACATAATCTTCTAAGGGCTCATCATACTTTTGTGACATTCTAAAAATGTCATCCTTCCTCTTGTTAGGTCCTCTACAATAGTTCTGATACTTTTCTAGGAACCTTATCTTCATAGTTTCCCAATCAAGAACAGTATCCCTTCCTAATCCCTTGAACCATATTAGGGTTGCATCCTTTAGAGTTGCAGGGAAGATTTTGATCCTATGAGGATTAGAAGTATAGTCATAACTTTTTTATAGGACATCAAATTCAAACAAAAATGTATCTAGGTGCTTATTCATTAACCCATAGAAGACTGGTAAGGATGAAGGAGGGATATTCTTTAGCTGTGTAGCCCTCTCCTAGTTAGTAACGAGAAACTCAAATGTTGGTCATTCAACATCATCATTCGCTGCATCACCCATGGTGTGGTATGCTCCTTATGTATGTGTGCTAGATGTTGTTGATAGGGAAATTTCTTCTTTAGTTTTACCCTCACTATGTGTACTTGATCACCAATTTCTTCTATAGTTTCTTGGAATGTAAAGGGAAGGAATCTACCCAAAGGATCTCTTTGCCTCCGCATACATGAAATATAGCTTTATAACACAGCAGCTCTGCATGATGTTAGTCTATCTCTGGTGTTGGAAAAGATTATATCTAACAGTCCTAATGTTGGAAAGAAAAGTTAACTATAAAAGCTATATAAAAAATTCTATGAAGATAGTACCATCCCTGGTAGTGACGCCAAAAATGTAGAGTCTAAGATAATATATTGTAAACTTGGTAGAACCTACACAATTCAGAGGTTTAACTAACTAAACAGTCCACTCCACATTGCTTAAGACTACATTAAATTGTCAACCCAAGGCTTGTAAGCTTATGATAGTGCAACACTATATATGCCTTCAAGGACTTAAAACTACTTAAGCTACCCTACTCAAGTTATTTTACTTGCTGGAAATTCACAAAATCACAAAACAGTAAAATACATAACTAGAACTTGGCTATGGGTACCTACAACTTAGACTGTAACTGAACTGTTACTAATAAAACATTACTATACCAACTGAAAACTAATAAAAACTAATGATTCAGCTAAACTATCCTCCAGAGTGCTATTGGTTAACGATTACATGCATATTCATAAGAATTTATTTAACAATAAACAAGATATGAGATTCTAATGAAATTGCATGTGATTCATGAAATAGTGATAAAATAATAACATCTTCTTAAATAGTAATGAACAACTAAAATTTAAGTGAGGAATGGTACCTTGAGTGGCTTGCTTAAGTGGTTTTTCTCACTTTAACTGAATCCAAAGCTAATTAATAAGATTCTACGCATCCCATAAAATTAACTCCATTCATTGCATATCATCATGGAAGATTACAAAAGATCTTTTTCATATATTGTACTCAATCATTCTGAATATTGTATGTCTTGAAACTGAAAGTAACTGATAACATAAAACTGAAAAACCAACTAACTACCCTATGGATTCAACCAACAACTATATACAAGCTTGAGGGAATCCTATCCAAAGCAACAACTTAACTGAAATTATTAACTCCACTCCATGATATTAAGAGTGTAGAGTCAAGATCGATTTATTCAACCTATAACTAAAAAAGAAAAAGAGTCCTAATAGGATTAAAACGTTTTCACAACAAAATTGCATGTAAACATACAACCATGTGTCAAAACTCCATAAGTAAAGGAGACCTCTTCTTTAGTGTTTATTAACTGGTTATAATAATGCATGTTCAACCTTCATCAAGTTCATTTAATCAATAATCATCACGTTCAGTTTGATATGGAACTCCTATACCTCGTTGTCTAGCGTTCCTTTTTCTACAAATTCATCCCACAACTATTGTGTACGATGGTTCCTCTTTAACTGCAAACAAGTTAATTCTATAAACATGTATATAATGATAGCTATCATAATCAAAACATAGCATTCCATCAACATTCCATACATATCTTCATATAAATCATAAAATACTAATATATTATAACCATAATTCCATCATTATATATTAGGTTCAAGTTTGCATAATGGATATGAAAGGACAGTATAATATAGGATCACTATCTGGAAAATATGTCTAGAAGTATCTAAAGGCATGTATAATAACAATGAAAAATGAGCTATTATCTGGACCTATCAACCCCTAGTAGAGACCTTGGACAATCAACTTAAGGAGCCTGAGTCAAATCAATTTAACCAAACCAATTCAAGTCTAGAGCCTCCATTCCTTGAAAGATTAGTAGTTCAAAGACATCAAACACAAGCTGAAATAGACCTTTTGGGACAACTTAAAGATGTTTGTATCAAAATACCCCTTATTCAAGCCATTAAGGAGGTTCCTATCTACAACAAAATAGTGATAGAAATTTTCCTTAAAAAGATAGGCAGGAAAAGGAAAGATCCTCATACAATACAAGTCCTAGGTCAACTTTCAAACATTATGATTGGAGATATAATTGTTCCCAAGTATGCAAACCCTAAGAGTCATGTGGTGGATGCAATGATAAATGAAACTCTCATTAAGAACACCCTAATTGACTTGGGAGCAACTATCAATGTAATGACCAAGGAGGCCATGAAGTTGTTACAATTGATAAAACTCAGACCTATGCCTACTATTCTATAGTTGGCTTATAGGTCCACAGTCAAGCCTGAGGGTATAATTGAAGGCTTGGTGATAACACTAGATTCATGGGAGTACCCTATAGATTTCATCATGTTGTAGCAAAAGGCTAATCTTGCAGGTTACCCTGTCATATTAGGAAGACCATGGTTGGCAACAACAGATGCCTTCATAGGTGGAAGACATGGGGATATGATTATCTCTAATGGGAATGTGACTAAGAAGTTAGTCCTTTATCCACCAACCCAACCACATGAAGACCTACAACAAACCATTTGGCCTACCCTAGATGAGGATGATCAATACTCCTTGCAAGCCTTGATGACTATTGAATGCAATCCACTATTAGAACACCACGATGAAGATGATTTGATAGTAAACATCATATAAAATGACTATGGTAGGGACTCACAACATTAGGACTGCTTGACATGTTTGTAGGGTCCTCTGTAAAACATTATCCTTTCCAGCTCATTTGAGTCAATTTCCCAAATATTTCACAATTTTCTACCACACCAATGTATTCCAAACATAGCAGGACTTGACATCTCATTAGTACAAACAACATCCAATACTGTAGAGATCAAGTAAGGTAAAACATTGAATGTTAGCAGTAAATTGACTAATATAGAACAAACATCACTGATAACTGTGCTACAAGCACATACAACAACCTTTACATGGGACTATCATGACTTGAAGGGGATAAACCCATAATTGTGCATGCATAGGATTTACATCAATTATGGTTTTAAACCCATAAGAAAACCACAAAGGATAATGAACCTTGCAATCTGAGACATAATTAAATCAGAATTATAAAACTTACTTAATGCAGTCTTTATATATCGTATCTCTGATAGTCAATGGGTGTCACCTCTAGTAATTGTCCCAAAGAAAGGAGGAAAGTGGAGAGTATGTGTAGACTACCGAGAATTAAATTTTGCAACTAGGAAGGACCACTTTTCACTCCCCTTCATTGACCAAGTGCTTGATTCATTAATAGGAAAAATTACTCCTTTCTAGATGGATTTAGTGGATATAACCGAATTAAGATTGCCCCAAAAGATTAGGACAAGACAACATCTACATGCCCTTGGGGCACATATGCTTATTTTTTCCTACCATTTGGCCTATGCAATGCACCAACCACTTTCTAGAGGGTAATATTGAGTATATTCTCAGAATTTGTACATGATTCCATGGAGGTTTATATGGATTATTTCACAACATATGGGAATAAACATGATGAAGCACTTGGAAATCTAGAGAAGATGCTAACAAAGTGTCATGAATACAACTTGTCCCTGAGTCATGAAAAATATTTCATGATGATGAAAAAAGGGATTGTATTGGGACATTTTGTGTCAAATGAAGGAATTCAAGTGGACCCCAATAAAATTAAAGTAATCTCAACACTCCCTGTGCCTCAAAGACAAAAATATGTTAGAAGTTTCTGAGGACATGTTAGGTATTATAAGAGATTCATCCAAGAATTTAGAAAACTTGCAACTCCACTATTTGTTTTACTATCCAAAGATGTAGAATTTGATTGGACAACTGCTTGTCAACACTCTTTTGAAGCACTCAAGGAAACATTGACTAAAACTCTTATCTTGAGAGGACCAAATTGGACCTTACCCTTCCATATCCATACAAATGCTTCTAATTTTTCTATAGGAGTTGTACTTGGGAAAAAGGAAGGCAACAAGGAGTATGCCATATATTATATTAGTAAAAACATATAAGGGGTAGAACTCAATTATGCAGTGACAAAGAAGGAGATATTGGTAGTGGTATAAGCAATAAAAAAATTCATGCATTATATTATAGGATATCCATTGCTCATACACATTGACCACACAACAATCAGGTATCTCATGAACAAACTAGTGGTTGGTGGTAGTAGGATTGTAAGGCAGTTACTATTGCTTCAAGAATTTTTCATCACCATTATGGACAAGATAGAAAAAGAAAATGCAATGGAAGATTTTCTATCCAAGATCCCAACTAAATTAGAAGGAAATTTTGTTGATGATTCATTTATAGATGAGAATTTATTTGCTCTATCTCTACATACACCTTGGTTTGCAGACATTGATAATTATCTAGTAGAAGGGTAGACACAACCTCATTTCTCCCTAAGAGAAAAGAGACAACTGGTTCACAAGATTTTTCCCTACTCTTGGATAGTTGGATAATTATTTTACAATGGACCAGATTACATTATGACGATATGCATAAGAGAAGATGAAGTATATGACATTCTTAGAGCATGCCATGATGAACCCTATGAGAGACACTTTACAACAAAGATGACAACTCTAAAGATTCTTACAACTGGCTATTATTGGCCAAATCTTCATAAGGATGTAGTGAAGTACACAAGGGGTTGTGATAGGTGTCAGAGAATAGGAAGTCTAACAAAAATGGATGAAATGCCATTGTAATCATAGTTAGCAATATTGCCATTTGAAAAATGGGGGTTAGATGTTATTGGCCCAATTTCACCAACATCTAACAACAAGGAGTACATACTGGTATGCACATATTACCTTACCAAGTGGATGGAGGTTAAGGATTTACAATTTTCTAGGATGGTAATGTGGTAAAGTTTCTCTATGAGGACATATTTACAAGATATGGAGTTCCAAGGGAAATTGTCATAGACCAAGGACCCCAATTTACATTAGAGCTAATCACAAAATTGGTTCAAGAGTCTGATATTAGACATAGGAAGTCCTCACCTTACCACCTTCAAGATAATGGATAGGTGGAAGTCACAAATACGGAGATTGAGAACATTCTAACCAAAACAATACAAATTCATAGGAAAGATTGGACAGCCAGGTTGCTTGAGGCAGTTTGGGCCTATAGGACAACATGGAAAACCACAACAGGGTTTACACCATATGAATTGGTGTATGGAAAGAAAGCAGTACTTCCTATTGAATTTGAGTACAAAACTTTGAGAAAAATTGTTCAATTAGGCATGGACTTATCAACATCACAACAAGAGAGATTACACAACCTCAATGCACTTGATGAACTAGGATGGATGCAATACACCACATTGAAATTGTTCAAAATCAAAGAATCAAATGGCATGATTGGTTCATCAAAACCAAGGAATTCAGTGTAGGTGATTGGGCTATGCTCTATGACTCAAGATATTAGGACCACAAGGGAAAGTTACAAATAAGGTGGCTTGGTCCCTATGAAATCAAGCAAGTGTTTCCCAATGGAGCTGTACAGTTACATACAATTGATGAAGTTAGGTTTTCCTTACTAGTTAATGGATGCCGACTAAAGTTGTACAATAAACCACTACAGAAGGATGGTTTCCTTCTTTCATTAATACAACAATTTGAACCTTTACTTAACAATTCAACTACAACAACTACAAGTTCTACACATGACTTAGTACAGGAGCTATCTAAATCACCCACTGTTGTCACACAAGTATGATTTCTAACAAAACTCACAAAGAACATACTACACAACATGACAAGAAACAATAATCAATTTCTACCATGGTCAACAATGTTGAAGGGACCTATAGGAACACGTTTGAAGGTGACAAGTTTTAGAAAGGGACCTGTTACTAGAGGAACCGGTATCAATTAACTGAAAATCATTTCAAATTTCTCCACTGAGTTAATTGCATATCTATAGTTTCCACTACCATTTCCATACATGTGTAAGGAAGCTAAGGTAGCGGAACAAATTACTACACTAACCTTGAGAGAATAATGCAAACTTTTACAGATCTTTAACAGTTACATAAACTTAAACAAAAATAAAGAAAAATATCATGCATACCACAACACAATGATTTACGTGGGGAAAACCATTTCGAGAGAAAAACCCCACACTCCAAAAGTTGTCCAATATATTATATAGAAATAACAAAGATTGCAATATACTTGCAGAGCAAGCTTCTCACAGGAGTATCACCACTCAGAGATCTAGAGGCAACACAACCACTACCAAACTCTTAGAATATATCACAATACACAACTGTAATACAATTCCCTCATAAAATAGGGTTTCCTTCTAGGGAAAGTCAAGCTAATAAAATATCGATCATCGGATATGAGACATAATGATGAATGGTCTAGATTTACAATAATAAAATATAAATAAAATTTTCCTTTCGGGGGCGCTACCCCTGGACCCCAACCAGGGGGATGATCCCCTTGGACCCCTCATGAGGGGAGGGGATCCCCTCACATCCCCCCCCGTCGTTTTCGGCTGAACAGTACCTTGTGTATCAACAATACCTTATGTAATTACAAGTTTGAGACACATTTTCTCAAAAAATCCCCCACTTGTCGAATACCTTGCAAGGAAAATAGAAGGGTGTCATCATCATCTCTTAATTGCTAGGAATCGAAAGGCACATAGTCTCTAAACACCATCTGAACTTCTCTATGCTCAAAGGCTTAGTTAAAGAATAAACAACATTCATCAAAGTCTCTACCTTAACCAACTTGACCCTGCCATCTTTGACCATATCTCTAACAAAATGATACTATACATCAATGTGCTTGGTCTTGACATGAAATTTTGGGTTCTTGGCTAGACATATCGCACTCTGACTGTCGCAATAAATTGTCACTACACCTTGTTTAATTCCAATATCTTAACACGGTCTCTTAAACCAAATGGCTTCTTTACAAGCATGAGTAGCTACTATATACTCTGCTTCAGTAGTGGAAAAAGCAACCATAGCTTGTCACTTACCCATCCAACTAATTGCACCACCAAATAAAGTAAACACATAAGCACTAGTGGATCTTTTACTATCAACATCACCTACCTAGTCTGAAACCACATAACCATGAATATCAAGGGGAATCTCGTCTTCAGTCATATTACTATGATAACACAAGGAATAATTTGAGGTAGTGCACAAATATTTAAAGACTCTTTTAACTACATCCCAATGAAGTCTACCAGGATTAGACATATATCTGGAAAGAATTCCCACTGCTTGGGAAATGTCTAGTCTAGTACAAACCATAACATACATCAAACTTCCAACTACACTCTGGTAAGGCACTCTACTCATGTCTTCCATCTCTGATGGAGATGTTGGACAATCTGAAATAGATAACTTTGTTCCAACTAAAACAAGCATGTACACAATGGTCTACAATCATGCATATCAAACCTCTATAAATTTGAGTTGACATACTTACTTTGGCCAAGCCATAGCTTTTTGTTCACTCTATCTCTTCTAATTTCCATCCCAAGAATATGTTTAGCTGCACCAAGATCTTTCATTTCAAACTTAGCAACAAGTTGAGATTTCAATTATGAAATCATACCTTTCCCTTTACCAATAAATAACATATCATCAACATATAATGCAATAAATAGGAAATGATCACCATCAGTTTTATAATAATAAAAATGATCTAATTTAGAATGCTCAAATCCCAAACTCAACACGTATGTATCAAATTTATGGTACCACATCCCAAGACTCTGGTTTAAGTCATACAAATATTTCTTCAATTTACAAACCAATTTACTTTTACCTTTCACCACGTAGTGCTCTGGTTGTGTCATATAAAAATCCTCCTCCAAATCACCATGAAAGAAAGTAGTTTTCACATCCATTTGCTCAACCTCTACATCATAAGCAACAACAATAGAAAGCAAAAATCAAATGGATGTCATTTTTACAACAAGAGAAAATATTTTACCATAATAAACACCCTCAACTTGAGAGTAACCTTTTGCAACCAACCTTGCTTTGTACTTCTCAATACCTCCATTTGAACCAATATTTTTCTTGAATACCCATTTGCAACCAATAGGTTTTCTTCCTTCAGGCAATGGTACAAGATCACATGCATCATTCTTTTTCAGAGTTTCCATTTTTTCATCCATAGCAATCTTCTAGGATTCTACATCATTCATACCTAATGCCTCTTCTACCGATCTGGGTTCATCCATGTTAGTATTCAAAGCAGAAATACATCTCCAATCATTAGGTGAATACCTTTCAAGTGGTTGTCTATACCTTGTAGACCTACGAACAAGCTAAGTTGGAGGTTCTTCCTCATGTTCTAAACATCCAGAGCTAGATGAGCTCTCCTCAACTTCTTTTCTATCCTTGGGCCTCGATTCAACTTTCTCAGGTGTAGAGGAAAATTGAATCACATCTTCGTGTTTACTTAGTTCTAGCTGCAATGTAACAAAATAAAAATAACACTTCTACTATGTATTACCTTCTGTGCAATAGGATCCCAAAGCTTGTATCCTTTCACACCATAACTATATCTGATGAAGATACATTTCACAACATTGTTCTCCAACTTTGTTCACTTCTCCTTTGGCACATGTGCATATTCCTCACAACCAAAAAGTCTAAGATATCTTAATGAAGGCTTGCAACCCGACCATGCCTCTATAGGCGTCTTATCAACAAGAGCTAATGTAGGAGACCTATTAATTAGGTAATAGGCAGTGGCAACAACTTCAGCCCAAAACCTTTGTTCTAGGCCAACACCACTCAACATACTCCTAGCCTTCTCCATCAGTGTCCTATTCATTCTTTTTGCAACTCTATTTTGTTGTGGAGAATACAAAGTTGTCTTTTGTCTATGAATACCACAATCTTTACAGGATCTATCAAAATCATTAGAGAAAAATTCACCGCCATTATCAGTACTCAAAATTTTTATTTTATTTCCAGTATGCAACTCAACCATTGCTTTAAATTCTTTAAATCAACTGAAAACTTCATATTTACTCTTTAGAAAATATACCCATGTCCTTCTATTGTAATCATCAATAAATGAAACATAAAATCTAGATTTACCAATTGAAGGAACATCTACAGGACCAAACACATCAAAGTGAATAAGATCCAATACACCACAAGATTTATGATAACTCGAGTAAAATTTAATGCAGTTTTGTTTTACATAAATGAAATGCTCACATAAATCAAATTCAAGATTACAATTAGACAAACCTTCGACGAGGTTTTTGTTTTTCAAGGTCCTTAGAACCTTTTCTCCAATGTGGCCAAGACTTTGGTGCCATAACATAGTTTTCTCTATAGGTAACTTTGTTTTAGAAGAAAGAGCACCCTTGGGTACCCAAAATCCATGACTATTTGCTGAAGGTGAAACCATCACTTCTTCCATAGACTTGCTTTTCACAGAAGTACTATTGCACTCAATAGTGCATGCATCGATCTTATATAATGTGCCATATCTGACACCTCTAGCAATCACCATAGCACCTCTAACCATCTTGCACCCTGCATCAGAAAATACTACCTGCAAACTTGCATCTATTAGTTTGCTCATAGATAACAAATTTCAGGCTAAACCAGGGATATGCAACACACCATTAATCCTTCTTATTCTACCATCAAGAATTTTGATTTTAACTTTACCACAACCAACAATGTCTAAATGAGAATCATCACCCAAGTACACCTTACCTCCATCAAATTCTTCATATTTAGAAAACCAATCTTTATTAAAGGTCATATGGAAAGATGCACCTAAGTCAATTAACCATGCATCATTACCTACACAAGTTTCCAAAGATGCAATGAATGTGTCACCATCTTCCTTCTCAGACTCTTACTCAGAATCAAATTTCTTCTTTTTCTTCTTTTCTTATTTGTAGTCCTTGCGAACATGTCCAAGCTTACCGCAGTTCCAACAAATAGCTTTGGACTTTCTAGGAGACTTAGATCTCCCCTTGGACTTGGATTTTTCATGCATCTCATTCTTCTTGCATTTTTCCTTAGGTCTTCCATGAACATTCAGGGCCTCCTTGGCACTAATGGATACCTTCCTCTTCATCTCTTCAAAAATAAAAGAACCCACCACATCTTCAGTCTTCAATAAAATAGAAGTACTCCCAATAGCCATAACAAGAGAATCCAACGAATAAGGAAAAGAACAAAGCAAGATTTGACATTTCTCTTCCTCATCTATTTTGACACCAACTGATGCCAATTGAGCCACCAAAATATTGAATGCTTCGAGGTGGTTTGTAATTCATCCACCCTCTTCCATTCTCAAGTAATATAATTTATTCCTCAAGTAAATCTTGTTCACTAAATATTTGGCTTGATACATCTCACCAAGATTCTTCCATAGTTTCTACGCAGAGTTCTCTTCATGGACATTGATTAAAATAGAGTCTACCAAGCATAATTTGATTAAACCCTTGGCTTTGCGGTCCATAACATCATATTGCGTAGCCTAAGTAGAATCTACAAGCCTTGAAACATTCTCATCAACAACATCCCACAGATCTTGATCTATCGACATATCCTCCATCTTTAGCTTCCACATTTCAAAATTGTTTCCAAAAAACTTATCCACCTCTATTTTCCCTAATGAACTTTCCATCTAAAATTTTTTGCAACAAGATCACAAAGTGTCTTCTGCACAAGCTCCCACTCAAATCTGAATTAGTTCAAAAAATCCAACAATCCACAACTGAAATCAATGGTGATCAAGCTTTGATACCACTTGTAAGGAAGCTAACGTAGCAAAACAACTTCCTACACTAACCTTGAGAGGAGAATAATGCAAACTTTTACAGATCTTTAATAGTTACAAAAACTTAAATAGAAATAAACACAAATATCATGCATACCACAACACAATGATTTACATGAGGAAAACCCTTTCAAGAGAAAAACCCCACACTCCAAAAGCCACCCAATATATTATTCAAAAATCACAGAGATTACAATATACTTGTAGAGCAAGCTTCTCATAGGAGTATCACCACTTAGAGATCTAGAGGCAACACAACTGCTACGAGACTCTTAGAATACATCACAATACACAACCGTAATACAATGCCCTCATAAAATAGGGTTTCCTTCTAGGGAAATTCAAGCTAATAAAATATTGACCATCGGATATGAGACATAATTATGAATGGTCCAGATTTACAATATAAAATATAAATAAAATTTTCCTTTTGGGGGTGTTTCCCCCAAGCCCTCACCAAGGTGCACTACCCTTGGTCCCCAACCGGGGGGATGATCCCCCCAAACCCCTCATGGGGGGGAATCCCCCCATGCCCCCCTTGTCGTTGTCGGTTGAATAGTACCTTGTGTATCAATAGTACCTTATGTAATTACAAGGTTGAGACACATTTTCTCAACATGCAACCACTTACATTTCATTTCCACACATACAACCTATACACCATCTCACACATTTCATTTCCATCACCTTTCTCGATTTTCACATCTCATACACTTAATTTCATCTTCCATATACCATACATCCCACAACCTTTTGCAACATTCATTCACAACGCGCCATGCATTCATGCCATTCACTTCCAATTGTAATGAAGTTCACATTCAAATCAAATCTCGCTATAGGCAGTAATCGACACTTCATAGGAGCTAAGTTTCATTTCATAAGCATTCTATAGGTACATGCATTAACTTCTCACAATTAACATAGATGATGATTGATTTCCTACATGTTTTATCATTTATTTATGCATTTTTTCATATCTAAATTGATATTACGCTATATACTATTAGTTGGGGGGAGAGGTTCTCGTATTTTCTTGATTTTCAAAAACAAAAAACCCTTTGCAACTCTTTTCTATTTCATTTTTCCTATGTTTTTACACAATTTGAGCTCAAAGGAGAAGGAAGGGTTAGAAGCAGCTAATTTGAGAGGATACAATAAAGTGAATGTGGTGTAGTGGAATAACACACATAAATTGAGCTATGAGCCCGCAAGGGTAGTCTAGTTGGCTTGGGTCATGGGTTTTCTCCCCATTGGTTTTGGGTTCAACTCCCATGCCCGGGCTTACCTGATGCACGTGGTTTGTGCGCTATTGAGTGCATCCCTAGGGGACTAGTTTCACCTCATCTTGCCCTGTAAAAGGGAATGTGTTGGGTTGAGTCACGGGGACACCCCTGAGTTACCAAAATTAAAATAGACATAAATTGAGCTAGAAAAAGAAGAATTGAGGAAATTACAAAGAAATAATAGTATCATGGGTGGCGATATTATCTGTAGGGAACTAGCAACACATACCCAGCTATTGGAAGAAATATTGGTGTTGCCTATTTTCAACAGGCTAATTGAATGGACTACTTCTTGAAACTCAAAAAGTTCAACGAAGTCATGACACAATAATTTGCTGCTACTTTACAAAATTATGAGGTGACTGTAAGAGGTTTGAAGGTGGATGCTTTAGAGGCCACCATTGTTGAGGTATCAGGATTTCCACAGGAAGGGGAAGAGTTTCCAGTGAGGGAAAACACCATTGCTACTAGACATGAATTCAGAGAACATGGAGAAAACCTAGACTCATCATCACAAGGTACAAAAATATAATCCTTACCTTAGATATGGGCTTCAGTAGCTTCTTATATATTCAAATACTTAACTTGTGATGACCTAGGAAGTCCTTGTTATATACAGTCCATTTTAGGATTTTAAGCCATCTTTGTCATGATAGGCAAGATAATGTTCCCAATTTTCTTTATAATTTGTTGAAAAGAATGAGTTTTGAGTACAAAAGAAAAAGGAATAACACATCATTGTCACATTTCTGCTTAGTCACATTACTGATAAAGAGAAGTTTGAGGGTTCAATTTCCACATGTTTCATGGGAGACTTTCCTAAATTGCAATCATATCAATAATATTCTTTAGGAACCTATTTTCCCAAAAAATGTAGAATCACCTATTGTATCAAGAAGGGAAATGCCATGTGTTTCCCCTATTGCATCACCTACCTGCAACATAGGAGAGCCAGAGGAGCAGGCCTGCATGACACTCAAGCTATAGCCTTTGAGCAACCTGCATCAGGAGATAACCAAGAAATTCCTACCTCTGGAAACACACCAAGAATTAGGAAAAGGAAAGGTGAATCTTCTTCTACACCTACAGGAGGTCAAAATAAATTCACATAGCCTAGGAGGCAATCACATTGCCTGAAGAGGAAAAGTGTTATGGGAGGGTTAGTTAAAAAGAAGAAAAGGGGACATGTTGTTATGGTTGAGACTGAGTAATGAAAATGTACCCAATGCACAAACATGAAATTTTACAAGCACTTATAAATCCGATCCAGAGGATGCTTTTGTTGCAAAGAAAACAAGAAAAAGAACCCCAAAGAGTCATGACTCAGAGGGTAATGAATATATAAGTGAAAGGAATGATCAGTTTTTGGAAAGAGATAAAGAAGTTTTTGTTGAGAAAAAAGGATATTGGAAAAGAAATACAAGAGGATATGGAAAGAATTAAGCAATTGGAAGGTTTATTGAAAATACACCAACAAAGAGAAATTGAGAGGGACAAAATAATTGAAGAGTTGGAGGGAAACTTTGTAAATATGAGTGTGGGTCTAGGTTGGATAAATTGGCACATCTTGCTATCATAGCAGTAGGAAACAAAGAACTAGTACCCAAGGCTCCAATTCCTTCACTTTCAGTTCCCTTTGGGCCATCTGTAGTGACCTTACATGTGGAATTGTGGAGAACAACCCAAGAGTTCTTTGAGAAGAAGAAAGAATGGGAAAAAGAAAAAGTTGAGTTAATGTCAAAACACACCAGGAAACTTGAGCAGAAAGATGCAAAAATAAAAAGGTTGAAAGTGAAGATTGAAGAAGTAGCAAACAAGGCTGCACAAATTCTAAAGTGCAGATCTCTTGCAAGAGTCTATGCACTATTTATGCAAGAAACATACTTGTGTTTTCAGTTTAGCTAGCTAATTAGTGATTTTCCAATGTCAATGAATATATATATATATTAGAATCTCTCTCTCTCTCTATATATATATATATATTAGAATCTTTCTCTAACTCTACACCGAATATGCAAGATCAATTATGTGAGTTTTACTTGCATAATATTGTGCTCTCAGATCAAATAGAATAGAATCCTCTAATGTTTGTGAGGACTTACAGATTAAAGCATTAGCCTCTTATATCTACAATAAACAACAAATGGGTGATATTTTGTAGGATTATACTAAAAAGGAGAAAATTATTGCTCTGTAGTTGAGGAAATAATCCAAATACTCTAATGTCGTTATTGATGAATGGTTAGAGCTCCCGACTTATAAAGGTGTAGGAAGGAAAATAATGAGTGTAAAGGAATGTAACTACACCAAGATGAATCAACTAGTTATAGGGCCTATTGATCACACCTTCTAGTTTGTAAAGAAGACATGAGAGGAATTAACCCTTGAATTAAAGAAAAAGGAACCTCACTCCTTGTACAATTTTATAACCATTATCAAAAGGTTTCACAAGTATATAGACATTTCTAGGGACAATTGGTTTACATGGGTTCCTTTGACAATTCATCCACCTCTCCTTCTCTACCTAGTGCCACATTGGACATGGAGGAACCAGGATGAAATACAAGCAACAAAGAACCTGAGGCTGGTAAATATTTCATGTCGAAAGGGCTACTATTTGAGACAAGTTAAGGAAGTTGATGTTGTTGTAGACTTCAGGGAGATCACTTTGCAGTACAATCTCTGTGACCCAAATGTTGCTTGAAGACAAACCATTTCTCAATTGGGGGAATGATGAGCTTGATTAATAGCTAGTTTTCTCTTGTTTATTCCATATCTTTTAAACACTTTAAGCTATTTATTTCATATACATTCCTACACTTATATACCTTTTACATCCTTTATGTAGTCTAAATCAAACTTTGATGAGTCAAAATATGATTATGATATGTTGATATTTGCATGATGAATGTATGAATGTGTATGAATTTCAATTTAAATTTGTGTTTAATTCATGATTGTTAATAGCATGTCTGATTTGGATGAGAACTAACTCCTTGCAACTAGAATAACAACCTGTAACAATTGGAGAACTCAACCCGTAGACAAAGGATTTTAGGCTGATAAGTAGGGGAGACTCCAGAATAACTAGGCATGTGACAATTGCAAAAAATGATGAAGGCAATCATTAGAGTGATTGATTAGGATTCATTAGATCATTCAATAAGGTGATGAAAGGATGAAGGAGTTTGTGATGAACAAGGAAATTGGCGTGATTGTTTGTGCATAACATGTATTTTCCATGCCATTAAAGAAGAGTTGCAAACCTAGTTGTCTCCTTCCATTTGATTCAGTCATAGTTTTTATTGCAAAGACTTTGTCTCTCTCTATTATGAAGGAGAGTGGAAACTTTCATTTAATTTTAGTTTTTAGTCCTTATGCAAATAAACCTCCTCCCAAACCTATATAGTTGGAACAATGGTTGAGGAGTAGAGCTAGTTAGAGATACATGTGATTTTAATATTTACAGTATTGTTTTCAAGTAGACAATCTTGCATTGTTAGTTTTCTATTATCAATTATAATGGATATGCACCCATGAATGAAAGATCTGCGAAGATTCTTGTCATGTTGTGAGAGTTCAATTTTATACAATGAAGATGTTTCATTTTACCATTATGTTTAGTTGATTCAAGTAGAACACATTTGGTTTATCCTATGGGAACAACACACTGAGCAAGGGACACTCAAGGTACTATTCACCCACTTTTAATTTTTGTTGTTAGAATAAATGTTCATATTATTGCATTCATTTCAATAGATTCTTCATTACATACATGTGAATGATATCTTGTTTTATGATTCACCTTTTGTAATGATTCTTTGAGTCATCCTCTGGAGTAAGTCAAGTAGTTAGGAGTAAGAGTTAGCAGTGTTAATGAAGTTGCAAAGTTCAGTTTAGCAGTTATCAGTTATAGTGGTAAGCTAAAGGTACCCACAACATCATTAGTAGATTAAGTTATTTCCCCCATTTTGCAGTTTATGCTTTATTTTCCTTTTCTAATCTTTACTATTTTCCTGCACATGTGTAAACCACCTATAATTGATGATATAGGCCGTGTAGAGACTATGAAATGCACATACAATGCCAACATAATAAAAATCTTACGAAGCCTTGGTTGATAATTAATTGAAGCCTTAGCAAGGGTTTAGTGCACTATTCAACTAGGAACCCTTCCTTTCAATTTTAGGTCTAACACCAAGTTAACTAGACAATAGTTAGGCCTTACACATTGCTTTAAGAACATGATAATAAATATTGTGCAATAAATATTGCTTAAAAGTAAACTATTCATTAATTTTGAATTTGATAAAGAAATTACAATAAAAAAATTTGTATAGATTTGAATTGTGCCTTAAACCTAGGGCATGGAGGTTAGGGAACAAAACTAAAATAGTTATAACAATATGGATTCTAACATTTATGCATAATAATAATGCATTACATTATTATCCCTCAGATCCATGCAAGAAAATCAAACCCTAGTAATATCTTAAGTATTCAATATTTCTCATTAAGCATATCTGATTTCCTACTTGAGTAAAATCTATAAGAGAAATATTCATACACAAAAAACTGCAAAGATGAACAAAATAGATCCTTGATCGATTTTATTCATAAATGCTTAAGATAAGTACAAGTATGAGACAATACATTTGTAGAAATTGTCATTGTATTGGACCTATAAATGCTAGTATTGTTATACAACATTATTAGTCACATTTACAACCTATCCTATAAAATCCTAGTTTCAAACATATACAGACAGATGTACAAAATGTGCTCTGCTTACCAAATTTTCAAGATCATTTGCAAAAGGCCCTGAATTCCCTTTTATAGAAATAAGGGAGCAAACAAGCCTCAGGCCTTTTGATACTTGTGTCAGATATTCATTTGACCATTTTACCCATAACCAAAAGCAAGTACAAAGATATTATCGATAAAGGTCTATTTTTGGGTCAATTTGGAAATGTAAAGAAAACTCATTTTATTGTTTGCAAAACTTAGCGTTTTCTGAAAACCCTAAAATGGATTACTAAATGACCTTTGCAAGATGAAAGAAGCATCTAAATGTAGCCCAGAACTTTTATAGCCTAAAGTTAACACTATATTATATTGTATATGGTTTAATCTAATAATATAAATATGAACTTTCAAACAAGATATCTTTTAAATGATTTTGGTCACTTTTTGAAACCAATATATGGTTCCACTTTCAGAGTTAATTTCTATGGTTTAATTCTTTCATTTAATTAATGATTGCTATGGTTTGCAAATCCCTTAATTGGGGAAAGAAAAACAAATTGTGGTGATTGGTTGTGTACTTAATTTAGGATTGTTTGGGTACTCTGGTATAAAGAATATAGTTTAGTGTAGGTTGACATATCCAAAATTTAAAGAATGATATAGAATTTCAAGCCATTTAGGGTTCCAGGGTATACACCACCCAACCCATAGTTTTTCATTGTATATTTATTAGCCATGAACTTTGAAATCTTGCAGTTCACGACTTCAATGTCACAACTTTTAGGCTCTACACTTCGTTTAATGGTTTTACAAAATTTGGGTTTTATCCAGTAAAACTAATGCTCACAAAGAGGTTATGTTTTAGTAGGCCTCACTTGGTTTTAGAATTATAGTGGAGCGTTATGCCTAAGGTTTAATCACCTTATGAATCCAAACCTAAATAACCCTTGGTTTAAGAATGTCGTATAAAATGAGGATGCCTTTCAGCCCAGGGATAAAACCTTAAGCATTTTGACTACTGCCATAGGTATATTACCACTTGCATCCTACACAATAATTTTAGATTTGGCTATGGTTTCAAGTAGCATGGGGCAACAAGGTTTAAAGAAATAAAGGGGAAGAAACCCCAAATCAAAGATATTATCGATAAATAATAGTTTTTGGGTCTTTCTAAAAAATCGGTAGGAGCTTAATATTTCAGGAACTGCTTAAAGGCTTTAAATATTTGATGGGGCCAAGCCCACAAAATGTAGGTCAAAGTATAAGATATGTTGAGGCTTGAGCAGAGATGGAGAATATGCAGATACTTGCATTCTCATGATTTGAGTCTTAAACGTTAGGCATTTTAGCTGAACACTAAAACAACCTATGGTTTGAAGGAAAAGGTTAGTCTAAAAGGATGTAGTATGATCATTTGAATTAGTTGGTACTAGTTTGGTTACTCAGTCAATAATAATCCCTTTTTCTGAAGTAAAGAAATTTATTTTGGATAATTGTGCTTTCCCCATAGCCGATGTAGTTGGGCCTTAGTAATTCCACTGGCTATTATACTTTTGATCCTTCTACTGTTTATGATTTATTGATTGTTTCTATGCTAGAAAACAATTTCATTTCTAATGAAACTATTGGTTGCAAACCCTACCATTTTTTTGCTTGACTACCAATTAGAGATAATTCTAGCTTGTTGATTCCATGGTTAACAAGTAGATCTATATCCCTATTCGCTTCACAATAAATATGCTTAATTGATTGCATTTGCACCTCTTTAGTAATTCCCTTATTCTAGACACATTAGACTATAGATGGAAGTCGCCTATTTGGCCACTTATAATTGCATTTACACTCACTATTGAGTCACATCCCAACTCAATATTTACCAAACCTTTTTCTTTGCAAAGTAGTAACCCTCTAAGTATCCCTTCAATCTCTATGACATTGTTTGTAGATATCATAAGTTTTGTTGATAAAGCTGCAAATAATTGACCTTTCTCATTATGTATTAAACAAACAACTCTCGACTTCCCTGGGTTTCCATGGGAGGACCCATTTGTATTTAGCTTCAGTCTACCCCTTGGGGGATTCCATTTTTCCTTCAATATTTTAATCTTAGGATCTGGGGCAAACTGGAAGAAGGGAGGAACCTTGAGTGATTTTCAACTTTTCATGAGATCATCATCCCGAACTGTAAATTTTGTTTTCCTCTACATTTTGATATGAGAGTTCATCAACTCAATTACGTTTCTTTCTATGATGGATATTACTTTACTTATTGGCTTAGATTTATCTTGAAATACTATTCTATTTCTCTCTTTCCAAATGCTCCAGATCATGATTGATGGGGTTGCCTACCATATTTGGCCCCAAAAAGCTTCTTTTTTAAAGGATGGACAACTTATAAAGAAGTCCCATATTTTTCTACTTCTCGGAGTGGCCCACCCCCATTTTTCTAATAGTCAAACCCAACTTTGTGCAAAAAATGGGTAGTTTAAAAGTAGATGATATACATTTTCTTCACTTTTATTACACATGACACACCAATTAGGGCCTTCAATTCCTACTGTCTTTAGATGATCTCGAGTCAAGATTCTACCATGGAGAGTTGTCCATGTGAAGGCACCTGCCTTGGGTAGTACCCACCATCCCCAACATAGATTCTGAGGCCATATTTCATCTCCTTGCTTCATTTGTATTTAGTAACCCGACTTGACTGAATATCTTCTAGACTTTGCTCCACACCAAATCATTCTATATGATTGTTTATTTAAACATAGTTGTCTTTCTTAGAGGATTTTGGTTAACCTTTTCTTCATTGCTTCTTCCATGGGGAGGGCATCAAAATTCAACCAACTACACTTTCCATTCTCATCCATCGTTACATAATCCCGAACATAATCTCCAATCTTGCTACTAATGGAGGGAATGTGGGCCACCAACTCGGGGTATTCTATTAATGGCTTATGACCCCCCCATGGGTCCTTCCAAAATTTTGCCTTGCCTCCATCATTTATTTTCCATGTTAAGTGGTTTGTAATTATGTGTTTGCAATTTAGCATGAAATTCCACACATGTGAGCCACCTTGGGAATTTGCAATTGTGAGAATTCTTTTTGAATTCAAGTTGTCTAAATATTTTTGTTGCATTATTTTGCACCATAGTAATATTGGATGTTGGTACATTTTCCATATTAATTTGGCACCTAGTGCCAGATTGTGTGCCTTTAGATTTCTTATTCATGCACCTCCTTTTTATTGGAACTTGCATACATTATCCCAATTAATTAGGGGAATTCTGTGTTTCTCATTTGATTCATCCCACAAGAAGAGTTTTAAGATACTTTACAAACTTGAAGTTGCTTTGGATGTTAATTGCATGCAAGACATATAATAGATTGGTATTGTTGAGAGTATCGCTTTTATCATTGTAATATGTCCTACCAAATTTAACCATTTCCCCTTCTAGGTTAGAGATTTATCACTGCATTTTTCCTTTATCTTCTCCCATAGACATGTTCTTATAATTTCTTTGAATACAGGTTGTACACCCAAATATTTACATGGGATTTCATCTATAGTATATCCCAATACTTTTGCTATTCTTTTTTGCATTATTTTTTTTTGTGTTGAAGAAATAAATTTTTGATTTGTCTTTATTTATTTGTTGTTCAAAGGCATTGATATATTTCACCATACATTCCTTTATCATTTCGGCGTCGTTGATTGATGCTTCATCATACAATACTGTATCATTTATAAATTGTATATGAGTGGTTGCTTCTATACCTTGAGGAATTTGCAATACTTTCCAATGCCCTTGGTTTTGATAGTAGGCTAGATATTCCTACTGAGAGCTTTATCCATTATTACAAATAAGAAGGGGGAAATTGGGTCCCCCTGCCTGATTCCACTTGTGCTTTCAAAAAACCACATGGTATATTATTAATTAGTATTGAATATCTTGTTGATGAGAGGCAATAGAAGACCATTTGAAGCCAATCCTTGCAAAAACTATTTTTTTCCATGATTTTGATCATAAATCTCCATCTTACTCTATCATATGCTTTTCTCACATCAAGTTTTACCATCATACTTGGGAGTCTTTCTTTGTTTATTGTATGCAATTCTTCATTAGCTAATATGATGCTATCCACACTATCCATTCCTAACATAAAACCACTTTGATTTGGTGATATTATCTTTTCCAAAGTTTTTTAAAGTCTGTTAGCTATTGCTTTTGAGAGTATTTGTAGATTGTATTGCAAAGAGATATTGGACAATAGTCACCAAAATTGATACAAACCTCTTTCTTTGGAATTAGGACCATAGCTGTATTGTTTATGATTTTCACGAATTTCTTTTTCTCCCTAAAATCCTCCAATACTTCCCAAACCTCCTCTTCTAAGAAGTGCCAACATTTTTGATAGAAGAAGGCAGGGAAGCCTTTAGGCCCCGGTGATTTATTTGGGTGTAGTTAGAAATCAACATTCTTTATTTCTTTCTTTTCTGAAAGGCTTAGTCGGCATGGAATTCTCCCTTGGAGATATTAACTTTGGTATATTTGCTAGGATACCTTCATCATTTAATGAATCTTTAGCATCGTTCGGGGCTAGGAGTTGTTTAAAGAAAAAGATTGCTTCCTCCTTTATTTCTTCTAGTTCCTCAATTGTCTTGCCATTAGATGATTGAATTATCAAAATCTTTTTGGGTGCTTTCTTTATTTTGGTTGTATTATGAAATAATTTTGTATTAGCATCACCTTCATTTAGCCATATCTCCCTTGATTTGGTTCGCCAATATTCTTCTTCCCTGGCCAAGATCTCATTGTATTCTGCCATGATTAATTTTTCCTTTTTATAGTCTTCCTGGAATGTACCATCTTCCATTACCTTTTTATTCAATTTTTCCAGTTCTTCTTTTGGTCTTTCTTTTATAGAGAAAATATTTTTAAAGGCTATCTGACTCCACTCCTGTAGTTTCCTTTTGATATGCTTTAATTTATTAGTGAATATAAAGCTTTTGGTCCCTATGCATTTTGGGTCCTCCTTCCACTATTGTTCAATTAGTTCCACCAAATCTTCCTTTCTAAACCACATCTTTTCCACATTGCAATAAGTATTTTGATAGTCTTTTTCTTCTATAATTGTCAATTTAGTAGGAAGATGATCAAAGCCGACAAGGGGGAGTATACTCGCTTCCAAATTTAGGTTTATTTCCATACAGTCTTGTGAGTATATAAACCTATCCAATTTTTCTTTAATACAACACTCCCCGTACCTCTTGTTTGACCATGTGCATGAGGCATTCTTTGTTTGGGCATCAATTAGATTGTTTTGCATTAAAAATTGTTTAGAAGCGCTCATTAAAGATGGGATTATTATGCTCCCTAAAAAATTTCTTATTTCCCAAGAAGTACATTAAAATATCCACCCAAGATAAACCTCCTTCTCCCGAGGGTTGAGAGTTTCAAGCTAAGAGATTCCCATAATTTTTCCTTTTCAAGATTCCTTGTTGGGCCATAAATATTAAACAAGATGAATTTAATGTTGCTTTTTAGGCTTGTGGCCTCACATAAATTATCCAGTTAGCTTTCTTCTCAATTATATTCATCCCAACCATATTGTTTCACCACACAATTTCAAGCCCACTTGCTGTTCCATAAGCCTTTGAGTAGGATTCCTCCCAACCTCCAAGGTGTATGATGTTAATGTTTTCTTCTTCTATCTTGGTTTATTGCAATAGTATTATATCCATGTCTACTCTTTCTATTTGATGCTTTATTAAGCGTCTTTTGTTAGGGGCATTTAGGCCCCTAACATTCCATGTCATTAATTTCATGGCTCCCTATGGAGGGAGTGCTCTCCTCCCTTTGTTTCCTTTAGAAAATTTTTGATGCTTTTAATTCCTTTTTCCTGAATGAATTCTTCTTGCCTTTGCTTATTTGGTTTTTTCCCTTTCTTTTTCTTTTTTTTTTAATAGGTTCAAGTATCTGAACAACTGTAGAGAAATGCATCTAATGTCTATAATGTCAAGTTCATCGTATTCCTCTTCATATTCACTTTCAAAGGTGTTTCCTCTTTCTTCTTTTGGATTTTGTATGGCTAATCAGTGCTTAATCTAGGAATTGACTCCACACTAATGACCTCTTCTCTTTTATTGTCTTCCATAATGGTTTCCTTTTTCCTTATGCCCAATTCATAATTATCTTTGAGGGGGCTTTGCATTGTATTTTTCTTTTTAGGGCTTCCCATTTTTGTGCCTATGTTATCTTGTTTCTTTTCATTGGTTTCTTTTTTCCTCCATATCTTTGTAATTTTTGAAGGAATCTTGTATTTTTCTATTGTGTGATTCCTTCATCCACACTTTAGGCAGTAAAGTTTTTGATCTTCAATTTCTATTCTTGCAACCAAATTCTTGTTTTAGATTTTAGCTTAATCTCCTTCAGAATTCACTTAATTTCCGGTGCTTGGATCCTTGCATAAAGAGGAATTTCTTTCCAATATAGGGATATCTATTTCTATCAAAGTGCCTAAAGACCTTCCAATATTTTTTAGGCACTCCTCCAACCAATATTCTAGGGGCATATTATATAACCTGATCCATTTAGCCTCTATATATGGCTCATGGTTTCATAGATTGAAATTTGGTTCCCATTTTTGCATATAAATTAGGTTTCCTTCTATTTCCCAGATGTCTTCTTTCAAAACTGAATCTCGTTCCTCTTCTGATAGGAATGCTATAATGAGAACATTGATGGGAAAAAAATTAATCACATGATCCAGTTTCCAATTTGTTTGTGCCCAGTTCTCTATGGTGTCTCTTCCTTTTTTGGGCCCTATAATTTTACAGATGATAACTGATTCATGTAGGGGTTCAATATCTTCTTATGTTTCATCTTGGACATCAATCTCTATTGGATCCACTAGGCTATCTGATGGACAAACCTTGCTTTTCACCCTATTACCGGTTCTATTTCTGGGTATTTTATTTGTCTTGCTATTTTCCTTCTTATTCTTTGTCGATTTAATATTCTTCTCATCCGTTAATGTCATTTTGGGTGTTGAAAATTCCTTTGAGTTAATTGGGGAAATCCTTCTCTCTTTGACTGGTTGGTACCCCATTTCCTTCATTTAACAAAGGGTCGATTTATTTTATGATTGATGGTACTATTGTTTGGCCATGATACATAGTGAGGCATTTTGAATTCTACGCTTGTCTATTTATGTATGGCTCCTAGATGTCATTTTGGCCGCATGTTTCTTTTAACAATTTTCAGTAGGCTAAAATTCTAATATGAATTAATTCGTTGGGGGCTTTAATATTTTGTAGTTTGCAATAGTCTTTTGTTCTCTATCACAAAAATGTTCGCAAGAAGAGCTTAATAATTATGGATTATAAATATTATAGTCTTATATATTTTATAAATATTAAATATATATTATTCAATTTGTTTTAAAAATATACTTTTTATTTTTTTTGCTCGGTAATAGTGTTAATTTTATTAATAATTATAAAAGATTACATAGCCATTCTCATTGCAGCTTCATTTCAAAAACCCCTTTCCAACACCACTAAGATCCTCTACATGAAGCCCTAACCCTACCACCTAGCCACACTACAATCAACTCCATGAATTACAAACAAAGAATCACTATATCAAACAAAGAGGCTCCCTAGACAACCCTAAAAAAAAAGCCTAAAAACATCAACCCCTAAAAAGAGACCTATTAACAGGTCAAAAATTTGAAGCACTATTTGGTCTTCCCTTATTCTAAGATCAGAGGACCATATCAAAAGTTTCCTTCTTTTCTTTCTTTGCTTTCTTCCCCTTAACAATTTGCCAACCGTCCTCCACTCTTGCAGCCTCCTTTTTCCATTCCAATGGTTTGCCATGGGGACTCTTCAAAATTTCATTCAAACTACCAATTGCTTGTTGACTTTGTCCATCACCTTTCCGTTTCCTACCTTCTTTCTCTTGCGACCTCATCACACCTTTTTTCTCTCAACACTCTGGTGTTGCTGCCCAGTTTTTCAACTCCTTTTCACATCCGTTGAAGACAACATTATCACTGTTCACATACAGACTCCCTTTCTATGTTGGAACATCACTAGTCTGTTGTTGATCCACCCTTCTAACATCATTCACCAATGCCTTCTCGTCCTGACCTAGAGCCCCAAGTACCTAACCCTCCTCTTCCCTGCCTTTCAACTGAGAGCTCACTTGCTTCTCCTCCTTTTTCTCCACTGTATAGTGTTGGGGAGCAACATTTTTCCACCATGAAGCAAATTTATTTGTTATGTGTTTGGCACATTGAGCAGCCAAGTGCCCAGTTTGAAAACAAATTCTTCACCTAAAGGATACCCCTTCATAATCTAGGGGTTGCACCCAACAACCTTTCAAAGTTTTTATCCGGATCTCTTCCAGAAGCTCCTTAGACACGTCCATTTCCACCAAAATCCGAGCAAAAGTCGAATGCAGAAGATTTGAGGATCCCTCATCCACCATTAAAAAGCTACCTAAAGAGTTCCCTACAGCCTCCAAGCAGGAATCAAACCAAAATTGTAAGGGAAGGTTAGGAAGTCTCACCCAGAGAGGAACCCTCTGAAACACTTCAATGGCTAGGTTAAAATCCAAATGCCATGGCTTTAACATTAGTGTATATTTTTCTTCCCAATCCTAGTGATAGTCACAAAGGATCTTATTTCTATCTTGCTCCTTTTCAAAAACAACAATGAAAAAACCTTTAGCCATGGGATAAATTTGAACATACCCTTCTAAAACATGCTTCCAATGGTTAGAAATCCACTGGTGGAGATCGATCAAGCTTGGCCAAAATCCCTTGAATCTCCCAATCAGGCCTAGCCCAGAATAAACTTTTTCATTAAAAGTCACTTCTTGATCAAGCTCGCCATCTAGCTCCACTGTGATTGTTCTAGTTGAAGGAGGTAAAACAGAACCCCCTCCTCCTTGTCCCATCGAAAATTGGTTGAGTGCTTCAATGTCTGAGAGGATCCAGTTTGGTTCCACCCAATCTCAGACACCTTGGACCCCTTAACAAATCCATCTCCCCCTGTGACAAAAGCACCAGGTTGCCCACTCTTCTGGCCTCGTTGTGTAGACGGGTCGCCACCGTCCAATCCAAAGCCATCATCGCTATGGCATGATTTCTTTGCAACATTCTCTGTTTGGTTGCCTCGACAAACCTTCTCCCTACTGCAATTTTTGTTGTGCCGCAATCCATAGATCTATCCCTGAGAAGCCTTTCCTAGAGGGCTCGGTTAGGAAAAACCCTAGTTGCGGTAGAAGACAACAGTCAACCATTAGCATCCATCTGGAAATCAATCTGGCAGCTTTTCAATTCCTAAAAATATACTTTTTATTATTTATATATTAAATTTGTGAATAATTAATTTATTATTTTATATAATACATTTGTTTTTTTTTTGTTTTGGCAAATTGCTATCAAAGAGGATAACACTCTTTATATTTCTTTGAAAACAAGATTACATATTCCTGGATAACAATACTTAAATATTTGTCCCATATTTTGCTGACCTTAATGCCATTGAATGTTTGGCCGTTGAGGGAGAAGATTTCTTTCTTTTTACTTCTGTCCATTCCTGCTTTGGATTGTTGGAGATATTTTGTTCGAAGCATTTTCCCTGCTTGGTTGCTTCTTCAGATATTGAATTTGTTGAGATCACCTAAGACTCAGAAGTCTGCAAATCAGATTGACCTTGAGTGGATGACTTGCCAGGAGTTGTAGATGCACCAATTACCTCATGGACATTGTTTTGTGAAGCCATTGAGGGAGGGGACACTTCCTGTAAATATTTTGGAGAAGACAAGTTCAAAGTATCCTTTGCAATTACATAGTGGCTTGATTCAACCCCAACCCACCAAGAAGGCTGATAAGAGACTTCTCCTTGTGCCTTAGCTTGTTGCTTATTCCATTGTGAAGTACCATGGGCTGTTGAGAAGCATTTTCTACATCTAAAAGCAATTTTTTCGTAATCTACTGATTGTCGCCAACATCTTTTTCTAACTTTCAATGAGATTTCAGCTAGTAGGCCTTTCGATAAATCAAATTCAACACATAAACGAGCACAAGTAGAGTTTTCATAATTGATAGTTTCTTTCAAAATGCTATGATACTTGCCTAGACCATTGGCAATTGCAATCAGGCATTCACTTTCTCAAAATTGCAAAGGAAGGTAGGGCAATCTTGCCCAAAGAAATGCCGAAGAAAACGTCTATATTCAAGGATCAAAAGAGGGGAACCAAGGCTTCATGCATAGAAATTCACTGTGGTAAAACCACAAACTTGTGTTAAGGATCAATTCTTTATCTTCCAGAGATTCAAATTCCAAAATAAAAAAAACCCTTTGCACATGGATAAATGTTGATTTCATCCTCCATGTATTCTTTCCAATTTTCGCTTATCCAGGCATGGAGGTCGCACAATTTCGGCCATACTCGCATGAATCTACATATCAAGGCATGTCTTTTCATAAACTCCTCTCTGTCATAAGCGATGTTGTCCAAACATATTTCTGGGGCCGATTCAGAGTTGCGGATGAAAAATGGGGGTTTCAGAGCACATGGGTGGGAAGAAAAAAATCTTGGGAAGAGGCCTTCAACAACTGCTTTCTTCCCCGCAGTGTGTCTGAGTCATCCAGACTCAGAGCCATTTTGTATGACTCTAATTTGCGAGGAGAACCGACCTCCCCACCCCTCGCTAAACCCTATGAAAATTGAGAAGCCCTAACTCCATTCTTGGTAGGGCACGAGAAAACCTTTGTCGTTTCTGCGCTAGCATGGGCGCTCCCACCATAATCGGTCCTTGTACAAGCCACAGGAGAAGTTGGGATATAAGGCTTGGAGAAAACGTTAGCAGAAGGAGCGACGAAGTTCATTGCAGCGGTAGCCATCGCGGGTCATATAATACATTTGTTATATGTTAATATATATTTCATATTTATATGATATTATATTATATAAATATTAAATATATATTATTCAATTTATTATATAAATATAAATTTTTATTATATATATTAAACTAGTTACTAATTTATTTAAATTTATTATTTATTATTATTAATGTTAAATGTTAATTTTTATATTAATATAATTAATTTTTAAATATGCTATAATTATTTTTTAATTTAATTTTTCAAAATTATCTTCTAAATAGTAATAATTTACATATAAATTATTTTTATTATAAATATTAATTATTCTATTATTAAATAATAATTCAATTAATATTTTAATTTTATATATATGATTTTTAAATATTTAAATTATATTAAATGTAAAAATAAAGAATAACATAAAAATATAATTTCAATATTTATATTGAAGTTCTTTCTCAAAATTTAAATTTTTCAATCAATTTTTTTACTAATTATCTATTAAAAAACATATAATTTAAAATACCTTACACCTTTCTGCGCCTCTAGCTCCTAACTCCCCCCACACATATAAAAGAATTGTTTTATTTGTTTAGTCTTTTAATATATAATCTATATAGATTTTCATTAAACTCAAGAGTGGAGTCAAACCCAAGACCAATGGAGAGCAAACCCACCTCCCAAGCCAACTCTACTACCTATACAAGCTAATAATTATATATTTTTAGTTGTAGAAAACCAACAAATTGCTTATAATTTTATAATTATTACATCTTTATAATTTTAAATTAATATAAATTTTAAAATATTAGATCAAATATTTATAATATGCATTAGTCAAAAATCGATATGTATTTCTTATTAATTATTATTATAGTATATTTTTAATATTCATAAATGTTGGTGTAAATAGGCGTTTGATCTATTTAGTTTAGTTGTCTAATAGATCCTATTCACATGTTAAGTCCGTTTAAATTCTAAGTAAACTAGGTGTATTCTTTTAGAAATCTTAGTTGTTTAAATAAGATCTTAGCATCTAGTTGACTTTTATTTAACATGTAGTTGTCTTATTATACAAGATTAAGACACATGTCAAGATCTTGTTTAATTCTATCTCACATTTTTGTCCTCGTTATTTTTATTTTTTCAAGTAAATTGAAAACTTGAATACTTGAATGATTTTAATAATAAATCAATCAATCTACAAACTGATTTTACAAACAAATCATTTGATAATCAATATTTAATTAATATATTATAAAAAAATAAACTCAATTTCAACTACAGTGAAGATATCTTAATATCAAACTTCAATCAATCTACAATATCCCTTTACTAACAAATCATTTGCTCATCAATTTTTAATTATTTGTTAAATCTAAAATCATAATTGTCCCTGAATGAATCAATCTTGGAGCCGAAGTAATAATCTTCATTGACAGTTGTTCAATGAATGCGCTGGACAATACAAAAACGCCGGCTGAATTTAAAAAATATAAAAATAATAATAAGATAGAGGTCTAGGAATTCTAAAGTTTAAGTCATCTCCATATTTATTCAATTCTCTGGGACCAGGTCACCTCCATATTTAGCAAAGCGCTTGGCAATCTCACGAATCGAACAAGTCAGAGTACCTTTTATTCAATAGATGCTATCCAGATCAGCTGTCCAGCGAAAATCTGTTGGGTTCATACTTTAGCATTCTTTATCAATTGGGCTCTCAAATTCACCCCTTATTGTCAATTGGGTATCATGCGGCTTAATCCAATAACCTCGTCAAAATTGATTTTCGAACATTTATTCATTTAAAACGTTGTAATCTCAGCTGATTTTTATGCTATTTGGACAGATCTTTGAAATCTGAGGACCGTTACAACAACATGGGGTGCAGAGGATTCATAGCTTGTATATTGAACATTTTGAATTTTTTTCAGACATTTTTTGGAGCAGCAATGATCATTTATTCAGTATGGATGCTCCGTCAGTGGGATTCTTTTCACAACTACATACCCAATTCATTTACATCTAGTGCGACACTTGGAATTGATCTTCCAGCCCCTTGGTAAGTAACTATTCTGATATTAGCATGTAGGTTGTTCAAGCTATTTTATTAGAGAGTTACCGTTCTCATATTTATAAAATGATTGAACAAATGACAGGTTTATCTATACATTTATGGGAATTGGCATCATTGTGTGCGTGGTTTCTTGCTCTGGTCACATTGCTGCAGAAACTACCAATTGGTGCTGTCTTTGCTGTGTATCCTGGAATGATTAGTTTTTCGTTTATTCAAATTGAAAAATTGGGACTCGCTTTAATTTCAAAAACATGATGAAAAATCTGATTGAAACCCCAGCTGCCCATGATATACGCATCTTTTACACCCATGCCATTGTGGTTTATGTAGTCTTCTGTGTGTCTGGTAATCGAGTTCTAGTGGACTGAGCTGATGGCCTTCCGTACCAAAAACAATTTACAGTATCAGTGTAAACCAATTTCACTTCATCCTGTTAGTACCAAATATATATAGGTTGCAGCCTACAATCAACTAGATGTATAAATGCAACTTTCTTGAATATGCACGAGATTATGACTTTCAGAGTTGTCTGGAATAAAGGAAGAATTTCAGAACATGCAGTATATTCAGATCATAACTAGATGGATGATAGAAGAAATGACTCTGTATTAAGTATTCCAAGCATTTGATCCGGAAAAATAACATTCAATGAGGATACTGCAGAAAAACTCCAATTTTTTAAGGAAGAATTCTCTAATCAGCATTGTAGAGGATGTTCAATTTTCATCAAGTCAAATATATTTCTGAAAGCGAAAGGAATGTGAGGTGACTACCACACTGCCATCTTGGACAAGCCCCTAGACTGCAGAAATCAATTGTCCTGCAAACACTTTAGGATCTTATAAAGGATCAGATGCTACAAGATTGTTGATATAAAAGGGGAACCAGAATTCAAAAAACACACGGAGGGATTGAGAAGTGTACAACTATCTGAGCATAATTTGTGGGAATAGGACAAAGGGCATCAATATTATCTAATTATTATGTGGAGGAATTTCAAATTAATTATACTAGCTAACAACACTGTTTTTCATACATAGGTGTAGAGACTTGATATCTAGCCTATGTTGTATTTACTGCTGATCAAGATCAACGACCTGTCTGAATCTAAGCATTTAGTTTTCTTGGAGCCTTGAAGCATTGTCTAAAGTAACAAATTGCTAGTTAAGTCATTTATGTAGCCGTTGGTTATTTCAGCCTGGCAGAAACGATATAAAACCCTCTTTTGATATCATTAAGGACCTTGGCACAACTGTCTAAGGGATGCAATTAGGAGCAGTAAACTCTAAAAAGTTGTTTTTACCTAGTTCTTATGACTATACAGTAATGTTGTTTGTAGCATAGTAGTGTATGGCAAACATTCCTTGAGGAAAAATTTAATAGAAGGATTGTATACACACGTTGCACAGCAGCAGACTTGCAAAAAAACCAGGAAGAAACTATTTACAAGCCAAAGAGATCCACTTAGCATGCAAGTCTATCAATAAATTGTGGTACTGGAGAAAGTGAAGATGCTAACTCATCTCTACTTGCTCTTCAAAGTCTGTTTTGAGTCGGTAAAAGCTTTAGGCCAATATTAGAAAGAAATCGACACAGAATATGAGTGTTTGAAGACAAAAGATTTCTTATCTTATCCTCTAGACTCTTTATCAGTTTTGACATATTTATGAGAACTATTTGGCTTGGCTTGTTCTTTTGAAATTTAAGAATTTTCTGTATTGCAATCATTTTCTCTCATTTGCTACAAAGTTCGATTTCTATAAAGCCTTAATAATGCAACAGTACACAGTGCTTGTTTTTCTTCTTATTTTACTGGAAGCAGCTTTTGTGGGAGACATATTCTTCAATCCTCACTGGAACAAGGTGAGTTATTCTATGTGAAAGAATAAAGTAAACAATTTTTGTCTTCAAGACCATGTTCTATAATGTTTTAAAACTAAATCTGTCTAATGTTTTTTTTCCTTACAGGACATTCCCGATGATCCAACTGGAGAGTTTGAAAATATTAAAGAATTCATTGAAAGCAATATTGACCCTTGCAAGTGGGTTGGTTTAGGAGTAGTAGTTATTCAGGTAAGACACTTCCCGATCATTTACTATCTTATGCTGCTGTAGTACACCAAAATGATTATTTTCATTATGAAAGATGAAATTCTGGATGTAAACAGTGATCATAACTTGCATTGATTTTATCAAAGTATTTACTCAGTGGGAACCTCAGCATCATAACAGAGGACCTAAAAGTGTTGTCAGTTAGGCCGGACAAACCAATAAATTATAATTCAAACACATGGATTTTGAAATTGTTATAACTAGCTGGTGATTATCTATCACTAATCCCTTATAGGCCTTTTCTTTTTTCCTAAAAGGTTTGCAATTGTCCACAACCATCTACCACTCTGGATACTTATAAAATGAAAGAAACGTGTAATTTCTTTTGAGAGGTCTCAGACGGTTATGCCCAGTATGGATGATTGCTCTACCTCTAACTCTACTATTCCATTGAGGCTATTGGAGAGCATTGCACGACAGAAATTTTAACTCTCAATAGCAACTGCTCCAAGTCAGTTTTATGCATGGTGGAGAATTTAAGTGGCTCTGATTGTACTTCTGCAACTGTTCATTCTGGCTTCCCTTTGCAAACTTCTATTCTTAGGTAAATTAGGTGACTCTTTTGGTGTACATTCATTCCTTCTCAATATTTTTTTTTGTTTCTTAGGATATTTCTGTTTTGCATGCCAACATCAATAAGTTTTCTCCATATTTTTTAAAAGAGGGGATGGAGGTTGCACTCCAAATACTCTTCCACTCTAAATGCACTTGTTTGGTCGCAGAAAACCTCATATAACTATGCTAAAATAATATAAGAAAGTATGTTGGGGCAATGTGCTGAGAGGCATATGGATTTAGGAGATACATTGATCTAATGCTGTAGGTAAATAAAATTCTATTAATAAATGCAAGTAGTAAATTCATTGAACATAGAAAGCTTCCTCCCAATATTGTATTGTGCCCATAGTCAAGAAATGTTATTTCATCCTTATGTCTAAGTCGTCTCTTTCTTATGGGAAATATTCTCTAACCTACAAAATACTCTCTTGTCTCTACCATCCATTTAGTAGAACTTATGGCTCATTTCAAGAATATAGTAAATTTAATAAACACCCTCAATTTTTCTTTTTTGAAAATTGTTAGCTCAAAACGGAATGAAATGCTTAGTAACTTCCTTTCCACTTTCTAATCACCAAGTTCCCAACGTGGGCGAGGTGAGAGCATGCAGTGTTCGGGATTACAAAATTACTTGAAATGAAACAGGTGAAAGAAGTGTCCACTTATCCAGTGGGGTTAGCTTAGCATTTCCACTTTTCAGTGAGAAAGCTTATACAATAATGAAATGCAAGCAAGCTTTTCCACTTTTCAGTGGTGAGTGAACACAACAAGAAAGAGCAACTCTTCCACTTTTCAATGATGAGTGAGTACAACAAGGTAAGAACAACTCTTCCACTTTTCAGTGGTGAGTGAGTGCCATAAACCTCTTGTTTAGTGGAGTAACAGCAAATAACAAGAGTAAGTAACTGGCGGTACTACCATCCAGTGTTACAAGGTTAGCTCATTGAAAATCACATCAATATGAAAAGAACTGTTGCTGATATGAAAGAAACTGCCGTAACACACCCATATGGTTAGCAAAGTAAGTAACAGCAAATAACAAGAGCAAGTCACTGGCGGTACTACCATCCAGTGTTACAAGGTTAGCTCATTGAAAATCACATCAATATGAAAAGAACTGTTGCTGATATGAAAGAAGCTGCTGTAACACACCCATATGGTTAGCAAACCAAGTCCCCAAACCACCCAATTTACAACAATTTATATACCTTACAATCAGGTGCTGGGAAACATAGATATAGGTCTGAAAATTCCTTATGGCTGCTAATATCTGCTTTAGCAGGTCTGAAACACTCTGAAACTGGTTGGTGCATGCCTGGGCGGCCAAGGTAAACACCCCCAAACACCTCCTCCATAACAATGTTCACCTCAAAATGGTTTGTTATACATTTACTGTAATGAACCGGACCAAATTTTTTTTGAATTTTCACAAATGATTACAATGCAACACGCACCCGTTAAGGTTAGCAGAAACCCAAAACGATGCGGAAAGTAACTCTAACCAGAATGTACACCAGGATCCCGATGTGGGCAAGGTGTGAGCATTGGTCAGAGGATCTCAAAGGAAAATGCTGAATAAGAACTCTAACCACGAGATGTGCCGGTGAACGACGAGCATTCGGTCAGAGGATCCCTATCTAATGCAATACTGAAAATTAGCTCGACACCAAGTATGTGCTACTCAATCTGTGACGAATATGAGGCGACCATATGGCGGAGACTTTAGGAAATTACAATGCAAAACAGAAATAGGCGGCAAGCCAGCCTCTTCCACTTGTTCAGTGGGCAGTACAAATATAAAGAAATTGCAAAAATGTTAAAAGATGCTGACAGTACTACTGTACAGCTTACAATATCAGAAAATTCATCAGTTAAGCATAATATAAGAGAGTCTTCAACATTACATCAATATAGAATGATAGCTTCAGGTCTTCTCAGTAGCTTCCCTCCCAATTAACTCAAAAGATTAATTTAAGCTCGCTGTTATGACAGAGTAAGGACTGTTTTTCTGTTATCAGCAACACTGTAACACCAAAATATGCTCACAAACCTCACACCACTCATTCAAAATGCAAGTAAATAGATGCAAATGACAACTAAGATGATGGCGCCCAAGTTCAAGACACAAAACAACCCCAAAACACTGATATTTAATTTCTGCTCAAATCCCAATGAAGGTACAATGGTACGGCCCCTAGAGGAGGGCGATTTCTTCTTAAAATTCCAACACTTGATTAAAAATCACAAAACTTTACAATAATTGGCGCCCAAGCAAGACTAATGGAAATATGCAATACCCACAATGAAATCTTTTTGTATTTTTGAATTATGAGCAAAACATGCCTACAGCAATGCAACATCAGCAACACTAAAACATGACAAAATGCTTGAACATCATCACTAAATGCAATAGAACTCAACTACAATGCAAAACTACCAATAACAAGCTAACCTCTCAACTAGTTGCTATCTTTCAAGCAAGAAGATGAGCCAATGCTAGGAGGTGTGCTTTCCTCGAAGCGAGTGCCTGAAGTCAATCCAGCAGCATAACGGTGTAGTAGACAAAAGATACCAAATGAAGAGCTGAGGCCTGATTATATAGACGAGAGAGAAACATCTAGAAGCTTCCAGAGGGCGCCCTAACCCTAATTTCAAATTCACCTTTTCCCTCCAAAAGATGGCGTCCATTTTCATCAATAAAACATTTCACTTTTTAAAATAAAAACAATCTTCTCAAAAGGGCGTCCCAAATCACTTGTCTCAATATTTGGCATATAAAAATTATAATTTATCTCCTTATGACGCCATGACCCTCAAAGTCCCCCTTTTTAAAAACAACTTAAAGTTGCACTGCTAGGCAAGGGGTATAATATTAAAATAATAATATTATAATGAAAATACTTATCTCTCCAAGAAAAATGCGCCCAAGGCCAAGAACTGAAGTGCCAGCTGAAACAACTGAAGAAGTGATCCAACTGAACTGAACCCAAACTGTCCACTGCCAAAAATAGAATTTACTAAAAATAGTAAATTCGCGAAGTTGCCCGGAATGCCAAACTAAACACACCACTGCGAAGCTCTCTGAAAACCTAGAAAGAATCCGCAATCAGAATCCCAAACTCTAAGCAACAACCTCCTCAAAACTAGGAAACCCTAATTTCACCATCCGCACAGCCTACGGGTCTCCGGAATAGGCCAACGGTCAACAGAAACGATCACTGCTGAGAAGGGGACATTACATTTACCCAGCCTAGGTGCCTCAAAACCAAGTGAAATCTCCTCCACAGGTGCAGTGATTTGATCCTAGAAGATCACGCTTAGCTCACAGGTACGGTTGGAGCATAATGGTATGACCTCCATCATTAGCAACTCTTCATTTTGTGATTTTTAAACTGCAAATATGTCACAAACAGGTCTGAAAGGAGGCTGAAATCATCTATAAACAATGATATAGCAGCAATGAACATGTACGGCCTGCTAGGAATGGTATGGCTTGCCTGGAGGGGGTGGCCAACATTATCAAGCATCATCAACACTGCAAGAAACTCAAATAATCTTCACCAATACTGCAAACAATACTACCAAAAATGCAAACCAAAAACACCATCAAAAGAATTCATTTTGAAAAGCCAAAACTAGAGGCTTCAATCAACACCAATAGTGACCCTTAGATGGAATCACACTAGTTTAGCTAGGGAATTTCTTTCAATTCCGAAACTAGAAATCCACGAGGGTTTTCATCCTCAATGATTATGGAGAACCCAAACAAAATCCGACAATATAACAATATCATTCTTCAGCATAAACATCAATGAACCCCAATGCCTCCTTATATAGATTTTGGGAGGGAGAGTTATCAATTTTGAAATAATAAAATAATCTACTTTTCCACCAAAATCCCTTTTAAAATACTAATAATCTTTTTTCAAGTGCCAAGACCCCTTATTCCTTGGCGTCCAAATGAGGAACAAAAATACCTTTTCAAAAAGATATTACACTTAAGTTAACAAAAATAATAATAAAATATTATAGCTTAAGTGAATAATTAAAATATTCCACGCCAAGTTGTGGAAAGTACCGCAACACATCGGAATCCAAATTTGATCATGCCACGATGATACTAAAGCAGTAGGAGTATGATAGGAGTCAACTTGGTGACTTACTATAAATAGATGTGCTCTCCAAGAAATTTGGAGAACACCCCAATTGTTAGAAAACACTTCGAAGAGTGTCATTGAGATCTATATTGACCACAAAACTCATTACCTTGAATTAAAACCATAGTTCTACGGAGTTCCCTAATGGGGGGACGCAGGGACATGGGAATGGGTTTTGGGGATGGGGGACCAAGGGCCAAAGTTTGGGGATGGTGGGGAGACGGCGGGGGGACAATGGTGGGGTGGCGGCAAGGTGCTGAAATACATATAGTACTTGAAAAAATAGTTATAAAAAGATGTTAAGTATAAGAATTATACATCTTGGAGACAGCTAGGAGTCCCTTAGACGTCTTGAGTACACCGTGACATCCTCGAAGTCCTAGCAGCGTCTTGGAGATGGTGATGCTGGTGGTGGGATGGTGGCGTTGGTGGTGGGCTGGTGGGGGGATGTCCCCCCCAAGTCCCCAAGTCTCTGTGACGGGGATATCTAGGAAACACGAGATTTTTTGGTGGGGGCACGTCCCCATGGAACACTGATTTAAAGCCTTGTAACACTAAACCTGCGTCCTCCAAGAACTTTGGAGTCCCCTTGCCTTACCAATTAGCCCACAGGAACTCAAGAAATAGGCTAATGGTCCTCAAACTAACTAGGCTTGAGAAGGGGACATAGTAAAAAGAAACGACACATTTCATTTTTATTGATAATTAACACAAGTTTGTCCCTGGCAAGCAATGAAATAATTTCTCTTTAGTTAAAGCTTCTCAATGTTGAATGCAGTTTCCTTGTTGGTTGCAGCTCATGTGATTGGGATTTGATATATTTAGCCTCTTGATTTAATTATCTACATGCTTTTACTTTATTTTTTAGGAATGGACTCTTAAAATTCAATATCAGCTCTTTGGGTTTTGTGGATTTCGCAAGCATCCCTGTTATTCAATCAGCTATAAATATGCCAATTTTTTGAATTTTCAAAATCCTGCATCTTTCTCAGAGATGGTGTCATTACCAAAAATATAGGTGTAAATAGTTAGAGAGTTTTGCTGCGAGTTCTGAGTAAATACCTATCTTCTACTGACTCTTCATTGCCAGCATGTAATCATGTAGGCCTAGTGTCCATATTTTTTATGGTAATTATTTTAGAGACTAGTCCTTTGTTTGTTTGTTTGTATTCTCCATCACACTTCTTTCTGTGGATGTCATATACAAGCAAGAGGAGGGGCCCAGGTGATTCTTAGGATTGCCATTGCTAGGTTTGGCAGTAGATTACATGCTTTTTGAGCTTTAACCGTGTTTCATGCATTTTTTTTATGTTTTATATGATTTCATTCAAGGTTTTTCTGTCCGTAATACTATTGTTCAATTTGTCTAAGAGCCCTTTATTTCTTCTATTAACAAACATTTCATAGTTTAGATTTTTCTTTTAGAAATTTATAATTGACTTTCAATCCAGTCAACGTCTTTTGAGTATTGTGTTCATACAATCAGTTCTGTAGATTAATTCCATATATAAACATGTGAGTTCTCAAAGACAGGTGGGTCCGATGTCTCCTAGCATCCCAAAGTCAAGAGCAGGCATGTAGTATGACATCTATGAGCTATTTCTGAAAAGAAACATCAGTGCTCCTGCAACATGAGTTGAATGCTTATTTGAAGGTCATAGTTCCTTAGACTATCTACATTGTTTAGCAAAGGAACTCTAGGATCATATGTTTTGCACTTTTGTGTAAATTGTGGTAGGATGCTAGACACTCGTTTTCATGAAATGGAAGGAACTTGATAAAGGATTGAGTATAGTCACAGAAAATTCCTAGTAGTATTGTAGATTATACTACAAATGCAATTTTCTTTACATGGAACGTTTTCTAAAGGGCACATGCTTGAAAAGTAGGCTACATAGCTAACTTGCTTGTGAATTTTTCTAGAAGGTAAATGGGAAGGTTGTAACCAATTGATTTAAAAATTCCATCTTACTCAGGGCAGCTTAAAACTAATCATTTTAGTTCTTCGGAATTATTTTAATGAGATTCTATATAAGGAAAAGTTCCCACAAACTCTGTAGCAATTAAACTTAAAACAAAGCTTAACTACTTAACATACAACTATTCCATATTAGCCCTTCGAGGAGAATCTTACATAATTTCAATAGCATTTTGGTATATAAATAACCCTTCAAAAAGAAAGAATGAGAGAGATGAAATAGAAACAAACACACGAGCAAGAATAATATTATAATAATAATATTATAAAATAGGTGTCATTTGCTTTCTAGACATAAATTCTACAAGAGTGAGAAAAGTATATGGGATCATTGATTCCATGTAGAAGGAAAATTAAAACTACTACTAGATAGAAGAGACCTGAAGTATACCAATCAGATGTAGGTGAAGATCCACTATAAGTGGAATTGCCTTAATATACCCTTACATATGGCTCATTATGTAGTGAAGTTGGAGTGGAGTGATACTAAGAAAGTAAGAGGAAGACACCATTCAATGATGTAAAGATGGCATGTGGCTTTATGCAGTTTTGTTGTAAGACATTTGAGAATGGAGAGCAATCATTAGCCATTTTTTACAATTTGTTGCCTTTGTACATGTATAATGTAAGTTTGCATCTAGGAAATGGAGAGTGAGATGGACATGAGGGATCCCACTAATTGGTTGAAATGTTGTGCTACACATTCTAGATAGCTTTAGAAGTTCACCAAACATTTTTTGTTCATGTAGGTGATGACTCACTCTACTTGTCAAAGGAATTAGAGTACATATGGTTTCATTTGTAATGTGAAGAACTATTGGGTATTGAAGAGAGAAGATTGCTTGGTTTTCATCCATAGTAGTCATCATCTCTTTATGTATTAGTGTTCCATAAGAGTTTTCAAATGGGGAGGATAGGGGCACCATGGACCTAGATTTGGGGATGACAAGAGGATGATGGTTGGTGGCACAAACATATATATAGTTATACAAAACATGGGCCCAAAACAAATATTATTTTTTACTTTTTACATCCAAAGCAAGTGTTTGGGGGTAGGGTCCCTAGTATGGTCAAGGGGCAATGTCCCTTGTGGGGGTCTGGGGGCAAAGCCCGTAGGAGGGTTGGAGGGCAGCATTGTGTGGCCCACATGGACCTTTATGGCACATGCCATTTTTCATAATTTTATCACCATGTTTTCTCTAACACCAAAGCTTCATTATTTTTGACCAAATAGTCATTTGTCAAAGAACTAAAGGTGAAGTTGGGAAATTTGATGAATCTAAATGATGAGGGTTGTGTAGTTCAAGAATATCATCATTCTTGAATCTTTTTATTATTTTTCTTATTTGTTTTGACACTTCTTACAACAATTAGTAGAAACTCATGAATGTTTGTCATATATGACTACTTGATAACATCCACTACCACTCCACCCTCACCGCTTCCTCCACCAACGGATAGTGATGTACGGATTGAGAAATATTTGATCACCAACTTCTTAAAGTTAAGAGAGTGAATTTGAGTAAACAAAGGCAATAACAACTGTTTAAATAGTCTATTTTTCCTCCAATACCATGTAAGCATTCCTTCTTTTTTCTAAGGTCAACCATATGTACATGCCATCATGTTGTATGTCTATTCAAATCTTTGACATATCAAAATCATTATCATGACAGAGTAACTTTGTTTGGCGTGGTGTGGGGATGCCAAGAAATCCCTTGAAGGGGGACACCCTCAAGATGTCATGTGCTTTGGTAGGGACGTCCCTTCAATTTCCCAAAATCATATCAGCCAACATGGCAATCTGATGATGACTTGGTAGTCCAATTCCCGACCCATGTGGCATGAAATATATCTTCTTAGCATTCGTTGATTTGATGGCACTCTTTTTGTGCTCCCATTGTCCTTCCTAGCCTCATTTGTACCTTTTTAGCCCTTGGCTGGGCTTCTGAGTCTTCATGCCAACCCCAAACCCTTTTTTAGACCTTTAGCTGTAGGGTTGCCTAGGTGACCTTGTTTAAACTATAGGGTCAACCAGGTGACCATGTTTAAGCTATAGGGTCAATCAAGTGACCTACCTTTCGAGAAGGGGCGACCCAACCCCTTGAAAGTGGTGACCTTGTTGTGTTTGAAGGACTCATAATTTCTTTAGGTCCAACACTTTTCCACCGTTGTTGCTTTTGATTGTGAGTTGATTCAAGTTCTTATTGAACCTCTTCTTTTCTTGACTAAATCTTCTCACCTCTTAACTCAAAAACATCTCCCTTTTTATCTCTCAATCATCTCCTCCTGATTATGAAGCTTCTTTACCCATTTATACTCCCTTTTCCATTGGCATTCGAGAGTTTGTTTTTTGCAGTCTTGTCCATTCCTACAATATAAGTTTGTGTAGTTCCTATATTGACATCAAGGCATCATGTTTTCTAAGACAAACATAAACACACAAAACCACAAACTAAATGGGAACAGTGTATGGAAACTATTGAGGACAAGGAACTAAATGGAATGGCAATTCATTGTCAAGGCCCATGTTCAATAATTTGTACGCTAAAGGGGAATGTTAGGTACTAATCCTAAATTTGTGTTAGAAATGAGTGTGGGGAGTATTAGCAAGCTTCTTTAGAAAAGCTATGATAATGTTGGATAGGCAATCAGCAGATTCAACACTAGCCATACTTTGATAAATGATTATCTTGATAGTCGTGCCAAGTTCATCATAGAAATTCATTAGTGTGGGGAGTATAAGCAAGCTTCTTTAGAAAAGCTATGATAATGTTGGATAGGCAATCAGCAGATTCAACACTAGCCATACTTTGATAAATGATTATCTTGATAGTTGTGCCAAGTTCATCATAGAAATTCATCAATCACATTGAAGTTGCCAATACTAGTATAGGGATGGATACGAGTTCGTGTATGTATGTATGTATGCATGTATGTATGTATGTATGTATGTATGCATGGATGTATGTTTGTGTGTGTGTGTGTGTGTGTGTGTGTGTGTGTGTGTGTATGTGTGTGTGTGTGTGTGCATGTGTGTATGCATGTATGCATGTATGTACATGCGTGGTATATGTATGCATGCATGTGTGTGCGTGTGTGTGTGTGTGCGTGTGCATGTATGCATGTATGTATGTATGTATGTATGGATGGATGTATGTATTATGGATGTATGTATGTATTATGTATGTATGTATGTATGGATGTATGTATGTATGTATGTATGTATGGATGTATGGATGTATGTATGTATGTATGTATGGATGGATGTATGTATGGATGTATGTATGTATGTATGTATGGATGTATGCATGTATGCATGTATGGATCTATGTATGTATGTATGCATGTATGTATGCATGTATGCATCGATGTATGTATGCATGCATGTATGTATGCATGTATGTATGTATGTATGGATGTATGCATGTATGCATGTATGTATGTATGCATGTATGTATGGATGTATGTATGTATGTATGCATGTATGTATGGATGTATGTATGTATGTATGCATGTATGTATGTATGCATGGATGTATGTATGCATGTATGTATACATGTATGCATGTATGCATGTATGTATGTATGTATGTATGTATGCATGTATGGATGCATGTATGCATGTATGTATGCATGGATGTATGTATGTATGTATGTATGTATGTATGTATGTATGTATGTATGCATGGATGTATGGATGCATGTATGCATGTATGTATGTATGTATGTATGCATGTATGCATGTATGGATGTATGTATGTATGTATGTATGCATGTATGCATGTATGGATCTATGTATGTATGTATGCATGTATGTATGCATGTATGCATGGATGTATGTATGCATGCATGTATGTATGCATGTATGTATGGATGTATGCATGTATGTATGTATGTATGTATGTATGCATGCATGCATGTATGTATGCATGTATGTATGTATGCATGTATGTATGCATGGATGTATGTATGGATGTATGGATGTATGTATGCATGTATGCATGCATGCATGTATGTATGCATAGATGTATGTATGCATAGATGTATGTATGTATGTATGCATGGATGTATGGATGCATGTATGCATGCATGCATGCATGCATGTATGTATGTATGTATGTATGCATGTATGTATGTATGTATGTATGTATGTATGCATGTATGTATGTATGTATGGATGTATGGATGTATGTATGTATGTATGTATGTATGTATGTATGTATTCTAGTGTTTTATTGGATGACCCATTTTCGGAACACATTTTTTGGAGCTGATTTTCGGGACCCCTATTCTCTAAGGTGGCTCGGTCACGAGCCTAGGGCCCGACAATGGGACTCGACTCAAGGACCTTCGATACAAGACTACTAGGATGGGGCTCCGATGCGGCACTAGAGCGCCCCTGCATTGGACGCCCTATCCACCTTGGAACTGGTATGTATGTATGTATGTATGTATGTATGTCTGTGTGTATGTATGTATGTATGTATGTATGTCTATGTGTCTGTGTGTATGTATGTATGTATGTATGTATGTATGTCTGTGTGTATGTATGTATGTATGTCTATGTGTATGTATGTATGTATGTATGTATGTATGTATAATTTTATATTATATATACAATGATACTCATAATTGTCAATAAACAAAATGTTTAAATACCTCATAATTTGCAAAAACGAAAAGACTCATAAATTCATAATTTGGTGACTTGTCAAATGTCAATACACAATGAAATTGCAATCAATATTCAATAATCTTCATATTGTTCTTCATCAAGAGTATCGAGTTCAACATTTGGTTCAGTTTCATTTGAACCACAATGAGTCACAATCACACTTCCACTAGCCTGTCATATGTAGAAGCTACCTCATCTAAAGAGATTTTTGATAAGTTGTGCAACAATAATGTCTAAGTTAGCACACTTAAGAGTTAGATCCCAATTCCTTGTCACTCCCTCATTGTAATCAATTTTCTTATGTGACAAGAGATCCCAATAACTATTGGGGGTCTAGGAGTGGAGACCCTAATGGGGTTGAGGGGCCTTTGAAACCACACAAACCTTCATGGTGCATGCTATTTTCACAATTTTATCACTTAAGGGCAAGGTATTTGTCACTTTTCTTTTACAAAAATATTTGTTTTTTGTTTTTTTTGGGTGGCCCTTGGGTTTCCTTGGATCCTCCTTGAGCACCCTAGTTTCCTTGGGCAAACCCCAAGCCATCTCGGATTTGAACCTAGACCCATACTAGTACAGGGATCATGGCTGGCTGGGGGATGGTTATGCTGAACCTTGTAACATATAATGAAATCATGTGTTCATCAATGAAGTTGGGTGCCCAGGGCAGACCTTGGGCGAACCCCAGGCCATCCAAGACCTAGACTCAGCCCCGATCCAGACCCATACAAGTATTGGGGGGTGGGGGGGAGTTAGGCCAAACCTTGCAACATAGAATCAAATTATGTGTTACCTCATCAATGAAGTCACTAACTGAAAATCTAAGTGCGTTTGTGGTAAATCATTTGGCAGGATTAATTATAATGGCCCTACCTAAGTCAATGATTTGGATGAAATTTGAGATCTAAGTATGTTATTTATTTGAAGATTCTGCCCCAATACATGGTAATCCTCAAGATTTAATAGGGGCATTAACAAAACCTATGTTCTAGGATATTCAACTAAAAGAACAGCATTTGCTTCATAGTATTTCTTCTATATCATCCCAAAGATGCTTTAACTATATATTGCACCTATATCTAGTTTCTATATATTGTATTATTTCACAAGTAATCATCGATGGAGACAAGTACAAGTAAACATTTTCAGACACTAAAAGGGCTTTGATATGCTTGAGTTTGTGCTTCTAATTTCCACTTGCAGCTACCTTGCTCTTTTGCACAAATAGCTCTGACACTGAGATTCACTTTAAAACTTTGTGATATCATCCTGGGGGAAAAAATGGTTTGAAAGCTTTTAAAGACTCAACACTATTGTCTGTCTCAATGTTCACTTTCAGATTCCTTTCTTCAACCTCAATTTCAGAGGCACAAACGAGCTCATTGTGATTTATAATTTATGTTCCTAATTCTTACAAAATTTTAATATAAAATGTGTTTTCTATGCAGTCCCATTAAATTGATTTGGTTACTAGAGGACAATAACATATAAATTTCAAATTTGCACACTCAATACATGTCACATTGTTACCAGTGCAGCATGGCCTTGTGTTAATCTTTACACATTTCTTTACAGCTTTTTTCCCTTGAAGGAATCAAAGCTTCCATTTACTTCAAAGCATATTTTATTGGATGAATATCTTTTGTTATGATCTTGCTTATCAAGTCAAGCAACTGTTAGCTTTTTCATTGATAATGCTCTATAGATTTTCTATTATAGTCCAACCAGGAATACTTGAAAAATTAGTTGATCAATTGCTGAAAACTATGATTTTTCTTTGCAGGTCCTCTCTTTGTTGTTTGCAACAATCCTCCGTATCATGGTTTCACCCTCAAGTAATGATTATGACAGTGATGATGAGTATTTTCTGCCAAGAACTAGCAATCGGCAACCACTTTTGATAGTTCAAAGTTCTTCGACACCTGTTTACAGATGAGAATAGGTTCAAACATATGGATGTTTTATTGAAAGAACGACATGAGCTCACTTGGTTATTATTCTATGCTGCTCCTGTCAGTTTTGGAAACTGCCAAATTTTAAGTGAAATTCAGTTGACTTGAACTTTTGGTACACATCATGCATCGAAAGAAACAATGCGAGGTTAGGTTTAATGAATAAGCTAACATGTTGCTGTAATATTAGACCTAGGATTTGTGAAGCAGGGTACCATTTCTGGCTTTCAAGAAGCTTGGGTTCAGGTGCAGAAACAAAATAACTCATAATGGATGGATTGATTATTTAATTTCTGTATGCCCTTGAGCATGATTGATGTCATAAATCAAAATGTATTTTAGATCTCATGAGTTTATTTCCTTGGTGTGAAAAAATGTTATATGGAAATACTCTCTTCAATTGGATAAACCACAACAAAAAAGTCCAGTTTATTGATGGTTTGCCCATATGATGTTAGAATGCTTTAAAATGTCTGCATGACTTTGGATGTATTACCATTGACTCTGGACAAATGGCCTTTATGCACTCAAATTCACACGAGTTTCTGTTAGCTGCTGGATCAGCATTTTGCAATGATCTTTAATATTTATATATGAGAGATATTGATAGAAACATGTACTCCTCGATGCCTATGACTTAATTTGGTTACAGTTATTCCAATAACCAGACCACCTGTACATGTTCTCATCCGGGCATTAAAAGAGGACAAATTCAGTTTAAAACCAGTATCATGTATGGAATGCCATAAAAGTGTCAATAATGAATAGCCAATTCTACTGACAATATTTTCAGTTTTCTGTTAGTTTCCTTAAGGTTTGCATGACAGCATCAAAATATTTTGAATCTAAATGCATTTTATAATGCATACTTGGAGGTGTCTTATGAGACCAAAACAGTAAAGCTTCCATCTATTAATGATGAATAAAGTTTAGTTAGAAAACCATAAGGGCCAAGAACTTTGCCTTAGTTCATACCAAAACTATATTCTCCAGTTCATATTTAGTCATTTCCTCTGTTTGTGCCTCATTTTGCTGCAGAATAACTAAGGAATGCACCAGCAATTCCTTTCATTAGTTGCACAACCTTTTGCTGAGTCAACTTTCATCAACAAGGGAGATAAACGATGATATTGTAATCCAATTAGAATATCTGCGTAGCTTTGGCTAAAGAATTAGTGTTTCTATTTCCTTAAGTCATTGTGAGCAATATTCTTTTTCCAAGTAGATTTTCTATATTTTTCATTTTCCTCAAATTTCTCAATGTGGTGGTTGTGGAACCTCCACATATTTGGGATGATATTTTGGTAATTTTTTGAAGATTTAAATTTACCTAAATACATTGCCAAATACCCAGTTATTCCATTTTGTGAGCTTTAACTTCATGGATACAATTTGGCAACCAAGTGAATAGATGTGGAAACCATACAATATATGAATGAATGAATGACTTTTAACATCCACAAGGCTAAAAATGGCCTATGGGACAGTCGGCCTTGTCATTTTAGTCATTTGCATTTCAATGTTTTTCCTATTCAAGGAGATGATGAGCATTCCTATTTTCTCAGTAGTCTCTTTGTTAAATAGACTGTACCAAGAAACAACTGTCATGATATTGGCATGTTTATCCCTGATGTATTTGAATGCATCACGCCCCATAATAGTGTTTTTCAGATTCCATTGCCCCAGTAGTGCAAAAAATACACACCCTTTCTTCCCATGCTTCTTTAGTTTTTTTCTACCACCTTGTTTCACATCAAAGTTGATGAGAGCAAGAAGAAACTTGGCTCTCCATGGAATACTAGCCACTATGTATGCTCTTTGATGATGATCACATGTGGGGTTGAACACCTCAAGATAATATTTCTTCTTTCTCCCTAGCGCTTTACCCCATAAATGCTTGTGGAACTTATCCAAAACAAAAGCCTTATCTCTTTGTTATTTGTGGGGCAAGCATTCAACTATATATTCCATTTGCTCAACCAATTGTTTTGCTTCATTCATGTCTTCTTGTTTTTGCTATGGTGTCATTGAAGACCACCTTAGGGTATCTACTAACTTCCATTTATTCAGTTATTTTTAAATATCTTATGAGACACACCATAGCAATTTTTTCAATAGGAGCTACCCCCGTTTCACTCAACATAATCTCATAAGGAATTGACCTTTTTTTATTTTGAGCTTGCTTATGATCAAACACTTTTGAATTTTCTCAATTTGTTTCCACTTTGAGTATTAGGTTCTACTAGCTCACAATTCACCCATATAGCACCACCAAAAGCACTAAAAGCCCAAAAAATAATTTAAGTAGTTTTCCAATCCCTTAACTCTATCTCTCTACATCTATTTTGAAGAGCATATAAATCTTTCCAACCTCCCAAAATTCTTTTCTTTCTACAACCCTCCCAACTAAGCTTGTTGTTGAAGTCAATCTCGAGGTATTTGTACTCAGTTAAAACTTGAAGAGTGTTGTCATCGAAGTAGAACTTATGTTGGTTTTGTTTTCTATTGTTGGAGAAAATCATGATTTTGGTCTTGCTAGTATTGACTTGCATCCCCATTGCTTTACAAAAATGTTTAAGGGCATATAAGTGCTCTTGCAACCCATAAGCTGATTTAGCAATCAAAATAAGGTCATCAACGTATAAAATAAGTTTTATCACAAACTCTCCCAAACAAACACTGTCTCCTTCATACCAATTTAGCCATTCTTCAAGTTTGTCGATATATAAACCAAAGATTGTAGGGGATAGGGGGCACCCTTTCTTGACCCCAATGTCACTCCCAAAAACTTTCTAAAATGCCTATCGAAGTTTTGATTTTGACTTTAACTTTTTCATAAAGCGTATGGATAACAACTCTTAAATGCATAGGAATCCCAAGTTCTTTCATTCTAAACCATAGTTTATCCTAGGGACTGTGTCAAAAGCCTTCTTGAAGTCAACAAAACAACAAAAAATTCTTCCCTTTCTTCTCGTTCTTTTTCAACGATATGCCTCAAAGTGATTCCATGATCAATTGTAGAGTGCTTAGGCCTAAAGTCTACTTGAACTTTAGCACACTTTTCTTTTTCTTCTACCCATTTGTTGATTTTGTTTTCAACCATATTGCCAAATAATTTTGCAAACAAAGGGTTGATCATTATGGTCCTATAATTGGGAGTGTTATTAACATCACCACTCTTGAAAATAGATTATATATCCCCACTAAATCATCAACCACACGCTAGTCTTGTCAAATCTTGGTTGAAACAACCCCTTGGTTATAAAAACCTATCTTTTTGTTTTGCAATAAAATTGTGTTTCTTCACCAATTGGTCCATGTGAAAATAACATCTTTCCAAGGAAACATCTATTAGTTTAATGAGATAAAACTATTTTTAATCAAAGATTAAACTCCACAAAGCAATATGATAGAAAACCAATATGCCATGTTAATAGACACTGAAAGAATCACCCAAAGATAAAATGTGAAAATAGAGCATATTTAAATATGACTACTTGAAACAGAGGTATAGTCTTTATATACATACCATTCAAGATACAAGTTATAGGAAATATTTGTTAATATGAATATCAAAATATATGATTGAAATAATACGAAACAACACAAATATGAATCCTATCATATATTAAGAATGACAAAATGAAAAAATACTCTCACCATTACAAACTTTTGATGATCATAGGTGATTACTCCAAGTGAAAATTGATTGTTGAAGTAGAGTGTGGGTATTCAATCTTCTAGCATGACCTTGTTGCAACCACATTTATTCCTTAAATAGCTTAGGAGTGACTCAATTTATAGATTTGGGTTGATTGAAAGGATATATGAGATGAGATCTCATGAGATGGAGGGTTAGGGTTGTTTATCATGTAAGAGAGAATGAGAAGATGACAAGTGGCATCATACAATTGACACATGTGATTAAGGCAAGGATGGAGAATGGTCAAATCTTGATTGGTGGTGGATATTGAAATGGTTCTTTTTGAAGACTTGTGCACTTGGAGCTATATGCCAAGTTTGTTGATTTGTGCAAGATTGACCTTTGATTATTTTAATCAAGATTTGGTAGAGAAATTTGCAAAAGATTATTTAGTTAACTAAACTTGATTTGTTTATTCAACTAATGATGAGGGATATTTATAAAAGTCAAATAAATATAAGTCTATTTATTTAACTTATTGGAGAATGTTGGGTACATGATTGAATTAAATAAATGTGATTTATTCAATTAAAGTGTGAACATTAAAAGAAAATATTGAATAAGTTAGAACAATTGAATAAATAAGGCTAATTTATTCAATTAATGTTAGAAGGAACGTTAGATCAATTAATTAAATAGTCAAAACATATTTAATTAACATTAGAATAATGATTTAATGGATTGATTAAATAAATAGTGTTTGTTTAATTAATGTTTGAATGGATCTACAAGCTTGACCTAGAGTGATAATGACAAAAATGCAAGAATGCAATTTAGGTGTCTACATTTTCCCCCTTTTTGATATGGCATTATATAAAATTATTTCAGAGGAAAATAAAATATGATTTTTGGAAAGGGATGCCCAACCACTAGGAAGAGGATTGGAAAAAAAGTATGAGGTAGGGATGCCCCCTTGAGAGGGTAGGTAGGGCAATGGGACCTAGATGGGCTCATGCTTTAGGGGATGAAAAATTAAGTTGGGAAGGTAACTTCAGAGTGGGGAAAATGAAAAATTTGGAGGGAAAATCTATAAATAGGGGTTGCCACGGGGCGTTAGGGTGGAGGGATAGGTAGCAATACAGGAGGATGGAGGAGATGATAGAGAGGAGGGAAGGGTCAACTTGATGTAGGATTTGGCCATGCAAGTAGATGAGGTAGAGGTAGGGTTACCAAAGGTAGGTTTTCCATGAGGATTTGATGTAGAGGATATAATAGAGGATCTATGCATATGGCTAGCATGGATGTGAGCATAGAGGGATGCTCTAGAGATAGAGCAATATCCTTGGTATGTTAAGAGGGAGAGGCTACAAGCCAAGCAAGAAGTAGCCTAGGTGAGAGGGATGTAGCTCAATTAGAGAGGGATGCAATGCAAGTAGAGGGGGGTTGATTAAGGTAGGAGAGAAACCAGGCTAGGAATTTGGTGGTCTCATATGGATTTCCATAGGAATTTATAGAGGTGGAACAAGTGTAACAAGATACATAATGAGCATTATGAGAGCTTCACTATTACATTTAGCTTATCAATGAGCAATGCTATTGGAATAAAGAGAGGCCCCCTATGTAGAGTACTTGAGCATGGGTTTAGGGGGATTAGGTCGATCATAGTTACTAAGTAAGCCACCTTGACCTTCATTGTCATCATTTGGGCTTTCCACAATGCCACTAGATAGATAGGAAGATAGCGATAGTCATGCATGACTAGTCACATGATGTATTTTTTATGAAGCCATATGCCATGTTGTATTTTGATACATTTGACATGTATACATGTATGTATGCATTTCTACATGATTTTGTGGAGTAATTTATTAGATTATGTTATATGATGTATTCCCTTATGCCTACACATGTGATGAAATTTTTCTTCACACTTATGTTTATGGATGAACATGTTATGGTTTATTTGATTTATTATGGATGTGATATATATGTTATGATGGATGCATTTAATTTATATTAGGTGTTATATCGATGCCTTTATGGCTATATGTTTTGTGGTTTATGAATGAGCATATGGGTGCATGTATTTGATTGATGGATGAATATGTGATGATGTATGCATGGATGTGTGAATGCATTTGTGGATATGCATTGTATGATATATGCATGTTTTAGATGATGCATGAATGTATGTATTTCATTTTGATGTTTTTTACTATGCTACATGTGGATGATAATGAATGGTAGAAGATAAAGTTGTTAAGTGGAAAATGGTGTTAGTGAGTAAAATAAGTAGAATTATGATAGAATAAGAGTGACCATGAATTTTATGATGATTGTGATTTGGAATTGGATGCAAGTATATGTTGACATGTGGTGGGAAACCTAGATTTGATATAGTATTGGATTTTATGCATGAAGGCATGGAAACCCTAGTGATAGTGTGTCTTGTGCATAAAGGAATAACTCAAAATAGGTAAAAAACAAGAGGACGCCTCCAAAAATTGCAAGGCATGTGATGACCTTAGGGGATGCTAGGGACACTTCATAGGAAAAATGTTCAAGCAATCAAAATAATACCTAGATATACTTTTCAAGATACACCATAATATAAAGATTGTGGTAACCTTGGGAAGGTATGTAATAGGTCATTAGATAAGAAAACAATAAAACATAATAGGAAAAAAAATCATATGGGTTATACCTCTATCCAAAGTGTTAAAAATAGATAGTCTGGTGATCATAAATGCATTAAATGGGTAACAATATATCCTACAAAGACAAATGATGAGAGAATGAAATATGGTTATCATGATGCCCAAGGGTGTGACTAGTGTACATCAATGGTGTTGGATAATATTTTTTTCGTATTTTAGTGTAGGGTTTTCTTGAGTTTTTTTGTTTATGTGTGAAAATTTTCATGCATCAAAAAGTGTGGTAAGGATATGACATAGGAGACACATTAATAGGCTACATGTGTGCAAATTGGAGGATGCCAAAAGGCATATTTAAAGAATGGAATTAGGCATTTCCCCCAATATGAGATATGGGAAGGGGAGTGATGAGAGAAGATGGAATGAGATAGTACATATAGGAACTATGAGATAATTTTATCCAATTATTTATGCATGACACCTACAAATAGGTTATCACTATGGTACTTGCCCAATGTGCCACATGGTGGTTTTTAGTAGAAGTCAATTTTTTATTTTTTATTTTTTTTGCAGGTTTTCTTGCTTTCTAAAATTGCTACAAGGTTAGGCATGAAAGCACTTGAGGTGCTCAATGTTCATGGGTTTGTCAAAATCATGATCCACATTTTGTGATTATGACATAGGGACCTAACCAATTAGGTTGAAACTTACCTTTCTTATCATGGTCTTGATTGGTATTGTAGACATCTAAATTTGGACACTTAATTTATCCAAATTCATCCCCTTTTGTCTTAGTTTCGTTAATTAAGTAATACTGCTATTATTTAATTAATATCTTTAATTCTGCCAAATCCCTAAAGTAATTAATCAATAATACCTTATCTATTTATTTAATTCCCTTCATGTCACATCCTCCATCATTTTTATCTAATCTTAATCCTTCTTCTAATCCCATCATTAGGATGTGCACATGCATAATCCTTGATTAGGATGTGTCACATCCTCCAACTTTTGCAAGTTGGCCTCTAATCTCTCTTAGCCACCTAACCCTCCTCTAATCCTTCATTACTCTTCCCCATGTGATCTTTGACTTGTCACATCAAGTCACATGTGAAATCTAACTCTCTTCTAATCTTCATTAATCAGTCTAATCAAGTACTTGCACAATCCTAATCACTTAATTGAGTCAACCTTATTAAAGGCTTTCTCCTTTTGGGCAAGGCACTCCACTTCCCCATGTGAATTTTTAATTCACTTTTAATCCCCCAATGCACTCAAAAGGAATTTTTAATTCCTTCACTCCTTCCCACATGTCCTCTCTTTATTCTTTATTCTTTCCCATCTCCCCATGAGAATATTTGAGGAATTTTTAATTCCTCACATGTCCTCTCACCCACATGGGGACAAGGACCTCCTTTATGAGGAGATCTTGTCCAATCCCAAGGTACTTTGTACCCCCCTCCATGTCATGTACTTCTCTTACACCTCATCTCCACCTCATCTTTCTTAAGCCTCTTCACATGCCACATGTCAAGATGTGAGGGCTTGTGAGTTCTCAACTCACCTTAGCCCTACATCTTGATCATTGGTGGCTCAATCTTGGCCATCCATTTCCTAAAGATTTCCAAAATCTCTATAAATACCCCCTCTTTTCTCTCATTTTGGGGGAGATCATTTTGCTAGCCAAACTCTTGCAATTTTATTTCTCAATCTACACTTAGCCATTTTCATGCTTTCATCCATTTCCACCCATCCTCACATCATATCTAGTTTGCATATTTTGCCATCCAAGGAGCATACACATCAAAGATTGAAGGGCCAACCAAAGGATCGATTCGAGACAAGGTATAAGGTTCCATTTGTTGCTTTTATCTTGTGTTGATTCCAACTTAGGCTAATCTTGAGGTGTAGGTTGTTTTGGTGTTTATTTGCACTCTTTAGTTTGCTGCTCGTTTTCTAACACACATATTCGACCTATCACAGGTATTGTGTTGATTCTCCTTAAGAAGGTCACCGAATTCAAATTCTCTAACCTTAATTTTCTCGTTGTAGCTATGGAAGAGTTGATTTTGATAGGCCTTTAGATGATTCAATGCATTGATGCATCTTTCATCAAGCAGATCAAGTTCATGTAGCTACACAACTCATTATTCTTCATCAATTATGAGGCAACATAAAGAAATGCAAAGTGATGGTAGTTCAATCTCAATTGGCAAGAAGTCTTCTACTTCGAAGAAAAGTGAGTAGGGAGTGGCTCCTATAGGTGTGTAGATATTGGTATAGTAAGTCCATTGGGAAAGATTAAGTTGAAGGTGACAATCATGAATATCATCATTGGTGATATTATTGAAGATGTTAAAAATGGGTTCATTAGATTCCTCTACTTGGCTATTACCTTGTGGGTAGTAGGGAGTGGACCAATGACGCTTAATATGGAATTGTCCATATAGATGCAATCTTCATGGTTTTTGAATGACACCATTATTAGTGATAATGGTGGAAGGGATTTCATAGTAATAAATTATATGGTGGAGGATAGATTTAAAAATATATTGGTCAATGGTGTGAGCATAATGGATTTGACCCAATTGGTGAAATAATCAGTGGTGGTGACAATGATTTTATGGCCATTGGAGGGGGATGGGTTAATCTTACCAATGAGATTGATGTTTTTTAATTTTAGGCCAATAATTCTCTACTATGAGCAATTTATTAATGAGGATCATACCACTAGTGTGGGATCCATTAATACTATCATGAAATTTGTAGGACGATGAAGTGAGATGAATGTTGTAGGGGAGAGATGAGACCAATTTTTTTTAATATCAATTTAATATCTAGGGTGTCATATGCAAGTATCAACAACTACTCGACCAAGAACTCACATTAGAGATTATCTTGTGGCATATCAAGGAGGGAACTAATTATGGCCATGGTGTTGGTGGATTTGTTATTGAGGAGAGATACTTGTTCAAATTGGATATTAATGAAATATTTCCCTTGATCCCAAATTTATTGGTGAGTTGATTACATCAACTGATAAATTTGTATATATATATATATATATCAATACTCATATATCACATAAAATTAAATTTTCATTAAACACATCATGAACTCACACAATGGGATGATGATGATGACTGGTGTCCAAAATTATCCTCTAAGAATGCATAATATCAAAGTGCTACATATCCACATGGTGATGATCTCCAAGTCCTTCCCGAGGAACCCTCCACATAGATATATCAGATAGATCTAGGGGAAATGAATTACAACCATACCATATTGGTCTCATTTACCCCTTTACAATAATTCCCTAGGCCATATGTTCCCTCCATATAACCTATTAGGGATCCCTCACGAGTATGACAGTCACATAGTTCACATTACTACACACATTCCAACAACAACAAACATTAATAAAGCCTCAAAAAAAGGAAATTTCAATCAATTAATTTTCAATTAAAGTCAAAAAATGATGGGGGATGACCCCACAGTGCAACAACAAGTTGCAAACAGTAACTTCCCTGATGTCTTGAGTTCGAATCCCACTAGTGGAAGGTGGGACAAACTATTGTTGGCTAGAGAAAGAAGGGGATGTTGGACAATGCACATATGACGAAGGAATTCCTATGCAAGGGTGGCAACGATCAACACACATAGGTGGGGATGGGTGACATGTGCTACTGTGGGGACTGAAAGCTAGAGGGATCGATAGAGAGGTGGAGCTAGAAGGGGTGTTCAGATAGAGGATTGACGTCAGGTCCTACAGGGAGCTTGGTGGGAATGCAAGCAGGTGAAGTAGATAGGAGGAGTGGCATCGAGTCCTACATGGAGCTTGGCAGGAATGCAAATAGGCATAGTAGATGGAGGAATGACGTCAGGTCTTGCAAGGAGCTTGGCGGGAATGCAGACAAGCATAGGAATATGAATGGCGGGGATGAGGTCCCCTGAATGTGGCCTCACTGGTTCATAGCTCCAGTAAAAAATGATAGGTGCTACCCCTTAGTAGCGATTTACCAAGAAAAAAAAGTCAAAAAATGACAATAAAATAAAATTTTCAACAGTAGCCACCAAACAACAATTCATAATTTGAAAACAAAAGTCACAATAACTAGTCCTTGAGGCAAAAATGAAAATTTCAAAAATTCAATTAATCGACAACTTAGAGTGTTATGTGACTTTTTCCCCAAGAGAAGAGAAAACTATGAAATAACCCTTTAAAATTAAAAGGGAGATAGAAAAATAAAGAATATTATGATCCTTTGGTTAAAAGAGAGATTAAGAAAATATATGTATAAAAAATATTTTTAAAAGGGGAGGAATAATTATTAAAAGAAAACTCTTGTGAAAGGGTGGCTTAGAAAACACCCCTTAAAAGGATACATACATAATTCATGTGAGACTTAGACAAGGCATGGATAACATTCAAGGAAGAAGAAAGTGGTTTGGTGAGCTATGAGCATTGGAGAAGGGGGCACACAGATTGTGTCCAACTCGGGGTACAATGTACACTTGGGATTGTCCTGGCTAGGGTTGTGCATGTTGAGTAGTTATTATGAAGCATGTTGTATACATCTTGAACAATTACTCTGGAGCATGTTATATACATGTTGAGTAATTACTCTGGAGCATGTTGCATACATGTTGAGTAATTACTCTAGAGCATGGTGTGCACTTGTGTTGAACATTGTTCTATTGAACCAACACTTGTGTAGAGTGCAATAGTGTGTTGTGTTCCAAAATGAATTGTTTCCTCCTAGATTGTTCCATAGCGAGAGCCAAAACCACTTACATCTTCCTAGGGTGAGAGAGACTTTTCCAAGTGTTGTTATTCAGATAAGTATTGAAAACTATTATTGCTATAATATATTGAGAATATTGTCTATATGATTTTGATGTTAATCTCATTGGATTATATGGATGTGTATTCAATTTAGCATATTAATTATTTACTTTAGAATCCTTTTCTAATTATTACATATTATAGTTTACATTGTTTATTTTATATTAGTTATTCGCATCATTTTAGTAACATTCCATCTTGTAAATTATCTTAAATCTAACATTTAATCTATTAAATTTGTTGCTAACATTTAAACAATTTTAGGAGGAAAAGTGACATTACATAGAGGATTTCAAACCTGTTGGCTTAATCAATCAAATAAAAGACAATATTAATAAAAAATATGAGTCCAAAAATTGCATTAAGTTTCATATCACAATAACCACATGACTTCAAAGAAGTCACCTAAGGGGAAGGAGAGGAAATAGTGATATCAAACCACATAGAGCTAATGAATAAATCACCATACGAGTGATCCCAGAATAGTGGGTTACACTTTTTGGCCAAACTTGACATTGAGTTGAACTTTTTAAACTAAATCTTCACTTTCAGACACCTATAGCTACTAAACCATGAGGAATTTGAAGATGATGCAGACTAGTGATTTGTGACATTTTTTTTGTAGATTCTAAATATATATTTTTTAAAAAAATTGGAATCAAATTACATTTCTTTTTCCATCTCCTTCAAAAACTAGTTTTTAACATTAAACACCATTTTTAAAGAGTGATGTTCACCGTTTAACACAATTTTTTTTTTATGAAGGATAAAATTCTAATTTTTTTGAATTTAGATTTGTAACTATGATATCTAGCACCTTCATTTGGTTTCATAGTTTTTATTGAATATTTTTTTCTTAATTAAGTTTTGAAGTCAAACCAATTACAATTTAGACATAGGTGTACTGTATAACACAACTTTTTTTGTATGTATTGAAATACATTTTTTGTTGGATCAAGGACATCAATACCAAGCACCTAGATATTTTTCAGATTTTTTTTTGATAATTTACTATTTTTCCACATGTGCAGAACAAAGAGTTTGTTTTTTTAAATTAAACTAAAAAAATACATAATAAAACCAAAATATATTAAAATTGTACTTGATGGAGAGCTCATTTTGAGGACTATAATACTCCAGTTGGGTTTGTCAAGTTGATTTCATTTTGATCCTCAACCTAAGCTTCAAAACCCACAATTTTGCATAAAATTACAGATGGAGGGGGCAAGGGAAAAAAGGGGGGGGGGGGTTATAGCGAACCCCTCTTCGAGTGAACCCCCCTGGAACCCTTCAAGTGAAGGGGATTCACTAGAACCCCCTTAAAACAACATTAAAAAAAAGCAATACCATTTTTTTATTCAAAAAAATGGCCAACAAGGGGTTCGAGCAAACCCCCCTTCTAGCGAAGCCCCCAATTTTTTTTGAGTGTCTAAGCAATTTTTGTTCATCAATGCAATTGTAACCCACTTATGTGGGATCAACCATGTCATAATAAACATGTCCCACACAACCCGAGATAATCATATAATAATCACCACGCCACATTTCTACACAACTCGAGACAATCATATAATAATTGAATCATCAATTATAGATATGCTCTAGAAAAAAAGATACACTTACCTATCCATCCTCAACCCACAAACCCCAACAAATTTGGTGTACAATAATCAGATGGAAGTGGGAGAGACAAGGGTAATATTGTATAGGTAATGGCATTACTTATGAATTACCAATGGATCTATAAAGAGGGAGAGATAAGGGTAAACACTCCAATGCGACTATGAAGGCCATATCATAACTCACTTCACCTTAGGATAGGCGAGGGCCCCACATTAGAGCTCACCTCACCCTAGGATAGGTTAGGTCATAAAGGAGGCCTTCTCTCCCCACTTAACCCCACACAAGGGGTTCTCTCAAGTCTGGGAGCGTTGACCCCTTCTAAACACTTCCCTTACCCAACACAACCCATTTACAAAGACTCATTACTCAACAAGAAATTACAACCATAGTATAGCTCATAAATGAATGAAACATAAAGTACACAACATCACACAATTATCATGAAGGGTGCACATGTGTGAATCATGTACAACATCCACAAACCTTTCTCTCGACTTGGATAACCTATACCACAATTAGAAAAATGAACATATAGTTTCATTGGTATTTTCATAGAACATGACTAAGTTCCACAAGCTAGAAAAATATCATCATAAATCCATTCCTTTAAATTCAAAATAAGCGAGACCATAAGGTTATAGAGTAGAAAATCTACACTTTGATACCAAATGTAATTCCAACAACATACAAGCATGGACACAACACAATACACAATACCATCCATAATAATTGATTTACTCATGCTTTTTATTTTTTATTTTTTGCAATATATGCAAATAATTTGAACATAGACACAATTAAACATACAATCATTAAGTTGTTTCATGAAATTATTTTATATTGTACAACTGGTTTTATAACCAAAGTTATAAAGAGAATCATAAACATAACATAGAGATTACATCTTCATCAAAGAAGTAATTAAATTCAAAGAAAATATTGGAAGACAATTTCTAAGGGTCAAAAACTATGTCTCAAGGGCTCCTCCATTGATGGCCTTGCCTATGTAATGAGATCATAGGATTCATAGTTCAACAAGGATCATTTTCAATCTACTAATTGCAGTGAGGTTCTCATACATACACAAGTAGTTCCAACTACGACTTAATTCACTAGTCACCAAACTTATTGAATAATTCACATGTGAACATGAAACTACAAGATATACTTGAATTATAATGCATATATTTCTACTTGAGCAAGGGTAAGGTATGATAATGTGGATTAAAGTGTAAGCCTAACCAAATTGCTATAGGAGTATTCATAAGTTTCCTAAGTGTTGAAAGCATCAATACTAACTTAAGACTACAATAATATGATTAGAGATACTCAAACCATAGTATTCCATTAACCCCAACCTATTTAATTTAACATAAAACTACCATGGGTTAAGAGAAGGTAAGAAATACAATTACTAGATTCAACTACCTTGTTTAGCATTTTCAATATATGGACAAGTATAAAATACAACTACAAAGTCAACCATTTACCAACGATATTCAATTTAAATATTTTTAAGAAAAATAACATTATCTACTTAACATAAAATACAATGCACCAACATGAATTACACATTTTAAGAAAACAAAGAGAATAACACTTTAAAGTTATATTCTTTTCAAACCATCCAAAAGTTACAACAAGGTTTCTATGAGCATAAAATTTTGTCCTTCGAGTTTTATTAGGCTAGCTTAAATTCATAAGGAATCCCAGAAACCAAAATCATTCTTTAACAAAATTTAAAATTTTAATTCATATAAGCAAGAATTAACTTAGTATAATCCTAATTAGAACTTTACATAAATTTCATAACATAAGATGTTTGCACATACTCCAATTCTCCCAAGTTCTCCCAACATGTATTTCCTTCTCCAACCTTCCACTCTTCATTATTTAAATCATAAGTTACTATGATGGGATACTCATACCCATAATTATAATTAGTGGGTACTCATACCCAAGACCTCCCAAATAGGAGCCACACCCTCTCAAACCACTTACATGGAGGACCCTCTACTCTTGAGAGAGAGAGAGATAGACTATACCCCAACAAATATTCTAAATACAAATATAGCAAAAAATATTTCCAACATAACCTACCAAATATATGTAGCATATTCCACTTATGAAGACAAGATCACTTTCTCATGAATTTACAAATTTCAAAAATCATAACAAAATTTAACAATAATATTACTACACACCCATACAAATTTAATTTTCAAATGTAAAACTACTACAAGGTATTAACTAATACCTTGAGATTTTTTTTCCAACACACATAATGAAACCTTTTTTATGAAGACTCCTCTAATATTTCCATCTCCTCTTAAGCCTTTTTCCCAATTATCTTCTCCCTTCTCTCATCTTAAAAAAATGGTTACTAAAAATGAAGCCCCAATAATAATCATAATAATGTGTTTCCCATCCTCAAGAGAAATGCATAAATAGGAGAGGGAATTTCTTCATCTTATGATAAGTGCCATATTCACAATAGATCTTAATTTCTTTTATAACCACCCCAAAAAACTAATTTTGAGGAAGGGATGAGATGATGACACCTCTCCCAACCACTTTCAAACTACCTTCAAATTTCATCACTTTTTAAATGGTGGTTTTAGAAGGTTAAAAATTAATTAAAATAAAACTTCCCACACTTAAAAATACTCATTACCCATTGTACTAGTTAACACTTAGGTACTAAAAAATTAACTAAAATGAATACAAATACTCACTCAAACCAATTTAAAATTTTCTAATAAAAACCTAAAATTTTAAATACTTAGGGACTTAAATTAATTAAAAATACTTAATTTACTCACTTTAAAACACTTTTAAACTCACTAAAAAGGATTACCATAATATAAACTTTCAAATGATCAATTTTTTATACATATTTTCTCACAATCAATAAATTCACACCATAAAGCATATTAAATTCACATTATAAACATATTCACATCACAATATTGCACATACTACACATGACCTTAGTTCTTCCAAATGAGCTAAGATTAGCTTAACCAATAGAATACAAATTTGGGTTTACCATGTGACTCTGATTCTCATTGGCACTTCACTAGCACACTTAAACATATATATTAGTTTGTTATATAAAATTATCATAGTCAAGCATCAACAAGTAACACAATTTTTTTTTGCATATATCAACTATACATTTCTAATCAAATATTCTAATGCATTCACATTTCATATAAATTAATTACACAATTCTTATCTATCATCCCATTGGTCATCATAGAAATGTTTCATTTTCCAAAAAAATATTTTCTAGAATATGAAAACATGAATCAACATATGCATATGGACCATGACCATTGAAACATATTCATCACATAATTCAAATGGTCATCATAATCACATTTGATAATATTGAAATTGACTAAGAACATAATTTATAAGCATAGTAGTAGAATCATTCATCAACTTGTAACATATCTTAATGCATCATTAAAGATCAACTCTTCACTTCAACTACTTATGTGAATCTCATAGAAAGTAAAATAATCAAATTTAATAAACCAATTAGAAAATATCACCTTGACATGTTCTATATTAATATGTACAAGAAAATTATCAACAATCCATAAACATTGGGTCGCTGATGTCTTTGTAATCAACTTGTTTTTGGTTTCTTGGGTGGGCATTCCACTGTTTTATCTCTGCTTCCACTGTTCATTTTTGTACAGGGTTTCAGGAACCCTTCAAAACCTGTTTATCGTTAATAAAAAACAATCCATAAACATTGGAAAAAATAGAACATCAAAAATCATCACTATCAGTCATAACATGAAATGTCCATCGGTTCAAAACTCAACTACTAGTCTATCCTAATTTCATCCTTCATATAGATACGATCAACAATTTTAAAAATATTTCCATGCTACCTAGCCTTTTGAGGAAACTTATGAACATGTGGGAGAGGGGTGACCTTACAAGAGTGCTAACTACAAAGGATTCAAACTATACCCATGCCCCACTATTTTGTCCTCAAGGTTTGAGAAAAGTAACTTCCAAGGGAAAACTATTTACCAGTACATCACAATTTTTTATCAATTGAAGGTTACCTAGGGTGAGGTTGCAAAAATTCTATGTGACCTTTTGATATACCCTAAGGTTGTTTGAGGTCAATGTGGTGGATCCAAAATACACCTCACTTCACTAGAACCTTTATGGAGAATCTAGCTTAACTAACAATAAAAAATCTTTTGAGGATATTTGAAAACCCCCAAAATAATCTTTCTAACCTAAAACTTAGAAATAAACTGCAGAGATTTTTTTAACAAAATTCACGATATTTAATGCAACTATGGCTATAACTACTTTCTAATCAATAAGATCCCTATAAAGAAAGGTGACATCATATGGTGGGAAGTTACATAAATCCCTAAACTAATAATTCCACTTGGAGACATGACCATGGAAAGATCTCTAATATCACTTGTAATGAACCTACAAGATAGATAAAATAGTACATAGAAATATGTGAAAATAAAAGAAAAAACTTATTTTACTATCTTTGTAGCACCAATTTGAGGGAAACCTCTTAATAGAGCATACAATCTAATTACAATTATCCAAGATATAGGTCTTCCACTTGATAATTCATTACAATATATAGAGTCTTGGTAAAAACAACTACTACCATCCCATACATGTGGGATAAGTACTCTATTCTAACTAGTTGGTGGGATGACTTACAAAGCATATGGATCAACACCTTTAGTTAATATTACCTATAGGTGACTTATAAAACATATCCATCTAACTAATTCTAGATACTATATGGTGGAATGGGGTTCATAACAATGTATGTGTCTTCAAAATTATTAGAATGATGTACTTGGATACCCATGAGGTTTTGAGAGAAAAGATATTATTTAATTATGATTCTCCTTGGTACTTGGAATATTTTTGTAATGGAAATAATTAAGGATGTCATAGAAAAATCTCAATAGTGGGAGTTACAATCATAACTCATCAATGTAATTGTCCATCTCTCCCATGGAGTACTTAGGATTTAAATTGTGATGATTGGAACATCTTGTGACAATTGGTGGGGACCCCAATAATTGTCATGATCATTATGGAGTGCTACTCTTGGAAGTGATGCCTATCAAAAGTTGTAAAGTCAAAGTTGACTTCTTTAGTTGGATTTTGTCTTGAGTACACGATCAATGCATGTTAGCTTGTGGGTTTTTTTCTTTTGCACCATGGTTTTGGTGACCACTAATTTATAGAAACCACTTGGTGGTTTCTTATTTCTTCAACTCTATATATTGAGTGTATGAGATAAAATGCTATGCATGTGAAGTGTTTCTTTAAACTATTTGAATACTATCACACCAAATAATATTAAGTGGATTATATTATACTTTTGTTCTGGAGATCAATATAAGCTTGGTATCTCTTTGGTGGTAGAATTTTTTCTCAAATTAATTTCTCCATGTATATATTGTGTTATATATGTTATAAGTGATTGTTATTTGTTCTTTTATGTTTCTCCTATTTTCTTACATTATTTTCTAAGTTTACTTTAATAATAGGATATCATGTTTTCTTTTCTTAGAGGTTTCCTTGAGTTCTCTATGAACTTTTGGTTAGTTTCTACTAGAAGACCCTAATATTTTGGGGTTGATAAGTTAGTGCATTAAGTATTAAAGTAAATATTGGTTTATTATTTTAAGTGTAATATAGAGGCAATTCTTATATTTTTGTTTTATTATCAATACCATCTCTTACAAGAAGTTAAATCTCAATTAGTGATGGATAGTATAAGGGTTAACAATGAACATGGTGAGATATTACCTAGATGTAATTTATAAAAAATAGTATTATTTCAATTTAGAGAGAATTTATATAATAACTAGAGAGTGTCATATGACCTTACCTATAAGGAGGCTAAGATAGCATAACAACTTCCTACACTAATCTTGAGAGGAAGGTTATGCAAAATACTTTTCAAATCTAAACAGTTACAACAACTTAAATGGAAATAAACATAAACAATATTCACACCACACCACAATTATTTACATGGGAAAAACCCTTCCTGGAGAAAAACTCCATGGTCCAAAATCCGCCCAATATATTATTATGAAATCAACAAGATTAAAATATACTTGTAGAGAAAGCTTTCTCATGGGAATATCACCAACTAGAGATCTGGAGGAAAACCAACAATTATAAGAATCTTGCACCCGACCTTCATCTCATGCACCTAATATATAGGAGATACAATACATGAAACTGTCAAATAGTATTACAAAACCATGAGATAAAACCACCTAAAATTGGTGCTCATCCTTATCTTCAATAATAGATGCACATGATGTGTCAAAACACACATCACCATGTGTAAATCCCCTTTTACATCTCATTTATTTGTCAAACATGTTAAATTACATCTTCCATTTTAGGAGACCCAACTTTCAAAGTCCATAACTTTTGATTTAGGTGTTTGATTGATGAACCGTTTGAACCATTGAAAAGATCGTGAAGCACTCTAACAAGCTATAACCTAATTCACCAATTAAAACCACTTTTGGGCCCAAAAAACTTCTAAGGCCATCAAACTAAACTTTGAAAATTTAAAAATTTAAAACTTTAATATCTTCAAATATGAGCATGATCTTGTGATGAAATTTTATGAGCATGCTCACTTAGCCATTCTGAAGCTTTGGGAAAAATTTTACACCAATCCATGCTCAAGTGTAAACTTAATATAAATAGTAATCTTGTGTTATTGTAAGGTTTAGACACCATTATACTAACATTCTCCCTCTTGTCGAACACCTTACAAGAGAAAAGGAAGTATCAACTCCATAATTTAATCGCTAGAGGCCGTGAGGCCCATAGAATCTCAACACCATATGCAATTATTTGTTCTCACAAGATTAATTAAAAAATATTAAGCATTCATCAAAGTCTCTACCTTAACCAACTTCACCTTGCCATCCTCAACCACATCTCTAATAAAATGATATTGTACATAAATGTGCTTGATTCTGGCATGAAATGTCATATTCTTAGCTAGAAAATCATATTCTAGCTATCACAATAAACTATCATTGTAACTTTTTAGTTTTAGTATCTAAATATAATCTCTTAAGCCAAATGACTTCTTTACAAGAACGAGTAGTTGCTATATACCCAACTTTAGTAGTTGACAAAGCAACCATAGCTTGCCACTTAGTCATCTACTTGATAACACCACCAAATAAAGTAAACACATAAGCATTGGTGGATCTTCTGTTATCAACATCACTTTCCCAATTTTAATCCACAAAACCACAAATATCAAGGGAATGCCCATTGTAAGGAAAGCTAAGGTGCAGAACTAACTCTCCTAACGTCAAAACCTCAGGGAAGAATGCAGAGATACTTTTAAATTTTCAATTACAGTCCAATTAAGATACACTTGAAAGCAATAACATAGAAAAGAGAAATAATCATACACAGACGAACACCAGATTTACGTGGGAAAACCCTTACAGGAGAAAAACCCACCACACCAAGAAAAGCCCCTTTGTATTATAGTAATGGAAATTACATACAGAGATCAGACTTATCTTTCTGATGTCAATTTATAGCAGCAGATTCAATGATCAACCTTGTACAGAACATTCAAGTTACAATTCTCTTAGACTAGAATTCACACTGATCATCCTTCAAACTATTCACCCAACTGTTCATCGAACATCCATCAAACATCCATCGAACCAAACATCATCTGCAATTCCAGAGTATATCCATGTCGCTTCCAGTCTGTTGAACTTCCTCATAGAACATCCACAACAGACTAACTTCCAACGATTCCCATTCGGATTCTCTAATTGGTCGAAGACACACCACGTAGGATGGTCTCCCAATTGGTCAAAGGCATTCAAAATGTATTCGCATGTCTGTGAGACACTAACTGTGTCTCCCCCATGCCATAGAGCCAGATCGTCATTATCGCCAAGAGTTCTGACCATCGGCAAGACGTTACACTGAGTTCACAAGTTGTCGCTCAGACTTCCCCTTGTCGCCAAGACATCATACTGATATCCATCACATGTATCGCTATTCAACAAGACCATCGTTATTCGATGAGACATCATACTAAAGTCCCCAAGTCATATAGACATTAGTATTCCATTCAATGAAACAATCGCTATTCGCCAGGAGATCATACCGAGCCCTTCAAGTCATATCGAAACTAACAACCATCAACAAGACTTACAACTATCACTGAGAGTTCTTACCGAAGTCTCTGAGTTACCCTGAGACCATCTTTCACCAGGAGTTATACCGACGACACCCCACAACATCGATGAGACCAACACCCATCGCCAAGAGTTCACACTGAAGCCTTTGTGTTACCGTGAAGACTCCAAGTGTAAAGTTGTCGATGAGACTTTTCTTGTTGGTATAAGACATACCGAACATCCAAGTCTTTCCCCGAAAACTTCTTTCACCACAAGTCTCCCCGACACTGCTTGTCACCCAGAGTCTCCCCGATATCCGATAAGAATGGCATGTCGGCCAGACCAACCCACTTAGCAGAGGGTTACAACGAATGCCACAAGTCACAACGACAACACCAGTCGACAAGACATAAGCATTGTCTTGGTGACCTGTACAAACCACAAGGTTACTAAACTGCCAGTCGGCCAGACAGAATGAATGTCACACCGACTTGGCTCTTTAAGAGGTTTCATCCTGTGAGATTGAGGCACATATTTCTAACAATCTCCCACTTGATGAAGATCACACAGGAACCTCCAGAGCACAACAAAACTACTGAAATTCATGGGCACTAAGGCCCATCGAATTGGCATACCACCTGAACTTGTATGTGTTCATTGGCTTCGTCAATGCATCTACAACATTCTTCAGAGTATCCACTTTTTCTAATGAGACCTTTCCATCCTCCACCATATCCCATACAAAATGATACTGTACATCTATATGTTTCATTCTATCATGAAAAGTAGGATTCTTTGCCAAAAAAATAGCACTCTGACTGTCATAGTAAATAGTTATTTTCCCTGCATCAAAACCAATGTTAGAACACAAATGTCTTAACCAAATTGCTTCTTTACAAGCATGTGTTGCTGCCATGTATTCTGCCTCTGTAGTGGACAAAGCGACTACAGCCTGTTGCTTACTCATCCAACTAACTGCACCACCATTCAACATGAAAGTATATCCACTAGTCGATCTTCTGCTGTCAATATCCCCTGCCCAATTAGAATCCACATAGCCTCAAATACTGAGAGTCCTCTATGATTCAACCAAGTTCCCATGGTAACACAAAGCATATTCTAAAGTTCCCTTCAAATATCTAAACACTCTCTTCACAACATCCCAATGTGTCCTTCCAGGATTACCCATAAACCGACTAAGTACTCCCACTACTTGGGCAATGTCTGGCCTTGTATAGACCATTGCATACATTAGACTGCCAACCACACTAGCATAAGGCACACTGGTCATGTCCTCCATCTCAGTAGGATATTTTAGACAGTCTTCAACAAATAGCTTTGTTCCCTGCAAAACTGGAACAACTAGCTACTTGCAATCATTCATACAAAATCTCTCTAGAACAGTCTTAATATACTTACTCTGACTGAGCCAAAGTTTTCTATCCTTCTTGTCCCTGGTTATTTCCATTCCCAGAATATACCTTGCTGCACCAAGATCTTTGATTTCAAACTTTGCAGACAACTGAGACTTAAGATCAAAAATCATTAACTTACTATTGCCTATGAACAACATATCATTAACATAGAGAGCAATAATAAGAACTTGATCACTTTCAACTTTGTAATACACACAATGATCATATTTTGATCTTACAAATCCCAATGACAAAACAAAAGTGTCAAACTTCTGGTACCACATTCTAGGAGATTGCTTTAATCTATACAGAGATTTATTCAACTTGCAAACCAATTTTTCTTTACCTTTCTACACAAAGTGCTCAGGCTGGGACATATAAATCTCTTCTTCAAGATCACCATGAAGAAATGTTGTCTTCACATCCATCTGTTCAATCTCTAAGTCATACGCTGCTGCAAGTGATAAAATAAATCTAATGGACGTCAGCTTAGCTACAGGAGAAAAAATTTCCCCATAATCAATTCCCTCTACCTAGGAATAACCCTTCACAACCAACCTTTCCTTGTATTTTTCCACACTACCATCCAGACCTATTTTCTTTTTAAATACCCATTTGTAGCCAATAGCTTTTCTGCCTTTAGCAAAGGCACCTAACTCCAAGTATCATTCTTTTCTAATGATGCCATTTCTTCATTCATGGCTTCCAACCAAGAGTTTGAATCAAACATTCTAAATGCCTCTTTCATAGTCCTAGGCTCATCAATGCTAGAAATTAAAGCATAGGCACAAGTAGAATCTATCAAAGAGAACCCATACCTATCAAGTTGCTTTCTTTCACGAGTTGACCTCCTCACTTGCTAAGGCTGAGGTTCTTCTTCTTTAGAACTTTCAGAACTACTTGAGCTCTCCTTAGTTTCAGGTACATTTTGAATTTTCAATTCCTCTTTATCTGGTGTCGGAGGAATTTCAACTACATCCTTTTTGTTTTCTGATTTAGTCTCTGACTGCAGATCCAAGGTAGAAGGCTTCAACTCATAAAAGATAACACTTCTGTTGTATAGAACCTTCTTCGTATCATGATTCCAAAGCTTGTATCCTTTTATGCCAACACTATAGCCAATAAAAATACATTTGACAACCTTGTTCTCCAATTTAGATCTTTTCTCATATGACACATGTGCATATGCCTCACAACCAAAAACACGAATATGTCTTAAAGAGGGCTTCTTACCAGACCATGCTTCCAAAGGTGTTTTCTCAACAAGAGCGGAATTCGGTTTATCAAAGTAACATGTTGTAGCAACTACCTCAGCCCATTCCTCCAAGCTAGCATTGCTCAGCATACTTCGTGCTCTTTCCATCACTGTCCTGTTGAACCTTTCTGCAACTCCATTTTGCTATGGAGTGTAAGGTGTAGTTTTATGTCTTTTAATACCATGATCTTTACAGTACCTCTCGAAATCATCAGAACAAAATTCACCACCATTGTCAGTCCTTAAACATTTTATTTTTCTTCCAGTCTAATTTTGTACGAGGTTCTTAAATTCCTTAAATCGATTGAACACTTATGATTTACTTTTCAAAAAATAAACAAATGTTCTTCTCGAATAATCATCAATGAATGATACATAGTACCTTGACTTAGACAAAGAAGGAACATTCACTGGACCAAAAACATCAGAATGTATATAATCAAATAAACCAGAAGATTTGTGAGGACTGGAATAAAATGAAACACGGTGCTACTTACCATATATACAATGTTCACAAAACTCAAATTCGAGGTTACAATCTTCAAGCCCCTCAACTAGGTTTTTATTCTTCAAGGTTTTTAAACCTTTCTCTCCAATGTGGCCTAGCCTATGATGCCAAAGCATAGTCTTTTCTGCTGGAAGTTTAACTTCCATAGAGTTTACACTATCAAGAATTTATTCCTCTTTTCCTCCATGAGTAGCAATCTGTGACTTGGCAAAAACACTATTGCTTTGCACAACATGTGCATCAAGCTTATACAAGGTACCAACACGAGCACCTCTTGCTAGCACCATAGAGCCTCTAGTCATCTTGTAGCCATTTCTAGAGAACGTGACTTGCACTCCAATATCATTCAGCATACTAACTGAAAGTAAGTTTCAAGCTAGACCTGGAATATGCATTACATCATTAATTCCCTTCACTCTTCCACCAGGGAATTGAATTTTGACTCTTCCATGGCCAACTATTTCCAATGATGAATCACTTGCCAAATACACCTTTCCACCATCGTATTTTTCATACTTCATGAACCAGTCTCTATGAGATGTCATGTGGAAAGATGCTCCAGAATCAATCAGCCAGACATCATCTGATGCCTGCGTAGCCAAGGTTGCAATGAAGGCGTCTGCATCACTCTGAGAAGAATCATTGTCGGAAGAATACTTCTTCTTTTTCTCCTCTTTACAATCCTTTTGGACATGACCAGGTTGCCCACAATTCCAACACTTCACCTTGTACTTCTTGCCAGGAGACTTTGATCTCCCCTCTATTTCGATTTAGACTTCTTGTGCTTCTTCTTGCCTTTATCTTTTGATCTGCCTCTAACTGCAAGAGCCTCCTTCACCATCTCTGAATATTTCCTTCTCATCTCTTCTGATAACAAAGAAGCAACAACATCTTCCATCTTAAAAGTGGATGTTGTACTCTCAATAGCCATCACCAAGTGATCCCAAGAATCTGGCAAAAAACATAATAACGACATACAATGATCCTCTTCATCAATCTTCACGCCCACAAATGTTAATTGTGCAATAAGCATGTTGAATGCGTTCAAATGATCAGCAACAAATCCTCCTTCCTGCATTCTCAAAGAGTACAAATTCTTCCTCAAGAACAATTTATTCACCAAGGACTTGCCTTGATAAATAGCTGCCAGTCTTTTCCACAAGGAAGATGCAGTCTTTTCTTCATGAACATTCAGAAGAACATAGTCTGCTAAACAGAGCCTTATCAGACCCTTTGATTTTCTATCTGCAAGGTCCCAATCCTCTTGCTTCATGCCTATAGGCTTCATTCTAGACACAACAATCCAAAGATCACGATCAACTAACAGATCTTCCATTTTAAGTTTCCACAACTCAAAATTGCTGCCATTGAATTTCTCAATTTCAATCTTTCCTGGCATGCTTGCCATCTTAACCTGTAATTCGGATTACCAAACTTCTACAAGACTCCCACTAAACAGAAATTGACTCAAAAAAAAAACCCAATGTACCCACAAGGATAACACAATTGGCCAGGCTCTGATGCCACTTGTAAGGAAAGCTAAGGTGCGGAACTAACTCTCCTAACGTCAAAACCTCAGGGAAGAATGCATAGATACTTTTAAATTTTCAATTATAGTCCAATTAAGATACACTTGAAAGCAATAACAGAAACAAAGAAATAATCATACATAGATGAACACCAGATTTACGTGGGAAAACCCTTACAGGAGAAAAACCCACCACACCAAGAAAAGCCCCTTTGTATTACAGTAATGGAAATTACATACAGAGATCAAACTTATCTTTTTGATGTCAATTTATAGCAGCAGATTCAATGATCAGCCTTGTACAGAACATTCAAGTTACAATTCTCTCAAACTAGAATTCACACTGATCATCCTTCGAACTATTCACCCAACTGTTCATCAAACATCCATCGAACATCCATCGAACCAAACATCATTTGCAATTCTAGAGTATATCCATGATGCTTCCAGTCTGTTGAACTTCCTCACAAAACGACCACAACAGACTAACTTCCAACAGTTCCCATTCGACTTCTCTGATTGGTCGAAGACACACCATGTAGGATGGTCTCCCAATCGATCAAAGGCGTTCAAAACGTATTTGCATGTTGGTGAGACACTAACCGTGTCTCCCTGATGCCACAGAGCCAGATCGTTATTATCGCCAAGAGTTCTGACCATCGGCAAGACATTACACTGAGTTCACAAGCTATCGCTCAGACTTCCCCTTGTCGCCAAGACATCATACCGATATCCATCACATGTATTGCTATTCAGCAAGACCATCGTTATTCGATGAGACATCATACTGAAGTCCCCAAGTCATATAGACATCAATATTCGATTCAATGAAACAATTGCTATTCGCTAGGAGATCATACCGAGCCCTTCAAGTCATACCGAAACTAACAACCATCAGCAAGACTTACCGCTATCGTTGAGAGTTCTTACTGAAGTCTCTGAGTTACCCCGAGACCATCTTTTGCCAGGAGTTATACTGACGACACCCCACACCATCGGTGAGACCAACACCCATCGCCAAGAGTTCACACTGAAGCCTTTGTGTTACCATGAAGACTCCAAGTGTAAAGTTGTCGGCAAGACTTCTCTTGTCAGTATAAGACATATCGAATGTCCAAGTCTTTCCTCGAAAACCTATTTCACCACAAGTCTCCCCGATATCCGATAAGAATGGCCTGTCGGCCAGACCAACCCACTCGGCAGAGGGTTACAGCGAACGCCACAAGTCACAGTGACAACACCAGTCAGCAAGACAAAAGCATTGTCTCGACGACCAGTACAAACCAAAAGGTTACTAAACTGTCAGTCAGCCAGATAGAATGAATGTCACACCGACTTGGCTCTTTCAGAGGTTTCAGCCTATGAGATTGAGGCACATATTTCTAACACCCATCTCCCATCATATGACCATGATAACACAAGAAATAATTTGAGGTATCCTACAAATATTTGAAGGCTCTTTAAACTGCATCCCAACAAATTCTACTAGGATTAGACATATAACTAGAAAGAAATCCAACTACTTGGGAAATTTTTGGTCTAGTGTAGGCCATAACATACATCAAACTTCCAACCACACTTTGGTAATGTACTTTACTCATGTCTTCTATCTTCAATGGGGATGTTGGACAATTTGAAGTAGACAACTTCATTCCAACTGTAAAAGGAAAACACAATGGTCTACAATCCTATGTGTTAAACCTTTTCAAAATTGAATTGACACACTTACTCTCACTAAGAAATAACTTTTTTTACTCTATCTCTTCTAATTTCCATCCCAAGAATGTGTTTAGTTGCACCAAGATCTTTCATTTCAAATTTAGCTGCAAGTTGAGACTTCAATTTTGAAATCATACCTTTCCCATTACCAATAAATAATATATTATCACATATAATGCAATAAATGTGAAACAATCACCATTATATTTATAATAAACAAAGTGATTTGATTTAGAATGCTCAAATCCCAATCTCAACACAAACGTGTAAAAAAATTGGTGTCACATCCTAGGACTTTGTTTGAGGCCATACAAATATTTCTTTAATCTATAGACCAAATTACTTTTACCTTTGACCACGTAGTGCTCTACATGTGTCATATAAATATCCTCCTCCAAATCTTGATGAAGGGAAGCCATTTTTACATCCATTTTTTCAACCTCTAGATCATAAGCTACAACAATAGAAAACAAAAATCTAATGGATGTCCTTTTTGTAAAAGGAGAAAATATCTCACCGTAATCAACAACCTTGAAACCTAAGAGTAACCTTTCACAACCAACTATGATTTGTACTTCTTAATACCTCCATTTGAACCCATATTTTTCTTAAACATCCATTTGCAACAACCATGTTTTCTTCCTTCAGGAAAAGGTACAAGATCCCATATATCATTCTTTTTTAAAGTTGCCATTTCTTCATCCATAGCAATCTTCCATGATTTTGCATCATCGGACCTAATGCCTCTTCTATAATTTGGGTTCATCAATATTAGTATTCAAAGTAAAAATAAATATCCAATCATCAGGTGAATACCATTTAGGTGGTTGTCTATGCCTTGTAGACCTTTAAACAAGTTGAGTTGGAGGTTCTTCCTCCTCTTTTGAAGATTCATTTCTAGATGAGATCTCCTCAACTTCTTGTCTATCCAAGGGCCTCGATTCATTTTTTTGAGGTGTAGAAGGAAGTTAAATCATACCTTTCTATTAACTTTGTTCTGGATGTAATGTAATAGAAGAAGGCTTAGTTAGTCTAAAAGTAAATTTTTTACTATATATTACCTTATGTTTTGCAATATCTGAAAGCTTGTATCCTTTCACGTCATAGCTATATCCAATGAAGATACATTTCACAATCTTGTTCTCTAACTTTGTTTGATTCTCCTTTGGCACATGCACATAAGATGTCTTAGTGAAGGCTTGTGACCCGACCATGCATCTATAGATGTCTTATCAACAAAAGATGATGTAGGAGACTTGTTAATCAAGTAATAAGGAATGAAAACCATAGCCCAAAACCTTTATTCTAAACTAACACCACTCAACATAATCCTAGCCTTCTCCATCAATTTCATGTTCATTATTTTTGCAATTGCATTTTTTTTGGAGAATACAAAGTTTCTTTTTATCTTAGAATGCCACAATATTTACAAAATCTATCATAAACATTAGAGAAAAATTCACTGCCATTATCAGTCCTCAAACATTTTATTTTCTTTCTAGTCTACAACTCAACCATTACTTTAAATTCTATAAATTGACTGAAAACTTCATATTTACTCTTTATAGAATATACCCATGTCTGTCTACTATAACCATTAATAAATAAAACATAATATGTGAAATTTCCAACCAAAATAACATCTACATGACCAAACACATCAAAATTAATAAGATCTAACACACCGGAATATTTATGAGAACTTGAGTAAAACTGAACATGGTTTTGTTTTTCATAAATGCAATGCTCACAAAAACCAAAATCAATATTACAATCAAACAACCCTTCAACAAGGTTTTTATTTTTCAAGGTCCTTAGAGCCTTTTCTCCAATGTGGCCAAGTATTTGATGACATAACTTAGTATTCTTTGCAAGTAATTTTTATTCAAATTAAAGGGGACCCTTAGGTACCCAAAAGCCATGATCATCCTCTAAAGATGAAACCCTCACCTCTTCCAATGAAGTAACTAGACTTTATTTTCACATAAGTACTATTGCACTAAATAGTGCATGAATAAATATTATACAATGCATCAAATCTGACACCTATAAAAATTTCCATAGCACCTCTAACCTTCTTGCATCCTACATTAGAAAATACTACCTACACACCCACATCTATTAGTTTTCTCACAAATAAAAAAATTGTATTAATTCAAGGATATACAACACACCATTAATTTTTTTATTTTACCATCAAGAAACCTAATTCTAACTTTACCACTACCAACAATATTTAAACAAGAATCACCATCCAAGTATACCTTATCTCCATTAAATTATCCATATCAAAAAGACCAATCTCTATTAGAGGTTGTATGAAAAGATGCACTTGATTCAATTAACCATGAATAATTACTTGCATGAGTGGCCAAAGTTGAAATGAATGCTTCACCATCTTCCTTCTTGGATTTATAATCAGAATCAAATCTCTTCTTCTTCTTCTTTTCTTCTTTGCACTCCTTATGGAAGTGTCTAGGCTTACCGTAGTTCTAACAAATAGCTTTGGACTTTCTAGGAGATTTCAATCTCCCCTTGGATTTGGATTTATCATGCTTCTCATTCTTCTTTCCTTTTTCCTTAGGTCTCCCATGAACATTTAGGGCCTCCTTGACACTGATGGATACCTTCCTCCTCGTCTCTTTAGAGGAAAAAAACAAATCAAGATCTGAAATTTCTCCTCCTCATCCATTTGACACCAAATGATGCCAATTGAGCTAGAAAAATATTGAATGCTTTGAGGTGGTTTGTAATTCATTCACCCACTTCCATCCTAAATGAGTATAATTTCTTCCTCAAGAAAATCATATTCACTAAAGATTTGGATTTATACATCTCACCAAGTTTCTTCCATAGTTTCTATTCAGAGGTTTCTTCATGTACATTTATTAGAACAAAGTTTTCTAGGAATAATCTAATTAGACCCTTGGCTTTGCAGTCCATAACATCATATTGAGTAGCCAAAGTAGGATCTGGAGGCCTTAAAATATTATCATCAACAACATCTCATATATCTCAATCTATTAATAGATCCTCTATATTCAACTTCCACATCTCAGTTGCCATAATTTTTTTTCACCTCTATTCTCTTTGATGTGCTTTCCATATGAAAATTCCTACAAAAAGATCAAAAAGTGTCTTTTGCATAAGGTCCCTCTCAAGTCTAGATTAGTTTAGAAACCCAACAACCCACAACCGAAACTGAAGGTGATCAAGCTCCAATACCACTTGTAAGGAAGCTAAGGTAGCAAAAAAAATTCCTGCACTAATCTTGAGAGGAGGGTTATGCAAAAAGAAATTCAGATCTGAATAGTTATATAAACTTAAATGAAAATAAATATTAACAATCATACCACAACACAGTGATTTACATGGGGAAAACCCTTTCAAAAAGAAAACACCACACTTGAAAGCCCCCAATATATTATTATGAAATAAAAAAGATTAAAATATACTTGCAGAGAAAGATTTATCACAAGAGTATCACCAACCAGAGATTTGGATACAACTCAATAGCTATAAGACTCTTACACCTTGCCTCTATCTCATGCACCTAATGTATATTATATACAATACATGAAACCGTAAAATGGTATTACAAAACCATGAAATAAACCACCTAAAAAGTGGTGTCCATCCTTATCTCCAATATAAAATTCCTATGATGAGCCAAAACACATCACCATATGTAACTCCCCTTTTACAACTCATTTATGTGTCCATGTTTTTACATCTCCCATTTCAAGAGACCCAACTTCCAGAGGCCATACATTTTGATTCAACTATTTGATTGATGAATTGTTTGAACCACCAGAAAGATCGTGAAACACTCTATCAAGCTATACCCTAATTTTCTAGTTGTAACCACTTTCAAGTCTGAGAACGCCACTAAGGCCTTTAAAATAGACTTTGCAACTTTAAAAGATGGAAACTAATATCTTTAAATCCAAAAATGATCTTCTAATGAAACTTTATGAGCATGCTTATTTAGCCATTTTCAAACTTTGGGAAAAAAATTGCACCAATTCATTCTCAAATGTAAACTTACTATAAATAGTAACCTTGTGTAATTGCAAGGGTGAGATACCATTTTCTTAACATTTCCAAGGAAAATCAACACACCAAAGTGTTAGGTGGAGAATTATACAAGAATTTTTAGCACAAATTAAAAATAGGGGTTGCTAGAAAAGGATTAATAAACAATTTGAGTTTCAATAGGTAGAGTTGATAAAAATAAAATGGTATATCATATATTTATATTTTGGAATATCGAGGATTTGAATATGAAGAGATACATGTATATAGTGTTTAATCATTTGATTATTGAAATACCAAGGAATTGAAGATATGGAGATGCATGTATAGACTATGAAATTATATGATTAAAAAATCAATTATTTTGATAATGTGGAAAGAGGTATTGTTTATGATCACTTTGTAAGGGAGAGTTAAGAAGTGGTATTAGAAAATTGATATAAATTAGAGTTGTGATAACTATGAGTAGTTGAAGCAAGGTTTCTTTAATGAGATTCAACACCTTAAGAAGAAATTAAAAAATATTCTAGTAGTGAAGGATATTAAGAAAGTGCTAGGATAAAGTATTAAGGGGTGGATAATCAAACTCATAGAGATTAATGGAATTTTTTCCCATTAGTAAAGATTAATACCAAGAATGGTTTATTGATGGACTAGTTAAGTTTGTAAGTTGAAGAAGTAAACAATATGACATAGAGATCAATTTTAGAACTAGCATTCAGAGAAGTGTTATATTTTATTTTAGAAGATAGTAGTTTGAGTTTAAATGTTAAGGAGCATATCAATGACATGAAAATGTAGATAAAGCATTGCCACATAAGAGCTAGTCACGTAAAGGTGATGAGAAATATGTTTATGATTCAATGGATTGTTAGTGAAAGGAAGTTGATTGCTGTTCATTTCTAAGATGAATCACATTAGGAGGCAATTTTCCAATTATTAAATAAGATCAAAAGAGTAATAGTAAGAAAAATAAACTTGTATCATAAAAATCATAAGATTCTCAAGGAACATAGGGCAAGGATGGAGGATGGAAGTTAGGAGAGTACAATTAGGCTAGGAATTGGCACAATGTTAAGAATTCAAATAGAATGGACTTAGTAAAGGAAAACAAAGATAGAAGGAGGATGAAATGCTACACTTTACAAGTGAGGAACATAGATGGTGAAAATGTGATATCATCCACCATTATAAGAAGTAACATTCAATAAATATACAATCAAACATTATTAAAATAAGTAGAGTGATATATGCTAGAGGTAAGCATATGCCAAGAAAAAAAGGGTATGGAAATGACTCCATATATTTAATTGATGATGAGTCAGGAAGGGTATGAAATGCCAATTATTGATGGGATATTGACATAGTAGTGATGGAGCAGTGAGAGAAATCATTAAGCTAATGAGTGAGCTATTTGGGAAAAAAAAGTGAAGAAACACAAAATTCATGTGGAAGGAAGCAAATATAGAAGGAATTTATGATGCTTAAATAAATATTGGAGCTAATATAAAAGTTTGTAATATTACCTAATCTACATAATTATTTATGAGGAAAGGTTGGTGGCATCTTGTATAAGAACAATGATTAGGAGTTCAAGAAAGTGCATATCACCAAAAATGTAGACAAGGAGTTAATGTTGGGAATAGGATGTCATTTAATTGCAATACTAAACATATTTCATGCAACACTAGGATTAGAAAGAGATTAAATTAAAATGAAATTAACATGTAAATTGACATTTGTAATTATTCCTAAATGATAGGAACATGTGGGGACACCCAAGAAGATCTCCTACAAAATAGGAGCACATGGGGTGCCCACATGGAAGGTGGAACCCACCTTGCTTAAGTTAACTGTTTGGAAGATTGATAACACTTCAGTAATGCATGTTTAGATCCTACAAGTTAGGGATTGATATTTACATGAGTGGAGTTCAGTTCAATTTAGTATCAATTTAGTATCAGTTCAGTTTAGTTCAATTATGGTTCAGTTATCTTTACTTGCATGTAGTTAGTTTCAGTTGAATGCTAGTTGACTTGAGTTGACTTGAGTTGCATGAATAATGTATTCAGTTTCATGACAGATAATAGGTGGATAAATTCAGTTACATGGGGATGATTAATCATGCATAATGTTTGCATGAATTGGTGAAGAGATATGTTTCAGTTAACTAAGATTGACTTGGACCCACCTTGGGCACCCAAGTTGGCATCTTTGAGTTAACACCTTTTGCATGAGAAGATATTTACAAGGCTTAGTTAAGTGGGCCCATTCTTGGGCACCAACTTTGAGGTGATGCTTACAAGATATTTTCTTGACCAACGATCAGTTAAGTGTTCAGTTTGGGGTGCCTAAATTGAGGAGACTTTGGTTTTGACTTCATGTTACAGTGTGGAACTCTACTTGCACAATCTAGGAATAGATTTTTGAGAGGAGATTTATGCTCTTGTTTTTTATAACTCTTAGGAATTTACATGCTCATTAATTGTCTATTTGTTGCAGCAATTGCATCAGAGTTTATTGCAGGTTAGCAGGTTGAGCTTGTGCATGTGTGAGGATTTGAAGCATGGCATGGGATGTGTGGATTCATGCTTGGTCATATGGAATGCATGGATAGCTTGTGCTACAGAAAGTGTATGATATTTTTGTGTAGGTTGTGAAGAAGGATTGTTGAAGGCAAGGAAGCATATCAATCAAGGATTGATACAATATTATTGTAATCTTGTTCTAAGGTTAAATAATACAAGCACTATTGATTCTGGTGGATTTTTTTTCTGAAAGGGTTTCTCCATGTATATGTTGTGTCACTTATATCTTCTTGTCTCATTCTTCTACAATCTTCTATCTCTTTATACAATTGGTAAAATTGATCTAAACAGGTAATCATACACAAAGAATTGTGACAAAGAACACTTAATTAAATCTATAGTCACATAGGTTTACAAGTTTTAAGCTACAATTTCACCTTCATTCTCAACAGTTAAATGCTGAAGTATTGATTAAAGATAGTATCTTGCTTTATGATATATTGATCTAGATACCAACATAGAGTTGAATGTGTTAAAGAGGCATGCATGAGAGGTGATGGGAAGTTCACCTCTTTATCCCATTCCACCTTTGTTGTTTATGTCTATAGACACCTAATTCTGACTAAATAATTAAATTAATGATCATTTTCACTTCATCCTAATAATTAAACATTTTCATATTATTTAATTAAATTAATTTATCCATTCCTCTATTAATTAGATAATTAATGTTATTTAATTAATTTGCTAACAATTCCTCTATTCTAAAGTTTAATTAAATAGTTTATTATTATTTAATTAATTATTCATTCTCCACTTCCTAAATTAAATAATTATTTTAATTATTTAATTAATCCATTTATCTCTCAACATTATCTTCTTTCAAAAATAAATAAAATCATCTATTTTATTTATTGAAACCAATCTTGTATGTTTAATAATAATTAAATTTGTTTAATTATTAAATACTCATGCAAATTCCACCTGACTTGTTGATGGAGACTTGCTTTCAGTCCACTAATCAATCTAATTAGTCCATTCATCAATCAAATCCACTTCACTCCCACTCACTTCAAGTCCTCTAAGCAATCAATTTATTCAACTAACTGTTAGTTTGAGTTAACACTCCAATCAATCTTCTTAACTAAATCATGCAATTAGTTATCTAAAATCATGCAACCAGTTAACTAAAAATCAATTCCTCTCATCAATTCTCAACCATTGATCTTTTTAACCTCTCATATGATCTCAACCATTGATCAATGCCATTGAATATCTATAAATGCAACCATCCTCTCTTTCATTCATCATCTCAGATCATGTAGGAAAACTATACTCATATTTTGTAGGTGTTTGATGCTATTGTGCTTAAATACAAATCTGAGAGCAAAGGTTTTACACCATTTCTCCCAAGGTGAAATTGAGGAGAGCAATGGAGTTGTGCTAAGGTGAATTATATGTGTGCTTGCAAAGTTTGCATCATTTTTAATTCAATTTATCTTATTTACTCGATTGTTGAGATCATTTGATTGTGTTATCCTTTTGATTATTGATTACTTCTTTCGGTATTTCATAGTTAATTTTATTATGGTCAGACAATGTCCAACATGAACAAGGAGTTTTCAATGGAATTTCTAAGGTATTCTAAAGTGAAATATATGGAAATTAATTTATTGTATATGATAAATTAATTGAGCTCCTAGGGATTCATAATGAGAAGATGAAAGTGAGCATTTCATTTAAACATAGGATGGGAATTATATATGGTGTGAACCATACTAAATTCTGATGAACATCACCAAACATGAGATATACATATAATATAACAAGCCTTGAGTTAATGATAAAAATATGGATAACCTATGGGGTAAAAAAGAACATGTAATTTAAATTTGAGAAAAACAAGCCTAAAATGATTGATCCAAGATAATCAAAGTAAAATGGTATGGATTGATAACAATACTATAGTCTAAAAGTATTTTGAGAATTAGTAAGGATGACTAATAAAATTGGCAAGGTTTCATGGTATCAAAAATGATGAAAAGTTTAAAGAGTTGATACCAAAGGAGAAAAAATGAGTAAGGTGATGGTTCGTGTATTCAAGACAATGCCAAATATGATGGTTCATGTATTCAAGGAATTGTCAAATATTAAAGAAGATTTGTATCAAACATTCAACTTTGAATAGTAGTGAAAGGATAAATTGCAAACTTTACTCAATAATTGGAGAAATCTTTAAGGGTGTTTTCACTATAGAGAGAAAATGAAAAATGTGTCAAAAGAAGATGAAAAATATGATCTAAAACTTGAATAAAAGAAAGTCAATAAGCATCATGAAATGACAATTAAAGAAATGGTTACAAAAGAAGATTGACATATATCTCAATGAAAAGATAAAATAGAAAGAAGATTTATAAAAAAAGATAGCAATAATTTCAAATATATAAATAAAATTAACAAACTTAAGACAAATCGGCCCATTAAGGGGTTTGGTTGGGATAAACCAATGGAAAAAAGGACAAGGTGGTTGCTTGGGAGAAGCCGAGGGAAGGGGTGGTGGAAAGTGAATTTTGATGGTGCCTCGAAGGGTAACCTTGGATCGTCAGGAGCTGGTTTTTTAATAAGAGATTGGTTAGGCAATGTGATTGCCCTAGGTGCAAAAAAGTTAAGGGAAGGAACTAATAATTTAGCAGAGGCTACAACTGCTTTGCTGGTGGTGAAATTGAGTAAGAAATTAGGTGCCCGGAAACTACATATAGAAGGCGAATCCTTGATCATAGTACAAGTGGTAATGAATGGAGGTGTGGGAGCATGGCACCTCCAAAATACCATTGAAAGAATTAGAGAGGAGCTGACTTCGTTTGAAGAGTATGAGATAAGCCACATAAGGCGAAATGGAATTGTAGAAGCGGGTGTTCTTTCAAAGTGGGCAATAAAATTTAGTATGGTTGGGGAGTTAAAAGTGGAAGACTTGACAAACTTAAATATGTTTGATTAATTTTAGAATGTAATTAAAAGGTAGTAGGGTGTCGAGGGAGGGTTATCATTGATGTGTGTGAGACTGTTCTATTTTTGAGGGCAATGACGATTGTATTGAAGTTGGGGGAGGTGGAGTAAATGAGAGTACAAGCTTAATTGGAATGGCGATGGGTGGAGGCTGGAAGATCTTAAATGTGTTATCGCTCATTATTATTTGCTTGTGTGAAGAGAAAGCAATCAGTAAGAAAAGCTTTTGGTAGTGGAGTTATTGTGCAGAGGTTGGTAGTTTTAGTGCTTTCCTAGAATTGAAGATGGAGGCCAGATTCACCCTTCATTCAAAGAGGCAGCTGAATCCTTTTTTTGGGGAAGCCACAGACCAACGGTTGGAAAGTATGTTTCTGTTAGCAGACAAATGAATTTTCCAGAGTGTTAGGCTGATAATAGGTGAAACCTTTGGTAGTTTGATTCATAGATACAACACAAACATGGATATATATTCTTTAATTGTGGTGTGGGGTCTTGACCCAGGTGAGCAAGTTGAAACTATCAGGGAGGTGATGGGGTTGATTGTACATGAGGATTTTTTAGATGGGTTGGACTCGTTCTTGGAGCGAGTAGTGCCAGATGTGGGTGTTGATTTTAGGGAAGGAATTGCAGAGGAGGAAAGGGTTGGAGATGAGGTTTTGGAGCCATTTATCCGTGGTCCTAAAAATGCACACAAGAATCAATGCAGGGAGGAGGCGCGTCGTGGATGGCAAGCTCTTAAAGTTTTTATAGGCACTTTGAAAGTGGACAAATGTATTGCACAGGCCAAGGGCGATGAACAAAAGCTGAAAGTGGAGGCGCAGGAGGATGGGCGTTGAAAGGAAAACGCAAGAAACGCGGAACGAGGAACAACAGAAGGGTTAGGAGGGCCTAATGCAGGTGTTTGTTTTTTGTTTCGTAAATGTTCTCAGTCAGTCCAGGGTTAGACATTGTTATGGTTTGTTTTGTTTTTTGATTGTTGGTGTGAAATGGAGAGAATGTGTAAGGATGATCACCAGATCAGTTGTAGTTATCAGGAACTGAAATTCTTTTAGCATGTTTAGATGCTTTGTGGTAGGGTGCAATAACTTTTTGGTGGGTGATAACAAAACTTTTGAATTGTAATATTTTTATTTAAGTAATATAATATAAATCCTATTACCGACCAAAAAAAACCAAACTTAAGACAAATATTAATAACCTACCGATAACCATTTAAAAATTGTGACTTTTATAAGAATGAAAAATTGAAATAAAAGAAAAATAGACCCTAAACACTAATAAGGAAATATTAGTAATAAAGATAAGTGAAGGTTGCCACACTTGAAAAGACTATAAAAAAGGGATAAGGCCTCAAGTTATGAATCAACTCTATTTCCTTTGTGTTTATTTAATAAATATTTCAAATAGAAAGTTTCGAAAAAGCTTAGTTGACTATTGCAGCTGAAATAAGCCCAGTAAAATACAAATTATTAACAAAACTGACTACAAGTGAGTGAACAGTTCGAGGCCGCATAGCGCAGTGGATTAGCGCGTTTGACTTCGGATCAAAAGGTCGTGGGTTCGACTCCCACTGTGGTCGATTGTCATCTGCTTCTTGTCTGAAGTCACTCAGACGGTATTTTACATTGTCATCTTTTAACTTACGCCCAGCAAATAATCTCAATTTATTACGCCGAAGGCGTGTCCTATTTGAGAATGGCAAGCTAATTAGTGAAATCGACGGTGAAAAGACCACTTAAACCAATGCATTACGGTCAGTTAAATCTCCACCGTTGAATTTTTTTTAAAAATTAGTATAAAGAAAAAAAAAACAAACAAACAAACATCGTGGGTTCCCTTCTTAACTAGCACGTTTTCTCCAGCATAACAGTCGGGGAGCTTTCTACAGAAGAATGCGGCCGCCCAGGGATTGGAGATAACAAAAATTCCGATTATAGCGGTCACTGGAGTTCCGTTATTTGTTATTTGCATATTTAAGCCCAAAAGAGATGGAGGACAATTAAATTAATAATAGTCGTTCATTTTTACCGTTCGTTTTCGACACTTTTCTGTCTGCGCTTATGACATGTTGCCCCGGCGAGAAGAGAGGGAGGTTTCATTCCGCGGGATGTTTCTTTCACATTTCACGTGTTATTTTTCACCGGCCTCTTCGCTTCCCAAACATCAAAAATTTACTGGGATCTCGCCGTTTTCTTTTTCGTAGGAAGTGTTTAGATAAATGAAAGGTTGTTTTCTTGATGGCAGGTGAAATGGTAAGAATAAATTATTTTAATTTAATTTTATGAAAGTGTCAAATTATACAGATGCAATGCACTCCTATAGGCATGTGGAAAATAAATGAAAATGTACTCTGACATGATCTCTACATGTATTTTTCTAAAAATTAGTCTTGATAAGAGAATCACAATTAATTTTACTGTTTTGATTTAAGTGTATAGTTATGTTTAGTATTAAATAATTAAGTAGTTAAATTTAATAATAATATGTATAAAATTAAAATTATTTCAAGCTATTTTAAAATCATTATAATAAATAAAATAAAATATTTGATAGTATTTATTTTTATAAATATATTATTATAATTAGTTTTGTTTAATTCATTATTGTAAATAGAATTTTAAATAAATAAAAATGGTTCTCTGAGAAATAAAATAAATATATTTATATAAAAAAATTAATGATTTTATTTTTTAAAGACTATTAAAATATTATTTAATATTTTTTACTTTATTTTTAACTAAAGAGTTATTTTTAATTACTTAGATTTACTAAAAATATATTGCCTTACTTATATCATTTATTTATTGAAAATTATTTTACATATTTTTTACTTGCTATTTATTATTGTTATTGGATTATTAAATAAAAAATCTAAATTAAAAAAAAATTGAATAGGTGTAGAAGAAATCAAAATAACTTTTAGATAAATAAAAAAATAACTCTTAAATACATTTACATTATAATAAAATAACTTTTAAGTAGATTTTACTTCTTTAATTTACATGTTAATTGATATAATACTTGAGTATGTAATAGTAGAAAGTTGAAATTATTAAAACATTGCAGGGATAAAATAAATTCTTCTACAAAACATATTTTTATTGATATTTGTTTGTACATAATATGAGTATCTCGTTTGCAATGATATTTTGTATGCTCTTATTTCTAATTAATCATTTTAAATCTTCTCAACCTTCATGACTATTTTTTTAACTTTAACTCAACATTAATTAATACAATAACAATATATTTACACTTATTATCATACTATTTTTGCCCATGGTGGGGGAATTTGTGTCTTCCCTAAAGAAAATAGTTGTTTGTGATTGGGTGGAAAAACATCAAGTGGATGCCAAGACAATTTGATTGGCAATAATTTTGTACACTATTATGGAGGGGGACTTTAATAGGTAAAGGGCTTATGATTCTAACTTCAATTTTTTTTTTTTTTTTTAATAAATTATATATTTAATAATATATATTATATAGAATATAATATACAATAATAAGTAAAAATATAATTTAAATTTGATATATAATTAAACAATAAATATGTGCTAGATAATTAACATATTTGATACAAATATATACTTCTAAAATAGAATAATATTTGTAAAGTATATATAATAATTTAAATTATAGAACAATTAAAATATAATATAAATAATAAATAAATATATTTAATTCAAATATACATTATAATATAATATTATACTTAAAATATATACATATAATTCTAATTTTAGTTTAATTTTCTCTCCCTTCCCCTTCAACTAATTATAATAATCACCACTTAGAAAAGAAAATAAAATAGTTATTAATAATGTATTATACTTATTTCTAATATATAATTATATAATATAATATATTTATTATATTATTTAATTTATACTTATTAATATATATTATTAATATATTATAGATATTAATAACTATAATATTAATATTATATATTATAAAATAACTTATATAATAAATATACTTATTTTATGGGTTTCACCCCACATTGCAACAATAGTTGCAACACTGTGTTGATATGGTGGTCAAGTGTTCGAGTCTCACCAGAACTGTTGCAACACTGTGTTGATACGGTGGTCAGGTGTTTGAGTCTCACCAGAACTAGAAGAAGGCATACGACGATAAGGAAGGTTGCGAGTGGAAAAGCAAGCCAAGGATATGAGGTGGGACCGATGGCAGTGGAATGGATCGCCTGGTAGTAGAAGTGGAATGAAGGTGTACGTGTTGAAGGGAGGACATGGCGGAGCCAACAGACGGTGGCAACAACTGTGTGGAGGGATAAGGGATAAGGAAGGTACTGCAGGTGGTGAGATACATAAAGAAGGGAGAACAGAGGAAACAGAGTATGGGGCAGAGGAGATGGGATGTGTGGTGGTGCAAGGAGGTGGAAGAGAGGAGTTGAAGAAGGGAAGGAGAGTTGACGAAGGGAGTAGGAGGAGATGAAGGGAGGAAGGAAGGAAGGAAGGAAGGAAGGAAGGAAGATTGATGGAGGAAGGAGGGATGACGAGAAGCAGACAAAGGACGGGGGACGGGGTGAAATAAGGAAGGCACCGAGGTGGAGATATAAGGAGTGAAGGAAGAAAAGAAAAGGAGCAAACATAGTATAGGATGGAGGATATGGGGTAGGCTCAAGGAGGAAGTGGAGGACAAAAGGAAGGATGAGCTCGAGGAGGGAGTGGTGAAACGGGAGGAAGAAGTGGAGGAAAAAGAAGGAATGACGGAGGAAGGAGGACCAAGAAGGAAGTGGAGAGATGGGAAAGGAGGAGGATGAAGGAGGGATGACAGAGAAAGGAAGTGGTAGAGGAGAATGGACTGGCGTTAATACTAGACAAACATGGGGATGAGGTCCCTCATAAATTGTGGCCTCACTGGTTCAAAGCTCCAGTCAAAAGCGATTACCAATAAAAAAAAAAACTTATTTTATTTTTATTAAATAAAGTAATTTAAATATAACACAGTTTATTATCATATATGTTTATTCTTTATTTATGTTATTTAATTATATAATATATATCTTATCTTTATTATTGAATATATTTATTTATTATTATATATAATTTCTAAATTTAACATGATATACATTATTAAATATCTCTCTATCACTCTATCTCACCATCTATATCGTTATTCTTCCTCTTCCTTTATATCTCTTTATATCTTCCTCTCTATCTTTCCCTCTTTATCTCCATATATGTTTATCATTATCTCTCCCTCTACCTCCCTTTGTCTCTCTATTATTCTATTAGTCTCTCTTCCTATCTCACTCTATTTTTATCTCTACCTTTATCATACTCACTCCCCCTTTATCTCTAGACATGTCTTCATCTCTCTATGCATCCATCTTTCTCCCTCCCCCTCTTAATAGTCCTCTATATCTATATCTATTTGCCTCTCGATCTCTATCTTGTTATCTCTCCATTTCTCTCTACCCCTAGATCTCACCTTCTCTCTACCTCTTTCTTTATATAACTTTCTATCTCTATATTTATAATTTTATCTCTCCCATATATATATTTATCTCTTCCATCTCTATCTATCCTTCTCTCCTCTATCTCTTTATCCTACTCTCTCCTCTCCATCTTAAATGAATAACTTCTCAAATGCATAGTTGATTTGAAGTTATAACTTCTCAAATGCATAGTTGAAATGAAGTTATAACCTCTCCTTTGAAACCTATGTTACACATCATTTGCACAAATTTCTAAAAAAAATACACAAATTTACCATCCAAACCTCTTCGGCGGACCCATTGCACACCAAGGTGCGATTGCTAGTTACTTTTTAATTTACGAAAGCTCAGAATCTCCTCCTATGATATTATGCTAACAACAGTCAATTCCCCTTTGCAGATCTGCACAACTCACCAAACGCCCTGTTAATAAGTTACAGCAATGAAAGTGATCAAAACAAATGTATATTTAAGGAAATGTTCAAATAGTTAGTAGAATAAAATTTAATGTTTAATCTCACTTCTAGTGTATATTAAGTTATTAACATGAATCTTTATTGGCCTTTTTAAATTTTCGTCATGAACAATTGAGATTGACTTAAAGAAAAAATTGGAGGTTTGTGTCTAAAGTATACACTGAGGTATGATATTGAGATCCTTGCTGATGTTTGGTTAGTTGGAAATTTTGTAGACTCTATACCAATGGTATAAGAATTTTAGTGTAATTGTTCGTTATGTTGATTGCATTTCTTTAGAACCTTGGATCGAGCATTTATGGGAGCCCCATAGCATCAAGTTGTCAGAGATTCATAATCATACTAAAAGTTTTTCTTGTTTTCTTTCAATGACTCCTAACAAGTTAACATTCTTTTGAATCAATTTAGTTGTTGGTTCATGTGAAACACCATCTTGGTGTTGTCTTGTTGTGTTGGTGATTACAAGGTCTCTAAACAAGCCTCACTCGAGGTCAGCATTTGGTTTGAGCTTCTTAGCCTACTCATCCACTTTCGGGATTTCTAAGGAAAAATTATTTAGCATCCAAGGTATTTTTATGTCATGAGATGGATAAGTTTATTCCATTCGTCCCCACTAAAGGGTTTGTATAGAGGTAGACCTTACCACTAACCTTAAAGAATGTGGAAATTTAAGTTGTGCCGCTTTACTTTTCATAGAAGGTGAGTTGCATCAACTTGGCTAATAATTATTTTAGGTGCTAATCTTAATAATAAGATTAGAGACTATCCCATTATGCCATGACTTATTGGGCTAAGCTTGGTGTTAAGACCTCAATGTTGTCTACTAAGAACAAGCTTTGAAATACTATGGAAAGGAAGAAACTCCCAACTTCAAAATTTATCAAATCTAGTGACTTGGTTCCTTATAGGCAAGACCTAGCAATATGTGTGTAATCTTAACTCTATTATCCACTCTATTGGGTTTGTTCCTAGCCAAACCACTTAAGATTTGTTCGCCCTAGGTAACTAGTCTATCACTGAGAGTTTTTTTTAGTGCACTCAATCCTCAAGGTGGTCTTGAAGCTCATCACTTGAGACAATAACTTGATGATGAGTAATTCATGAGGTGGGCATCACTTGTCCCACTTGGTGAATTCCTTTTGCCAAGTTTACATATAAATGGATGATGATGACCAACTAGATCTCTTCATGGACGATTATCCACATGAGAGTTTTTTCATAGAATATATATTTCCATATAGACACTTATAACAAGTTTCTTGTTTAGTATATGTATTAGAATATTGATCCTTTTAATATTGTTTGTCTTTAATAGGTAAGGTCTCTAGGTTTTTGTTACATATAGCCTTATTAAGGACAATTTGGCTTCATGCTTCACAATTCACAAAAACATATGAAGATATGATGTGAAAGTGTGCACGTTTTTCTTTCCCCATTAAAAATATAAATGATCATGGCATGTGGTTTAAGCTTGACATAGATTTCCACTCTATTGACATTACCAACGTTTGTTGCCTAATGATGACCTAGTATGGAGATGGTTGCTTGATAGCTTATCTCTTACTAAATTGACAAATGATTTTTTGGTTTTCCTAGTCTTATTTCCATGTGGATCTAGATAGCGTCCTTAAATAGTGGTGTCATGTCATGATATATGAACAAATTATATGCAATAGCATTTTTCTTCTTGTAAGACCAACTAACTAGACAAAGCCAAGGGGAAAAATAAACCCAAAGTGGACTTCTATGAGTCAACATCACTTGCCCAATCTAAGTTAGTGAAGCCTATTATTTGTGAAGCTACTAGTGTATACTAAATATTGAAATGTGTGCTACCCCAAATATTATATTATACCTTCTAATGAATCTCATGAGGACCATGAGAAATGTGGGAGAAAATCCCAAGAGTGAAGGTGATATCAAGATGAGTGCATGTAAAATGTAAAACACCACCAACTAATTATATGTACAAAGTAGCATCAACACTAGGTGTGATGCAAGTGGAAGTCAAAGTGACGCTAGAATAAAATGACACACTTCTACTATTAAATGAATATCCCCTCAATAGGCTATAGGAGCTAAAGACAATTAAATTAATGTAAAATCCCAAGATTGTTCATGTTAAAATGCTCCATCATTGTGCGTTTAATATCCTAAAGAATGGATGAGGATATACTAGTGAGAGTCAAGTCATCTACATATAATACTATGATCAAAATCTCAACTCCATGCCTCTAAATTTACACTTTGTGATTTGAGTGAAAATGAATGAAACTAGATGCAAGAAATAAACCATCAATCTTCTCATACCAAGCCCAAGGGGCTTGTTTGAAACCATATCATGAATGTAAAATATTGCAAACAAGTAAAGAGTCTTACACAAATTTGGGATTCTAATCCATGTAGATATCCTCATTAAAATTGCCATACAAGAAAGAATTCTTCACATCCTTCTAGAAAATTATCTATCTCTAAGATACAAAATTGAACATACAGGGAAAACAAAATCCATCTTGGCTATAGGGGAAATTTTTTTGGAGTAGTACCATTAACTTGTGAAAAATAGTTAGTTTCAAGATGTGCCTTATGCCTTTCAATAAACCATCAACTACATACTTGGTGTGGTAAACCCACTTGCACAACACCATTTTTCTTCCCTTAGGAAGAGAAACCAAATTCCACATATTATTCTTATAAAGGAAGAATACTTCTCCACCAAAGTAAAAAGATCTCTAGAATATTAGAAGCCTCTAAAAAAATAACAAATCTATAAATATAGCATGAGTCAAAATACTAGTGTTAGAAGTCTATGAGTGGGTGTGAGGACTCATAGGATGACCAACTAAGGATCCAGCCAATGCGGCCCATTTAAACAAAATATAAGTAGTAGGAGGTGGAGGTGGTGGTGCAGGTGGTAAAGATGGTGGTGGAATAGGACCATCATTTGAATAATCATCAAGTAAAAAGGTATTCTCATAAGATGAAGAAGGTGAAATAGGTAGTGAGGAAAAAGAAGTAGATGGAGGATCCATATGTGTGAAACTCATCAAGAAAAGCATCTCTATAAAATTAGACATTCATAGCAGCTGGATCAAATAACCTATAGGCCTTCACATCCTCACAATAGCCAATAATAATGAATGGTTCAATCTTCTTATCAATTTCCTTACACTGAAAATCTAGTATGAATTCTTGATACTCACTACTAAATATCTTGAAGAAGGAGACATTAGGCTTGATATTGGACCAAAGCTCCTCTAGAGTGATATTTTTAATTTCCTTATGGGGAGTGTATTTTTTAACATAGTTGGCATAATTTATTGCTTTAGCCCAAAAACATGGGCCATAGATTATGAAAAACATAAAATTTTCCATCTCCTTTAGTGATATGTTCTTTCTTTTAATGAAATCATTCTATTAAGGAGTTTAGGGAACTAAATACAAAATACCGGTGATGAATATCATGATTAGTGCAATAATCTTGAAAGGCTTGGTTCACATATTCGACCCCCCTAGAATATCATGTATTCCCCCATTAGATATGTGTATCTATCGAATATGAGAACCTCATTGATTTTCCACAAACACCCTAAATGCCTTGAAAGTGGTGAAGACATCACTCTTGTACTCAATAAAATACACCCATGTGCAAGGAGAGTAATCATCAATGAAGGTGAGCACACACCTGGATCCTTAAAATAGATTTGGAAATGACATGAGGTCACTTGATAAAATCAAGTAAGGTAGTAGCATGATGATCCTTACCCGTAGGAAAGGGTTCCTAAAGATGTTTTCCAAGAACATATACTTGCAAACTCCCTCTATGCATGAAACCTTAGAAAGACTAAGTACCATATCATGTGTTCTTAAATGTTAAAGATACCTATAATTAAGGTGTCCAAACCTCTTGTGCTGAATTCTACTCAAATAACATACATAGGAAATGTGTGATGAACCACAAAATCAAAACCATGTGACATATACAATCTAGACCCATGATCAACTCTTCTTGAAGCAACATTTTTCTTAGATTGTTGTAGTTCTTAAATAACTACATTATGAGGTGAGAACTCAATTGTCTTCCCATCCCTAGCATAGAACAAAGGTATATAAAGAGAAGATTCAAAAAAAATATTAGGAACATAGATAACATCTTCAATGCAACCATCCATCAATTGTACATTATCTATCCACAAAACTAGATCTATGTAGAGTTACCCACTACAATATGAGAAGTAGTTTTGTCAAAAATAGTCTTGATAAGATCATTTGAATGAGTCATGAATGTGAGGCTCCTGAGTCAAATATCAAACTCTTAGTGGATGAATCCAAACCTTTAGCTATAAGTTTTTGACCCTTGATAGGTTTGGGAATATTAATATTTTTTTCTTCATGGCCTCTTCCAATGCTACAATCCTTTGATAAAAAATTTTATGTCAAGATTGTAATCCACAAAAAGTAAATTATCCTTTTCTTTTCTTTTTTGTTGTGGAAGAAATCTTACTTGACTTAGAAGATGATATGGCTTGTGTATCAAATTTATTCTTCTTAAATGTATTCTCATTTGTTGAAGCTAATTCTACCTTATTTTATTTTGAAGACTTTTTACCTTTTCCTTTAGATGTTTGGGACACTAATGCTTGATTTTTTGAAGAGGTGATTGAATCCATAAAGACTAACTTAGATTTGTATCCTATGAGTCTTTCACAAAAATATTAAAAAGTGATAATCTTAAATTATGTTCTTAGAGCATCTATGGTAGAGTAAAAGGTAGAAGAAAAAAACTGATATGCACCTTTTAACTTTGAGAGTATCAGGAAAAAATTCTTTATCTAATTTAGTTTTTCCACAATCTTGAAGATGAGAAAAAAGAGATTTAAATTCAACTAGAAAATCTTCAATTGAGGGAAAGGCATTAAAAGATAAAGTAGTTAATTCAACATCCAATTAAAAGATTTTAAATCAATCAACTATACCAAAAAAATCATTGAGCTTATCCCACATTTCTTAAGGATTTGTGTAATTTACAAATTGAAATTATGAATTATCGGATACATGGAGGGCAATAATGCCCATGACCTCATCTAACTTTCCTTCATAAACAAAAATATTCATACTCCCATGCAAATTGCATTGGTTGATCATTTAATATTTGTCATAGTTCCTTTAATTGAATAATTTGATTCATTTTTATCTTCAATGTGTGAAAGTTATATGTAGTTAACATATCAATTTTAGGAACCATACTTGTAACATAGAAAGAGGCAATTGAATTATTCCTTACAAACCCCCCAAATTGTATGAGTGCTATAAAATACTTGTCACCTATGAAATACGACAAGATGCAATTATAATTTGTGTAAGATGGAATCCAATATCATTTATTTATAGAACATGTATTTTTTGTAAAAAAAAAATTTAAATAGACTATCAAAATCTAAAAATTACATTTTTTATTGAAATCCTTACAATTTTCTAATAAGTTTCAATTTTTTGAACAAAATTTTGTTAAAAAAGTGAAATGTCCCATCAAAGTTTAATATAAAAGGTCAACTTTAGAGGCTAAAAATATAGTTTGAAACAACCTAATTTTAAGAAAATGAGTTTTCTATGTAGTAAAAGGAACTAAATTTTCATTTCCTATTAAAGCTCAAAAAAATACCTCTTGGTTTGAAAGTTATGCAATTTTTTTTTTTTAAATGCCCTTTTCAAGCAATTAGCAATACTTATAGGTTAGCAAAAATGCTAGCAATTGTAGTTACAAAGAATGTTAGCATAAAATATGATCATAACATGCTAATGTTTGATAGTAGAAAGGGGTGGAAAATTAGTGGGACAAGGATAAATGAGTCGATGGGCCATCGATGGAGCCTAGCCCATGGTGGCTTATGGTTGGGGGTGTTACTCAAAGTAGTTGGTGTTGTAGCAAAATTAACCCTTGCTACTAGTTGTGGAGGATTTTAAGGTGTTAGGGCTCAATTCTAGTATAGATGAGTCATTCCCTATACAAACAAAAAGTGGTAAAGGTGAGAGTGCAAGAGGAAGCTCGTGGCCAATGACATATCTTTAATGGATTTACAAGCCACTATGCAAAATCTTGAGACTAAAATAAAGATTGGTAGGGTCATTGTGAGGTTCATTAGGGAGAATAATTTTTTTCACCACTCTATGCATAGAGGATTATTCATGACTACTGGAATGAGATCACCTTCAAAATTATTTCATATCCTTACAAATGACTCCAATAGAAGCCCCCTTAAGTTGACGTTTTATGAGACTAGGCTGAGATGGCTTCTTAAGATGCATGCATAGAAGGGATGTAAAAAATGTGATCTTCCCATTCCTTTATAAAAAATTTACACCCAATGAAAAATAGAAGTGAAACTAGAATCAACCCCTAAAAAATGTAAAACCAAAAGAAAAAACATGTTTTCTAGGAAGAAATCACCATAGCAAAAAAAAATCCCTAAAAAATGACTTGTAAAAGTAATCAATAGTTATAAAATTTCAATTTTGCAAAAAAAATGGATTTATATATAGGTACATATTCCATATGATGGATTCATATAGTTATAGGTACAATCCCCACCCCCAAAAAAAAAAAACAAAAAAAAGTAGAATTTCCTTCTGCCAAAAGTTGACAATTTGACAAGCTTTCTTGGCTAATTTGGGCCTTCCAAACTCAATTACGATGTTCATTTAGTTCTAATACATACCTATATTCATGGCTCTAATACCATGTTGGAGTAGCAATGAAATGAAAGAAAAAATCAAAAAATCTTCCACAAGATAAACATGTGCAATGAAAAGTAAAACCATATCGTAAAATGAATGAATAATTTACAATAAACTCCTTGTATATGTTAGAAAAGGAAGAAGAAGGAAGGTGAGAGTGAACCATTGACTAACCCTCCAAAAAGTGTGACACATGTAGAACACTTGGGACAAGTGTGAGGACATGTGTTATGTGCCTATGATTTGAGATGAAAAAAATCTAAGTGAATTTAAGCCAATGTGAATAGGTCTACTAGGTACTAGACAAATATAAACTAGATAGGTAATGTCAATTTTCATTATCACACCTACTATGTTCTATTTCTTGATTATTTTTACAGAAATACATGGGTTTACTTTCTAAAACATAATTTTGTTGTATTTTCTACTTTTAAAGAGTTTAAAAAACTTGTTGAGAAATAAATAGATAGGATAGTAAGGGTTTTAAGAATGGATAATGGTGGTGACTTTTTATTTATGATTTTGATGATTATTATAGGTATGCAAGGATTGTTAGATATAAACTATGTCCATAGGACCTTGATGGATAAAGCTATAAGCATGTTAAAAATGCTAATCCTAGATAGTGTTTCTAGGTTGTAGTTATGCACATTTTTTTAGCTATTTAATAGGTCTCCCACTCCTATTGTAGTTAAAAAAATGCCTATGAGGTATGGGTATGTAAAAGACCATCAATCTATCATTTCAATTTTTTGGTAGTGAGGCATATGTTCATGTTTCTAAAGAAAAACATTTCGAGCTTGATTTTAGGGTTAATCAATGTATTTTTTTGGGTTGTGGCAAGAACATTAAGGTTTATAAGATTTGAGATCCTATATAAATTATTTTTTAATATTCTAAGGATGTTTTTAGGGAGCTTAAAGTAATTTAAGAATGGTAAAAAAAATCATGAGAATCATAATAAAATAATTTATTTTTATTTTAAGAATGATTACCAAGAAGAGGAAAATACATAACAATAATAGGATGGACAAAATAAGGAAAGATAATATTCATATTCAAGTTTTTATGACGAACAACATGAACCTTTTGTTACATTTATTAGAGAGTGTACACGATAATTTAATCCAATTGAAAAATATATCCCTTAGGATAATAGTTATTTATTTTATTTATTGTGTACTAATAATGAACCTAGATCTATGAAGGAAACTATGTTTTTATAAAATCGCGAGTCCTAGTTGGATGCCATGAAAGATGAAATAAAGGATTTGAAAAAATGTGACACATAGAATCTATTTGAGCCACCTATGAGGAGGAAGGCCATTGGATGTGTTGGTTAATGGATTTGTCTTTATGTATTTTATATTTTCAATTCTATATTTCCCTTTTGATAAAGAGAATCCAAACGAAAAGTTGGGTGATATTTCTTACTTTTTACTAAAATCACCCTCTAAATTTTAGAAGTACAACTCCCTCTTATGATATAATTTCTCATTTTAAGTAAAATCAATGGGGTGTGCTTTTTACCAAAAAGTGAGAAAGGCTTATAAAACTTTATTCAAATTAAAAAAGAAGAAATAATATGTGGAAGAAACTTTTATGCTTAAAATTATATGAATTCAACAAGGAAATATTTAGAGTACAGGCTAATTTAATACCTTAAGAAATAATTTATTTCCTTAATGAAATGTTTACTAATAAGAGAATACCAAATACTCAGAAATGATTATCACACTCACACAGAAGAGTAATAATGTAGAAACCAATTACAACACACATACAATAATAAATTTATGATTTTCTAAATATTTGAAATTGTATGCTCACAAACTTACAACCTTCTCAGAATTGATGACTTTTCCATCTCCCCTCTTTCTCTTACCAGAATATAAAACCCAAAAAAAATTCCATGTAAAATCTCTCATTTGCACATTTAAACTTCTAAATGTAACTGAATAACTAATTCTTGAAAAAGAGACTTTTAAAATATTTTTTAAAAATAAAATTTTACATGCCCGTAGCTTTTAAAGTTTAAACAATTTGAATGATGAAACAATTTATTGATGAGGTGGAACATTTTTTTAGTCAACATTGCCTCTAGCTTTTAGTGATGATGGGGTCACACAATAGGATTTTTAATCTCTCAAGGCTTTGGTAACCGATGGTATTACACCATGTTGTGGAATGATAATATTATTGGCTCTCAACTTTCACAGAGCCTTGTTACCTTTGATTTGATACAAATCAGCCACAAAAGTTGTTGGATGATCATCATAGTGTACCAAAGCAAAGTCAATCATGACTATCTTCTTTACAAATAATAATTGTTCATTGAACAACTCTTCAATCATCTTTTCAAAATCATTCTTCAATGATTATGCCCCTTCATCTTGTATTCCATATTTCTTTCTCAAATAGACACCAATGCTTAACAAGTCTTTTTCAATATCATACTTGACTTGATTGCTTTCTTTTATTACTTTTCTATGTTTTATATTTTTCTTCAAAAAGGTGAATTTCCACTCTATACTCTTCTTTCACATGAAGCATTGAGTATCATCGACACTCTCCAAGACTTTCTCTGCTACCACTTTATCTATTCCAGGGTCAATGATTTATTTCAAGTCACTATTTGCTTATTTCCGCAGAGATTCTTCACACTTAGTGTTCACAATCTTAATATCAATATCCTTTTTTCAGTAGTTCAATGTCATCACAGATCTTTCTTACCTCTTGGATAAATTTGATTCATTTAACCATAAGATTTTTAACCCAGTCCTCTGTGACTTTGCTATAAGATATGTATTTATGAACCCTACCTTCCATTTATTTTCTAACAATTGAACTTGGGTCAAAGGAGGAATCTATTTGATTTACTAGTTGAGAATGATTAATGAATTATTTCAAGCAATCAGTCAAAAATTTCATTTGTTGTTTCAATTCATCTTTAGTTTTCTTGTCTCTTGTTATTCTTTCTACAAGTTTAGCAATTGTCATCTAAAAATTGTTGATGTCTCCATCTCTGGTGGAAGGTCCCAAATTAATTCTGATGAAATTAAAATCCTTTATGTTCACTTGACTCACATCCTTTTTCACAGAGGGGTGTGCTACTTTAACATGCATGTTCCTTGTGTTGCTATCATCTAATAGTCTAGATGTGGTCTTTATTTTCTTGGCATTTGGGGTCCTTTGAAGTAATTTACCATCAACATCCCTATCAAGGAGGCTCAATTGGACTATTTTCCTCTTTCTAGAAATATTTTGTTCTAACTAGGAGGGGGAAGTAGGAGTTGACATTGAATTGGTATTAGAGGAAACAAAATGTGGAGCTTTTCTAAGAGGAGGAGTATTAGAGATTTAAATTTCAAGAGAAGAAGTTGGGATAACTCTAGTTGGTAGAATTTATGACACATCTTGTGGAGGACTAGAATTAGGAGAGGCATGAGAAGAGGAAGAATCACTTTCTTGAGATGGAGATGAATGTACATCCATGATTTCTCCTTTTGTTGCCTCCTTCCCCTTTTCTATCCCTTTCTAATTTTTCCTTTGGGTAGTTTATTCATAGGTTTTCTCAAGGATTCTTTTCTCCATAGGGTCTCCATCACCATCCCCTTCCTCTCTTGAAATCATTTTTTGAGCAGAAGAAGATGGGTGTGGAGTAGAAGACGATTGTTCTTAACTCCTCTCTTCCTTTCTTGGAGTATCTTGAGACCTCTGAGGCATTGCACTATATGTTTCTATAGTTTTCTTAGCTACCCATTCTTGAGTACTTCTAAGCAACATTACAATTTTGGACTCAATATTTTTAATTTCTTTTATACTCTAATCAATTGAAACAATTGGTTGTGTCTACACATGATTAATAAAAATATGATATACCAAATCCTATTAATCATCCTCAATACCTGAGATATCCCAATTCAATTTAAAAATCACAATCTATCTCAAAGATAGTCTCTTCCAACTCCTTTTGAATTCATACTCATCAACTCGATATGTGTGGTAGTCTTCCAAATGTGGAATATCATGGAAGCTTGGTCCCAGTTGTAGATTATTTTTGATAAAATATTTGCTATCAAAAGGAAATCTTCTTTCATAAAATTTCATAGAAAATTTTACAAAATATTTCTCAATGTTAAGAGCATCATATATAGACTTGCATTAGTAATAACCAAGTCCAATAGGAAACTAGATTCCTTCATGTTTCCTTTGTTCACACATTTTATTCACTTCAACTATTTGTCTGCACACTTTGATAAGAATAAATCTATTTTTAGCATGCCTGGGGAAACTTATAGGGAAGTCCATCAAATCCTCCAATCCTAATATAAGTGAATCTCTAGAATTATATGAAATAATTGCCATATGTATTAATCAATTTGATGGCCTCTGGACATATCCGTAAACCCATATCTCCTTGGATTTCTCTCACCATTCTCATAGTAAATGCATCATTTACTTTTCTAATGCTCCTATAACTCCTTTCCAATTGAAGTTGAGTATAGTAATCATAAATCTGAATCATTTCATCATGAACCTCTATTGGACGCAAGCTTGGCCATGGTCTAGTGCATATAAATGCATAGAATAAGAAGACATGTAAAAGAGCCTATTAAGTGGAAATTGGACCATCACTGAATGCATTTGGTCACTAATGAGTTGAGCCCAGCCAAGGAACTGATCACCATGGATAATTATCCGAGTGAAGAAATACATCCAATCCTCAAAATCATGGGCATTGTCATTACCCTTCAGTCGGTGTAAGAGGATTATTATGTCCAAAATTTCCTCTATAAAATGAGACCTATGCAACATTTTCTAGGAAATAAAGATCTTCCTTTCTTTGGAGTTGCAAACCATTCCCAAGCAATTGTATTCCTACACAAGTTATTCTCATGGAAATCTTGATGAGAAAGGATGAATTTGAATTCTATATATGCTTCTCTCTCAGTTAATTGTAGGCATGAGCTAAAATTTTCTCTACTCATCTTGATAATAAACCTATTATCATTTGTCCTTATCTCTTTGGCTTCGAAATCATAATAGTTTATGGAATCAATTACTAGGTATGTACATTGTACTTCTACTGGTGTAATGGTGTAATATTACACCTAGTACAATTTCCCATTATATTACCTCACTTTTTCCTTTTAAACTCGACAATGCAAAAGTCAACCACCTTTTCCTTTCCTTTCAAATGTGTCCTTTTCATTTTCTATCAGTGATGGAATTTTTGTTGGGGACGCCCGCGCACCGTGCTACCATCATGACAAGATTCTTGCATTAGGAGATGTTGGAGACATTACATTTTTTACCAACTCGTGAATGTAACATCCATATTTGAATCTTGACCACCAGAAAATGTCTATTTGGCTCTAAAAACACCTTTTAAACATATCACTTGTAATTTATTTTCACTCTCTTGATCTTCCATCACTTCATTCTTGCATTCTCTCAACTTGTTTCATTCTTGCTTCACACTCTACACCATTTCCCTGTTTCTACCACCATTGCCTATTGCAAGTTGTCAAAGCTCTACTTTATTGGCATGGTTGTCTTGCTCTCTTCCTTCCTCTCTCAACTTCTCCAAGCATGCATAAAGGAGGGTAATATATATCTATTTACTTGTATTGTCTTATTTGTAGAGTAGTATTTAGATTGTCTTTGCACTCTACATTTTGTCTATTTTCTATTTCTTTACCATTTCTATATTTTGTGGTCTATTGGTTGTCCATGGAGGTGGAAACACCAAAACGAGGGGTTGAATTAGGCAAGGCCACAACACTTTTCTATTTCATTTTTCTATTTCTTTGTGTGTAGGTTCAATTTGTTCATGAGGAGCTTGCTAGAGAACTGGACCTTTTGTGAGTTGCTCTCCTTCTTCCTTTCCCTTATCATTTCATCATTGAATAGTTTATCTTTTTAAGTTATAGAATTCTTCTTGTTTTTTTCTTAATTTCATGTATTTCTTCATATCTGTTAAACTTTCAAACTAAAACTCTCGTGTTGTCAACATGCCCTGTGAGTTTCATTCTATAAATCCTACTCTCTATATGTATCAGAAACCAGCGCACCTCTAAGAGGACAACACAATATGTTGTCATTCAACTCATGGGGTAGTGTCTTCTTGTTGAGAGCCAGTAGGTTTAAATTTTGAGACCTCTTAGGTCCACTAACTCATTTTTCAAAAGCCTCCTTCATAAAACATAAAGAAAAATAGAGCTTAGTTTTCCCTTCCTTTTCAACCTATTCCTTTTTAGTTAAGTTTGAGGTAGTCTTGAGGTAGTTGAGGGTGATTCACTCCCTTTAGGATCTTTTGTGTCCTAGAGACTTGGGAGTAGCGGATCCCCTCTAATTTTTGGTGAACCTGATGTGAACTTTCTCCTTTTCATTTCTTTGTGTCAAAATATTTTCCCTTAGGTCTTGAGTGCATTATAGATTAGTGTGTCATGAAGCTCTTGTGATCTTTCTGACCCAATCTACAACCTTTGAAATAGTTGTTCGAAGAAGTCTTCACCACACAAGAATGGAATCTAGCAAGGTCAGTTATAGTCCCTCTTTTGAAGAAATGGTTTCAGGGATGTCTATTGGATTTTCCAACCCCTTTTGGGAAGCTACTACTCGTATTCATACCCCTCCTTCTTTCACTTCTTCTATGGAGGAAGATGATGCTCTTGAGGTTCCTACAGAGCATCTTCTTTCCCTAGATAGAAGGCTTGGAGAGTTTGAGTGATACTTGGAAAAAGATAGTAGTCTTTCCCAAGTGGCTACCGTTGTCAATAGATTAAGAACCATATAATCCTCTAAGTTCTCATAGACATTGTGGATACCCATGTTACCCAAGATGTTGGCTCCAAGACTGTTGTGAGGCAGTTGGAAGTATCAATGCTCGAAGTGTCAGTATATATAGCTAATATGGGTCCTTCAACTAACACCATCTTTGTACCTAAGTAGACCCACACTTTCAAAGTAAACAAGGTACCTTTAGGCTTCAGTTCTTCCACTCCTAATGCTTCTACTTTTGGTGGTAATATTAGAATCCCTACTAGTCCTAGTGTTAGGGGCTCTACCAGTATGGGGGTTGATGGTTCTGGTGGCTTTGGTGGTAGTTCCTCTGGTCCTACCTTGTATTATGATCCTATCTTGAATGCTTTATTGAAAAACATGAGATGAATGTAAAACCAGTTAGTGAACCTAGCCAGATCTTCTTCAGCTCAACCCATGTTCCAGTCTTTCTTTCATCATATTCCTTTGTCTATTGCCATCTTAAACACTCCTATCTATGAAGGGATGGAGATTCCTAAGTTTAAGAAGTATAATGGTACTGGAGACCCTCAGATGCATGTGTCAACTTTCAATGCCATGTGTACTAAATTCTTCCACCACGATGCTCTGATGAAAAAGATTTTTCTGCATTCTCTTAAGGGCAATGCTCTTGAGTGGTATTTTTATTTTCTGGATAATTCTATTTCTCGTTCAATCAACTAGTGACTCAATTCCTTAGATAGTTCCAGGCTAATATTGGGTTGAAGATGTCATTCGCTGATCTCGTCCAATGTAAGAAGGGAGACCATAAAAAGGTTATTGATTTCATTGCTCATTATCAAGCATTGTTTTCTCATATTTGTTATCCTCTACCTGTTTCAGATGTCCAAATGTTTTTCATCATGAACTTATAAAAACCATTGTAAGAATTTTTTTTCCTAATCAAATACCCTTCCTTTGCACATTTGTGTGCAATATTGCATGAGTATTAGCAGACAGTTGCTTAGTTCAGGGGATCATCCTTGTACTCCTATCTAGATAATCGGTCAATAGTGTCAATTTCTAGTGATTCAAGAAAGAAAAAGGCCATCACAAACATGGTCTCTACTCTTAAAAGAAAAAATATAGGATGCGATAGATCTTTTACAAAGTTTTTGAGTCCTAAACCAGTATCTTGCAAAAAAATTTAAAAGATAAAATTATAACATTATTAGAAATTTGACCTCTTTCTGAGCCATATCCATAGTGGTATGACACACAAAAGTTTTTCCAATTTTATCGAGTGCACATACATGATACCGAGTGATGCATCTGCCTACGTCATGAGATTCAGGATCACATCAATGATGGGACTATTCATCTCGATGGGAGAAAGAAAAACTCTAACAAATTTGTGGCTAAGCCTAACAACAAACTATAGATTTACACAGATCCATTTCCTTCTCATTTTGCTAACTTGGTTACACAGTCTTTTATGTCTTCTGATCTTGTCCCATCTAAGTATGTGAACATGGTCTCATTCAATTGTATGCCTCCTGTAGAGAATGTGAGTGTTGTTCCTGATATAGCCTTCACCTCACATGATCTTTCCTTAAACAAGGAGCCTTCTCCATTGTATATTCTTGCCTAGATTAATGGTAACACTGTGAATAGTGTTATGGTTGATCCATCAAGCCAAGTGAATGTGATCATGGAGGAGGCCTTGTTCATTGAAAATCTTCATAAGGAGTATGGTGAGTCGTAGGTCACTCTTTTCACTCATGACAAGTTCCAGATTTTTACTTATTCAGGGTGAAGCTAGGAATTTTGTGGCTAGCTTCCATGAATGCAATCACCTTTTTTGTCCACAAATGTTTGAAATTCCCCCACGAGGGTACAATGCATGTCATTCAAGGCACTTGGTATAAGACACTGGTATCACATGAGCCTTTTCTTTGGATCACTTTTGGCCCACCCCTCTTGGACCCCTCCCTCCCAAGGGGGGTCTCTTGTATTGTGATTATTGTAGATATAAGGTTGGAGGCTCAACGTCAAAGGGTGGTTTTCCTCCATCACCTTATGTTGTGTCTTTGAAGCCTTACTTGTGTGTGTAGCAATAGGCTTCATCCTCTACTCCTAGAAAGGGGAAGGACAAGCCTATTCTTTCCCTCAAGCCTTCCCCTGCTATTTCTTCTTCTACACCTACTTCTACTTCTTAGCCTTTGGTGGTGTCCTTCATTCCTACTCATGTACCTACCATAGGAAAAGGAAAGGCACCTATGCTGTAGAAGTTGAAGCCCCAAGTTTTTGAGCTTCCTGTTCCCACCCTATATGGGAGGGAGAATCCTTTTCATGGGTTTCCTCTTGTGTCTTAGCCTTTGTGGCCTCCACCTATCCTTTCATCTCCCTCTAGGGAGGGGCATGGGAAGAGGCTTGGTACTAAGATGCCTCTTTCTACTTCTAATTTTTTGTCTGTTGCCCCTCCTACTCCTCCTAAGGAGTCTACCCTTCCACTAGCAATGGTTGTGGAGGTCCCTCATGTGGTAAAGAAAGATCCCCTGGTTTCTTCTCAAGTTTCAACTTTGAGTGCCCATAGACAGTATAACCATATTGCATGCGAGTGTAAGCTACGATGGCCAAGGAGAAAATGACTTTTCAGCAGAGTGTTGGGGAGCTTGTTGTTCCTTTTTCCACTTCTGCTTCTTCAATGGTTGCTTCTTTTTCCTCTCTATCTTCCACTTTAGTTCCTATCGCCTCTATGCTTCTTTCACCTTCATTGGTGCATCCTAATGAACCTCAACTAAAAAGGGTGCAGGTGTTCATCACTCCTTTAGTGGAGCCTCCCCTTCTCTTGTCTCTTCTTGATATTCCTTTGTTTTCGCATCCCTTAGACATGCCTCATACAAAGGTTGTGTCGTTTGTAGCTCCTTTTGTTTCTTCCTCCACTTCTGCTTCCTCTGTGGGGATTCAACATCCTTCACTAAAGTGCAAGTTGGAGGATGACATCACTTTGAGTGATGGTCCTAAGAAAGGTTCATCTACTTTGGATTCTATTTCTATTTTGGCTTGCATTTTCCTTGTGATAGAGGTAGCCTCACATCCCTAGAGTTTGTCACTACCGTTTTGTTGAGGTTGCCAGTGAATCTCAAGTTTCTTGTCCTCCTCCAGCTCTATCGACACATGGATCTCCTAAGAAGTGAATGTTCAACTCGGTGGAGGATATCCCAACTTTGTCTTCATTTTTTTCGTAAAATAAATGACCTTCACCTCACATGAGCTTGGCAAAGAAGACCTCGAAGGGTCTTCTTCCTTGGCTCATTTTACAAGGGATTCAGAGGGTACTACCCTTGCTATCCCTCCCTTGCAGGCTCATCCTCCTTCCCCCTATAATGATATAGATTGGGAGTAGGATGACCTACTAGTTGATGTAAACTAGGGTGGTACCTCCCTCTACATCTGTAGATTAGCTTTGTTTGTTTGTTTTTGTTCCCTAGTGCTTGGCTTTTAATGTTTTGTGATCCTTCTTGGAGGACCCTTGCTACCCTCGTAGGTACTTGGATACATATACAAAAATATGTCGTGCACATATTCTATTTGTGTCATCATTCTTCTATGTGTCACAATTTTTCTTTTTGATGTCAGGGATGATGCAAAGCATTGGGGGCATTTAGGCATTCTTTCTTGTTGACCCAATTTTTTATTTTACTTTGTCTTCCTGTGTCCTTCTTGATGAGGGCCACACTGTCCAAAACCCACAGAAATCACAACAATAGCTACCAACATAGAAGATGCGAGACAGAAAAATGAATCACTTTCAATTATTTTCAGAAACTGAAATTACAGATTTCAAAGCTTACATGCTACAACCTCATGGCTTGATTCATTACAACAAAATCAACTATGAAAATAAAATCTACTATTCAGAGCCACAATCTGCACTATCAGGGCCACCTTCGACAACCCCCACTTAACCCTTTTTATTTTCCCCAATAACCACCCTAGAATGTTCTAGAAAGTTCAAATTTCCCCTTTTTGTTTTGGTGCCAAAAGTCTCGCCATTTGATTTCTGGCCTAGGAAGAAATTTTTTATGAAATTCATTTTTTAGAGGACCAACTTCGCGGGGCCATAACTTTTGATCTGGGTGTTTGATTTGCTATTATTGCATATTGTTGGAAAGCTCTCAATGAGCTCTATAATGCACAAACCCACCATAGGTTAGTTCGGCCACTTTTTGAGCTATTTCGGGACCTCTAAAGTTTTATATCTGAATTTGAAGCTGCATTAGAGAAATTTCTCAGGATGGAAACTTTAATTTCTCCCAAACCATGTAGGGTATTGAGGTCATTCTTTTGCGACTGGAAATGTTTTTCATTTATGCTCCTTGGGGTAAATTTTCAGGTCCATACAAGCCCATTTAGGCCGACTTACTAAAAATAGTAAGTGCCCTTTTTTGCTATTTTTGATGCCTGACTATCTTACACCCTTTAAGAACCATCATGGGACTCAAAACAACTGAAGAAAATAAAGTTTTTTTTTTTGGGTGATGCAAGATTGCCCTATATCATTGGATGCTCCTGCATCACTTCTTCATCTTCTGAGAAATTTGGGGATTGATGGTAGTTCATATATATTATATTATCTCTATCTATTTATATCTATGGATAGTTCTGACCTTGAATTTTTAGATCCCCCTATCTCTTCACTTCTTTTTGCTTTCTTGTCTGCTTCGTGATGTTGTGGTTCTAATGTGTTTTCCCTCGTATGTGTGACAACATACCACAAATACATCTCACCATGTATCTTGTGCCACAACTTCCCTGGTCTTTCTTTTCACCTTAGGATGCCATGTGCTCCTTTGCATAGCACACAACATCCTAAGGGGGGGCTACCACACTTGTCTAAATACCAACAAGGAGAATTATTTCAAAAGGATTCCTTGATGAAAAATTCTTTACAATTAATTCCTTGAAAAAAGAACCCTTTTTGAAAAACCTCATTTTGCAAAATGGTGTATTCTTTCAATAAGGATTCCTTAATTTCCTTCCAAAAGATCCCTTGGCAAAAGAGTTTGAAAATTTTCCTTTCAAAAAAGGAGTATTCTTTCCAATGGATTCCTTAATGATTGAATAACTTGCAGAAAATTCCATTTCTTTCAAAGGAGTGTCCTTTCAAAAGGGTTCCTTGGTTTATTAATATATTATGAAAATGATTCCCTAATGAAAGAACCCCTTTCTAAAAATTTCTTTCAAAATGATTCCTTGATGCTTGTTGTCTTATATCTTGGTGTCTTGGTGTTTGATATCTTAGATCTTGGCATCTAGCTTGGGGGCAACCTTACTGTACTTGTCTTTTCTATTTTTTTCCTGCAACACAGTTTGCAACAGCCATAGACTTATCTTATATCTGATAAAATTGTGTCTTATTATGTCTTATAACTATGACTATTATGATCTACTTTTTTTCCTAACATGTTTGTCTATAGTTGACATGTTTGTGGTGAGATTACAGTTGGCTTTGCAAGATTGAAGATCCATGTCCTCTTCACATCTTGGTGGAGCTCATCCTTTTTCATGTCAAGGTATGCTAGAGCAAAGGACCTCTTCCTCTACATTTTTGGTATATTCTCTTTAATCTCTATCTACCTTAGCTCTCACATGCCTAGACACATATGATCGCTAAAGTGGGGGAAAAACGTAATGGCATAAAATTTCTCCTAGTGCAATTTCCCATTATATTACCTCACTTTTACCTTATAAACTCAACAATACAAAATTATGCCACCTTTGCCTTGCCTTTCATACATGTCCTTGTTGTTTTCCATCAGTGATAGATTTTTGTCTACAACGCCCACACACCACAAAAACATTTGCACGTTGTGCTTCTGTCTTGACAAGATTCTTGCATCAGGAGACATTGGAGATGTTACATTTTCTACTAACTCATGAATGTAAAATCCCTTTTCAAATCTTGACCACACAAAAAACATCTATTTGGCTCCAAAAAAACCTTTTAAACATATCTCATGCAATTCATTTTCACTCTCTTGATCTTCCATCACTTCATTCTTGCATTCTCTCAACTTGCTCCACTCTTGCTTCACACTCTACACCATTTTTCTACTTCTACCACCATTTTCTATTGTAGGTTGTCAAAGATCTACTCTATTGGCATGGTTGTCTTCCTCTCTTCCTTCCTCTCTCGACTTCTCCAAGCATGTAGAAAGGAGGGTAATATCTATCTATTTACTTGCATTGTCTCATTTATATAGTTGCAGTTAGATTGTCTCTCCACTCTACATTTTGTGTCTACTTTCTATTTCTTTACCATTTCTATATTTTGTGGACTATTGGTTGTTCGTGAATGTGGAAACACTAAAATGGGGCTTGAATTAGGCAAGCTCCAAAAAACAACCATAACACTTTTTCATTGTTTTGTGTGTAGGTTCAATCTGTTCATGAGGAGCTTGTTGGAGAACTGGACCTTCTGTGAGTTTCTCCCCTTCTTCCTTTCCCTTGTCATTTTGTCATTGGATAGTTTATCTTTTTAAGTTATAGTATTATTCTTGTTATTTTCTTCATTTCATGCATTTATTCATATCTACTAAACTATCAAACTAAGACTCTTAGGTTGTCAACATGCCCTTTGAGTTCCATTCTGTAAATCCTACTCTATGTTCGTACGAGACACCAACATGCCTCTGAGATGAAAGTACGGTGTGCTGATGTTCAACTCACATGCTAACATCCTCTAGTTGAGAGCTAGTGAGTTTACAATTTGAGACCTCTGAGGTATGCTCACTCATTTCCCAAAAACCTCCATAAAACATAAAGAAAAATAGAGCTTACTTTGTCCTTCCTTTTCAACCTATTCCTTTTTTTATTAAGTTTGAGGTAGTTGAGGGCAATTCGCTCCCTTTAGGCTCTTCTGTATCCTAGATACTTGGGAGTAGTGTATCCCCTCCTCTACAATTGGAAAAGTGGCAACTTGTAATAACCCACTTTGCATTAATCATTGTGTCATTTAGGATCCATCTTCTATACCAATCCTTTCCAAAAAATTATTCAAATTTATGTGCCCTAGCTTCCTGTCTCTAATTTCTAATAAAGTATTGGATAGACTAGAAAAATTATTGAATCCCAAATACTTGTACTTCATGGTGATTAAAATTAAGTAGACATGAAGGTATATTTTACTTGGGGAATGATTTCAAATAACTTTGAAAATCTTTGAGTTTAAATAAAAAATTGCAATATTATATACCTATTCTTTGAGCTTATTACCTTACGGTGCATAGCAAGCTGAGAAAGTGTATAATTCACTATAAATTTGAGTAAACTAATATTTGTATGGTCACAATTCTTATTTGAGCATTCTCCACAACCTTGCTTCTCTATCTCTATGAATTTTCTTTCAAATACCTATTAAAATGAGTCTTGTAAAAATTAAATCCCACAAATGTGCTTGTATTAAATGCCATCCCATCGTAGAGGAGCATTAATGTCATGTATTAATTATTGGTTTGTGTAATATTTCCTTTTAATGTCAATTTCCACTTCCAAATTTGAAAATAATGGCTCCATGTAGCCATTTAGAGATTTCAATGGTTTCAAAAACCTTGTCGGGCTCTCAAAGTGGTTTCAAAACCTCATAACAAAGCCACAAATCAACTTCTGAGTATTTGAAACTTTTTCTTTGCAAATGATCAAAGTCATCTCATGGTTTTGAGTTATTTATCGAACGTTGGGGTAAAAGTAAAAAATTGTCACACTTTTATAAAAGAAACAACCAATACTGATCCAACTTTTAAACTTGAATCACTAAAAAGTGGCATATATGTTTTAAATTTTGAAATGATGTAAACTAATAAAATAATTTTTTTATTATATTTTATATTTGTATTTTTTTGGAGAAAAACTAAAAATTATTTTTAAAATAGCTTTTTATAAATTGGCATTATAATTTAATTGTTGATAAAATGTTGAAAAATGAAGTTACGTGAGATGTTAATCTTTATATCGTAATTTATTTTTTTTTCCTTCAAAATTTTTGTGTATATTTATAACTTGAAACTTCAATGCATGGATATTTTTTTCCAATTTTGATAAATATATTTTTTTAAATAGCTATTAAAATGTGTGTGTATTAAAACACAGTTATTTCCATTCGACACCACCTTTCATAGTAAATATTTATCCAAAATAGAAAAAAAATACCATCTTGATATGGATTATTTTATCTAATGCATCATATTTTTTCATTTTTTGATAATTTTTAGTACTTTTTCTTGACATGGTTCAATAAACCTAATATTTTGTGTTGATAACCTACTTTTAGTAAAAATAAAATATAAAATATAAATAATAATTAAACTATTAATATTTCTTTTTGGAAACTATACTTATGGGTATACAAAAGGGTATTTTTTATATTTAAAAAAAATATTATTTACATGAGTAGGAGTTGTTGAAACATCAATTTTTTCAAATAATTTTATGTTTTTGGTAAATTGGCCTCAAAGTGGTGCTACATATGCATTTAGCCAACAATTTTAGTTGGAAAACTTATGGAAATATCTAACTTAGCTAGAATGAATCTTAGTAGATCATATCTTTGACCAAAATTGATTTTTGGTTAGAAATACTTAAATTCACTTATGTTGATAAGTTGATTGATAGTGTAACATAGCTTTCTACTTTTACCCATCGACGTGGTTGTGAAAACCTTGTTGAGATCTGACAAAGGTTTTGAAATTGGGCTTATGGACTAATGCACAAGAAATAAAAACTTTGAATCTTTTAAAACAAAAGATTTTTTTTGAAACTTAGAAAGGTTGTGAGAACCTTGTTGGAGACCAACATGGGTTGAGGAAATAATGAAAAGAGAGCCAATGTTAAGAAATGATATTTTTTAAAGAAAACAAGATCACTTTGTTGGAATTTGTAAGGGTTTTGAAAACCTTGTCATACTTTGAAAGTGGTTTCAAAACCTTTGGACTCCACTAACATAAACCGGGATAAGCTAAGAAAATTAGGCCAATAGAAACAAAGGCAATAGAATTTAAATTAGCATTTGAAAAGGAATTTAGAGAAGATGGTAAGTTAGAGTGATACAATGCTCCATTAGTGGCAAAGGGTTACTCCTAGGTTGAGGGTTTGAATTTTGGTGATTTTTTTCTCCTATGGCTAAACTAACCTCTATTAGATTCATTTTATTTATTGATACTATTGTCAATTTAGAGGTAGAGAAAGTGGATGTAAAAATGAATTTTCTAAATGGGGATCTTGATGAGGAAATATTTATGAAACGACCTAATAATTTTGTGGTGAATGGATAGGAGAACTTGGTTTGTAGGTTAAAGAAATATTTGTATGATTTGAAGTAGTTGCCACTAATGTGGTATTAGAAATTTGATGCTTTCACATTTGATTATAAATTTATTAGAAGTGAAGCTAATCATTATGTTTCTTTAAATTAATAGATGTTCAATTAATGATATCATGTTTCCACAATCCATTTTGTTTATTTATGAACCAATTTATAGATTTGATTGCATAACATATTAATAGATGATTAGTTTCTAATAATTGTTCTTTACATATATATTGTATGTTATTTATTGAAAATTTTAAGGAGATGATCAAGGAAATTTAGGGTAGTTGTTTGGGATATTTGATATGAAAAATTTAGGGGTTACAAAATATATCTTGGAAATGGAAATCGACAAGGATCAAGTTAAAAAAATTATGGTTAAATAAAATAAGTATGTTGAAACTATTTTATAATAATTTTCTATGCAATATTGCAAACCAATCAGAATTACCTTTCTTTTTTTCACTAGGATATCTCTAAAATAATTTTGTAAAAAGAGATAATATTTCCCAAGTAATACACAATAAAAACAAGGTTAGAAGAAAGGAAAAAATGCAAACAAACATGAAAAATTTCAAGAGGAATTTCAAAAAATATTGAAAGGAAAGATTGATAAAATTAACAAAAAATAGTAATTGCTTGCCCTATAAAAAAAGCCTAGAAAGTCAAAAGAACAATGTTAGAGAAACCCTAGAGGCCTAAAAACTTATAAAAAAAACCATATTAGGGTCATGAATGAAGGAAAAATAAATAGGCACCGCCAAGTAGGGAATATTTGCCACTAATCATGTACAAGTACCACATTGGATGCATAAGAGCCACAACATAGTCACTGGTGCCACAAGTCAAGCACAACCACCACACATCAAGAAAATGCACCATAGACCAAGAAAAGGTGCCACACAAATCATTTTCTATTTCAAAAAGAAAACATAAGGGTCTGCATAGATTCAATGGCATAGGGAAGAGGTGTCACAAACCTAGAATGCATCCAAGAACATCAAAAATAGATAAAAGCTCACAAAAATACTAAAAAATGATTAGATTTTTTATTTGGAGTCTCACTGGGCATGAAAACAATATGGAAATCAAATTTAATTTAAATAAGATGATTTATACCTATAATATAACCCAAAAATCAAATGGAAGTAGCAAACAATGCAAATACAAAGAGAAAAAAGAATCAAACCTTCATTGATTATTTTGGAATTGCTCCAAATGATGATGGATTTGATGCGTTGAGTTGATATGTGGATGCTCTTAGCTAGTTACTCAATTTTACATGTGGCTATAATTCAATTAATGGATTAAATGAGAAGGGAAATTCTTTCTTAAATAGACTTCTCAAAGGAGACTGGAGGGCTAGGATTAGGGGATGGAATCAAGGGCTAAGATTATCTCGAATGGGAAATATATGTATCCTTTTGATAGGTATCAAAATAATATGAAATATTCTTGATCAATGGAAGAAGATGAGGTGTAAGGTCAAGCATACATATACATGTGTGAGCATGGAGATTGCATGTATGAAGAGCATGCTCACACATTTGTGAGCAAGGAGTGGGGATGAGTCAATATTAGAAATGAGGTGGATATTTAAGCTTCCTCCAATTTAGCATGATCAAACATGTGTGAGACAGGAGTGGGGATGATCCAAGAATTCTCATGCATGTGTGATCATGGAGTGGGTTGAGGACACATGTGAGGAAATGAAGGGTTGAAATTGTGATCCTTTATTTTTGAATTAGACAATTGAGATTAAAAAGACAAAGAATTTTTTCTATTAGTGATTATGTGGATTTTAAATTAGAAGAAGATGTTAAGAGGGAATTAATTATCCTAATCAATTAATTAATCTTGTTTTAATTAACTGATTAATTAGGGGAATTGGGAGCTAAGAGCAATTGATTAAGTTGATTTAATTAGTTAACTTTAGAGTTGTAAAGAGTAAACTAACTAATGATTAATTTATCAAATTATTTATGAAGAATGGTTAATTGTGAAGTTAATTAATTACATATATTCTATTTAATAAATTTATGGGGAGTGGATTTGGGGCGTCTACAATAGGAATAGTTGAAACAACTTTATTCATTAGAATATTACTCACCATGGTTAGTCATATTCCTTTTCATGCTTATGATTTATTTATTCAAGTGTCAAGAGTTTCTTCCTGAAGTTTTTTTCTAGCTACACCTTTGATTAAAGGTACCCCTAGATATTTTCTTGGAAGAGTTCCCACATTGAAGCCCAAATAATTGGCTATCCTTTCTTTGGCCACCCTCCTTATATGTAATAAAAAAAAATTTATGTTTATAAGTTTATAGTCTTCCTAAAGGTTTTAATGTAGCTATCTAATCATTTCCTTCTAATACAATATGGTATCATTAGTGAATTGTTGATGGGTGAGGGGATCTATATTTCTTGGTATTTGAATCCCTCACCATTGTTCATTGGATTTTTTTCTTTGATTTATCTTCCTAATGATTTCACCATTATTAAAAAGAGGATTGGGGATAGCAGGTGACCTTTCTTGATTCCTCCCAATGCCTAAAAGAAAACACATAGATATTCATTTACTAGAATGGAAAATTTAGGTGTTGATATGCAACTAAAATTCCACTTTATCCATCTCTATCCAAACCCAATTTTTTTAGTACCTTCATAAAGAATGACCAACTCACTCAATCATATGCATATATATAATCTATAATTTATGTACATGTATTTTTTTCCTATGAAAACATTTTAAAGAAGATGATATGCTAAAATATTTATATACTTTATATATGCATAAATTTGTGTACTAACCAACTCAATGTACATATATACATATAAATAAAATATAGAGTAAGATGGAACATGTATGAATTCAACAATATATTATAAAGTGAAGAGTTGTTTATATTGATATGTATACTAAAGTATATGTTTATCTCCTTTAAAATGAAGATATATAAAATGAATACTTAGTCATATTGAATATATAAATTGTTTCAACTTGATAAATGCAAAGTTTTATTTTGAAACTCTTATATGTACATATACACAAGATTGAATAGGTTTATATATAACATATTTTAATAAAATATTTGGCTCATAAGCATTCCAACAATCAATAAATTTTGAGATAGAAGATTCAAAATTTCATATCAAATAGTTTAAGGTTCAAACAAATATTCTATTTCCTCTTAAGAAGTTATACACATATTTTTTTGTTATAGTTTACATACAATATGTTTAATGATAAATCTGTGTAATTTTTCAAATCACCTTTCTTTTTTATAATTTACATTTATCTTTAAGAATTATATAATTTACTACAAATTAGAGAAACTCTAATAAGAAACACACAAATGAGAGGAGAAAATATATTTACCCAACTAATAAAAAATTATAGATACCTGAAATTGTCCTAGCCTGGGAACTAGCATTTAACACTAATATTCATCTTTTATTAATGATTAAATAATGTTCAATTATTTAATTATTGTCTAAAATCATATTTCCACTATTAATTAATGACTTTATGTTTTTTATTAGATAAGCAAAGAAAGGACTCTAATCCCGTGGTTACAAAGCCAAAACAACAAATAGAGAAACAAGCAGGGAAGAACAACTCCAAACCCCACCAAAAAATAGCATCAAAATGGCACACATTCCAAGTAACCAAAAATGCAACCATAAAACCATCATGAACATAATAAAAAACAAAATCCCCAAATTAATCCCCAAAATAGTGCCCAGACCATTTATGATGTTAACCAAAGTCCAATAGGTATGAAACCATAACATAGCTATCATAAAATAAAAATCTGAAATAATAAAACTAAGCACCAACAAATTTAGAGCAGCCATATAACTAGAGCAGAAAGATAAGTCCTAAGGCTGCACCCAACATGGAATGATGCATGAGTCCATTGGTTACCTTCATATTCTTCCACCACATGATTCCACCTCATAGCTAATAGAATAGGCCAAACAACCATCCACAACATAGCAACACAACACCCAATCACCATAACCTCCCCAAGGGTGGAAAAAAAACTTGAAATTCCAACCAATTATTACAGATTTCAAAACATTTTGAAACCAATAGATCATGAGACAACCATCTCACAATAGTCTTAACTCTTAAAGAACCAAATTCAAATATGAACATTATGGCAAACCTATCACTCTAAGAGCCATAATCAATGGTAGTACTAGAGGTACAAAGAGCCCCCCTCTTCCAACTCCAAATGCTTGCAAAACTAATAACTAAGCCATAAACACATGAAATATTGATGGGGCAGAGAAACCCATTCATTCCACTAGCCCCTCCACCTCTATAGGAGAAGTTGCCAAGAAAACCATGACCACAATAGAAAAGAATAACCATCAGACCCAAAATCCACCTCAAAATGAGTGGCCTCCACCTCAATAGGAGTTGCAATGGAGAAAACCTATTGAGAAAGTATGAGCCACCACCTGCACCTACAAAGCCCCTCTCCATGTCTATAGAAGAGGTATCCACCTCAAAAGGAGTGGCCTCCACCTCAATAGGAAGCCTGAACTGTAGAGACAAGAAGAAAGAAAATATTCCAACAGAAAGAGTAAACTTAGCAAGCAAGGCCAAGAGAACAAGCAAAAAAATCAGCTTATCCTTAAGAGCAACAAACACAACCCGACAGGAGCCAATACTACCATTACCCTAGACAGAGTAGCCCATAGAAACCTTGAACCCCAAACCACAAGGGTCAGAGAAGAAAAAATGATAAAGGGAAAGGGAAAAGGAAAAATTGAAACCTGAGAGTCCTCGTCACCTTTGAAAACCATCAACAAACAAGTCACTAAATGAGTAATCGGTCCAACCATAAGAACGACAAAGTATTCCTTATAGAGAATATTTAGCTTTCCCAAAATAACATCAAGAACAACTTCTCTGAGAGCTAGAACAACCATTTTCTTAGGAAACATAGTCCATAAATTCACCAAGCTCTAACCCTCAAGGGTCAGAAGAGCAGAAAACCAACAAGACCACTGCAAAACAAAAAATCTATCAAGCACACCATGCTTGATGGGCTTAGTGAAAGAAGTACTAATTTTTGAAACAGGGCAGAGACCCCTCCACCCCCAGAAGATATTACAAAGAAAACCCTCTAACTTTGCACAAAATAGAGACAAAAAATAGTCCCAAACCTTCAACCATCACCAAGCACTTCCAATAGTGCCCACACTCCAAATGGAAAAAGGCAAAGGGCGGGAGGGATAGAACACAACCCACCAAGAAGAGCATCAAGTTTGTAACCAAAGCCAAGACACCCACAAAAGGTAGAAAGAAAGGCATGAAGTCTCTTGAGGCAAGGAACAAGGAACCCCTCACATCGTGAGAAGAGTTGAACTTAGAAAACTCAAAAGCCACAACACATCCAATGAACAAAGAAAGACACAAGCATTTTCCAAAATAGGGGAGTTGTAGATTAACAATGTCAGTGGGGGGAATGACAGTTACTAAGCGACAACAGATTCTTTTGAAAAGTCCAAATAGACCAAGAGCCAAAGAAGAACCGTGAAGAGGCACCTCAATCAAAAAACCTCTCAAATGGTGAAATAACATAGGTCCCACAACCTTCACAAAACTAGCAGACAAAACAATATTAGATAGGGAGTAGGCCAGTGTCGAAACCACAACAAAGACTCCCCCAACACCCACAAGATTCTAAGGATCAAGTCCACGCTAGGGACCGGAAAGAAGACCAAACTCGAAGGCGAAACAGGAAAGAAAAGAGGTATGTAGCAACATAGACACTCCATCCAAAAGAACAAGAAACTCCCCCATGAGGGACAAGAAACAAACCCCAATAGGGCCAAGAAGCACCAACTCAGACAAACACAATAGAGCTTCAAAAAAAAAAACACTGGAAAATCCAAGGACATGACAAGAGTGTGGGCATATGACTTCTAGTGTTGTCATTGATGGCAACCTAAGTCATTAATTCGGTATTCACTTCAATATCTTACCATATCGGAAGACAAAGTAAAGAACAGGGTATCCGACTGAAGTTGAATTTTTCAAGTGGTTTGCATTATCAGGTTATCAGTTTTGGTTTTGGATCTCAGGGAAGGTCTTTGGGTATATGAAATGTCTTACTCTCGAGTACTATGTTGTCGCATCAATTGGTGTACAAGTTAGGAGATCTTGTCGCTCGATTTTCTATTCATCAGTGCATGAAGGCCGACTAAGTGAATGTTGGGTGTTGCAGATGTTTAAGGTGAATTTTTTTGGAGTATTTTCATATTGGAGATTTTGTTTTGGGTCTCAACTATGCTATGGCCAACTTTGGTGGATGCACATTAAATGTTACTCATGATTTGAGCCGACAGTTGGAAAATATTTTCTACTTTATTGAAGCCAACATATAGCGATTGAATCCTTGGTGGTGCATATATATATATATATATGAGATCGGTTAATTCATTTTGGTGTGTATTTGTGAGTGTTCAATATGTGTTGATGTGTGTACGAATATCAAAAGTGCAATTGAGTTATTTTCACTTGTGCAGAAGAGGATTTTGTGAAGCAAATTAAGGCAAAGTAGAGCGAAGTGCAGAGTCAGACAGAAGGTCCAAAATATGATCCATAAGCCTAACCAGAACTATAATCAGGAATTTGTAGATGCTACTTTCTCAATTCAACCTTTTGATGTAATTTAAATCTTTTGTAAGGCAGTGAGCCTTCCTAATTTTGAGTAGTGAGCTCTAGGCAATGTGCCTGAATGCAAGTGCATTCCCATTTTGTAAAACACTTATATTTTGAGTACTCAAATTGTGGATTGACCTCCACCATGGTTTTTCCCCTAACAAGGTTTCCACGTAAAAATCCTTGTGTTATGGTGTTGTGACTTATTGTTCTATGTTCATGCATTTTTCTTTTGATTGAATGTTATGTACACTTGAGAGATCAGTTTAATAATGTCAAAAATTGCACAACATTGATTCACCCCCCCTCTCAATGTTGCTTGATTCCAACAATTGGTATTAGAGATTTGGTCCTTGAAATAAGTTTAACAACTTGAGGTGGATCTTGGAATGTAATGGAATCTAGTAGTCTTCAACAAAAAATTTTGGTGGCACTTGATGATCTTGACCAGTCTAAAGCAGAAGTCTAGGAATTGAAAGAAAATCTTAAGGATGCTGAGAAATTCATTCAAAAGTTGAAGGATCAAATTATTAAATCTAGGGAGAAGAGAAAGGATCTTTGTGATTAGATTAGGCAGAAAGAGAGAAAAACCATGGATGATGTTCACCTAAATCAAACCTTGAAGGAAATAACTAAAGAATGTGAAAAGCTTGCTAGAGACAATGCTACCCTAAAGCATGAGATGTAATCTATGGTGATGAAGATGAATAAAGAGATTGAAGAAAGTAAGAAGAATGAAGAAAAACTTGTCCAGTCCTTAAAAGAGAGATCTGATGAATGCAACAGAGTTAATGGAGAATTCATTCAGTTAGAGATTGAACTGCAACAATCCAAAAATAATGAAGAAGAGCTTGAAAAAAAATTTGTAATTCTCAGGGAGGAACTTACTACTGCAAATTAATACAAGGAGAAGTTCAAGATTAGCTTAGTTAAGCTTGATGAGTTGACTCAAGGACAAAAGAATGGAAATGACAAGTGAGGTCTTGGATATGAAAAGGGAGAAAGTTTTGGATCTAGACAAAGGAATTTTAGGCAAGGAAATCAAATGTACAAAGCAAGAAGGCATCTGGTAAGACAACCTAATGCTCAAAAGTTTAATGGATACTATTTTTCTTGCAATAAATTTGGTCATATGGCTGCTCAATGTAGAAGTAAAATGAAATCAAGTAATTCATCATTCTTCGGTCACTGTTTCAACTGCAATAAGTTGGTCATGATTCAATTAAATGCAGAAATATGTCAAATAACTCTGTCAATTGAAACAATGTTAAATGTTATACCTATGGAAGATTTGGGAATGTTGTTAACCAATGAAGATAAAGAAGAAATCAATGGAGTGACTAGTTTGGAAAAGGAAATTTTTTGTGTTTCAATTGCAACAAATATGGTCACATTGCAAGATTCTACAGAATCAAATATATAGATAGAAGAGGTCTGACATACAAAGGCAGAAATACACAGAAAGATGATAAAGGTAAACGAAAAGGGAAAGTGACTATGGATGAAATAAAGGATCAAATGAAGAAGACATGGATGAAGAAGAGTTCCTTTGTTGCAGGAAATGAGTCATCACTAGAACCTGCTTCTAGCAATTCCTTTAGGAATTAGTTTTAGGCCTTTGGCCTAGGGGGAGTTGTCAAGAAAATCTTTCAAACCCCCTGCCAGTAATTGAGACCAAAATGTGAATGAGTGTAGTGGTTGCGCTATTGATCTACATATATTGTTGGAATAGTTGGAAAGGATATTATGCTGAGTTGAGGGTCCGTTGAAGTTATTGTTTGATGAATGAGAGAACAGGGTATCCAATTAAGTTAGGGAAAAAGAATTTATTATTAAGTGTGCAAGTTATAAAAAAAGTAAGTTGAAACCCTTATTTTCCACCTTCTATCAAAGAGAAGAAGAAGGAGAGCACCTTGCATCATAATTTTGAAAGCATGAGGAGAATTCGGTGGTGGGACCCTAATCCATCAAGTACTTCGGTAGAAATTTTAGTTTAATTTGGTGTGCAGTTGAAGAACTTATTTTCAAGACATGTGTACGGAAGGAAAAATGGAACAAATCAAAGGAATGATAAAACTAGATGAGTATAGCAGTGAGAAGATTAGAGCTAAAAGAAATATGTTGTTGCACGATGAATTGAAATGGTTGAAAGAAGTTAAACACAAAAGCTTGGATATTTGGAGTGAATTCCCCTATTTCGTAAACATAGAAATTGTTGAGTTTATTCTAGGCAGATTAAATAATGATATTCTAACTCTAGATAAACCCTATCATATCTCGAAAGAAGTGTTTGTAGTTGTAACAGGGTTATGCAAAGTTGGGGATGTGCCGAGAAAGAAGTCAATCCAAATAAAGAAGTCGAAACCCTAACTAGAGTAATTGGAGATCAAAGGGCATTGATAATATCCACAATTAAAGATTCAGTGACAAGGTACATTGTGCATGGAATATCCTACAAAATCTTTTTCAGAAACAAAGAAGGTGCAACTTCGGTAGGTGTTGTTTAAATTTCACACAAGATGATAATGGAAGATTAGGATTTTGATCTTTGCAGATTACTGAAAGATCAACTGATGGAGAATGTGCAGTTGACAAAGAAGACAGGTTACCCTTTCGTGTTTGGTACTTTGGTTATATGCCTTGTGATGTATTTTTTGAATTGCTTACCCCTAAATAACGATGTAATATGGGAAAAGAGTGAACCAGTTTGCAAGCAGATTTACATACTCTAATAATTTTGGAAACTATGATCAAGTATATGAAATTTTCTTTAAGGGTTTGCTAAGGAAGTTTGGATCAATTGGTATTTTCATTCCAGTAAGGGCACTTGAATTTGGTTCCTCCTTCGGTGAGATGGAAAAAAAGAAGAAAAGAGAAAAATAAATTGTTGTTTGTACCCCTCCAACATGCAAGACTCCAAGAGTTGAAGGGAAAGGAAAAGAACAAGTGATTGTGGACATACTAGATGAGGAATATGATAAGGAAACTAAGGACACCCTAAGAAAAAAACTAGAAATAGCCAAACCAGAACAAGACAAGGCAATGGAAAAAGGAAGTGAAGGAGAAGGTGATCTAACCAAGGAATAACTATTGCAGCTTATTCATGAGGAAGATGGAATGCAAAATATTTTGAACATGTGGTCTATCAGACCTTCATATGAGTAGGACTTGATCTTAAGCGTACTAAGTGCTCATTTTGTGCACATTCATATAAAATTGGAGAGTTTGCAGAACAAGTTGCCAGAAGAGATGGTTGAATGCATCAAGGAAATCATGGACTCTGAGTCTTAGAACAAGGAAGAAGAAGAAGTGATTCTTTTCCTGAAGAAGCAGTAAAAATTGTCACTTACCAAGTTGAAAAAGCACATGAATCAATTAAGGAAATGCATAAGCACAACAAAAAACATTTATAACTACTGTCTTCGATGGCCTCATGCAATCTACAAGTACAAAGAAAAGCTGGAACAAATTGAAACATATTTGAACAGTATTGGACAGGACTTTAACATGTTTCAGGATCATGATGGTGCAATCAAGAAAGGGATATAGGAATTATAGACAAAACATACAAATGTTCAGAATGCTAGGAACATGATTGTTGACACCTTTTGGAAAGTGAAGGACATAACAAAATGTAGGCTGGAACAATTGATTGAGATAATGAGGAAGGGAGAAGTATTGGAAGAAGCCTTCACCATTTTGGAATCCCTTATCAAAATTATCAACTAGACATCTGAAAACAACAACATGATCATAATCACCAAGATTGCAATGGAAGCATGGAAGAAGTTTCTTCCGGAGATGAAGGAAAAGTACAAAATAATTTTCTAACTCAAATAGCATTTGTATTTCTTCAAATTTTTGAATCAGTTTTTGCATAAGTTTTTGGTTACAGTTCATAGGGGGAGAAAGAAAATATTTTATTATCCTTTTGTCATTGATTTCAAATGGGGAGAGAGAGTAGTGAAAAATTCCTTATCAATCTAAGGGGGAGTTTTGTTGAGTTTTGTCAAGTTTTGTCAACTATGGCGTTTTGAAGTTTTGAAGGTTTCGACACTTAGTCATTTTTCACTAAGTGTTGACATCAATTCCAAAGGGGGAGATTGTTGGAATATGACTTCTAGTGTTGTCATTGATGGCAACCTAAGTCATTAATTCAGTCCACACTTCAGTATTTGACCATATTGGAAGACAGAGTAAAGAACAGGGTATCCAATTGAAGTTGAATCTGTCCAGTGGTTTGCATTATCAAGTTATTAGTTTTGGTTGTGGATCTCAGGGAAGGTCTTTGGGTATATGAAATGTCTTACTCTTGAGTATTATGTTGTTGCATCAATCGGTGTACGAGTTAGGAGATCCAGTCGTTCAATTTTTTGTTCATCAATGTATAAAGGTCGACTAAGTGAATGTTGGGTGTTGTGGATGTTTAAAGAGAAATTATTTGGAGTATTTTCATATTGGAGATTTTGTTTTGGGTCTTAACTATGCTATGGCCAACTTTGGTGTATGCGCATTAAATGTTACTCATGATTTGAGCTGGCAGTTGGAAAATATTATCTACTATATTGAAGCTGACATATAGCGATTGAATCCTTGGTGGCGAATATATATATGAGATCGATTAATTCATTTTAGTGTGTATGTGTGAGTGTTCGATATGTGTTGATGTGTGTGTGAATATCAGAAGTGCAGTTAAGCAATTTTCACTTGTACAGAAGAGGATTTTGTGAAGCGAATTAAGGCAGAGCAGAGCGAAATGCAGAGTTAGACAGAAGGTCCAAAATCTAATCTATGAGCCTAACCAAAATTGTAATCAGGCATTTGTAGATGCTACTTTCTTAGTTCAAACTTTTGATGTAATCCAAATCTTTTGTAAGGCAGTGAGCCTTCCTAATTTTGAGCAGTGAGCTCTAGGAAGTGTTCCTGAATGCAAGTGTATTCCCATTTTCTAAAACACTTATATTTTGAGTACTCAAATTGTGGATTGACCTCCACCATGGTTTTTCCCCTAATAGTGTTTCCACGTAAAAATCCTTGTGTTATGGTGTTGTGACTTATTGTTCTATGTTCATGCATTTTTCTTTTGATTGAATGTTATGTACACTTGAGAGATCAGTTTAATAATGTCAAAAATTACACAACACTGATTCACCCCCCCCCCCTCTTAGTGTTGCTTGAATTCAACAAAGAGAGCCTCCCCCAAATACCCCGCCTAAAGAGACCCAAACAGAGGCCTCCAAATAACTAGAAGGAATTGTCATCCTCATCGGAATCTGCATCACCATCACCCTTCTCCTCATAGGAATTCAAAAAAATTGACCCACTCCCTTTCTCACCCATGTCGCTCCAACTTCATATTGTGAACCCTTAATGACTTTATGTTATTTAATTAATTCATTTTAATTAATCTTCTTGATTAAATAAATAAATCTTATTTATTTAATTATGTCGCTAACTTAAGTTATTCTTCTACTTTAATTAAATAGTTATCAATTAATTATTTAATTAAAAAATCAATCCCCCTCATAAATTAAATAATATTAAATGTTATTTAATCCTCTTTCAACTTCTAAATTAAATAATTATCTATTTTCCATCATGCATAAATTTAATAATATTAAATATTATTTAATCATTTTTCAACTTCTATATTAAATAATTATATTTAATTATTTAATTATCTCACTTTCTCTCTTCTAAATTAAAGAACATTAAATATTATTTAAATCCTCTTTCCACTTCAACACTAAATAATTACATTAATGATTTAATTCCACCTTTCCTCTTAACATTATCCATTAATAAATAAACTTATTTATTTATTAAATCCTTGCACATTCCTCCAACAATTAATTAATTATCCTCTCATGCACTATGTCCTGAAATGCAACAATTAATTAATTATGTCATGAGCTTGCATTGCTGAATATCGAGCGTTCATCTAAAAACATGAAATCTATATAACAATCCTCTTCATCCTAAAAATGAATTGAAGAATCAATATAGTTTATACAACGAAGTAATACTGAATTAACATTCGAATTTCTTGAGAGCTTTTCACATCTTCGATCACCATTAACGCGCATTGAAAGCTTTTGCAAACATCAACATGGAGGTTTCACATTGATACAAATGCAATCCAACATCACTGTGAACACAACTTCAACATGGGATGATTTGAGAAATTTGTTGCTACTTCAAAATGATGCTTTAATTGGTCAAGAAAGGTAAAAAAAAAAATTGTCAATCTCTTTTTCTTTTCTTTTTTAGTAGTAAGGTTTTTTGTTACTAATATCTTCATTTTCAGCTTGTGGCCATTAGAGGATTAGCTCTCACATTTCAATTTTTGGTGCTCTTAAAATTGAACAAGGAAAATCTCGCATTTTGTTTGGTGCTCATAAAATTGAACAAGGCAAATCTCACATTTCAATTTTTGGTGCTCTTAAAATTGAACAAGGCAACCTCCAAATATCTCTAATGAGAACACAGTTTAGAATATGATCCTGAAATAAGATTCACTACCTCCTATAAACCTATTTATGCCTAGGATATCACCCAAGTCAACTTAGATAGCCCTATATAAGCTTGAGGTCAACCTAAATAACTAAATAACAATATAATAATGATAATATGACTCAATTAAGAGTTTTTGATAAGGAAAAATAGGTTTTGAAGGGACCCCAAAACCCTTTACAATGGCAAAAAGCTGCAAGAAAGACTAAACCAATAAAACCCACAACCCAAAAAAACCAAAATGCTGACAATAGAATTAACCATGAAACCCGTCAACACCCCTAAAGCAAAACATCAACAACAAGGCTGACCAAGCAAAAGAAACAACAAAGCTACAACATATTTTCTAGAACATTAACCGAGGCCAAATTTTCCTCAATGACCCCCTCGTGCATCTCCATCACATCCTTGAGCTCCTCAAACGAAATAGCAGCCCGCTTCTTGGTCTTGCTCCTCATTCTCAAACACGGGCCAACATCCACATCCTTCTCCATATCTGGAGCAGTATCCTCATTCTTCTCTAGATTTGAGTGATTCACATCCTCCATGGCCTTCTCAATATCACCTAGCTCTAGGGATTTACCAGTCCATTTCAAGGCTTTCTCATTTAAAACAAAGAGGACCTTAGTAGTCAATTTCAAGGAATTATTGCTAATGTTAACCACAATCTTCAAATCATCAGAAAACTTACTAATTATGTCCTCAATATTAACAAATCTCTCCTCAAAAGTCTTTTGGACTGTCAATTCCAGGGATGTAATCCTCTCCTCATGAGTATTGCCAAGACGGTCAACATCCACAACAATTTTATCAAGCATAACATTCATGGTTTTAACCTTACTTTTAATCGACCATTCCTTCTGGTTGCTATGCACAAGTTCCACACAAATATCTTTCCAATTCTTAAGTTGAACATTGAGCTCCTTAACTTCTGAGAAAATCCATTTTACTAGTGAAAGCAAGTTGTGAGTTCTATCCTTTGCCATCCTATAGAACATTCCCATGTTAACCTTGTCCCAATTTATAGGTGGCACAACTTGAGAACCAACATTCTCAACTAGGTCCTCCCTAGCCTCCTCTTTATCCTCCATTTCTTTCCCAACAAGGGATTCCTCCACTTCAATCACCTCAACTTTAACCCGACACTTATCCGGCATATTCTCTAAGTCCTCCTAAATTTCCAGCTACTCCACCTTCACAGTAGTCCCTTTAACCTGCTTAATGCCAATAGGAGAGTCTAGAGTAAGCTGGTTAGGGTCAACCCTCTTAGAACACACCAAACCCTCGTTCCCCTAAACATTAACCTCCATAGGCTACATGGACCCTAGGAGGCCTATACCAACGCCATGACTATCCTCCAAAGCAAGGGAAATCTCCAAATCACCCACCTTACTGGCGCCCGGGGTATGTTTAACATCAAAAATAAGGGACTCATCCACAACTTTAGACACCTCCACCTTCTACTTGACATAAATCTTATCTTTCCTGGGGCATTTTTTCTTCCTCTTCACACTCTTCTTCCCAGAAAACACAACTTCCTTCAATTCATTATATGTTTCATAGCCCTTGGACCAAGATTTAGAAGCCTCAGAGCCCTCCATAGACTCACTATCCTCCTCTGACATCTCCTCAAAAAAAAATCCTCATCCTCAGAATTCCTTTCCCATTCCATTTCTGAATCACCAGTCTCATAGCCAAAATTTTTACAGGCTAGATTCTTAGGAGAAACATGGACCAACTTCATATTTATGTGTTCAAACATGAGATTCATAAGGTCTTCATGGATAATATCATTCTTGGGGTTCTTCTGATGATCCTCAATACTATTCTCCATCGACAGCAAAAGATAAAAAGGAAACAAAACCAAAGAAATGTGGCGAAAATGATTCAAAAGCATGAAATGATAGCCACAAATTATAAAAAGCCTACCCTCCAAGGTGAAGTGATGCATAATGGCTAGAGCTATATCCATCCAAAGTGGCTTGAGATATTTGCAAGCATACCCACCACTACCAACCAATGTGAGCTTCTTCTTCTCATCATATTTAAGGAAATTAGCAAGGGCTTTCTTAGCCGCACCTATGTATCTATAAAATTTCCTTCCAGTGGAAGGAAGAGCAGTCACCTCAACTATGAAATCCTCATTAAAATTAAAATCCACACCTTTGTATCACATAATCTTACTACTCCACCCTTTAACAAAAACCTCTATCACTTCAGGGTCCAGACCTTGGAGCTTTAGCAAATAAGGGCTTACCCCGTCCTTTTATAGGAGCTCCCACACAATTTCATTACTCTGAAACTCCTCACAAGAGCTCGGCTCCACTCTGTAATGAGTTCCTCCCATGGCAACATGTAGCGAACAACACTCCACCAACACCTTAATTTTTATTTTTTTGCAAAGATAAGATTAGGAAAACTAACCACAAAACAATGCAAATGAGACACACAAAACGTGTGAGTCTGCCATACAAAGTACTACCAAACCTACACAACCAGACCATAATTTCCTAGATATCTAAAAGGAAATTATGAATAAAGCAGGTCCAGGACTCTATGTGCAAAAACCAACTCATAACGAAATAAAAGAGCCTTTCCCCCAGCTTTACCACCTTAATGACATGACAATTTGTCATTATTGGAAATGATCTTAAGGTTAAGTGGAAAGGATTCATAATCATCCCAATTATTTTGAGCCACCACTCCCAAATTAGCTAACCCATCAGCCAACGAGTTAGCTTCCCTAAACACAGGCGAAATTCTAATCTCATCAAATGAATTGATGATGGATAGTGAATCATTAATAATATGGGAAATCGACCAAGACAATGAAATATTCGACATAAGATACTTAATAATGTTAAGAGAATCCCCTTCAAGCCAAATTTTGGAGACCCCAAAAATTTTCACCAAAACAAGGCCATGATAGGCTACTGCTACTAACTTAATTAAGAGTTAAGATAGCCACAAGCCAACTATTAATAACCTGATGTACTCCAATATTAAGGGCGTAGCATGCCCCCTCTTCAAAGAAGCATTGTACTCAATGCCAATCAAGTGTGGATTCTTTGGAACGAACTCCTCGTCCTCCCATGTGGCATCTTCAACTGGTAAATTCTTCCATTGGATGAGATAGTCAATGAGAGTTATATTCCTTAGCTTCTTCATGTGTGTTTGAAAAATGAACTATGGTTCCAAAATGATTCTTCCTTCTTCATCAAGCTCTGGTAGTATTGTTTGAGTTGGAATATTATGCCCAATTACCTTCTTCAAACAAGAAACATGATGTATCTTTGTTGTTGGTGGAAACTCTAGCTTGTAGGAAACACTACCAAGCTTTTGCATGATTTGGTATGGGCCATAATACCTTGGAGACAACTTATTATTCTTTTTATGTTGCTTTAATGAGATTTGATTATAAGGTTGCAATCTCAAGAAGACCCAACCCCAACTTCAAAACTTCTTCCGCTACGATGTTGGTTTGCATGTTGCTTCATTTGATTTTGTACCATGGATAAATTCTCCTTGAGTCCTTAAAGTACCTATTGTTGATGAAACAAGTGGTCCTCTACTACTTGAACTCTTGGTGACACCATCAATGATGATGTGATAGAAGGAGGATGATATCCATAGAGTGCCAAAAATGGAGACATTTTTGATGAGTTATGAAAAGAAGTGTTATACGACCATTTTGTTAGTGGTAGCCAATCTACCCATTGAGATTGTTTCTCTGAAGTGAAACAACCTAGATATCCTTCCAAACACTTATTAACAACCCCAGTTTCCCATTTTATTGAGGGTGGTATGAAGAGATATGAGCCAACTGAGTACCCAAACATGAGATAAATCTTTCCAAAAGTGACTATTGAAGATAGGCTCATGGTCACTGAAAATAACCTAAGGTTTACCATGTAGCTTTTGTATATTCTCCAAAAAACCTTTTTCACTACACTTGGTGTAAAAGGATGTGATAATGCAATGAAATGTGCATATTTAGTGAGGTGATCAACTACTACCATGATGACATTATGACCTTTAGATTTGGGAAGCCCTATGATGAAGTCTATGGATACCTCTTCCCAATGTTGGCTAGGAATAGATAAGGGCTGCAAGAGACTTGGTGTCTTAATTTTCTCCCATTTATTCCTTTGGCAAAGCAAACATTCAACCAAAAAAATTTGAACATCACCTTTTATCCCTTCCCAAAAAAAATCTTGAATGACCACCAACTGGAGACTCATGCAGTTCTGTTAGAATCTTGTGTTTAAGAGTGGAATTATTGCAAAGATACAAATGCTCTTTATACCAGAGAGTATCTCCCTTCCAACAAAACTTATCTAATCTACTAGGATCACTCCTTAATTTTTGGATGAGATTACCTATCACAACATCATTTTTCCACACAACTTTGGCTTATTCCACCCAATTTTCTTGTACTATTGAAAGGACACACAATAAGGCTTCATCTTTCTCATCCTTCCTAGAAAGTACATCTACCACAATATTTTCCTTCCCTTATATAAAATCTCAAATTCATATCCCAACATCTTAGTGACCCTTTTTTTTTCTCTTCAGAAGATAATCTTTGTTCCAAAAAATATTTTAGGCTATCATGATCTGTCTTAACCTTGAAGTTTCTACCCATTAGATAAGGCCTCCATTGTTTAGCTGCATGAAGAATCACTAGAATTCCCTTCTCATAAATATGTTTGAGTTGATTGTTCGCCTTTAATTGACGACTCTCAAAATCAATTGGTCAACCCTCCTACATGAGTACTGCTCCTATACCATCTCCCGAAGCATCACATTCCATAATAAATTCCTTGGTGAAGTCTAGAGTGGAAATCACTAGAGTTGTACACATAGCCTCCTTCAATCTCTCAAATGTTGTAAGAGCGAACTCATTCCAATGAAAATAATCATTCTTCAATAAATTTGTGATAGGAGCTACTATACAACCATAATTCTTCACAAATCTTCTATAGTATCATGTCAATCCCAAAAAGCCCCTCAATTTCTTAATGGTTTTTTGGAATAGGCCATTCCTTTATAGACTTAATTTTTTTAGGGTACACCTTTAATCCTTCATGTGAAACAATGTGTCCCAAATACTCCACCTCATTAAGACAAAAAGAACACTTGGATGGCTTAGCATAGAGTTAATGATCTTCGAGTATTTGTAATGCTTGATCTACATGTTGCAATTGTTCTTCCCATGTATTTCTATAACTCTAATACAAACTTCCTCAAGAATTTCTTAAAAATGGAATTCATCAAAATTTGAAATGTAGATGGTGCATTGGTTAGACCAAATGACATCACCAAAAATTCATAATGACCCTCATGAGTTCAAAATGTTGTCTTACAAATATCTTCTTGCTTAATCTGAATTTGGTGATAACCAGATCTAAGATCTAACTTGGTAAAATACATAGCTCCATTCAATTCATCTAGCAAATCATCAATGACTGGAATAGGAAACTTATCATTAATGGTGTACATGTTGAACACTCTATAGTCTGAACACATGCACCAAGTTTCATCATTTTTATGTACCATCACCACAGGAGAGGAGTAAGCACTTTGGCTATGCCTAATAATTATTGTCTCTAGCATCTCCTCAACAATTTTTTCTATCTCACTTTTTTGTATATGTGGGTACCTATAACAAAATTGGTCGACCCTCCTACATGAGTACTACTCCTATACCATTTCCTGAAGCATAACATTCTGCAATAAATTCCTTGGTGAAGTATAGAGTGGCAATCACTGGAGTTGTACACATAACCTCCTTCAATCTCTCAAATGTTGTAAGAGCGAACTCATTCCAATGAAAATAATCCTTATTCAATAAAGTTGTGAGAGGAGCTGCTATATGGCCATAATTCTTCACAAATCTGCTATAGTATCCTGTCAATCCCAAAAATACCCTCAATTTCTTAATGGTTTTTTGCAATAGGCCATTCCATTATAGCCTTAATTTTTTTAGGGTACACCTTTAATCCTTCATGTGAAACAATGTGTCCCAAATACTCCACCTCATTAAGACCAAAAGCACACTTGGATGGCTTAGCATAGAGTTAATGATCTTTGAGTATTTGTAATGCTTGATCTACATGTTGCAAGTTTTCTTCCCATGTCTTTCTATAAATCAATATATCATCAAAGAACACTAATACAAACTTCCTCAAGAATTTCTTAAAAATGGAATTCATCAAAATTTGAAATGTAGATGGTGCATTGGTCAGACCAAATGGCATCACCAAAAATTCATAATGACCCTCATGAGTCTGAAATGATGTCTTACAAATATCTTCTTCCTTAATTTGAATTTAGAGATAACCAGATCTAAGATCTAACTTGGTAAAATACATAGCTCCATTCAATGCATCTATCAAATCATCAATGACTAGAATAGGAAACTTATCATTAATGGTGTACATGTTGATCACTCTATAGTCTGAACACATACGCCAAGTTTCATCCTTTTTATGTACCATCACCACAAGCGAGGAGTAAGCACTTTGGCTATGCCTAATAATTATTGCCTCTAGCATCTCCTCAACAATTTTTTCTATCTCACTTATTTGTATATGTGGGTACCTATAAGGCCTAATATTGGGTGGTTGGCTCCCTAGAACTAGTTGTATGGAAAGATCATGATCCCTCTTAGGAGGAAATCCTTTAGGCATATCTCCAAAAACCACTTAGTGATGATCAATTATTGTTTGTAAATCTAGATGGGTGGGAGCCTTAGACTGAGAGACTTCTAAAGAACATAATTGGGCCACAAATCCATCAACTCCTTTCTTAAACAACTTTTACATTTGATGAGAGTTTACCATTTGTGGAGACCTTGCCTTCAATTCTCTTAGCTCTACTATCTTTCCTTCTGTTTGAGACCTCATGAATAGTTCTTGGAAGTTTATCTCAATTGTTCCCAAAGTAGTAAGCCATTGTATTCCCAAAACAATATTTGTTTCCCCCATGGATATTGCATACATTGGGCTATCAAGGTGATAATCTCCCATGGATAATTTAATGCTATGGAACTTCCTAGAACAACTAGCTATACCACCATCTGCAATCAAAACCTAAAACTCCAAAGTTGGATATATAAAACAATTTATATGAGTAGCCAAAATTTTGTTGATGAAATTATGAGTACTACCTGAGTCAATCAATACTATTACTTTTTGCTTCTTTAAGAAACCCACAACCTTGAGAGTTTGTGGAGCACTGAAACCTTAAAGCGCATGACAAGAAATAATTCATTGAGAATCATGTGTTTCCTCATTTGACTCCCTTTCATATTCTAATATGGGTTCCTCATCTTCTTCCTCACTTGGACCTTCAATATAGAACAATTTCTTTTCACTACATTTATGTCCTCGACTATATTTGCTATCACAATTGAAACACAAAACTTTTTCTCTTTTCTCCTCAATTTGTTGTGGATTCAACCTAGTAGGTTAAGGAAGAGAAGGTGTTGAATATCCTTTCTCTCTTATCACATTAGGCCCTTTCTTCTTAGGAATCAAATACTTCTCATCTACCCTGCGTGCTAAGTTAAAAGACTCATTTATAGAGCTAGGACTAAACATGCATACCTCATGTTGAATGTGGTCCTTGAGACCACCCAAGAATAAATAATTCAAGTTCTCCTCTGTAATTATATCCACTCTTAAGAATAGATTTTGGAATTGCTAAATATAATCCTTAATTGATCTTGTTTGTTGAAGTTTAACAAGTTGGTTGAAGAAGTTATTTATCACACTATTTCTATATTGTTCTTGGAGTTCCTCCATAAAAATTGACCATGAGACAGTGAGACCATTTTTCCTTCGATTAGTACAAATCTAACAATACCAAATGAATTAATTTGGTTCTAGATATAGGGAAGCCATCATGACCTTTTGTCCATTTGGAACTTGATGTACTTAAAAAAAATATCCATTTGGTTTATCCATGTTATAGGATCCTTGCCATCAAACTTGCACATACCCACCTTTGGAAAAAAATTCCAAGATCCCATAGGAGTATTAAAATTTGTGTCAATATTAGCTGACTTGGAAGTTTCACCTTGGTTGCTTCAGAACTCCTTTCTTGGTTCATTCATATAGGTGCTTAACATGCTTTATATATTTGATATATCTCCTCTTATGTCACACATATCCATCTTCATTGAGGAAATTTCTTCCTTGACCTTACTGATTTCCTCATTATGATTAATATCCTCTATTGTTACCTCATCCTTATTAGGAGTTTTTCCATGTGTGGCAACATTCTTTTTGCCTCCCTGTTGCAGGCCTTGTCATGATGGAAAGAAATAATTTTGAAATAAATCACATAAATGAAATTTATTTCTTTGAAATTTTTACTATAACTTACTAGGGCCAATATACCACTTACCTAGAAAAAAATCCAAGAAATTAGCATATTTGCAGCCTTGAGAGTGAATTTGTTGGAAACCCTAATTTTAAAATTACTCACTTATTTATTCTTCAATTTCTCCAAATTTTGTCCTATAGTATCCTCTACTATGTATTCAAAAACCCAATAATAATAAGGCTCCAATTTGGAAGGATGTGAGAGATATGTAGCTTCCAAATAAATTGTGTAAAAACCCTAATTCTATAATAATTCGCTCAAATATGCTCCAATTCTATTGAAATATGGAATGTAGCTTCTTTAATATGGTCTTCAAAAACCCTTTAAAAATAGAAAAAAATTCACCAAAATATGAAAGATATGCTCTCCCTAAAATCGCCTCCAATATTGAGAAGAAGCCTTTTCTCTATGGTGCCAAGATCATGCTTTGATACCACTTGTAATGAAATAACTTGCACAATATAAGAAGATATGAAATATTCTACAAATACTTGATAATAATTGAGAATAACAAGCCACTTCGAGGGGGAAATATCCAAATATCTCCAATGAGAAAACAATTCATAATATGATCCTGAAATAAGACTCACTACCTCCTATATATTCCTATTTATGCCTAGGATATCACCCAAGCCAACTTAGATAACCCTATATAAGCCTAAGGATGACCTAAATAACTAAATAACAATATAATAATGATAATATGACTTAATTAAGAGTTAAGATAGCCACATGCCAACTATCCATTATTGAACATATGAAATACTGATAGGGAAGGGTGAATCAATATTCCATAAAACCATTGAAATAAATCCTTCTAACCATTATCACATTTTTTTCTGAATCAACAAGAGAGAACATAGAAACAAATCAATGCAACCATACACATGAACACCAGGATTTTACATGGAAAACCCAAAAATGGAAAAACCACGATGAGGGTTAACTCACAATATAATATATTTGGATACAAGATATTATAGGGCTCACTACAAAGACTCACTATCCTTGAAAATACTCACTTCCTAAATAAAAAAGATGGCTAACCTCCAAAATACAAAGATTGTGGCTCACTTCCAAAAGGTTTGAACTGATAGAATACACCTTCAATGTGCAGGGTTTGGTTCCAATGAAGCTCAAAATATGAAGTATTTCCTCACACAAAAATTGCTCAACAAATATGCTCTGATCCTTAACCGATAAAACATTTAGGATTGAATATTCTTTCACCTTTCTTCCACACTCGCACACCCACTTCTCACTCACACTTCTCACACACTTCTCCTCTTCAAAACATCTTATATATATACAAGTACATCTTATTCTCAATTAGGTCAACCTATATAGATGAAGAAAAAATAATCAAAACACCCTTGTTGGAACCATATATGATTTAAACATTTTATCCATGTAGTGCATCATACCAAGTCGGGTAACATTCATCAAGCATAACTAGTCTCTATAGTGAATCGCATATGTTAGGTCGACCAAGTCTAGAACATAATTCACAGAATCTCCAAACCAAAAAAAAAACTCAAAGAAAACACCTTATGAATCTAAGAACACATCAATTTCTTATCATACCACCATCATAGAGACTACCAACAAAACCAAAACATAAGAATGTTCTCCTTAAGAAAATGTGGAGTCTCCCACACAAATATGCAAAGCAAGGAACAATAGTAAGATATAGAGTTGAACTCTGTCAGAGATAACTTTCTGCTCACAACCCAAAACTTCTCAAGATCCAAGATATAGATGTTTGAATGAGACATGATAACATTGTTAAGATATTAGATTAATATCTATTATTGTGGTGAATTTTGGACTCAAATACCAACACACTAGCTCATCACAAAAGAACATTGCTGGTAGAGAATTTTTTTTGGTAAACCAAGTAAACTTCCCATACATTTGTCACTATGTTGACATCAATGACAACATAGGAACAACCAACACAAACCATCCACACTTCATGCTCATGTTGCAAGGCTCCATACTTCCAACAATCTCCCCCTTTGGCATTGATGGAAACATGCATGACAAAAAAAAAATTCAATATGCGGCAACCAAATACCCCCTATCAAAACTGTTCTAAAAAATGTTTTTCTTCTACCAATCTCTATCTCTAGTTGTTTGACATCAATGGAAAAGGATGAGGTCCATTATATATGTATATATGCATCAAAATATAACCAGAAAGATATGAACACAAAAATTAATCAACCTGAAGAAGAAGAACCTTTGAGACTCTCCAGAATGACCTTCCATGATGCTTTTCCTTCTTCCCATGAACCTTTTACACTTACAAGAGTCTTGTAAAATAGCTCAAGCTTAGTTAAGGACTCTATACCATCTACTAAGGTATTGGGACTAAGATTAATCTTTGATAATTCACCAATACTATCAAGAGCACTAGAAAAATGAATTTTCCTAAGTTTAACCATGTCTCTGAGTGTCACAAACTTCTTAATAACTTTTGTTCTTTGGTCATGCAGGGAAAATAATTTATCTTGAAGGTGCACAATGTAGGACCACCTCTGATTATCTCTATCTTCTATCAATCTTTATGTATCTACTTGAGTGCTTATCCTAGATTCACTTTCTTATCTCATCTCTTATGTTTAGTGTATTTCCAAACCAATTTAGGAAAAAAGAAATCAGTTCCTGTGCCTCTTCCCCACAAATTTGGACACTCTCCAATTCACTCATTACTTGGCTATGTGCATTTGCACATTTTTCTTTGATATATTCCAAATTTCATTCATCAAACCTAATTCTAGCATGCATTTATAGAATAGAGATGTAGACCTTCAAACAATTAATCATGCTTTTGAGATTCTCCACAACAAAAATAGATGAATCAAAATTAGCATTGGGAATAACTTTTTGCAATTCTCCCAAAGCTCCTTGAATGTTTATTCTTTCATGCTCATGTTGAGCTCTCTCAAACTCACTTCCTTCTACAACTTCTTGTTTTACAACACTCTTTCTTTTCTTCCTTGTTCTAGTTTCACCATCAAAGGTACCTTCTACATTAGGATTCTTAGGGATTTCCAAAAGAATTTTTGCATAATAATCAATTTCAGCCTCTGACACTTCATAATCTAACTTAGATATCCACACCAATCTTGATTCAACTGCTTCCATGTGACAAAAATCTGTAGACACTAGGAAATTGATACTTCCAGAGTACCTTTCAATAACACTTACTAAAATCTTTGACCTTTCATACATCCTCATCTAAAATGTTCCAAATAATGCAGCAAGAGCAATCTCTTGTGCATTTGAATTACCAAGATTTATCATGAATTTCTTGATTTCATGGGAAATAGGCTTTGTATTTGACCATTATATTCTTCCTATTACTGGTAATTCTCTCAAAAAGTAAAAGAGTAAACAAACAACCAAATTGCCATACCAAAATGTATTCTTCTTACTCTTCTTGATTTCCCTTAAATTATTCAAAAGATGTATACGAATTAATTCACATAGGTCATAATCCATACCTCTTTTAACCATATCAACAATAGTATGTATAGCAATAGTAGAAACTATGAGGTCATTGCTAGGAAGGAAAACTTTGTGACCGATGACCATAGCAACATGTCTGATAACCAAATCCACAATTTATCTCAAATTAATCTCTTTCCCTTCAAGATTTGCACCAGTTACCTCAATTATTTATTTCTCATCCACGACCTTCCATTTGGGAACTGGTCTGGAGGAACACAAACCAGTTACATCTTTGATTGCATCTGGTAATCAAATGTGCTTCATCAATCCACAAAGATTCATCATGAATTCTGCTCAAAACTATTTGAATGTATTTTCTCTCAAACTCAAACAAAGGGTCTTTCCTCTAAACATCCAACTTCTTCTCCATTAATACTTTATGGGCATCATGGATCTCTTCCAATTCATTCTTCCATAGAATGCTCAACTGGACTAGTGACATTTCTTCTATCTTATTATAAACAAATGCATAGATATCCTCTATGGGTAACACTCTATAAGGGATGCAAGAGAATGCACCAAAAGACTCTTCTGACACACTCTTCAAATATCTTCTCAAATTAACTTGTACTCTATCTGCACTATTCACAACCTTTGAATTATCCATAGCAATAAAAATGAAAGATTGTGCAACTAGGAATACCTCTATAAATGCCAACAAGAAATAAATAGATATCCAGTTTCCAGAGCAAACTTTGAATCCACTTGATCTCTCCTTCAAAACCTAAAACTTTGAATTGCTCACTAAGATTCCTTTGCACACTTCTCTAAAAATACATATTCCTCTTGAAATGTCTAAATTTATTTCTTTCATTTTGAATGCTTTTGCAATAAATGCTTCAAATTACAGGTATATTTCCTAAAAAATTGTGTGCACCTCCATTCTTTCAAATTGTGCAAACTTCATTCTTCACACATGCGACTAAGAAATTCCTTAATTTTTTTACCACATTAAATATACTTCTATCATGATGTGACATAAGTATTGATGAGGGGGTTTATTAAATTTTATTATAATTGCTCCCCCTTAGCCACTGCTTGACTCAAAAATATATAGGAGTATCTGTATTGGAGGTCAACACAGATAATACTGATGATTCTGATTCAATTTGCTTGAATTCTCCTTCCTTTCTCCAAATCCTTTTCAACTCTTTTCTTGCTTCTTCCAAATCAATGATTTGTTCATGCTTCTTCGTCAAATAATTATCTTTTCTTCTTCTGCAATTATTAACAAGCTATTTCAAATTGTTGTACTTATGACAAACAACATTCTTCCTTCCATTTTTTATTTTATTCAATCTATTCCCACACAGACTAGCTTTACGTCCAACCTTCTTGCACTTAAAACATTTGCCAAAGAATGAAAAAGTATCATTCATTTTACTTTTGCATTCCTTTGCCTTATGGCCAAATTTCTTGTAGGAATGATAAACACCATTGAAAGATAAATACCTTTTATCAACATGTTGTTTGATGGGAGTTCTTCTGGAATTGCTTCTTAGATTCTTGATTTTTCCATCTTTGCACTGATTCTTGTTATTAGATTGCTTTGCTTTAGAATTTTGACCTTCTTCAAACCCTAAACCACTTTTATCCATTGTCAGTCTCTAAGAGGTAATCAACTCATCAAACATTGTAGAGCTTACCTTAAATTTGTCTTCAAAACTTTCCTTTTCCAGATCAGATCTCAATATTTCTACTTCTTGCTCAAGCTTTGTGCATTAATCCATCTTCCTTTGAATTTCAATTTCCTGACATTCTTTGATTATTTTCTTTTCATCCAATTGCTTCAGCAGGCTAGAGACAATTTCATTTGCCTTAACCAATAGATCACATGCTTCAACACATTTACTTTGCAGTTTTTCAATATACTCATTTTCTTTCATCAACTTGTCCTTCAATTCTTCTATTTCTTTTGAACATCCAACAGAGATCACTTCCAGAGGAAAAAAATTCTTATACTCAAATTTCGGGACCTTCCTCAAGTTGTTAGGCTTCTTCCAAGGAACCAAGCTCTGATACCAATTGTTGAACATCCACAATTCTAAGAGGGGGGGTGAATCAATATTCCATAAAAATATTGAAATAAAATCCATCTAACCATTATCGCAATTTTTTTTGAATCAACAAGAGAGAATATAGAAACAAATCAATGCAACCATACACATGAACACCAATATTTTTACATGGAAAACCTAAAAAGGGAAAAACCACAATGAGGGTTAACTCACAATATATTATATCCAGATACAAGATATTACAAGGCTCACTCCTAGGACTCACTACCTAAATACAAAAGATGGCTAACTACCAAGATACAAAGATTGTGGCTCACTTCCAAAAGGTTTGAACTGATAGAAAACACCTTCAATGTGCAGGGTTCAGTTCCAATGAAGCTTAGAATATGAAGTACTGCTTCACACAACAATCGCTCAAAAAAACTGCTTTGATCCTTAACTGATAAAACATTTAGGCTCATATCTTCTTTCAATTTTGTTTGACACTCGCACACCCACTTCTCACTTACACTTATCCTCTTTAAAACATCTTATATATATACAAGTGCATATTATTCATTAATTAGGTCAGCATAATTAGATGAAGAAAAAATAATCAAAACACCCTTGTCAGCACCATATATGATTTAAACATTTTATCCATGTAGTGCATTATACCAAGTCGACTAACATTCATAAAGGATAACTAGTCTCCATAGTGAATCACATATGTTAGGTCGGCCAAGACTAGAACATAATTCATAGAATCTCTACACCAACAAAAAAACCTCAAAGAAAACACCTTATGGATCTGAGAACACATCAATTTCTCATTATACCACCGTCATAGAGACTACCAACAAAACAATAGCATAAGAATGTTCTCCTTAAGAAAATGTGAAGTCTCCCACACAGATATGCAGAGCAAGGAACAATAGTAAGATACAGAGTTGAACTCTATCAGAGATAAATTTTTGCTCACAACCCAAAAATTCTCAAGATCCAAGATATAGATGTCTGAATGATACATGATAACATGGTTAAGAGATTAGATTCGTATCTATTCTTGCAGTGAATTTCAAACTCAAATTCCAATACACTAGCTCATCACAAAAGAACATTACCGGTAGAGAATAGCTTCTGGTAAACCAAGTAAACTTCCCATACAATTGTCACTATGTTGACATCAATGACAACACAAGAACAACCAACACAAACCATCCACACTTCATGCTCATGTTGCAAGGCTCCATACTTCCAACATTCACAACCCAATGTACACCAATATTAAGGGCATAGTCCTCACATTTTGTTTAGTGCTCATAAAATTGAACAAGGAAAATCTCACATTTCGTTTAGTTCTCTTAAAACTAAACAATAAAAATATCATGCTTCAATTTGGTGCTCTTAAAACTAAACAATAAAATCCCACATTTTGTTTTAGTGCTCCTAAAATTGAATCTTTTCAAAAAAATTACAAACGCTTTTTCATTTTTGTTGACACTCGAACGCCTTATTTTGTTGACAGTTGAACACATTTCATTTTGTTGACCACATTAAGATAGACAAGGAAATTAGGAAAACTCAAACTTTTGTGCTTAAAAAATGAACAAATCCATTTTTTATTTGCAAATTACTATGCTTTTTACTGAAGTCTCAAAATGCTTTCGATTTGGTGCACATAAAACATGAATTGATATATTCACATTGAAAATTTTGGGATTAAAAATCAAATTGATATGGATTGTATGTCGTGTTTTCTATGCTTGTAAAACCAAGTGTGTATCCTCTCCCTTCGTGTCTTTTGATGATTTTGGGTGATGAAAAGAACTTTGGGTTTCACATTTGTTTTATTTCAAGCATCACCCTTAAGAGAGAACCTGCTAGGAGACACATCCTACAACAAAGAACTCTTAGTGATTCTTGCAAGCACATTTACCAGTGGGCTTTAAGTAAAGGTTGCAAAATTGTAATGAAATAGCTTCAATTCAGGGTGACAACATACTACACCTAATGTATCTCTAAAAGCATAAGGGAACAGTTTAATACCTTAAGTGGAAGGAAGATGGTAGTGTTCGTACGATGTTCACAGTTGTCACTAAATACCTTATTTTAGAAGTCATCCTTATTTTTCAAAATGTTCTTTAAAAGTGGTGCATTGAAACTTTGCTTTCAAGAAGTTACTTACCAAGTTTTATTTATGGTTTACTCCATAAATTGCATGTAAAATCACCCCTTCGAGGCATGAGGTAAGCCTACTTAAAAGTGAGTACCTACTTAGGGTGACTTGACTGATGTATGCCAAAATTTATTTTTATTAGACATCAAAAAATTTGCTTGATTTAAAAAGAGCACAACAAAACAAACATTTAACTTGGTTATCAAAATCTCAAACCCTTTGGACTTAGTGTGAATACCTTTGAAAATAGCCCTATATTTTCACTCCTTAAAGATATTTTAAACAAATATCTCTAAATGTTTTTGAATATTTAGGCTTAGATTTCAAGTCACATTTAGACCAAAGTCACATTGGGAACTATCGTTTTAGTATCTTGACTTTCACAAACTTTGAGCCCTTGTGGAAAGAAACTTGCTTAAACTATAGACATTTAGAGTCAAGATTTTTTATTGTTGTGTTGTATCACTTACCGATTCTCAAAACAAATAAGATCAATTAAAACATCAAAATTGGAATCTTGTCCAAACTATTGTTGAAACGAAAACTGGAAACAACCTTAAACAAAAGTTGTTATTGCAGAGATTTTGTTGCTTTTGATCTAAAGATTACTACAGTTGATCTAAAACATGTCATTATTTCTCTCTGGTTTATGATAGTCACTGTCAAAATTTTTCCACTTTTACAAAATAGAACCGTAGTTGACTTGAACAATTATGCTATTGACCAAAAGATTACTGCAATTGATCTAAAACTTGTCACTATTGCTTTCTGGTTTATGACAGACATTGAAAATTTTTTATCACTATTGCTCAAACTTACCTAGTTCTAAACTTTGTCGCTTATGTCCTAAGTTTTAGTCATTGTTGATCTATGTTCTTGTCGTAGTTGATCTAACTATTACTGCTTTCAAAAAACCTGTTGCTATTGCTCTAAGTTTGGCCACAATTGTCCTAAATTTCAAATTCTACTATTCTAAAGATTGTTTACTTGCCCTATTTTCTAGTACAAATCAAAGACTGATCCAAAATTGGTTAAAAATTTCATCTTTCGGGAACAAAATAGTCAAACCTGCAAACATATCTTATCTAGCATCATTCCATATTAATTTGCAAAATCACACACATCAACCTAGTTTTAGGATTCAAAATTAAAATACCAACTTGGATTATTCTTTTTCTCTTGATCTCTAAGATATCAACATTTTCTTATACCTCAAGGCTAGTTCCAGTAGATCTTCAAACATATCCTCTAGAAAAGTAGAGTAACATATCAGTCCAAGTTTTATACACTTTGAGTCCCAAAATTAGCATCATCTCAAAAACATCCACCAAACATCACTCATACTCTTATCCTAGGGCCTTCAGCATCAAAACATCCCCAAAACATGTCAATCTATTACCCAAATCTATAAGTTCCACTCTATACACCCATGATGTCATCATATACCACAAATTTCAATGATATATCAACTATGGATTCCCCTAATCAAGGTTTTAGTGCATCTTTTCACATGGAAAATTTCAAACAAATTCCTCATCCATATCAAAATCGAACTTATCAAGAGTCACAACATCAAGTAGTGTTGCAATAACACCAAGGGTTTCAAAATCACCCCCAAGATCAAAATCTACAACATCAAATTTCCCTAAATTCACTTGAGAAAATAGTTGACACACCTTATCAACAATGCTTTGGACACCATAAAAAGAGAGTCACAATATCAACAACATCATGACACTTATCAAAGCACAAATTCATATCATCAACAACATGTCCAACATCAAGACATTGTATATCAAAAACCAACTCCTAATCCACAACATCAAATTTGTGTACCTCAAATGCAATATCAAAGTACACCTCAATATCAATATCAAGATGTCCCACAACAACAAGGTATTCCACCATAAAAATTCTTACAATCCAATCATACCACTAAATGCAAATACACTCCTTTAGGGGAGCTAATCAAGGGGGTGTTAAACACATTAGTCAATGCTAAACTTATCACACCTCCAAAATCAATAGGTAATTATGAACCTATCTTCAAAACCCTAGGGTACAATGACAACACTTATTGTGAATATCATAAAGCAAAATTTCATGATACATCAGACTGTTTTAAACTCAAAAATATCATCCAAGACTTTATTTATCAAAAATAAATAGCTATTGAAGACAAAATTCAAGGTTCAACTACTAATGATATTGGTGATAATATTTCAACCTAAAATGTTGAAAACAAGGATCAAGATCTATCTACCACTAATCACATTGAATATGTCTTTACCTCTCCTAGTGAGAAAGAGGACATACATCAAGACTCTTTCCCAAACCATGATCAAAATCAATCACCAAAATAACAATGATCCAATTCAAGAAATCTTATCATTTGATCTCATGGTTGAAATTATTAACAATATCTCAAATGTTGAATACAATGATCAAGAGGAAATACATCAAGAATTTAATCCCAAGCATGATCAAAATCAATCAAAAAATTCTAGCAATGATCTAGTACAATATATATTGACATCATACAACCTCATGGCAGCATGTATTGATGATCAAGACACTGTTAATCCAACACTTATACCCAATGCAAAATATATAAGCCAAGAGCTATCACCCATATGTCCACATTTTGAGGAAATTCAAGGATCCTTTACAAGAAATCCCTTCTTTGAAATTGATCCATGTTAATAGCATGAACCAAATCATATCGAAGATAATACCACACAACGTCAAGATCAAGAAACCCTACCATTAAAATATTATAATGACTTGGTGGATATCTTCTAAGACATCCAAGGTTTTCCAAAAGAAGAACAAATCCATATACCAAGTACACATACATCTACCCATGAGATTCCTACTCCTAATGGACATGTAGATGATCTTTATCCAAGACAAGAGTCGCATACTCTTGATGTCATTACCAAGGAACAAGAGTCACCTACTCTTAACATCTTTACACATGATAAAAGCATAGAAGAATCTATAGACATATCAGAAATTGATCAAGAAGAAGCATTAAAATCATAAACATCCTCCAAGCAGATTTTTTTTCTTTTTTTTTTTTTTTTAGACTGCAGGAATCGGGTAGCACGACCCCCTATAAACTGCAGTGCGCCTGGTAAACTTCTAAACGTGACCGTGACTGAAGCGACAACCCTCGATTTTCCACCGGGGCGGGAGACCATTCGTGACAGTGAGCCTTAGCAGATACATAGCCAATAGGAGCTAGGGCCCCGCCCCATCCTCAATGATTAGAGTATCAAGTATGAAATAATTGAACACAACATCTTAAAATCAATAAAGATAGTGTAATCAGGCATTAGAGGCATTGGGTATAATGATCAAAAATGATATATTTTGAAGAGACCATGAAAATATCTAATATTTCTGAAAAAGCTAAGATATCAATCAAGAAGTTATCCCACATATGGAGGTGTAAGAGAGGGGGACCAACCACGTTAAGGCCCTAGGTCATGGAGAGCCAAGAGCGAAAGGCTGCCCTAACTTACCTCACTCTAAAAGGGGTGTTTGAAATAAGGGATGAGAATGACGAGGACTATAAAGTCCTTAGATCACTCTGCATACCTGAACTTTAGTTTGGGCTAGGCAAGCTAGCATTTTGGAGTCAGTTTTGTGCCTAAGAAAGCTCTTTTTCCAAGGAAAATAGCACAGTTCTAGGATATCGACGTGGTGCGCTAGCATCTATCAGGCACGCTGGCATCCGTACGGCTAGAAAATAGTGAACACAATAAAACTACTAAAAAGACCTATTAACAACCTAGCTAGTTTAATCTAGATGGTAAAAGAAAAATGAGAAAGTATGCAAAATAGATATTGAAATGATAAAGTAAATAGACTAGAACTAAGGTGACGAAGATAACCTCACAAAAGTGTCTATTCGCCAGTTAGCTCCAAACACACATCCACCTACACACAAGAAAGAGGGGAAATTTGTTGGGGTTGTATAGGGGTCTGCCTCAGTCAGCCCCCGTTTTGGTGTTTCCACCTCCATGGATAGCCAAATAGCCATGAGAGAAATTGTATGATAAAGAAGCAAAGAAGGGAAGTACATGAATAACACTACAAAATAGTATATAGATACTCAACCAAATCATAAGGAGAGGAGTGAAAATGTTACCACCTCCACCAAGAGCTTACTAGCTAATGATGGAGAAAGAGAGCTTGAACAATCACCACAACCTCGACTGCAATGAAGGGAGG
>VDFB02373365.1:331202719-331230625 GCA_007258455.2 Sequoia sempervirens | reverse complement strand
TGGACATCTGAAACAGGTAGAGGATAACAAATATGAGAAAACAATGCTTGATAATGAGCAATGAAATCAATAACCTTTTTATGGTCTCCCTTCTTACATTGGATGAGATCAGTGAATGACATCTTCAACCCAATATTAGCCTAGAACTATCTAAGGAATTGAGTCACTAGTTGATTGAACGAGAAATAGAATTATCTAGAAAATAAAAATACCACTCAAGAGCATTGCCCTTAAGAGAATGTAGAAAAATCTTTTTCATCAGAGCATCGTGGTGGAAGAATTTAGTACACATGGCATTGAAAGTTGACACATGCATCTGAGGGTTTCTAGTACCATTATACTTCTTAAACTTAGGAATCTCCATCCCTTCATAGATAGGAGTGTTTAAGATTGCAATAGACAAAGGAATATGATGAAAGAAAGACTAGAACATGGGTTGAGTTGAAGAAGATCTGGCTAGGTTCACTAACTGGTTTTACATTCATCTCATGTTTTGCAATAAAGCATTCAAGATAGGATCATAATACAAGGTAGGACCAGAGGAACTACCACCAAAGCCACCGGAACCATCAACCCCCATACTGGTAGAGCCCCTAACACTAGGACTAGTAGGGATTCTAATATTACCACCAAAAGTAGAAGCATTAGGAGTGGAAGAACTGAAGCCTAAAGGTACCTTGTTTACTTTTAAAGTGTGGGTCTACTTAGGTACAAAGATGGTGTTAGTTGAAGGACCCATATTAGCTATATATACTAACACTTCTAGCATTGATACTTCCAACTGCCTCACAACAGTCTTGGAGCCAACATCTTGGGTAACACCCAAGTTAGGATTATAGACCAAGACATGGGTATCCACAATGTCTATGAGAACTTAGAGAATTTCTATACCTCTTTGATCCTTATCCAACATGGTTCTTAATCTATTGACAATGGTAGCCACTTGGGAAAGACTACTATCTTTTTCCAAGTATCACTCAAACTCTCCAAGCCTTCTATCTAGGGAAAGAAGATGAGCTGTAGGAACCTCAAGAGCATCATCTTCCTCCATAGAAGAAGTGAAAGAAGGAGGGGTATGAATATGAGTAGTAGCTTCCCAAAAGGGGTTGGAAAATCCAATAGACATCCCTGAAACCATTTATTCAAAAGAGGGACTATAACTGACCTTGCTAGATTTCATTCTTGTGTGGTGAAGACTTCTTCGAACAACTATTTCAAAGGTTGTAGATTGGGTTGAAAAGATCACAAGAGCTTCATGACACACTAATCTATAATGCACTCAAGACCTAAGGGAAAATATTTTGACACAAAGAAATGAAAAGAAGAAAGTTCACATCAGGTTCACCAAAAATTAGAGGGGATCCGCTACTCCCAAGTCTCTAGGACACAAAAGATCCTAAAGGGAGTGAATCACCCTCAACTACCTCAAGACTACCTCAAACTTAACTAAAAAGGAATAGGTTGAAAAGGAAGGGAAAACTAAGCTCTATTTTTCTTTATGTTTTATGAAGGAGGCTTTTGAAAAATGAGTTAGTGGACCTAAGAGGTCTCAAAATTTAAACCTACTGGCTCTCAATAAGAAGACACTACCCCATGAGTTGAATGACAACATATTGTGTTGTCCTCTTAGAGGTGCACTGGTTTCTGATACATATAGAGAGTAGGATTTATAGAATGAAACTCACAGGGCATGTTGACAACACGAGAGTTTTAGTTTGAAAGTTTAACATTTATGAAGAAATACATGAAATTAAGAAAAAAACAAGAAGAATTCTATAACTTAAAAAGATAAACTATTCAATGATGAAATGATAAGGGAAAGGAAGAAGGAGAGCAACTCACAAAAGGTCCAGTTCTCTAGCAAGCTCCTCATGAACAAATTGAACCTACACACAAAGAAATAGAAAAGTGTTGTGGCTATGTTTCTTGCCTAATTCAACCCCTCGTTTTGGTGTTTCCACCTCCATGGACAACCAATAGACCACAAAATATAGAAATGGTAAGGAAATAGAAAATAGACAAAATGTAGAGTGCAAAGACAATCTAAATACTACTCTACAAATAAGACAATACAAGTAAATAGATATATATTACCCTCCTTTATGCATGCTTGGAGAAGTTGAGAGAGGAAGGAAGAGAGCAAGACGACCATGCCAATAAAGTAGAGCTTTGACAACTTGCAATAGGCAATGGTGGTAGAAACAGGGAAATGGTGTAGAGTGTGAAGCAAGAATGAAACAAGTTGAGAGAATGCAAGAATGAAGTGATGGAAGATCAAGAGAGTGAAAATAAATTACAAGTGATATGTTTAAAAGGTGTTTTTAGAGCCAAATAGAAATTTTCTGGTGGTCAAGATTCAAATATGGATGTTACATTCACGAGTTGGTAAAAAATGTAATGTCTCCAACATCTCCTAATGCAAGAATCTTGTCATGATGGTAGCACGGTGCGCAGGCATCCCCAACAAAAATTCCATCACTAATAGAAAACGAAAAGGACACATTTGAAAGGAAAGGAAGAGGTGGTTGACTTTTGCATTGTCGAGTTTAAAAGGAAAAAGTGAGGTAATATAATGGGAAATTGTACTAGGTGTAATATTACACCATTACACCAGTAGAAGTACAATGTACATACCTAGTAATTGATTCCATAAACTATTATGATTTCGAAGCCAAAGAGATAAGGACAAATGATAATAGGTTTATTATCAAGATGAGTAGAGAAAATTTTAGCTCATGCCTACAATTAACTGAGAGAGAAGCATATATAGAATTCAAATTCATCCTTTCTCATCAAGATTTCCATGAGAATAACTTGTGTAGGAATACAATTGCTTGGGAATGGTTTGCAACTCCAAAGAAAGGAAGATCTTTATTTCCTAGAAAATGTTGCATAAGTCTCATTTTATAGAGGAAATTTTGGACATAATAATCCTCTTACACCGACTGAAGGGTAATGACAATGCCCATGATTTTGAGGATTGGATGTATTTCTTCACTCAGATAATTATCCATGGTGATCAGTTCCTTGGTTGGGCTCAGCTCATTAGTGACCAAATGCATTCAGTGATGGTCCAATTTCCACTTAATAGGCTCTTTTACATGTCTTCTTATTCTATGCATTTATATGCACTAGACCATGGCCAAGCTTGCGTCCAATAGAGGTTCATGATGAAATGATTCAGATTTATGATTACTATACTCAACTTCAATTGGAAAGGGGAAAAATAAATGATGCATTTACTATGAGAATGGTGAGAGAAATCCAAGGAGATATGGGTTTATAGATATGTCTAGAGGCCATCAAATTGATTAATACATATGGCAATTATTTCATATAATTCTAGAGATTCACTTATATTAGGATTGGAGGATTTGATGGACTTCCCTATAAGTTTCCCCAGGCATGCTAAAAATAGATTTATTCTTATCAAAGAGTGCAGACAAATAGTTGAAGTGAATAAAATGTGTGAACAAAGGAAACATGAAGGAATCTAGTTTCCTATTGGACTTGGTTATTACTAATGCAAGTCTATATATGATGCTCTTAACATTGAGAAATATTTTGTAAAATTTTCTATGAAATTTTATGAAAGAAGATTTCCTTTTGATAGCAAATATTTTATCAAAAATAATCTACAACTAGGACCAAGCTTCCATGATATTCCACATTTGGAAGAATACCACACATATCGAGTTGATGAGTATGAATTCAAAAGGAGTTGGAAGAGACTATCTTTGAGATAGATTGTGATTTTTAAATTGAATTGGGATATCTCAGGTATTGAGGATGATTAATAGGATTTGGTATATCATATTTTTATTAATCATGTGTAGACACAACCAATTGTTTCAATTGATTAGAGTATAAAAGAAATTAAAAATATTGAGTCCAAAATTGTAATGTTGCTTAGAAGTACTCAAGAATGGGTAGCTAAGAAAACTATAGAAACATATAGTGCAATGCCTCAGAGGTCTCAAGATACTCCAAGAAAGGAAGAGAGGAGTTAAGAACAATCGTCTTCTACTCCACACCCATCTTCTTCTGCTCAAAAAATGATTTCAAGAGAGGAAGGGGATGGTGATGGAGACCCTATGGAGAAAAGAATCCTTGAGAAAACCTATGAATAAACTACCCAAAGGAAAAATTAGAAAGGGATAGAAAAGGGGAAGGAGGCGACAAAAGGAGAAATCATGGATGTACATTCATCTCCATCTCAAGAAAGTGATTCTTCCTCTTCTCATGCCTCTCCTAATTCTAGTCCTCCACAAGATGTGTCATAAATTCTACCAACTAGAGTTATCCCAACTTCTTCTCTTGAAATTTAAATATCTAATACTCCTCCTCTTAGAAAAGCTCCACATTTTGTTTCCTCTAATACCAATTCAATGTCAACTCCTACTTCCCCCTCCTAGTTAGAACAAAATATTTCTAGAAAGAGGAAAATAGTCCAATTGAGCCTCCTTGATAGGGATGTTGATGGTAAATTACTTCAAAGGACCCCAAATGCCAAGAAAATAAAGACCACATCTAGACTATTAGATGATAGCAACACAAGGAACATGCATGTTAAAGTAGCACACCCCTTTGTGAAAAAGGATGTGAGTCAAGTGAATGTAAAGGATTTTAATTTCATCATAATTAATTTGGGACCTTCCACCAGAGATGGAGACATCAACAATTTTTAGATGACAATTGCTAAACTTGTAGAAATAATAACAAGAGACAAGAAAACTAAAGATGAATTGAAACAACAAATGAAATTTTTGACTGATTGCTTGAAATAATTCATTAATCATTCTCAACTAGTAAATCAAATAGATTCCTCCTTTGACCCAAGTTCAATTGTTAGAAAATAAATGGAAGGTAGGGTTCATAAATACATATCTTATAGCAAAGTCACAGAGGACTGGGTTAAAAATCTTATGGTTAAATGAATCAAATTTATCCAAGAGGTAAGAAAGATCTGTGATGACATTGAACTACTGAAAAAAGGATATTGATATTAAGATTGTGAACACTAAGTGTGAAGAATCTCTGCGGAAATAAGCAAATAGTGACTTGAAATAAATCATTGACCCTGGAATAGATAAAGTGGTAGCAGAGAAAGTCTTGGAGAGTGTCGATGATACTCAATGCTTCATGTGAAAGAAGAGTATAGAGTGGAAATTCACCTTTTTGAAGAAAAATATAAAACATAGAAAAGTAATAAAAGAAAGCAATCAAGTCAAGTATGATATTGAAAAAGACTTGTTAAGAATTGGTGTCTATTTGAGAAAGAAATATGGAATACAAGATGAAGGGGCATAATCATTGAAGAATGATTTTGAAAAGATGATTGAAGAGTTGTTCAATGAACAATTATTATTTGTAAAGAAGATAGTCATGATTGACTTTGCTTTGGTACACTATGATGATCATCCAACAACTTTTGTGGCTGATTTGTATCAAATCAAAGGTAACAAGGCTCTGTGAAAGTTGAGAGCCAATAATATTATCATTCCACAACATGGTGTAATACCATCGGTTACCAAAGCCTTGAGAGATTAAAAATCCTATTGTGTGACCCCATCATCACTAAAAGCTAGAGGCAATGTTGACTAAAAAAATATTCCACCTCATCAATAAATTGTTTCATCATTCAAATTGTTTAAACTTTAAAAGCTACGGGCATGTAAAATTTTATTTTGTAAAAAATATTTTAAAAGTCTCTTTTTCAAGAATTAGTTATTCAGCTACATTTAGAAGTTTAAATGTGCAAATGAGAGATTTTACATGGATTTTTTTTTTGGGTTTTATATTTGGGTAAGAGAAAGAGGGGAGATGGAAAAGTCATCAATTCTGAGAAGGTTGTAAGTTTGTGAGCATACAATTTCAAATATTTAGAAAATCATAAATTTATTATTGTATGTGTGTTGTAATTGGTTTCTACATTATTACTCTTCTGTGTGAGTGTGATAATCATTTCTAAGTATTTGGTATTCTCTTATTAGTAAACATTTCATTAAGGAAATAAATTATTTCTTAAGGTATTAAATTAGCCTGTACTCTAAATATTTCCTTGTTGAATTCATATAATTTTAAGCATAAAAGTTTCTTCCACATATTATTTCTTCTTTTTTAATTTGAATAAAGTTTTATAAGCCTTTCTCACTTTTTGGTAAAAAGCACACCTCATTGATTTTACTTAAAATGAGAAATTATATCATAAGAGGGAGTTGTACTTCTAAAATTTAGAGGGTGATTTTAGTAAAAAGTAAGAAATATCACCCAACTTTTCGTTTGGATTCTCTTTATCAAAAGGGAAATATAGAATTGAAAATATAAAATACATAAAGACAAATCCATTAACCAACACATCCAATGGCCTTCCTCCTCATAGGTGGCTCAAATAGATTCTATGTGTCACATTTTTTCAAATCCTTTATTTCATCTTTCATGGCATCCAACTAGGACTCGCGATTTTATAAAAACATAGTTTCCTTCATAGATCTAGGTTCATTATTAGTACACAATAAATAAAATAAATAACTATTATCCTAAGGGATATATTTTTCAATTGGATTAAATTATCGTGTACACTCTCTAATAAATGTAACAAAAGGTTCATGTTGTTCATCATAAAAACTTGAATATGAATATTATCTTTCCTTATTTTGTCCATCCTATTATTGTTATGTATTTTCCTCTTCTTGGTAATCATTCTTAAAATAAAAATATATTATTTTATTATGATTCTCATGATTTTTTTTACCATTCTTAAATTACTTTAAGCTCCCTAAAAACATCCTTAGAATATTAAAAAATAATTTATATAGGATCTCAAATCTTATAAACCTTAATGTTCTTGCCACAACCCAAAAAAATACACTGATTAACCCTAAAATCAAGCTTGAAATGTTTTTCTTTAGAAACATGAACATATGCCTCACTACCAAAAAATTGAAATGATAGATTGATGGTCTTTTACATACCCATACCTCATAGGCATTTTTTTAACTACAATAGGAGTGGGAGACCTATTAAATAGCTAAAAAAATGTGCATAACTACAACCTAGAAACACTATCTAGGATTAGCATTTTTAACATGCTTATAGCTTTATCCATCAAGGTCCTATGGACATAGTTTATATCTAACAATCCTTGCATACCTATAATAATCATCAAAATCATAAATAAAAAGTCACCACCATTATCCATTCTTAAAACCCTTACTATCCTATCTATTTATTTCTCAACAAGTTTTTTAAACTCTTTAAAAGTAGAAAATACAACAAAATTATGTTTTAGAAAGTAAACCCATGTATTTCTGTAAAAATAATCAAGAAATAGAACATAGTAGGTGTGAGAATGAAAATTGACATTACCTATCTAGTTTATATTTTTCTAGTACCTAGTAGACCTATTCACATTTGTAATGCCCTAAATTTTGCACGAAGGCAACATCACAACTAACAATTTTTTTTTTTATTTAACACGAAAAACCTTGATCACTAATGCTTATACACACCCATAGTCTCTATCTATGCGCACCAACCGGGAGTTGGACAAGCCACATCATAACCGTCTCATCTGGCCAAGAGCGGGGGCATGGGGGTAAAATACATTTAGGTGTATGTGGTCTCTTGTGCATGCTCCTTCCAAGAACATTAAGTTAACCTTTATTTACGGGGTGAAGTAACTAGGTTAAAACGAAAGATTATAAATAATGTTCCATCTATTTTCATGTGAAAATATTATTAGTCTTGAGTAAAGGAAAAACATCATTAATTTAGTGATGCACTTGCTATTATCACCACTCATTAATACCAATATTATTTGGTGTAGTTTGATCTTTCTACGATAATATTATTATTCCTAATACATTATTTTCTTGTATTATTACCTTGCACCCACTCGTTTTACAATTATATTTTTTTTTTTTACTTAACAAAATATAAATAATCCTCAAAAGTTAATTATATAAAATAATTAATTTAGCCTTACAAATTACAATTTAAATTATTCTTAATAAATGATTCTCATAAGAAAATTATATTAAATTAATCCTAAAGTTATAATTTAAATTTTCTTGAATAAATAATTCTTATAAGAAAATTATATATAATAAAACTAATGTTTAAGATATAATCTAATATAATTAACCCTTATATAAATATAAAAACTTATTTAAGGAAAATTCAAGGTATGAATTAAATGAGTTTTAAATCTAAAAGGTTTTATACATGCCATGGGTCTTTGAATTTTAAAATAAATAAAAATCTTCATACATGTCTTACTGACATATAGCCTACTTTAACTAAGTCTTTTTTTTTTAGTTTCTTTACACTTTAAATTACTATATTCACCTTTCCACTCTTACATCTAAAACCACGTAGCCCTTGTTTTGCCTTTAATTTATTTAATTGAATGCGCTCCTTGAAAACAAAACCATATGTACGATATTTACTCTTTTTTACTTAGCGTAAAAGAATGACTCTTGTCCATTTCGTACATAAGCGGCACGAATTTTGGCAGTCACGTTGCCATACTTGCATGGCGCTAAATTTCGTTTAACTTTTCTATTGCTTAACTGACATCTCCACGCGACCCCGCATATGGGAGTTTCCTCATTATAGTTTTTATTTTTTTATTTATTTTTTTACACTTACCAAGGCACACGATTCACTAGACTCTATTCGGTGATGTAACCTTTAATAATACGCTTGCCTTATTTTAAAAGTTATGGCGTTTGGTACAGCTGTATAGTTTCCTCAAAATTGTATTTCATAACAATTCAAATCCATTTTGAAAATACAAAGCGCCTGTTTTATTTTGTTTTGATATGGATTAGACTTTAGGTCATCTACTGCTAAAATATAGCAAGCCCTAATTTTCATTCGCCCTTTTTTTTTTTAAACTGTTGCCTTCTGCTAATGCACGGCGATGCTGGAGGGATAGGAAATGGTGCTGGGAGGGGTTACAAGGTTGGTCAAATATTTTCTGTTTTGCTCAAAAGTATGTCTACCAGGGACTTAGCCGCTTACGTTGTTGTCAAATTTGGCCACAACATGATCCGATTGAGAGGAGGATAAATGCACACGGGAGGGAGTGACAGTCTCTGCCCAAAGTGATTATGAAGTATGGCAGATTATCTTACAGGCCCAAGAAGATAAACGTTAACTTCAACAAGGTAGATCCCAGTTTAAAACGTATTCTCTCATCCCATCATGCAGCACCGTACCCATACAACAGTATAAGCACATAATATATTTTATTTATTTGTTTATTTATTTGCTTTAGATTAGATGGATTTCAACCCACAACTAATGTGCAGACCTCAAGTTTTTGAACGATTTCATTTTATATTTAACACTGGCGAAGGCTTAAAAAAAATGAAGCCATTGGCGTCCTCTGGCTCATGACCCCTCTACAGTCTACAACCTATGAGCAGTGTGACCCTGTTGTATATTTTCTGTACTCAACCAAATTTCAGAGCTACTGTAAACTATCTTTCATGCTAATGTTCAATGTATTGCATTTTAGCTTTCATTATTCTATTACACAGGGAGAGCTTTGTATTGAGGGAAACACAAAGGTAAGTAATCTTTATGCTGGCTTGATTCAGTACTAAGATCCTTTACTTTTGAACTACGAAAGGAGCAGTGTTTTCTCACCTTATTCCAAGGTATAACTAAGCTACAGATATTGTAGGAACACAATTTGAACATGAGTTTTGTAATACATCTTAGGGTACCAATATATTCATATATTTACTATTTCAGTGCCTACAACTTAAGGTTAACTTTTATCATTTATTTTAACAGAATCCCAAACAACTTTTATCAATGCAAAACTAGCAGGTGTATAAAATATTTTCTCTTGCATCTATATTATTCACAGAAATGCAGGGATTTTAAAAACAACATTTATTTAACAGTGCATGTATTCCCCTATATTAATGTTGAATCCTTTCTGCACCCAGTATTACATCAAGCTTAATAGCAAAAGAGAAATCTAAGACCTTACATGTATGTCTACATTTTTATTTTTTCTCTGTTTCTTTCTTTAAACTAAACAACATAGCATGCAAATACATTTCTCCTTCATTTTCCAGCTTCATAGAATCATAAAAGAAAATACAGATTTAACTTAACAAATCTGCTTAATGAGAACATTTTCCAACTGCAACTACCCATTCATTTACAGGTGCATGTATATTATATTTCGTTTAACAGAAAAATAAGGTGTAAATTTTAACAAAATAATCTTTCACTATTTTTTTTTTCTTGCATATAACATTACATATCTCTTCTTTTCCTAGACACTTGAATACAAGATGAACTTTAAACCTTAATGGGGCATATGAGTATTTTTTTTTATCCATTGCAAACATTCCAACCAGATACATGAAACTATTTTCTTACAGCAGAAAGGTACATCAAAATAACATAAAACACAATTACAAGGGGTATTTCTCACTTCACACGATAAAAATCCCACCATCCATTCAAGATGGATTTTATACATAAGTTTTTCCCCAAACCTCACATAACATAAGGTAATGGTATGTACTATTCCAAAGACTTTTAGCTTCTTCCAACCTGCAAAAATACATACAAAATCCTCTCTAGAGGCCAATGGTGTGCTCACCTCCCAGCCTTTGGTTGGAAAACCAACCACCCCCGAGCTAGGAGGCACCTTGGGAACCAGGTACATTCATGCAAGCCAAAATACATTAACACACAAGATACACACAAAATTATTCACACCCACCCAAGGGAATTTTCACATAACAAAGGGTTCATTACGAACCCAAAATGGGGAATAGAAGTGGACTACGCACTCCATTTTGGGGACTCAAAAGTAAACACCATGAATAACATTCACCAAACCTTTCCACCCCTCCATTACAACCCTTCCTTCTCATTTCCTTATCCATCCCAACCATCTTTCACATTTCACAAAAACATATGGGTACTAATACCCTTTTTATTAACCTCTCCTTTTAAAGGAGGAATGACTAACCCCCATGGAGGTTCCTACTCCAACCTTCCCCAAACTTGGGATGCTCTTCCCAAATTTGGGTGAGCTTATCCCATTACAACCCTTTTTCCCAACACTCATACAAAGCAAAGAAGGCAAAAGAAAACAACTCTTAAGAGAAAGAATCTTCAAATACACAATCACATGTACATAGTGCATACAAATTTAACAACATAAGAAGCAAGAGGGTTTGTCAATCCTACCTTAATCCAAGCTTTGGGTGCAAGTGATGAAGATGAGCACAACTCCACCTCCTCCAAGCTTGCTTTCCACCCTCCCCAAGCCAAATCCAAGATCTCCCCAAAATTTCAAGTCCAAAACCAAATAATGCCAAAAGAGAATCCTCCAAAACCCTTGTTCTTAGCTTTTCTTATAGAATCTCAAGTTTGAATTTCCTTTGAATGGGGAAGCGACACTTGTCACTCACCCATTCACCCTCCCAAGCACATTCACCCATGTGTGCTCTCACATGTGTGAGGACTTGGGGGACTTCCAAGACATCATAGAGAAGTGGGAGTGGAAAGGGACTAGTCCCCATCCCACTTCTCAAAACCTTATTTTCGCCAAACTTCTTTAATGCCTCAAAAAGGGTGCCCAAACATGAAACTAACTCAACATTATAGGCTGAAAAGGTACTTAACCCATAGGTACTTGACCTAGGGACCTTAAATCAATAAAAACACTTAAAAAAATCAACTTTTCAACCCTCAAAAAGTGCCCTAAAAACCAAATCCGAGTTTGTCCACTTGGGTGGACAACTCACCACTTAATGAACTGACATGGGAATTAAAACCAATTTACAAACATGCACAAATACATCACAAAGAAAATTACATTACAAAATGGAATTATAGTCCCTTCATATGGACTATAACTCAGCTTCACTGGTAAACTCACTCAGGGTTCCCAAAGGTTACCTCCAATTTCCATTGGCCATGGAAAGTGTACCTGCACACTCGATGCACACGTTAATCCATCCCATAAATCATATCTCAAAACATTTGAATAACCATTTCATATACACAAGCTTCCATCCAAGTAAATAATATATCAAAACAATTAAATCATCATTTCATATAATCAAGTTTCATACTTTCACATAGCATATATATCTCATATCATAACTGGAACAAACACTAATCACATATCATATCCAATTCTTTTTACCTTAATTTTCAATTCATCAATTTCATTTTTTCATCATTTCAAAATTCAATTAAACAACCATAGTAACTAGCATAATTTCAGGTCCACCATTAAGGTCATCTAGCTAAGCATGTAGCATCATAATCAAATCATCATAAGAACTAAAATGTCTAAATAACATAGTCAAATCATCATAAGAACTCAAATGTCTAAGTATCATGTCATCAAAAGTATCTATAAGCAAAATCAATAACCACAACTCAAAATAGTCTAAATACGAAGTGTATCATAGGGGTAGGCCTCACAACATTGGCTTAAATTCACTTAGATTTTTTTCATCTCAAATCATAGGCACATAACACATGTCCTCACACTTGTCCCAAGTGTTCTACATGTGTCACACTTTTTGGAGGGTTAGTCAATGGTTCACTCTCACCTTCCTTCTTCTTCCTTTTCTAACATATACAAGGAGTTTATTGTAAATTATTCATTCATTTTACGATATGGTTTTACTTTTCATTGCACATGTTTATCTTGTGGAAGATTTTTTGATTTTTTCTTTCATTTCATTGCTACTCAAACATGGTATTAGAGCCATGAATATAGGTATGTATTATAACTAAATGAACATCGTAATTGAGTTTGGAAGGCCCTAATTAGCCAAGAAAGCTTGTCAAATTGTCAACTTTTGGCAAAAGGAAATTCTACTTTTTTTTGTTTTTTTTTTTTGGGGGTGGGGATTGTACCTATAACTATATGAATCCATCATATGGAATATGTACCTATATATAAATCCATTTTTTTTGCAAAATTGAAATTTTATAACTATTGATTACTTTTACAAGTCATTTTTTAGGGATTTTTTTTTGCTATGGTGATTTCTTCCTAGAAAACATGTTTTTTCTTTTGGTTTTACATTTTTTAGGGGTTGATTCTAGTTTCACTTCTATTTTTCATTGGGTGTAATTTTTTTATAAAGGAATGGGAAGATCACATTTTTTACATCCCTTCTATGCATGCATCTTAAGAAGCCATCTCAGCCTAGTCTCATAAAACGTCAACTTAAGGGGGCTTCTATTGGAGTCATTTGTAAGGATATGAAATAATTTTGAAGGTGATCTCATTCCAGTAGTCATGAATAATCCTCTATGCATAGAGTGGTGAAAAAAATTATTCTCCCTAATGAACCTCACAATGACCCTACCAATCTTTATTTTAGTCTCAAGATTTTGCATAGTGGCTTGTAAATCCATTAAAGATATGTCATTGGTCACGAGCTTCCTCTTGCACTCTCACCTTTACCACTTTTTGTTTGTATAGGGAATGACTCATCTATACTAGAATTGAGCCCTAACACCTTAAAATCCTCCACAACTAGTAGCAAGGGTTAATTTTGCTACAACACCAACTACTTTGAGTAACACCCCCAACCATAAGCCACCATGGGCTAGGCTCCATCGATGGCCCATCGACTCATTTATCCTTGTCCCACTAATTTTTGACCCCTTTCTACTATCAAACATTAGCATGTTATGATCATATTTTATGCTAACATTCTTTGTAACTACTATTGCTAGCATTTTTGCTAACCTATAAGTATTGCTAATTGCTTGAAAAGGGCATTTTAAAAAAAAAAAATTGCATAACTTTCAAACCAAGAGGTATTTTTTTGAGCTTTAATAGGAAATGAAAATTTAGTTCCTTTTACTACATAGAAAACTCATTTTCTTAAAATTAGGTTGTTTCAAACTATATTTTTAGCCTCTAAAGTTGACCTTTTATATTAAACTTTGATGGGACATTTCACTTTTTTAACAAAATTTTGTTCAAAAAATTGAAACTTATTAGAAAATTGTAATGATTTCAATAAAAAATGTAATTTTTAGATTTTGATAGTCTATTTAAATTTTTTTTTTACAAAAAATACATGTTCTATAAATAAATGATATTGGATTCCATCTTACACAAATTATAATTGCATCTTGTCGTATTTCATAGGTGACAAGTATTTTATAGCACTCATACAATTTGGGGGGTTTGTAAGGAATAATTCAATTGCCTCTTTCTATGTTACAAGTATGGTTCCTAAAATTGATATGTTAACTACATATAACTTTCACACATTGAAGATAAAAATGAATCAAATTATTCAATTAAAGGAACTATGACAAATATTAAATGATCAACCAATGCAATTTGCATGGGAGTATGAATATTTTTGTTTATGAAAGAAAGTTAGATGAGGTCATGGGCATTATTGCCCTCCATGTATCCGATAATTCATAATTTCAATTTGTAAATTACACAAATCCTTAAGAAATGTGGGATAAGCTCAATGATTTTTTTGGTATAGGTGATTGATTTAAAATCTTTTAATTAGATGTTGAATTAACTACTTTATCTTTTAATGCCTTTCCCTCAATTGAAGATTTTCTAGTTGAATTTAAATCTCTTTTTTCTCATCTTCAAGATTGTGGAAAAACTAAATTAGATAAAGAATTTTTTCCTGATACTCTCAAAGTTAAAAGGCACATATCAGTTTTTTTCTTCTACCTTTTACTCTACCATAGATGCTCTAAGAACATAATTTAAGATTATCACTTTTTAATATTTTTGTGAAAGACTCATAGGATACAAATCTAAGTTAGTCTTTATGGATTCAATCACCTCTTCAAAAAATCAAGCATTAGTGTCCCAAACATCTAAAGGAAAAGGTAAAAAGTCTTCAAAATAAAATAAGGTAGAATTAGCTTCAACAAATGAGAATACATTTAAGAAGAATAAATTTGATACACAAGCCATATCATCTTCTAAGTCAAGTAAGATTTCTTCCACAACAAAAAAGAAAAGAAAAGGATAATTTACTTTTTGTGGATTACAATCTTGACATAAATTTTTTTATCAAAGGATTGTAGCATTGGAAGAGGCCATGAAGAAAAAAATATTAATATTCCCAAACCTATCAAGGGTCAAAAACTTATAGCTAAAGGTTTGGATTCATCCACTAAGAGTTTGATATTTGACTCAGGAGCCTCACATTCATGACTCATTCAAATGATCTTATCAAGACTATTTTTGACAAAACTACTTCTCATATTGTAGTCGGTAACTCTACATAGATCTAGTTTTGTGGTTAGATAATGTACAATTGATGGATGGTTGCATTGAAGATGTTATCTATGTTCCTAATATTTTTTTTGAATCTTCTCTTTATATACCTTTGTTCTATGCTAGGGATGGGAAGACAATTGAGTTCTCACCTCATAATGTAGTTATTTAAGAACTACAACAATCTAAGAAAAATGTTGCTTCAAGAAGAGTTGATCATGGGTCTAGATTGTATATGTCACATGGTTTTGATTTTGTGGTTCATCACACATTTCCTATGTATGTTATTTGAGTAGAATTTGGCACAAGAGGTTTGGACACCTTAATTATAGGTATCTTTAACATTTAAGAACACATGATATGGTACTTAGTCTTTCTAAGGTTTCATGCATAGAGGGAGTTTGCAAGTATATGTTCTTGGAAAACATCTTTAGGAACCCTTTCCTACAGGTAAGGATCATCATGCTACTACCTTACTTGATTTTATCAAGTGACCTCATGTATTTTCCAAATCTATTTTAAGGATCCAGGTGTGTGCTCACCTTCATTGATGATTACTCTCCTTGCACATGGGTGTATTTTATTGAGTACAAGAGTGATGTCTTCACCACTTCCAAGGCATTTAGGGTGTTTGTGGAAAATCAATGAGGTTCTCATATTCGATAGATACACATATCTAATGGGGGAATACATGATATTCTAGGGGGGTCGAATATGTGAACCAAGCCTTTCAAGATTATTGCACTAATCATGATATTCATCACTGGTATTTTGTATTTAGTTCCCTAAACTCCTTAATAGAATGATTTCATTAAAAGAAAGAACATATCACTAAAGGAGATGGAAAAATTTATGTTTTTCATAATCTATGGCCCATGTTTTTGGGCTAAAGCAATAAATTATGCCAACTATGTTAAAAAATACACTCCCCATAAGGAAATTAAAAATATCACTCTAGAGGAGGTTTGGTCCAATATCAAGCCTAATGTTTCCTTCTTCAAGATATTTAGTAGTGAGTATCAAGAATTCATACTAGATTTTCAGTGTAAGTAAATTGATAAGAAGATTGAACCATTCATTATTATTGGCTATTGTGAGGATGTGAAGGCCTATAGGTTATTTGATCCAGCTGCTATGAATGTCTAATTTTATAGAGATGCTTTGCTTGATGAGTTTCACACATATGGATCCTCCATCTACTTCTTTTTCCTCACTACCTATTCCACCTTCTTCATCTTATGAGAATACCTTTTTACTTGATGATTATTCAAATGATGGTCCTATTCCACCACCATCTTTACCACCTGCACCACCACCTCCACCTCCTACTACTTATATTTTGTTTAAATGGGCCGCATTGGTTGGATCCTTAGTTGGTCATCCTATAAGTCCTTCTCACACTCACTCATAGACTTCTAACACTAGTATTTTAACTCATGCTATATTTATAGATTTGTTATTTTTTTAGAGGCTTCTAATATTCTAGAGATCTTTTTACTTTGGTGGAGAAGTATTCTTCCTTTATAAGAATAATACGTGGAATTTGGTTTCTCTTCCTAAGGGAAGAAAAATGGTGTTGTGCAAGTGGGTTTACCACACCAAGTATGTAGTTGATGGTTTATTGAAAGGCATAAGGCACATCTTGAAACTAACTATTTTTCACAAGTTAATGGTACTACTCCAAAAAAATTTCCCCAATAGCCAAGATGGATTTTGTTTTCCCTATATGTTCAATTTTGTATCTTAGAGATAGATAATTTTCTGGAAGGATGTGAAGAATTCTTTCTTGTATGGCAATTTTAATGAGGATATCTACATGGATTAGAATCCCAAATTTGTGTAAGACTCTTTACTTGTTTGCAATATTTTACATTCATGATATGGTTTCAAACAAGCCCCTTGGGCTTGGTATGAGAAGATTGATGGTTTATTTCTTGCATCTAGTTTCATTCATTTCCACTCAAATCACAAAGTGTAAATTTAGAGGCATGGAGTTGAGATTTTGATCATAGTATTATATGTAGATGACTTGACTCTCACTAGTATATCCTCATCCATTCTTTAGGATATAAAACAAACTTTGATGGAGCATTTTAACATGAACAATCTTGGGATTTTACATTAATTTCATTGTCTTTAGCTTCTATAATCTATTGAGGGGATATTCATTTAATAGTAGAAGTGTGTCATTTTATTCTAGCATCACTTTGACTTCCACTTGCATCACACCTAGTGTTGATGCTACTTTGTACATATAGTTAGTTGGTGGTCTTTTACATTTGGCATGCACTCATCTTAATATCACCTTCACTCTTGGGATTTTCTCCCACATTTCTCATGGTCCTCATGAGATTCATTAGAAGGTATAATATAATATTTGGGGTAGCACACATTTCAATATTTAGTATACACTAGTAGCTTCACAAATAGTAGGCTTCACTGACTTAGATTGGGCAAGTGATGTTGGCTCATAGAAGTCCACTTTGGGTTTATTTTTTCCCTTGGTTTTGTCTAGTTACTTGGTCTTGCAAGAAGAAAAATGCTATTGCATATAATTTGTTCATATATCATGACATGACACCACTATTTAAGGACGCTATCTAGATCCACATGGAAATAAGACTAGGAAAACCAAAAAATCATTTGTCAATTTAGTAAGAGATAAGCTATCAAGCAACCATCTCCATACTAGGTCATCATTAGGCAACAAACGTTGGTAATGTCAATAGAGTGGACATCTATGTCAAGCTTAAACCACATGCCATGATCATTTAGATTTTTAATGGGGAAAGAAAAACGTGCACACTTTCACATCATATCTTCATATGTTTTTGTGAATTGTGAAGCATGAAGCCAAATTGTCCTTAATAAGGCTATATGTAACAAAAACCTAGAGACCTTACCTATTAAAGACAAACAATATTAAAAGGATCAATATTCTAATACATATACTAAACAAGAAACTTGTGATAAGTGTCTATATGGAAATATATATTCTATGAAACAACTCTCATGTGGATAATCGTCCATGAAGAGATCTAGTTGGTCATCATCATCCATTTATATGTAAACTTGGCAAAAGGAATTCACCAAGTGGGACAAGTGATGCTCACCTCATGAATTACTCATCATCAAGTTATTGTCTCAAGTGATGAGCTTCAAGACCACCTTGAGGATTGAGTGCACTAAAAAAAACTCTCAGTGATAGACTGGTTACCTAGGGCGAACAAATCTTGAGTGGTTTGGCTAGGAACAAACCCAATAGAGTGGATAATAGAGTTAAGATTACACACATATTGCTAGGTCTTGCCTATAAGGAACCAAGTCACTAGATTTGATAAATTTTGAAGTTGGGAGTTTCTTCCTTTCCATAGTATTTCAAAGCTTGTTCTTAGTAGACAACATTGAGGTCTTAACACCAAGCTTAGCCCAATAAGTCATGGCATAATGGGATAGTCTCTAATCTTATTATTAAGATTAGCACCTAAAATAATTATTAGCCAAGTTGATGCAACTCACCTTCTATGAAAAGTAAAGCGGCACAACTTAAATTTCCACATTCTTTAAGGTTAGTGGTAAGGTCTACCTCTATACAAACCCTTTAGTGGGGACGAATGGAATAAACTTATCCATCTCATGACATAAAAATACCTTGGATGCTAAATAATTTTTCCTTAGAAATCCCGAAAGTGGATGAGTAGGCTAAGAAGCTCAAACCAAATGCTGACCTCGAGTGAGGCTTGTTTAGAGACCTTGTAATCACCAACACAACAAGACAACACCAAGATGGTGTTTCACATGAACCAACAACTAAATTGATTCAAAAGAATGTTAACTTGTTAGGAGTCATTGAAAGAAAACAAGAAAAACTTTTAGTATGATTATGAATCTCTGACAACTTGATGCTATGGGGCTCCCATAAATGCTCGATCCAAGGTTCTAAAGAAATGCAATCAACATAACGAACAATTACACTAAAATTCTTATACCATTGGTATAGAGTCTACAAAATTTCCAACTAACCAAACATCAGCAAGGATCTCAATATCATACCTCAGTGTATACTTTAGACACAAACCTCCAATTTTTTCTTTAAGTCAATCTCAATTGTTCATGACGAAAATTTAAAAAGGCCAATAAAGATTCATGTTAATAACTTAATATACACTAGAAGTGAGATTAAACATTAAATTTTATTCTACTAACTATTTGAACATTTCCTTAAATATACATTTGTTTTGATCACTTTCATTGCTGTAACTTATTAACAGGGCGTTTGGTGAGTTGTGCAGATCTGCAAAGGGGAATTGACTGTTGTTAGCATAATATCATAGGAGGAGATTCTGAGCTTTCGTAAATTAAAAGTAATAAATTGACATTATTTGCTGGGCGTAAGTTAAAAGATGACAATGTAAAATGCCGTCTGAGTGAGTTCAGACAAGAAGCAGATGACAATCGACCACAGTGGGAGTCGAACCCACGACCTTTTGATCCGAAGTCAAACGCGCTAATCCACTGCGCTATGCGGCCTCGAACTGTTCATTCAATTGTAGTCAGTTTTCTTAATAATTTGTATTTTACTGGGCTTATTTCAGCTGTAATAGTCAACTAAGCTTTTTCGTAGTTTGAAACTTTCTATTTGAAATATTTATTAAATAAACACAAAGGAAATAGAGTTGATTCATAACTTGAGGCCTTATACCTTTTTTATAGTCTTTTCAAGTGTGGCAACCTTCACTTATTCTTTATTACTAATATTTCCTGATTAGTGTTTAGGGTCTATTTTTCTTTTATTTCAATTTTTCATTCTTATAAAAGTCACAATTTTTAAATGGTTATCGGTAGGTTATTAATATTTGTCTTAAGTTTGGTTTTTTTTGGTCGGTAATAGGATTTATATTATATTACTTAAATAAAAATATTACAATTCAAAAGTTTTGTTATCACCCATCAAAAAGTTATTGCACCCTACCACAAAGCATCTAAACATGCTAAAAGAATTTCAATTCCTGATAACTGCAACTGATCTGGTGATCATCCTTACACATTCTCTCCATTTCACACCAACAATCAAAAAACAAAACAAACCATAACAATGTCTAACCCCGGACTGACTGAGAACATTTACGAAACAAAAAACAAACATCTGCATTAGGCCCTCCTAACCCTTTTGTTGTTCCTCGTTCCGCGTTTCTTGCGTTTTTCCTTTCGACGCCCATCCTCCTGTGCCTCCACTTTCAGCTTTTGTTCATCGCCCTTGGCCTGTGCAATACATTTGTCCACTTTCAAAGTGCCTATAAAAACTTTAAGAGGTTGCCATCCACGACGCGCCTCCTCCCTGCATTGATTCTTGTGTGCATTTTTAGGACCACAGATAAATGGCTCCAAAACCTCATCTCCAACCCTTTCCTCCTCTGCAATTCCTTCCCTAAAATCAACACCCACATCTGGCACTACTCGCTCCAAGAACGAGTCCAACCCATCTAAAAAATCCTCATGTACAATCAACCCCATCACCTCCCTGATAGTTTCAACTTGCTCACCTGGGTCAAGACCCCACACCACAATTAAATAATATATATCCATGTTTGTGCGGTATCTATGAATCAACCTACCAAAGGTTTCACCTATTATCAACCTAACACTCTAGAAAATTCATTTGTCTGCTAACAGAAACATACTTTCCAACCGTTGGTCTGTGGCTTCCCCAAAAAAAGGATTCAGCTACCTCTTTGAATGAAGGGTGAATCTGGCCTCCATCTTTAATTCTAGGAAAGCACTAAAACTGCCAACCTCTGCACAATAACTCCACTGCCAAAAGCTCTGCTTACTGATTGCTTTCTCTTCACACAAGCAAATAATAATGAGCGATAACACATTTAAGATCTTCCAGCCTCCACCCATCGCCATTCCAATTAAGCTTGTACTCTCATTTACTCCACTCCCCCAACTTCAATACAATCGTCATTGCCCTCAAAAATAGAACAGTCTCACACACATCAATGATAACCCTCCCTCGACACCCTACCACCTTTTAATTACATTCTAAAATTAATCAAACATATTTAAGTTTGTCAAGTCTTCCACTTTTAACTCCCCAACCATACTAAATTTTACTGCCCACTTTGAAAGAACATCCGCTTCTACAATTCCATTTCGCCTTATGTGGCTTATCTCATACTCTTCAAACGAAGTCAGCTCCTCTCTAATTCTTTCAATGGTATTTTGGAGGTGTCATGCTCCCACACCTCCATTCATTACCACTTGTACTATGATCAAGGAGTCGCCTTCTATATGTAGTTTCCGGGCACCTAATTTCTTACTCAATTTCACCACCAGCAAAGCAGTTGTAGCCTCTGCTAAATTATTAGTTCCTTCCCTTAACTTTTTTGCACCTAGGGCAATCACATTGCCTAACCAATCTCTTATTAAAAAACCAGCTCCTGACGATCCAGGGTTACCCTTCGAGGCACCGTCAAAATTCACTTTCCACCACCCCTCCCTCGGCTTCTCCCAAGCAACCACCTTGTCCTTTTTTCCATTGGTTTATCCCAACCAAACCCCTTAATGGGCCGATTTGTCTTAAGTTTGTTAATTTTATTTTTATATTTGAAATTATTGCTATCTTTTTTTATAAATCTTCTTTCTATTTTATCTTTTCATTGAGATATATGTCAATCTTCTTTTGTAACCATTTCTTTAATTGTCATTTCATGATGCTTATTGACTTTCTTTTATTCAAGTTTTAGATCATATTTTTCATCTTCTTTTGACACATTTTTCATTTTCTCTCTATAGTGAAAACACCCTTAAAGATTTCTCCAATTATTGAGTAAAGTTTGCAATTTATCCTTTCACTACTATTCAAAGTTGAATGTTTGATACAAATCTTCTTTAATATTTGACAATTCCTTGAATACATGAACCATCATATTTGGCATTGTCTTGAATACACGAACCATCACCTTACTCATTTTTTCTCCTTTGGTATCAACTCTTTAAACTTTTCATCATTTTTGATACCATGAAACCTTGCCAATTTTATTAGTCATCCTTACTAATTCTCAAAATACTTTTAGACTATAGTATTGTTATCAATCCATACCATTTTACTTTGATTATCTTGGATCAATCATTTTAGGCTTGTTTTTCTCAAATTTAAATTACATGTTCTTTTTTACCCCATAGGTTATCCATATTTTTATCATTAACTCAAGGCTTGTTATATTATATGTATATCTCATGTTTGGTGATGTTCATCAGAATTTAGTATGGTTCACACCATATATAATTCCCATCCTATGTTTAAATGAAATGCTCACTTTCATCTTCTCATTATGAAAGGTCATATGCCAATATTTGAACTAATAGTTCATGGTATTCTCATAATACAACAATCTTCCCAATAGTAATAGATATGTGTATATTCCTAGGAGCTCAATTAATTTATCATATACAATAAATTAATTGCCATATATTTCACTTTAGAATCCCTTAGAAATTCCATTGAAAACTCCTTATTCATGTTGGACATTGTATGACCATAATAAAATTAACTATGAAATACCGAAAGAAGTAATCAATAATCAAAAGGATAACACAATCAAATGATCTCAACAATCGAGTAAATAAGATAAATTGAATTAAAAATGATGCAAACTTTGCAAGCACACATATAATTCACCTTAGCACAACTCCATTGCTCTCCTCAATTTCACCTTGGGAGAAATGGTGTAAAACCTTTGCTCTCAGATTTGTATTTAAGCACAATAGCATCAAACACCTACAAAATATGAGTATAGTTTTCCTACATGATTTGAGATGATGAATGAAAGAGAGGATGGTTGCATTTATAGATATTCAATGGCATTGATCAATGGTTGAGATCATATGAGAGGTTAAAAAGATCAATGGTTGAGAATTGATGAGAGGAATTGATTTTTAGTTAACTGGTTGCATGATTTTAGATAACTAATTGCATGATTTAGTTAAGAAGATTGATTGGAGTGTTAACTCAAACTAACAGTTAGTTGAATAAATTGATTGCTTAGAGGACTTGAAGTGAGTGGGAGTGAAGTGGATTTGATTGATGAATGGACTAATTAGATTGATTAGTGGACTGAAAGCAAGTCTCCATCAACAAGTCAGGTGGAATTTGCATGAGTATTTAATAATTAAACAAATTTAATTATTATTAAACATACAAGATTGGTTTCAATAAATAAAATAGATGATTTTATTTATTTTTGAAAGAAGATAATGTTGAGAGATAAATGGATTAATTAAATAATTAAAATAATTATTTAATTTAGGAAGTGGAGAATGAATAATTAATTAAATAATAATAAACCATTTAATTAAACTTTAGAATAGAGGAATTGTTAGCAAATTAATTAAATAACATTAATTATTTAATTAATAGAGGAATGGATAAATTAATTTAATTAAATAATATGAAAATGTTTAATTATTAGGATGAAGTGAAAATGATCATTAATTTAATTATTTAGTCAGAATTAGGTGTCTATAGACATAAACAACAAAGGTGGAATGGGATAAAGAGGTGAACTTCCCATCACCTCTCATGCATGCCTCTTTAACACATTCAACTCTATGTTGGTATCTAGATCAATATATCATAAAGCAAGATACTATCTTTAACCAATACTTTAGCATTTAACTGTTGAGAATGAAGGTGAAATTGTAGCTTAAAACTTGTAAACCTATGTGACTGTAGATTTAATTAAGTGTTCTTTATCACAATTCTTTGTGTATGATTACCTGTTTAGATCAATTTTACCAATTGTATAAAGAGATAGAATATTGTAGAAGAACGAGACAAGAAGATGTAAGTGACACAACATATACATGGAGAAACCCTTTCGGGAAAAAAATCCACCAGAATCAATAGTGCTTGTATTATTTAACCTTAGAACAAGATTACAATAATATTGTATCAATCCTTGATTGATATGCTTCCTTGCCTTCAACAATCCTTCTTCACAACCTGCACAAAACTATCATACACTTTCTGTAGCACAAGCTATCCATGCATTCCATGTGACCAAGCATGAATCCACACATCCCATGCCATGCTTCAAACCCTCACACATGCACAAGCTCAACCTGCTAACCTACAATAAACTCTGATGCAATTGCTGCAATAAATAGACAATTAATGAGCATGTAAACTCCTAAGAGTTATCAAATACAAGATCATAAAGCTCCTCTCAAAAATCTATGCCTAGATTGTGCAAGTAGAGTTCCACACTGTAACATGAAGTCAAAACCAAAGTCTCCTCAATTTAGGCGCCCCAAACTGAACACTTAACTGATTGTTGGTCAAGAAAATATCTTGCAAGCATCACCTCAAAGTTGGTGCCCAAGAATGGGCCCACTTAACTGAGCTTTGTAAATATCTTCTCATGCATAAGGTGTTAACTCAAAGATGCCAACTTAGGTGCCCAAGGTGGGTCTAAGTCAATCTTAGTTAACTGAAACATATCTCTTCACCAATTCATGCAAACATTATGCATGATTGATCATCTCCACTTAACTGAATGTATCCACCTATTATCTATCATGCAACTGAAGTCAACTCAAGTCAACTAGCATTCAACTAAAACTAACTACATGCAACTAGAGAGATAACTGAACCATAACCTAAATCAACTAAACTAATATTGAATTGATATTGAACCTGTGCTCAACTCCACTCATGTAAATATCAATCCCTAACTTGTAAGATCTAAACATGCATTACTAAAGTGTTATGTCTTCCAAACAGTTAACTTAAGCAAGGTGGGTTCCACCTTCCATGTGGGCACCCCATGTGCTCCTATTTTGTAGGAGATCTTCTTGGGTGTCCCCACATGTTCCTATCATTTAGGAATAATTACAAATGTCAATTTACATGTTAATTTCATTTTAATTTAATCTCTTTCTAATCCTAGTGTTGCATGAAATATGTTTAGTATTGCAATTAAATGACATCCTATTCCCAACATTAACTCCTTGTCTACATTTTTGGTGATATGCACTTTCTTGAACTCCTAATCATTGTTCTTATACAAGATGCCACCAACCTTTCCTCATAAATATTTATGTAGATTAGGTAATATTACAAACTTTTATATTAGCTCCAATATTTATTTAAGCATCATAAATTCCTTCTATATTTGCTTCCTTCCACATGAATTTTGTGTTTCTTCACTTTTTTTTCCCAAATAGCTCACTCATTAGCTTAATGATTTCTCTCACTGCTCCATCACTACTATGTCAATATCCCATCAATAATTGGCATTTCATACCCTTCCTGACTCATCATCAATTAAATATATGGAGTCATTTCCATACCCTTTTTTTCTTGGCATATGCTTACCTCTAGCATATATCACTCTACTTATTTTAATAATGTTTGATTGTATATTTATTGAATGTTACTTCTTATAATGGTGGATGATATCACATTTGCACCATCTATGTTCCTCACTTGTAAAGTGTAGCATTTCATCCTCCTTCTATCTTTGTTTTCCTTTACTAAGTCCATTCTATTTGAATTCTTAACATTGTGCCAATTCCTAGCCTAATTGTACTCTCCTAACTTCCATCCTCCATCCTTGCCCTATGTTCCTTGAGAATCTTATGATTTTTATGATACAAGTTTATTTTTCTTACTATTACTCTTTTGATCTTATTTAATAATTGGAAAATTGCCTCCTAATGTGATTCATCTTAGAAATGAATAGCAATCAACTTCCTTTCACTAACAATCCATTGAATCATAAACGTATTTCTCATCACCTTTATGTGACTAGCTCTTATGTGGCAATGCGTTATCTACATTTTCATGTAATTGATATGCTCCTTAACATTTAAACTCAAACTACTATCTTCTAAAATAAAATATAACACTTCTCTGAATGCTAGTTCTAAAATTGATCTCTATGTCATATTGTTTACTTCTTCAACTTACAAACTTAACTAGTCCATCAATAAACCATTCTTGGTATTAATCTTTACTAATGGGAAAAAATTCCATTAATCTCTATGAGTTTGATTATCCACCCCTTAATACTTTATCCTAGCACTTTCTTAATATCCTTCACTACTAGAATATTTTTTAATTTCTTCTTAAGGTGTTGAATCTCATTAAAGAAACCTTGCTTCAACTACTCATAGTTATCACAACTCTAATTTATATCAATTTTCTAATACCACTTCTTAACTCTCCCTTACAAAGTGATCATAAACAATACCTCTTTCTACATTATCAAAATAATTGATTTTTTAATCATATAATTTCATAGTCTATACATGCATCTCCATATCTTCAATTCCTTGGTATTTCAATAATCAAATGATTAAACACTATATACATGTATCTCTTCATATTCAAATCCTCGATATTCCAAAATATAAATATATGATCTACCATTTTATTTTTATCAACTCTAACTATTGAAATTCAAATTGTTTATTAATCCTTTTCTAGCAACCCCTATTTTTAATTTGTGCTAAAAATTCTTGTATAATTCTCCACCTAACACTTTGGTGTGTTGATTTTCCTTGGAAATGTTAAGAAAATGGTATCTCACCCTTGCAATTACACAAGGTTACTATTTATAGTAAGTTTACATTTGAGAATGAATTGGTGCAATTTTTTTCCCAAAGTTTCAAAATGGCTAAATAAGCATGCTCATAAAGTTTCATTAGAAGATCATTTTTGGATTTAAAGATATTAGTTTCCATTTTTTAAAGTTGCAAAGTCTATTTTAAAGGCCTTAGTGGCGTTCTCAGACTTGAAAGTGGTTACAACTAGAAAATTAGGGTATAGCTTGATAGAGTGTTTCACGATCTTTCTGGTGGTTCAAACAATTCATCAATCAAATAGTTGAATCAAAATGTATGGCCTCTGGAAGTTGGGTCTCTTGAAATGGGAGATGTAAAAACATGGACACATAAATGAGTTGTAAAAGGGGAGTTACATATGGTGATGTGTTTTGGCTCATCATAGGAATTTTATATTGGAGATAAGGATGGACACCACTTTTTAGGTGGTTTATTTCATGGTTTTGTAATACCATTTTACGGTTTCATGTATTGTATATAATATACATTAGGTGCATGAGATAGAGGCAAGGTGTAAGAGTCTTATAGCTATTGAGTTGTATCCAAATCTCTGGTTGGTGATACTCTTGTGATAAATCTTTCTCTGCAAGTATATTTTAATCTTTTTTATTTCATAATAATATATTGGGGGCTTTCAAGTGTGGTGTTTTCTTTTTGAAAGGGTTTTCCCCATGTAAATCACTGTGTTGTGGTATGATTGTTAATATTTATTTTCATTTAAGTTTATATAACTATTCAGATCTGAATTTCTTTTTGCATAACCCTCCTCTCAAGATTAGTGCAGGAATTTTTTTTGCTACCTTAGCTTCCTTACAAGTGGTATTGGAGCTTGATCACCTTCAGTTTCGGTTGTGGGTTGTTGGGTTTCTAAACTAATCTAGACTTGAGAGGGACCTTATGCAAAAGACACTTTTTGATCTTTTTGTAGGAATTTTCATATGGAAAGCACATCAAAGAGAATAGAGGTGAAAAAAAATTATGGCAACTGAGATGTG
>VDFB02373365.1:331149952-331202619 GCA_007258455.2 Sequoia sempervirens | reverse complement strand
AATTGCAATATTATATACCTATTCTTTGAGCTTATTACCTTACGGTGCATAGCAAGCTGAGAAAGTGTATAATTCACTATAAATTTGAGTAAACTAATATTTGTATGGTCACAATTCGTATTTGAGCATTCTCCACAACCTTGCTTCTCTATCTCTATGAATTTTCTTTCAAATACCTATTAAAACGAGTCTTATAAAAATTAAATCCCACAAATGTGCTTGTATTAAATGCCATCCCATCATAGAGGAGCATTAATGTCATGTATTAACTATTGGTTTGTGTAATATTTCCTTTTAATTTCAATTTCCACTTCCAAATTTGAAAATAATGGCTCCATGTAGCCATTTAGAGATTTCAATGGTTTCAAAAACCTTGTCGGGCTCTCAAAGTGGTTTCAAAACCTCATAACAAAGCCACAAATCAACTTTTGAGTATTTGAAACTTTTTCTTTGCAAATGATCAAATTCATCTCATGGTTTTGAGTTCTTTATCGAACGTTGGGGTAAAAGTAAAAAATTGTCACACTTTTATAAAGGAAACAACCAACACTGATCCAACTTTTAAACTTGAATCACTAAAAAGTGGCATATATGTTTTAAATTTTGAAATGATGTAAACTAATAAAATAATTTTTTTATTATATTTTATGTTTGTATTTTTTTGGAGAAAAACTAAAAATTATTTTTAAAATAGCTTTTTATAAATTGGCATTATAATTTAGTTGTTGATAAAATGTTGAAAAATGAAGTTACATGAGATGTTAATCTTTATATCGTAATTTTTTTTTTTTCCTTCAAAATTTTTGTGTATATTTATAACTTGAAACTTCAGTGCATGGATAATTTTTTCCAATTTTGATAAATATATATTTTTAAATAGCTATTAAAATGTGTGTGTATTAAAACACATTTATTTCCATTCGACACCAACTTTCATAGTAAATATTTATCTAAAATAGAAAAAAAAATACCATCTTGATATGGATTATTTTATCTAATGCATCATATTTTTTCATTTTTTAATAATTTTTAGTACTTTTTCTTGATATGGTTCAATAAACCTAATATTTTGTGTTGATAACCTACTTTTAGTAAAAATAAAATATAAAATATAAATAATAATTAAACTATTAATATTTCTTTTTGGAAACTATACTTATGGGTATACAAAAGGGTATTTTTTATATTTAAAAAAAATATTATTTACATGAGTAGGAGTTGTTGAAATATCAAATTTTTCAAATAATTTTATGTTTTTGGTAAATTGGCCTCAAAGTGGTGCTACATATGCATTTAGCCAACAATTTTAGTTGGAAAACTTATGGAAATATCTAACTTAGCTAGAATGAATCTTAGTAGATCATATCTTTGACCAAAATTGATTTTTGGTTAGAAATACTTAAATTCACTTATGTTGATAAGTTGATTGAAAGTGTAACATAGCTTTCTACTTTTATCCATCGACGTGGTTGTGAAAACCTTGTTGAGATCTGACAAAGGTTTTGAAATCGGGCTTATGGACTAATGCACAAGAAATAAAAACTTTGAATCTTTTAAAGCAAAAGATTTTTTTTGAAACTTAGAAAGGTTGTGAGAACCTTGTTGGAGACCAACATGGGTTGAGGAAATAATGAAAAGAGAGCCAATGTTAAGAAATGATATTTTTTAAAGAAAACAAGATCACTTTGTTGGAATTTGTAAGGGTTTTGAAAACCTTGTCATACTTTGAAAGTGGTTTCAAAACCTTTGGACTCCACTAACATAAACTAGGATAAGCTAAGAAAATTAGGCCAATAGAAACAAAGGCAATAGAATTTAAATTAGCATTTGAAAAGGAATTTAGAGAAGATGGTAAGTTAGAGTGATGCAATGCTCCATTAGTGGCAAAGGGTTACTCCTAGGTTGAGGGTTTGAATTTTGGTGATTTTTTTCTCCTATGGCTAAACTAACCTCTATTAGATTCATTTTATTTATTGATACTACTGTCAATTTAGAGGTAGAGAAAATGGATGTAAAAATGAATTTTCTAAATGGGGATCTTGATGAGGAAATATTTATGAAACGACCTAATAATTTTGTGGCGAATGGATAGGAGAACTTGGTTTGTAGGTTAAAGAAATATTTGTATGATTTGAAGTAGTCGCCACTAATGTGGTATTAGAAATTTGATGCTTTCACATTTGATTATAAATTTATTAGAAGTGAAGCTAATCATTATGTTTCTTTAAATTAATAGATGTTCAATTAATGATATCATGTTTCCACAATCCATTTTGTTTATTTATGAACCAATTTATAGATTTGATTGCATAACATATTAATAGATGGTTAGTTTCTAATAATTGTTCTTTACATATATATGGTATGTTATTTATTGAAAATTTTAAGGAGATGATCAAGGAAATTTAGGGTAGTTGTTTGGGATATTTGATATGAAAAATTAGGGGTTACAAAATATATCTTGGAAATGGAAATCAACAAGGATCAAGTTAAAAAAATTATGGTTAAATAAAATAAGTATGTTGAAACTATTTTATAATAATTTTCTATGCAATATTGCAAACCAATCAGAATTACCTTTCTTTTTTTCACTAGGATATCTCTAAAATAATTTTGTAAAAAGAGATAATATTTCCCAAGTAATACACAATAAAAACAAGGTTAGTAGAAAGGAAAAAATGCAAACAAACATGAAACATTTCAAGAGGAAGTTCAAAAAATATTGAAAGGAAAGATTGATAAAATTAACAAAAAATAGTAATTGCCCTATAAAAAAAGCCTAGAAAGTCAAAAGAACAATGCTAGAGAAACCCTAGAGGCCTAAAAACTTATAAAAAAAACCATATTAGGGTCATGAATGAAGGAAAAATAAATAGGCACCGCCAAGTAGGGAATATTTTCCACTAATCATGTACAAGTACCACATTGGATGCATAAGAGCCACAACATAGTCATTGGTGCCACAAGTCAAGCACAACCACCACACATCAAGAAAATGCACCATAGTCCAAGAAAAGGTGCCACATAAAGAATTTTCTATTTCAAAAAGAAAACATAAGGGTCTGCATAGATTCAATGGCATAGGGAAGAGGTGTCACAAACCTAGAATGCATCCAAGAACATCAAAAATAGATAAAAGCTCACAAAAACACTAAAAAATGATTAGATTTTTTATTTGGAGTCTCACTAGGCATGAAAACAATATGAAAATCCAATTTAATTTAAATAAGATGATTTATACCTATAATATAACCCAAAAATCAAATGGAAGTAGCAAACAATGCAAATACAAAGAGAAAAAATAATCAAACCTTCATTGATTATTTTAGAATTGCTCCAAATGATGATGGATTTGATGCGTTGAGTTGATATGTGGATGCTCTTAGCTAGTTACTCAATTTTACATGTGGCTATAATTCAATTAATGGATTAAATGAGAAGGGAAATTCTTTCTTAAATAGACTTCTCAAAAGAGACTGGAGGGCTAGGATTAGGGGATGGAATCAAGGGCTAAGATTATCTCGAATGGGAAATATATGTATCCTTTTGATAGGTATCAAAATAATATGAAATATTCTTGATCAATGGAAGAAGATGAGGGAAAGTGTGAGAAAATTAGAAGATGAGGTGTAAGGTCAAGCATACATATACATGTGTGAGCATGGAGATTGCATGTATGAAGAGCATGCTCACACATTTGTGAGCAAGGAGTGGGGATGAGTCAATATTAGAAATGAGGTGGATATTTAAGCTTCCTCCAAGTTAGCATGATCAAACATGTGTGAGACAGGAGTGGGGATGATCCAAGAATGCTCATGCATGTGTGATCATGGAGTGGGTTAAGGACACATGTGAGGAAATGAAGGGTTGAAATTGTGATCCTTTATTTTTGAATTAGACAATTGAGATTAAAAAGACAAAGAATTTTTTCTATTAGTGATTATGTGGATTTTAAATTAGAAGAAAATGTTAAGAGGGAATTAATTATCCCAATCAATTAATTAATCATGTTTTAATTAACTGATTAATTAGGGGAATTGGGAGCTAAGAGTAATTGATTAAGTTGCTTTAATTAGTTAACTTTAGAGTTGTAAAGAGTAAACTAACTAATGATTAATTTATCAAATTATTTATGAAGAATGGTTAATTGTGAAGTTAATTAATTACATATATTCTATTTAATAAATTTATGGGGAGTGGATTTGGGGCGTCTATAATAGGAATAGTTGAAACAACTTTATTCATTAGAATATTACTCACCATGGTTAGTCATATTCCTTTTCATGCTTATGATTTATTTATTCAAGTGTCAAGAGTTTCTTCCTGAAGTTTTTTTCTAGCTACACCTTTGATTAAAGGTACCCCTAGATATTTTCTTGGAAGTGTTCCCACATTGAAGCCCAAATAATTGGCTATCCTTTCTTTGGCCACCCTCCTTATATGTAATAAAAAAAAAATATGTTTATAAGTTTATAGTCTTCCTAAAGGTTTTAATGTAGCTATCTAATCATTTGCTTCTGATACAATATGGTATCATTAGTGAATTGTTGATGGGTGAGGGGATCTATATTTCTTGGTATTTGAATCCCTCACCATTGTTCATTGGATTTTTTTCTTTGATTTATCTTCCTAATGATTTCACCATTATTAAAAAGAGGATTGGGGATAGCAGGTGACCTTTCTTGATTCCTCCCAATGCCTAAAAGAAACCACATAGATATTCATTTACTAGAATGGAAAATTTAGGTGTCGATATGCAACTAAAATTCCACTTTATCCATCTCTATCCAAACAAAAAAAATTTAATACCTTCATAAAGAATGACCAACTCACTCAATCATATGCATATATATAATCTATAATTTATGTACATGTTTTTTTTTCCTATGAAAACATTTTAAAGAAGATGATATGCTAAAATATTTGTATACTTTATATATGCATAAATTTGTGTACTAACCAACTCAATGTACATATATACATATAAATAAAATATAGAGTAAGATGGAACATGTATGAATTCAACAATATATTATAAAGTGAAGAGTTGTTTATATTGATATGTATACTAAAGTATATGTTTATCTCCTTTAAAATGAAGATATATAAAATGAATACTTAGTCATATTGAATATATAAATTGTTTCAACTTGATAAATGCAAAGTTTTATTTTGAAACTCTTATATGTACATATACACAAGATTGAATAGGTTTATATATAACATATTTTAATAAAATATTTGGCTCATAAGCATTCCAACAATCAATAAGTTTTGAGATAGAAGATTCAAAATTTCATATCAAATAGTTTAAGGTTCAAACAAATATTCTATTTCCTCTTAAGAAGTTATACACATATTTTTTTGTTATAGTTTACATACAATATGTTTAATGATAAATCTGTGTAATTTTTCAAATCACCTTTCTTTTTTATAATTTACATTTATCTTTAAGAATTATATAATTTACTACAAATTAGAGAAACTCTAATAAGAAACACACAAATGAGAGGAGAAAATATATTTGCCCAACTAATAAAAAATTACAGATACCTGAAATTGTCCTAGCCTGGGAACTAGCATTTAACACTAATATTCATCTTTTATTAATGATTAAATAATGTTCAATTATTTAATTATTGTCTAAAATCATATTTCCACTATTAATTAATGACTTTATGTTTTTTATTAGATAAGCAAGGAAAGGGCTTTGATCCCGTGGTTACAAAGCCAAAACAACAAATAGAGAAACAAGCAAGGAAGAACAACTCCAACCCCCACCAAAAAATAGCATCAAAATGGCACACATTCCAAGTAACCAAAAATGCAACCATAAAACCATCATGAACATAATAAGAAACAAAATCCCCAAATTAATCCCCAAAATAGTGCCCAGACCATTTATGATGTTAACCAAAGTCCAATAGGTATGAAACCATAACATAGCTATCATAAAATAAAAATCTGAAATAATATAACTAATATAACTAATCCCCCCTCTTCCAACTCCAAACGCTTGCAAAACTAATAACTAAGCCATAAACACACGAAATATTGATGGGGAAGAGAAACCCATTCATTCCACTAGCCCCTCCACCTCTATAGGAGAAATTGCCAAGAAAACCATGACCACAATAGAAAAGAATCACCATCAGACCCAAAATCCACCTCAAAATGAGTGGCCTCCACCTCAATAGGAGTTGCAATGGAGAAAACCTATTGAGAAAGTATGAGCCACCACCTGCACCTACAAAGCCCCTCTCCATGTCTATAGAAGAGGTCTCCACCTCAAAAGGAGTGGCCTCCACCTCAATAGGAAGCCTGAACTGTAGAGACAAGAAGAAAGAAAATATTCCAACAGAAAGAGTAAACTTAGCAAGCAAGGCCAAGAGAACAAGCAAAAAAATCAGCTTATCCTTAAGAGCAACAAACACAACCCAATAGGAGCCAATACTACCATTGCCCTAGACAAAGCAACCCATAGAAACCTTGAACCCCAAACCACAAGGGTCAGAGAAGAAAAAATGATAAAGGGAAAAGGAAAAGGAAAAATTGAAACCTGAGAGTCCTCGTCACCTTTGAAAACCATCAACAAACAAGTCACTAAATGAGTAATCGGTCCAACCATAAGAACAACAAAGTATTCCTTATAGAGCATATTTAGCTTTCCCAAAATAACATCAAGAACAACTTCTCTGAGAGCTAGAACAACCATTTTCTTAGGAAACATAGTCCATAAATTCACCAAGCTCTAACCCTCAAGGGTCAGAAGAGCAGAAAACCAACAAGACCACTACAAAACAAAAAATCTATCAAGCACACCATGCTTGATGGGCTTAGTGAAAGAAGTACTAATTTTTGAAATAGGGCAGAGACCCCTCCACCCCCAGAAGATATTACAAAGAAGACCCTCTAACTTTGCAAAAAATAGAGACAAAAAATAGTCCCAAACCTTCAACCATCACCAAGCACTTCCAATAGTGCCCACACTCCAAATGGAAAAAGGAAAAGGGTAGGAGGGATAAAACACAACCCACCAAGAAGAGCATCAGGTTTGTAACCAAAGCCAAGACACCCACAAAAGGTAGAAAGAAAGGAATGAAGTCTCTTGAGGCAAGGAACAAGGAACCCCTCACATCGTGAGAAGAGTTGAACTTAGAAAACTCAAAAGCCACAACACATCCAATGAACAAAGAAAGACGCAAGCATTTTCCAAAACAGGGGAGTTGTAGATTAACAATGTTAGTGGGGGGAATGACAGTTACTAAGCAACAACAGATTCTTTTGAAAAGTCCAAATAGACCAAGAGCCAAAGAAGAACCGTGAAGAGGCACCTCGATCAAAAAACCTCTCAAATGGTGAAATAACATAGGTCCCACAACCTCCACAAAACTAGCAGACAAAAAAATATTAGATAGGGAGTAGCCCAGTGTCAAAACTACAACAAAGACTCCCCCAACACCCACAAGAGTCTAAGGATCAAGGCGACGCTAGGGACCGGAAAGAAGACCAAACTCGAAGGCGAAATAGGAAAGAAAAGAGGTATGTAGCAACATAGACACTCCATCCAAAAGAACAAGAAACTCCCCCACGAGGGACAAGAAACAAACCCCAACAGGGCCAAGAAGCACCAACTTAGACAAACACAATAGAGCTTCAACAAAAAAAACACTGGAAAATCCAAGGACATGACAAGAGTGTGGGCATATGACTTCTAGTGTTGTCATTGATGGCAACCTAAGTCATTAATTCAGTATTCACTTCAATATCTTACCATATCGGAAGACAAAGTAAAGAACAGGGTATCCGACTGAAGTTGAATTTTTCAAGTGGTTTCCATTATCAGGTTATCAGTTTTGGTTGTGGATCTCAGGGAAGGTCTTTGGGTATATGAAATGTCTTACTCTCGAGTATTATGCTGTCGCATCAATTGGTGTACAAGTTAGGAGATCTTGTCGCTCGATTTTCTGTTCATCAGTGTATGAAGGCCGACTAAGTGAATGTTGGGTGTTGCAGATGTTTAAGGTGAATTTTTTCGGAGTATTTTCATATTGGAGATTTTTTTTTGGGTCTCAACTATGCTATGGCCAACTTTGGTGGATGCACATTAAATGTTACTCATTATTTGAGCCGACAGTTGGAAAATATTTTCTACTTTATTGAAGCCAACATATAGCGATTGAATCCTTGGTGGTGCATATATATATATATATGAGATCAGTTAATTCATTTTGGTGTGTATGTGTGAGTGTTCAATATGTGTTGATGTGTGTGCGAGTATCAAAAGTGCAGTTGAGTTATTTTCACTTGTGCAGAAGAGGATTTTGTGAAGCAGATTAAGGCAAAGTAGAGCGAAGTGCAGAGTCGGACAGAAGGTCCAAAATATGATCCATAAGCCTAACCAGAACTATAATTAGGCATTTGTAGATGCTACTTTCTCAGTTCAACCTTTTGATGTAATTTAACTCTTTTGTAAGGCAGTGAGCCTTCCTAATTTTGTGTAGTGAGCTCTAGGCAATGTGCCTGAATGCAAGTGCATTCCCATTTTGTAAAACACTTATATTTTGAGTACTCAAATTGTGGATTGACCTCCACCGTGGTTTTTCCCCTAACAGGGTTTCCACGTAAAAATCCTTGTGTTATGGTGTTGTGACTTATTGTTCTATGTTCATGCATTTTTCTTTTGATTGAATTCTATGTACACTTGAGAGATCAGTTTAATAATGTCAAAAATTGCACAACATTGATTCACCCCCCCTCTCAATGTTGCTTGATTCCAACAATTGGTATTAGAGCTTTGGTCCTTGAAATAATTTTAACAACTTGAGGTGGATCTTGGAATGTAATGGACTCTAGTAGTCTTCAACAACAAATTTTGGTGGCACTTGATGATCTTGACCAGTCTAAAGCAGAAGTCTAGGAATTGAGAGCAAATCTTAAGGATGCTGAGAAATTCATTCAAAAGTTGAAGGATCAAATTATTAAATCTAGGGAGAAGAGAAAGGATCTCTGTGATTAGATTAGGCAGAAAGAGAGAAAAAGCATGGATGATGTTCACTTGAATCAAACCTTGAAGGAAATAACTGAAGAATGTGAAAAGCTTGCTAGAGACAATGCTACCCTAAAGCATGAGATGTAATCTATGGTGATGAAGATGAATAAAGAGATTGAAGAAAGTAAGAAGAATGAAGAAAAACTTGTCCAGTCCTTAAAAGAGAGATTTGATGAATGCAACAGAGTTAATGGAGAATTCATTCAGTTAGAGATTGAACTGCAACAATCGAGAAACAATGAAGAAGAGCTTGAAAAAAAATTGTAATTCTCAGGGAGGAACTTACTACTGCAAATTAATACAAGGAGAAGTTCAAGATTAGCTTAGTTAAGCTTGATGAGTTGACTCAAGGACAAAAGAATGGAAATGACAAGTGAGGTCTTGGATATGAAAAGGGAGAAAGTTTTGGATCTAGACAAAGGAATTTTAGGCAAGGAAATCAAATGTACAAAGCAAGAAGGCATCTGGTAAGACAACCTAGTGCTCAAAAGTTTAATGGATACTATTTTTCTTGCAATAAATTTGGTCATATTGCTGCTCAATGTAGAATTAAAATGAAATCAAGTGATTCATCATTCTTCGGTCAGTGTTTCAACTGCAATAAGTTGGTCATAAGTCAATTAAATGCAGAAATATGTCAAACAACTCTGTCAATAGAAGGAATGTTAAATGTTATACCTATGGAAGATTTGGGAATGTTGCTAACCAATGCAGATAAAGAAGAAATCAATGGAGTGACTAGTTTGGAAAAGGAAATTTTGTGTGCTTCAATTGCAACAAATATGGTCACATTGCAAGATTCTACATAATCAAATATATGGATAGAAGAGGTCTGACATACAAAGGCAGAAATACACAAAAAGATGATAAAGGAAAAGGGAAAGTGACTATGGATGAAATAAAGGATCAAATGAAGAAGACATGGGTGAAGAAGAGTTCCTTTGTTGCAGGAAATGAGTCATCACTAGAACTTGCTTCTAGCAATTCCTTCGGGAATTAGTTTTAGGCCTTTAGCCTAGGGGGAGTTGTCAAGAAAATCTTTCAAACCCCCTACCGGTAATTGAGACCAAAATGTGAATGAGTGCAATGGTTGCACTATTGATCTACATATATTGTTGGAATAGTTGGAAAGGATATTATGCTGAGTTGAAGGTCCATTGAAGTTATTGTTTGATGAATGAGAGAACAGGGTATCCAATTAAGTTAGGGAAAAAGAATTTATTATTAAGTGTGCAAGTTATAAAAAAGTAAGTTGAAACCCTTATTTTCCACCTTGTATCAAAGAGAAGAAGAAGGAGATCACCTTGCATCATAATTTTGAAAGCATGAGGAGAATTCGGTGGTGGAACCCTAATCCATCAAGTACTTCGGTAGAAATTTTAGTTTAATTTGGTGTGCAGTTGAAGAACTTATTTTCAAGACATGTGTACGCAAGGAAAAATGGAACAAATCAAAGGAATGATAAAACTAGATGAGTATAGCAGTGAGAAGATTAGAGCTAAAAGAAATATGTTGTTGCACGATGAATTGAAATGGTTGAAAGAAGTTAAACACAAAAGCTTGGATATTTGGAGTGAATTCCTCTATTTCGTAAACACAAAAATCATTGAGTTTATTCTAGGCAGATTGAATAATGATATTCTAACTCTAGATAAACCCTATCATATCTCGAAAGAAGTGTTTGTAGTTGTAATAGGGTTATGCAAAGTTGGGGATGTGCCGAGAAAGAAGTCAATCCAAATAAAGAAGTTGAAACCCTAACTAGAGTAATTGGAGATCAAAGGGCATTGATAATATCCACAATTAAAGATTCAGTGACAAGGTACATTGTGCATGGAATATCCTACAAAATCTTTTTCAGAAACAAAGAAGGTGCAACTTCGGTAGGTGTTGTTTAAATTTCACACAAGATGATAATGGAAGATCATGATTTTGATCTTTGCAGATTACTGAAAGATCAACTGATGGAGAATGTGCAGTTGACAAAGAAGACAGGTTACCCTTTCGTGTTTGGTACTTTGGTTATATGCCTTGTGATGTATTTTTTGAATTGCTTACCCCTAAATAACGATGTAATATGGGAAAAGAGTGAACCAGTTTGCAAGCAGATTTACATACTCTAATAATTTTGGAAACTATGATCAAGTATATGAAAGTTTCTTTAAGGGTTTGCTAAGGAAGTTTGGATCAATTGGTATTTCCATTCCAGTAAGGGCACTTGAATTTGGTTCCTCCTTCGGTGAGATGGAAAGAAAGAAGAAAAGAGAAAAAGAAATTGTTGTTTGTACCCCTCCAACATGCAAGACTCCAAGAGTTGAAGGGAAAGGAAAAGAACAAGTGATTGTGGACATACTAGATGAGGAATATGATAAGGAAACTGAGGACACCCTAAGAAAAAAACTAGAAATAGCTGAACCAAAACAAGACAAGGCAATGGAAAAAGGAAGTGAAGGAGAAGGTGATCTAACCAAGGAATAACTATTGCAGCTTATTCATGAGGAAGATGGAATGCAAAATATTTTGAACATGTGGTCTATCAGACCTTCATATGAGTAGGACTTGATCTTAAGCGTACTAAGTGCTCATTTTGTGCACATTCATATAAAATTGGAGAGTTTGCAGAACAAGTTGCCATAAGAGATGGTTGAATGCATCAAGGAAATCATGGACTCTGAGTCTCAGAACAAGGAAGAAGAAGAAGTGATTCTTTTCCTGAAGAAGCAGTAAAAATTGTCACTTACCAAGTTGAAAAAGCACATGAATCAATTAAGGAAATGCATAAGCACAACAAAAACATTTATAACTATTGTCTTCAATGGCCTCATGCAATCTACAAGTACAAAGAAAAGCTGGAACAAATTGAAACATATTTGAATAGTATTGGACAGGACTTTAACATGTTTCAGGATCATGATGGTGCAATCAAGAAAGGGATATAGGAATTATAGACAAAACATACAAATGTTCAAAATTCTAGGAACATGATTGTTGACACCTTTTGGAAAGTGAAGGACATAACAAAATGTAGGCTGGAACAATTGATTGAGATAATGAGGAAGGGAGAAGTATTGGAAGAAGCCTTTACCATTTTGGAATCCCTTATCAAAATTATCAACTAGACATCTGAAAACAACAACATGTTCATAATCACCAAGATTGCAATGGAAGCATAGAAGAAGTTTCTTTCGGAGATGAAGGAAAAGTACAAAATAATTTTCTAACTCAAATAGCATTTGTATTTCTTCAAATTTTTGAATCAATTTTTGCATAAGTAAGTTTTTGGTTACACTTCATAGGGGGAGAAAGAAAATATTTTATTATCCTTTTGTCATTGATTTCAAATGGGGAGAGAGAGTAGTGAAAAATTTCTTATCAATCTAAGGGGGAGTTTTGTTGAGTTTTGTCAAGTTTTGTCAGCTATGGCGTTTTGAAGTTTTGAAGGTTTCAACACTTAGTCATTTTTCACTAAGTGTTGACATCAATTCCACAAGGGGAGATTGTGGGAATATGACTTCTAGTGTTGTCATTGATGGCAACCTAAGTCATTAATTCAATCCACACTTCAGTATTTGACCATAGTGGAAGATAGAGTAAAGAACAGGGTATCCGATTGAAGTTGAATTTGTCAAGTGGTTTGCATTATTAGGTTATTAGTTTTGGTTGTGGATCTCAGGGAAGGTCTTTGGGTATATGAAATGTCTTACTCTCGAGTATTATGTTGTTACATCAATTGGTGTACGAGTTAGGAGATCCAGTCATTCAATTTTTTGTTCATCAATGTATAAAGGTCGACTAAGTGAATGTTGGGTGTTGTGGATGTTTAAAGAGAAATTGTTTGGAGTATTTTCGTATTGGAGATTTTGTTTTGGGTCTTAACTATTCTATGGCCAACTTTGGTGGATGTGCATTAAATGTTACTCATGATTTGAGCCGGCAGTTGGAAAATATTATCTACTATATTGAAGCTGACATATGGCGATTGAATCCTTGGTGGCGAATATATATATGAGATCGATTAATTCATTTTAGTGTGTATGTGTGAGTGTTTGATATGTATTGATGTGTGTGTGAATATCAGAAGTGCAGTTAAGCAATTTTCACTTGTACAAAAGAGTATTTTGTGAAGCGAATTAAGGCAGAGCAGAGCGAAATGCAGAGTTAGACAGAAGGTCCAAAATATAATCTATGAGCCTAACCAAAACTTTAATCAGGCATTTGTAGATGCTACTTTCTTGGTTCAAACTTTTGATGTAATCCAAATCTTTTGTAAGGCAGCGAGCCTTCCTAATTTTGAGCAGTAAGCTCTAGGAAGTGTTCCTAAATGCAAGTGTATTCCCATTTTGTAAAACACTTATATTTTGAGTACTCAAATTGTGGATTGACCTCCACCATGGTTTTTCCCCTAATAGCGTTTCCACGTAAAAATCCTTGTGTTATGGTGTTGTGACTTATTGTTCTATGTTCATGCATTTTTCTTTTGATTGAATGTTATGTACACTTGAGAGATTAGTTTAATAATGTCAAAAATTACAAAACACTGATTCACCCCCCCCCCTCTTAGTGTTGCTTGAATTCAACAAAGAGAGCCTCCCCCAAATACCCTGCCTAAAGAGACCCAAATAGAGGCCTCCAAATAACTAGAATGAATTGTCATCCTCATCGGAATCTGCATCACCATCACCCTTCTCCTCATAGGAATTCAAAAAAATTGATCCACTCCCTTTCTCACCCATGTCGCTCCAACTTCATATTGTGAACCCTTAATGACTTTATGTTATTTAATTAATTCATTTTAATTAATCTTCTTGATTAAATAAATAAATCTTATTTATTTAATTATGTCGCTAACTTAAGTTATTCTTCTACTTTAATTAAATAGTTATCAATTAATTATTTAATTAAAAAATCAATCCCCCTCATAAATCAAATAATATTAAATGTTATTTAATCCTCTTTCAACTTCTAAATTAAATAATTATCTATTTTCCATCATGCATAAATTTAATAATATTAAATATTATTTAATCATTTTTCAACTTCTATATTAAATAATTATAATTAATTATTTAATTATCTCACTTTCTCTCTTCTAAATTAAAGAACATTAAATATTATTTAAATCCTCTTTCCACTTCAACACTAAATAATTACATTAATGATTTAATTCCACCTTTCCTCTTAACATTATCCATTAATAAATAAACTTATTTATTTATTAAATCCTTGCACATTCCTCCAACAATTAATTAATTATCCTCTCATGCACTATGTCCTGAAATGCAACAATTAATTAATTATGTCATGAGCTTGCATTGTTGAATATCGAGCGTTCATCTAAAAACATGAAATCTATATAACAATCCTCTTCATCCTAAAAATGAATTGAAGAATCAATATAGTTTATACAACGAAGTAATACTAAATTAACATTCGAATTTCTTGAGAGCTTTTCACTTCTTCGATCACCATTAACGCGCATTGAAACTTTTGCAAACATCAACATGGAGGTTTCACATTGATACAAATGCAATCCAACATCACTGTGAACACAACTTCAACATGGGATGATTTGAGAAATTTGTTGCTACTTCAAACTGATGCTTTAATTGGTCAAGAAAGGTAAAAAAAAAAATCAATCTCTTTTTCTTTTCTTTTTTTAGTTGTAAGGTTTTTTGTTACTAATATCTTCATTTTCAGCTTGTGGCCATTAGAGGATTAGCTCTCACATTTCAATTTTTGGTGCTCTTAAAATTGAACAAGGAAAATCTCGCATTTTGTTTGGTGCTCATAAAATTGAACAAGGCAAATCTCACATTTCAATTTTTGGTGCTCTTAAAATTGAACAAGGCAACCTCCAAATATCTCTAATGAGAACACAATTTAGAATATGATCCTGAAATAAGATTCACTACCTCCTATATACCTATTTATGCCTAGGATATCACCCAAGTCAACTTAGATAGCCCTATATAAGCCTGAGGTCAACCTAAATAACTAAATAACAATATAATAATGATAATATGACTCAATTAAGAGTTTTTGATAAGGAAAAATAGGTTTTGAAGGGACCCCAAAACCCTTTACAATGGCAAAAAGCTGCAAGAAAGACTAAACCAATAAAACCCACAACTCAAAAAAACCAAAATGTTGACAATAGAATTAACCATGAAACTCGTCAACACCCCTAAAGCAAAACATCAACAACAAGGATGACCAAGCAAAAGAAACAACAAAGCTACAACATATTTTCTAGAACATTAACCGAGGCCAAATTTTCCTCAATGACCCCCTCGTGCATCTCCATCACATCCTTGAGCTCCTCAAACGAAATAGCAACCCGCTTCTTGGTCTTGCTTCTCATTCTCAAACACGGGCCAGCATCCACATCCTTCTCCATAGCTGGAGCAGTATCCTCATTCTTCTCTAGATTTGAGTGATTCACATCCTCCATGGCCTTCTCAATATCACCTAGCTCTAGGGATTTACCAGTCCATTTCAAGGCTTTCTCATTTAAAACAAAGAGGACCTTAGTAGTCAATTTCAAGGAATTATTGCTAATGTTAACCACAATCTTCAAATCATCAGAAAACTTACTAATTATGTCCTTAATATTAACAAATCTCTCCTCAAAAGTCTTTTGGACTGCCAATTCCAGGGATGTAATCCTCTCCTCATGAGTATTGCCAAGACGGTCAACATCCACAACAATTTTATCAAGCATAACATTCATGGTTTTAACCTTACCTTTAATCGACCATTCCTTCTGGTTGCTATGCACAAGTTCCACACAAACATCTTTCCAATTCTTAAGCTGAACATTGAGCTCCTTAACTTCTAAGAAAATCCATTTTACTACTGAAAGCAAGTTGTGAGTTCTATCCTTTTCCATCCTATAGAACATTCCCATGTTAACCTTGTCCCAATTTATAGGTGGCACAACTTGAGAACCAACATTCTCAACTAGGTCCTCCCTAGCCTCCTCTTTATCCTCCATTTCTTCCCCAACAAGGGATTCCTCCACTTCAATCACCTCAACTTTAACCCGACACTTATCTGGAATATTCTCTAAGTCCTCCTGAATTTCCAGCTGCTCCACCTTCACAGCAGTCCCTTTAACCTGCTTAATGCCAATAAGAGAGTCTAGAGTAACCTAGTTAGGGTCAACCCTCTTAGAACACACCAAACCATCGTTCCCCTAAACATTAACCTCCATAGGCTACATGGACCTTAGGAGGCCTATACCAACGCCATGACTATCCTCCAAAGCAAGGGAAATCTCCAAATCACCCACCTTACTGGCGCCCGGGGTATGTTTAACATCAAAAATAAGGGACTCATCCACAACTTTAGACACCTCCACCTTCTACTTGACATAAATCTTATCTTTCCTGGGGCATTTTTTCTTCCTCTTCACACTCTTCTTCCCAGAAAACACAACTTCCTTCAATTCATTATCTGTTTCATAGTTCTTGGACCAAGATTTAGAAGCCTCAGAGCCCTCCATAGACTCACTATCCTCCTCTGACATCTCCTCAAAAAAAAATCCTCATCCTCAGAATTCCTTTCCCATTCCATCTCTGAATCACCAGTCTCATAGCCAGAATTTTTACAGGCTAGAGTCTTAGGAGAAACATTGACCAACTTCATATTTATGTGTTCAAACATGAGATTCATAAGGTATTCATGGATAATACCATTCTTGGGGTTCTTCTGATGATCCTCAATACTATTCTCCATCGACAACAAAAGATAAAAAGGAAACGAATCCAAAGAAATGTGGCGAAAATGATTCAAAAGCATGAAATGATAGCCATAAATTACAAAAAACCTACCCTCCAAGGTGAAGTGATGCATAATGGCTAGAGCTATATCCATCCAAAGTGGCTTGAGATATTTGCAAGCATACCCACCACTACCAACCAATGTGAGCTTCTTCTTCTCATCATATTTAAGGAAATTAGCAAGGGCTTTCTTAGCTGCACCTATGTATCTGTAAAATTTCCTTCCAGTGGAAGGAAGAGTAGTCACCTCAACTATGAAATCCTCATTAACATTAAACTCCAATATTAAGGGTGTAGCATGCCCCCTCTTCAAAGAAGCATTGTCCTCAATGCCAATCAAGTGTGGATTCTTCAGAATGAATTCCTCGTCCTCCCATGTGGCATCTTCAACTGGTAAATTCTTCCATTAGATGAGATAGTCAATGAGAGTTATATTCCTTAGCTTCTTCATGTGTGTTTGAAAAATGAACTATGGTTCCAAAATGATTCTTCCTTCTTCATCAAGCTCTGGTAGTATTGTTTGAGTTGGAATATTATGCCCAATTACCTTCTTCAAACAAGAAACATGATGTATCTTTGTTGTTGGTGGCAACTCTAGCTTGTAGGAAACACTACCAAGCTTTTGTATGATTTGGTATGGGCCATAATACCTTGGAGACAACTTATTATTCTTTTTATGTTGCTTTAATGAGATTTGATTATAAGGTTGCAATTTCAAGAAGACCCAACCCCAACTTCAAAACTTCTTCCGCTACGATGTTGGTTTGCATGTTGCTTCATTTGATTTTGTGCCATGGCTAAATTCTCCTTGAGTCCTTAAAGTACCTGTTGTTGATGAAACAAGTGGTCCTCTACTACTTGAACTCTTGGTGACACCATCAATGATGATGTGACAGAAGGAGGATGATATCCATAGAGTGCCAAAAATGGAGACATTTTTGATGAGTTATGAAAAGAAGTGTTATACGACCATTTTGTTAGTGGTAGCCAATCTACCCATTGAGATTTTTTCTCTGAAGTGAAACAACCTAGATATCCTTCCAAACACTTATTAACAACCCCAGTTTCCCATTTTATTGAGGGTGGTATGAAGAGATATGAGCCAACTGAGTACCCAAACATGAGATAAATATTTCCAAAAGTGACTATTGAAGATAGGATCATGGTCACTGAAAATAACCTAAGGTTTACCATGTAGCTTTTGTATATTCTCCAAAAAACATTTTTCACTACACTTGGTGTAAAAGGATGTGATAATGCAATGAAATGTGCATATTTAGTGAGGTGATCAACTACTACCATGATGACATTATGACCTTTAGATTTGGGAAGCCCTATGATGAAGTCTATGGATACCTCTTCCCAATGTTGGCTAGGAATAGATAAGGGTTGCAAGAGACTTGGTGTCTTAATTGTCTCCCATTTATTCCTTTGACAAAGCAAACATTCAACCAAAAAAAATTGAACATCACCTTTTATCCCTTCCCAAAAAAAATCTTGCTTGACCCGATGATATGTCTTCAAAAATCTTGAATGACCACCAACTGGAGACTCATGCAGTTCTATTAGAATCTTTTGTTTAAGAGTGGAATTATTGCAAAGATACAAATGCTCTTTATACCAGAGAGTATCTCCCTTCCAACAAAACTTATCTAATCTACTAAGATCACTCCTTAATTTTTGGATGAGATTACCTATCACAACATCACTTTTCCACACAACTTTGGCTTCTTCCACCCAATTTTCTTGTACTATTGAAAGGACACACAATAAGGCTTCATCTTTCTCATCCTTCCTAGAAAGTACATCTACCACAATATTTTCCTTCCCTTATATAAAATCTCAAATTCATATCCCAACATCTTAGTGACCCATTTTTTTTTCTCTTCAGAAGATAATCTTTGTTCCAAAAAATATTTTAGGCTATCATGATCTGTCTTAGCCTTGAAGTTTCTACCCATTAGATAAGGCCTCCATTGTTTAACTGCATGAAGAATCACTAGAATTTCCTTCTCATAAATAGGTTTGAGTTGATTGTTTGCCTTTAATTGATGACTCTCAAAATCAAATGGTCAACCCTCCTACATGAGTACTACTCCTATACCATCTCCTGAAGCATCACATTCCACAATAAATTCCTTGGTGAAGTCTAGAGTGGAAATCACTAGAGTTGTACACATAGCCTCCTTCAATCTCTCAAATGTTGTAAGAGCGAACTCATTCCAATGAAAATAATCATTCTTCAATAAATTTGTGATAGGAGCTACTATACAACCATAATTCTTCACAAATCTCCTATAGTATCCTGTCAATCCCAAAAAGCCCCTCAATTTCTTAATGGTTTTTTGGAATAGGCCATTCCTTTATAGCCTTAATTTTTTTAGGGTACACCTTTAATCCTTCATGTGAAACAATGTGTCCCAAATAATCCACCTCATTAAGACAAAAATAACACTTGGATGGTTTAGCATAGAGTTAATGATCTTCGAGTATTTGTAATGCTTGATCTACATGTTGCAATTATTCTTCCCATGTATTTCTATAACTCTAATACAAACTTCCTCAAGAATTTCTTAAAAATGGAATTCATCAAAATTTGAAATGTAGATGGTGCATTGGTTAGACCAAATGACGTCACCAAAAATTCATAATGACCCTCATGAGTTCGAAATGTTGTCTTACAAATATCTTCTTCCTTAATCTGAATTTGGTGATAACCAGATCTAAGATCTAACTTGGTAAAATACATAGCTCCATTCAATTCATCTAGAAAATCATCAATGACTGGAATAGGAAACTTATCATTAATGGTGTACATGTTGAGCACTCTATAGTCTGAACAAATGCACCAAGTTTCATCATTTTTATGTACCATCACCACAGGAGAGGAGTAAGCACTTTGGCTATGCCTGATAATTATTGTCTCTAGCATCTCCTCAACAATTTTTTCTATCTCACTTTTTTTTTATATATGGGAACCTATAACAAAATTGGTCGACCCTCCTACATGAGTACTGCTCCTATACCATTTCTTGAAGTATAACATTCTGCAATAAATTCCTTGGTGAAGTCTAGAGTGGCAATCACTGGAGTTGTACACATAGCCTCCTTCAATCTCTCAAATGTTGTAAGAGCGAACTCATTCCAATGAAAATAATCCTTCTTCAATAAAGTTGTGAGAGGATCTACTATATGGCCATAATTCTTCACAAATCTGCTATAGTATCCTGTCAATCCCAAAAAGCCCCTCAATTTCTTAATGGTTTTTTGCAATAGGCCATTCCATTATAGCCTTAATTTTTTTAGGGTACACCTTTAATCCTTCATGTGAAACAATGTGTCCCAAATGCTCCACCTCATTAAGACCAAAAGCACACTTGGATGGCTTAGCATAGAGTTAATGATCTTTGAGTATTTGTAATGCTTGATCTACATGTTGCAAGATTTCTTCCCATGTCTTTCTATAAATCAATATATCATCAAAGAACACTAATACAAACTTCCTCAAGAATTTCTTAAAAATGGAATTCATCAAAATTTGAAATGTAGATGGTGCATTGGTCAGACCAAATGGCATCACCAAAAATTCATAATGACCCTCATGAGTCTGAAATGATGTCTTACAAATATCTTCTTCCTTAATTTGAATTTGGAGATAACCATATCTAAGATCTAACTTGCTAAAATACATAGCTCCATTCAATGCATCTATCAAATCATCAATGACTGGAATAGGAAACTTATCATTAATGGTGTACATGTTGATCACTCTATAGTCTGAACACATACGCCAAGTTTCATCCTTTTTATGTACCATCACCACAGGTGAGGAGTAAGCACTTTGGCTATGCCTAATAATTATTGCCTCTAGCATCTCCTCAACAATTTTTTCTATCTCACTTATTTGTATATGTGGGTACCTATAAGGCCTAATATTGGGTGGTTGGCTCCCTAGAACTAGTTGTATGGAAAGATCATGATCCCTCTTAGGAGGAAATCCTTTAGGCATATCTCCAAAAACCACTAAGTGATGATCAATTATTGTTTGTAAATCTAGATGGGTGGGAGCCTTAGACTGAGAGACTTCTAAAGAACATAATTGGGCCACAAATCCATCAACTCCTTTCTTAAGCAACTTTTGCATTTGATGAGAGCTTACCATTTTTGGAGACCTTGCCTTCAATCCTCTTAGCTCTACTATCTTTCCTTCTGTTTGAGACCTCATGAATAGTTCTTGGAAGTTTATCTCAATTGTTCCCAAAGTAGTAAGCCATTGTACTCCCAAAACAATATTCGTTTCCCCCATGGATATTGCATACATTGGGCTATCAAGGTGATAATCTCCCTTGGATAATTTAATGCTATGGAACTTCCTAGAACAAATAGCTATACCACCATCCGCAATCAAAACCTAAAACTCCAAAGTTGGATATATAAAACAATTTATATGAGTAGCCAAAATTTTGTTGATGAAATTATGAGTACTACCTAAGTCAATCAATACTATTACTTTTTGCTTCTTTAAGAAACCCACGACCTTGAGAGTTTGTGTAGCACTTAAACCTAAAAGCGCATGACAAGAAATAATTGGTTGTGAATCATTTATTTCCTCATTTGACTCCCTTTCATCTTCTAATATGGGTTCCTCATCTTCTTCCTCACTTGGACCTTCAATATAGAACAATTTCTTTTCACTACATTTATGTCCTCAACTATATTTGCTATCACAATTGAAACACAACTTTTTCTCTTTTCTCCTCAATTTGTTGTGGATTCAACCTAGTAGGTTGAGGAAGAGAAGGTGTTGAATATCCTTTCTCTCTTATCACATTAGGCCCTTTCTTCTTAGGAATCAAATACTTCTCATCTACCCTACGTGCTAAGTTAAAAGACTCATTTATAGAGCTAGGACTAAACATGCATACCTCATGTTGAATGTGGTCCTTGAGACCACCCAAGAATAAATCATTCAAGTTCTCCTCTGTAATTATATCCACTCTTAAGAATAGATTTTGGAATTGCTAAATATAATCCTTAATTGATCTTGTTTGTTGAAGTTTAACAAGTTGGTTGAAGAAGTTGTTTATCACACTATTGCTATATTGTTCTTGGAGTTCCTCCGTAAAAATTGACCATGAGACAGTGAGACCATTTTTCCTTTGATTAGTACAAATCTAACAATACCAAATGAATTATTTGGTTCTAGATATAGGGAAGCCATCATGACCTTTTGTCCATTTGGAACTTGATGTACTTAAAAAAAAATATCCATTTGGTTTATTCATGTTATAGGATCCTTGCCATCAAACTTGCACATACCCACCTTTGGAAAAAAATTCCAAGATCCCATAGGAGTATTAAAATTTGTGTCAATATTAGCTGACTTGGAAGTTTCACCTTGGTTGCTTAAGAACTCCTTTCTTGGTTCATTCATATAGGTGCTTAACATGCTTTATATATTTGATTTATCTCCTCTTATGTCACACATATCCATCTTCATTGAGGAAATGTCTTCCTTGACCTTACTGATTTCCTCATTAGGATTAATATCCTCTATTGTTACCTCATCCTTATTAGGAGTTTTTCCTTGTGTGACAACATTCTTTTTGCCCCTTGTTGCAGGCCTTGTCATGATGGAAAGAAATAATTTTGAAATAAATCACATAAATGAAATTTATTTCTTTGAAATTTTTACTGTAACTTACTAGGGCCAATATACCACATACCTAGAAAAAAATCCAAGAAATTAGCATATTTACAGCCTTGAGAGTAAATTTGTTGGAAACCCTAATTTTAAAATTACTCACTTATTTATGCTTCAATTTCTCCAAATTTTTTCCTATAGTATCCTCTACTATGTATTCAAAAACACAATAATAATAAGGCTCCAATTTGGAAGGATGTGAGAGATATGTAGCTTCCAAATAAATTGTGTAAAAACCCTAATTCTATAATAATTCACTCAAATATGCTCCAATTCTATTGAAATATGGAATGTAGCTTCTTTAATATGGTCTTCAAAAACCCTTTAAAAATCAGAAAAAAATTTCACCAAAATATGAAAGATATGCTCTCCCTAAAATCGCCTCCAATATTGAGAAGAAGCCTTTCCTCTATGGTGCCAAGATCATGCTTTGATACCACTTGTAATGAAATAACTTGCACAATATAAGAAGATATGAAATATGCTACAAATACTTGATAATAATTGAGAATAACAAGCCACTTCGAGGGGGAAATATCCAAATATCTCCAGTGAGAACACAATTCATAATATGATCCTGAAATAAGACTCGCTACCTCCTATATATTCCTATTTATGCCTAGGATATCACCCAAGCCAACTTAGATAACCCTATATAAGCCTAAGGCTGACCTAAATAACTAAATAACAATATAATAATGATAATATGACTTAATTAAGAGTTAAGATAGCCACATGCCGACTATCCATTATTGAACATCTGAAATACTAATAGGGAAGGGTGAATCAGTATTCCATAAAACCATTGAAATAAATCCTTCTAACCATTATCACATTTTTTTCTAAATCAACAAGAGAGAACATAGAAACAAATCAATGCAACCATACACATGAACACCAAGATTTTACATGGAAAACCCAAAAATGGAAAAACCACGATGAGGGTTAACTCACAATATAATATATTTGGATACAAGATATTATAGGGCTGACTACAAAGACTCACTATCCTTGAAAAGACTCACTTCCTAAATACAAAAGATGGCTAACCTCCAAAATACAAAGATTGTGGCTCACTTCCAAAAGGTTTGAACTGATAGAATACACCTTCAATGTGCAGGGTTTGGTTCCAATGAAGCTCAAAATATGAAGTATTTCCTCACACAAAAATTGCTCAACAAATCTGCTCTAATCCTTAACTGATAAAACATTTAGGATTGAATATTCTTTCACCTTTCTTCCACACTTGCACACCCACTTCTCACTCACACTTCTCACACACTTCTCCTCTTCAAAACATCTTATATATATACAAGTACATCTTATTCATCAATTAGGTCAACCTATATAGATGAAGAAAAAATAATCAAAACACCCTTGTTGGAACCATATATGATTTAAACATTTTATCCATGTAGTGCATCATACCAAGTCGGGTAACATTCATAAAGCATAACTAGTCTCCATAGTGAATCACATACGTTAGGTCGACCAAGTCTAGAACATAATTCACAGAATCTCCAAACCAAAAAAAAAACTCAAAGAAAACACCTTCTGAATCTAAGAACACATCAATTTCTTATCATACCACCATCATAGAGACTACCAACAAAACCAAAACATAAGAATGTTCTCCTTAAGAAAATGTGGAGTCTCCCACACAAATATGCAGAGCAAGGAACAATAGTAAGATATAGAGTTGAACTCTGTCAGAGATAACTTTCTGCTCACAACCCAAAACTTCTCAAGATCCAAGATATAGATGTTTAAATGAGACATGATAACATGGTTAAGATATTAGATTAATATCTATTATTGCGGTGAATTTTGGACTCAAATACCAACACACTGGCTCATCACAAAAGAACATTGCTGGTAGAGAATTTTTTTTGGTAAACCAAGTAAACTTCCCATACATTTGTCACTATGTTGACATCAATGAAAACATAGGAACAACCAACACAAACCATCCACACTTCATGCTCATGTTGCAAGGCTCCATACTTCCAACAATCTCCCCCTTTGGCATTGATGGAAACATGCATGACAAAAAAAAAATTCAATATGTGGCAACTAAATACCCCCTATCAAAACTGTTCTAAAAAATGTTTTTCTTCTACCAACCTCTATCTCTAGTTGTTTGACATCAATGGAAAAGGATGAGGTCCATTATATATGTATATATGCATCAAAATATAACCAGAAATATATGAACACAAAAATTAATCAACCTAAAGAAGAAGAACCTTTGAGACTCTCCAGAATGACCTTCCATGATGCTTTTCCTTCTTCCCATGAACCTTTTACACTTACAAGAGTCTTGTAAAATAGCTCAAGCTTAGTTAAGGACTCTATACCATCTACTAAGGTATTGGGACTAAGATTAATCTTTGATAATTCACCAATACTATCAAGAGCACTAGAAAAATGAATTTTCATGAGTTTAACCATGTCTCTAAGTGTCACAAACTTCTTAATAACTTTTGTTCTTTGGTCATGCAGGGAAAATAATTTATCTTGAAGCTGCACAATGTAGGACCACCTCTGATTATCTCTATCTTCTATCAATCTTTATGTATCTGCTTGAGTGCTTATCCTAGATTCACTTTCTTATCTCATCTCTTATGTTTAGTGTATTTCCAAACCAATTTAGGAAAAAAGAAATCAGTTCATGTGCCTCTTCCCCACAAATTTGGACACTCTCCAATTCACTCATTACTTGGCTATGTGCATTTGCACATTTTTCTTTGATATATTCCAAATTTCATTCATCAAACCTAATTCTAGCATGAATTTCTAGAATAGAGATGTAGACCTTCAAACAATTAATCATGCTTTTGAGATTCTCCACAACAAAAATAGATGAATCAAAATTATCACCGAGAATAACTTTCTGCAATTCTCCTAAAGCTCCTTGAATGTTTATTCTTTCATGCTCATGTTGAGCTCTCTCAAACTCACTTCCTTCTACAACTTCTTGTTTTACAACACTCTTTCTTTTCTTCCTTGTTCTATTTTCACCATCAAAGGTACCTTCTACATTAGGATTCTTAGGGATTTCCAAAACAATTTTTGCATAATAATCAATTTCAGCCTCTGACACTTCATAATCTAACTTAGATATCCACACCAATCTTGATTCAACTGCTTCCATGTGACAAAAATCTATAGACACTAGGAAATTGATACTTCTAGAGTACCTTTCAATAACACTTGCTAAAATCTTTGACCTTTCATACATCCTCATCTAAAATTTTCCAAATAATGCAGCAAGAGCAATCTCTTGTGCATTTGAATTACCAAGATTTATCATGAATTTCTTGATTTCATGGGAAATAGGCTTTTTATTTGACCATTCTATTCTTCCTATTACTGGTAATTTTCTCAAAAAGTAAAAGAGTAAAGAAACAACCAAATTGCCATACCAAAATGTATTCTTCTTACTCTTCTTGATTTCCCTTAAATTATTCAAAAGATGTATACGAATTAATTCACATAGGTCATAATCCATACCTCTTTTAACCATATCAACAACAGTATGTATAGCAATAGTAGAAACTATGAGGTCATTGCTAGGAAGGAAAAATTTGTGACCGATGACCATAGCAACATGTATGATAACCAAATCCACAATTTATCTCAAATTAATCTCTTTCCCTTCAAGATTTGCACCAGTTACCTCAATTATTTATTTCTCATCCACGAACTTCCATTTGGGAACTGGTCTGGAGGAACACAAACCAGTTACATCTTTGATTGCATCTGGTAATCAAATGTGCTTCATCAATCCACAAAGATTCATCATGAATTCTGCTCAAAACTATTTGAATGTATTTTCTCTCAAACTCAAACAAAGGGTCTTTCCTCTAAACATCCAACTTCTTCTCCATTAATACTTTATGGGCATCATGGATCTCTTCCAATTCATTCTTCCATAGAATGCTCAACTGGACTAGTGAAATTTCTTCTATCTTATTATAAACAAATGCATAGATATCCTCTATGGGTAACACTCTATAAGGGATGCAAGAGAATGCACCAAAAGACTCTTCTGACACACTCTTCAAATATCTTCTCAAATTAACTTGTACTCTATCTGCACTATTCACAACCTTTGAATTATCCATAGCAATAAAAATGAAAGATTGTGCAACTAGGAATACCTCTATAAATGCCAACAAGAAATAAATAGATATCCAGTTTCCAGAGAAAACTTTGAATCCACTTGATCTCTCCTTCAAAACCTAAAACTCTGAATTGCTCACTAAGATTCCTTTGCACGCTTCTTTAAAAATACATATTCCTCTTGAAAAGTCTAAATTTATTTCTTTCATTTTGAATGCTTTTTCAATAAATGCTTCAAATTGCAGGTATATTTCCTCAAAAATTGTGTGCACCTCCATTCTTTCAAATTTTGCAAACTTCATTCTTCACACATGCGACTAAGAAATTCCTTAAATTTGTTACCACATTAAATATACTTCTATCATGATGTGACATAAGTATCGATGAGGGGGTTTATTAAATTTTATGATAATTGCTCCCCCTTAGCCACTGCTTGACTCAAAAATATATAGGAGTATCTATATTGGAGGTCAGCACAGATAATACTGATGATTCTGATTCAATTTTCTTGAATTCTCCTTCCTTTCTCCAAATCCTTTTCATCTCTTTTCTTGCTTCTTCCAAATCAATGATTTGTTCATGCTTCTTCATCAAATAATTATCTTTTCTTCTTCTGCAATTATTAACAAGATATTTCATATTGTTGTACTTATGACAAACAACATTCTTCCTTCCATTTTTTCTTTTATTCAATCTATTCCCACACAGACTAGCTTTACGTCCAACCTTCTTGCACTTAAAACATTTGCCAAAGAATGAAAAAGTATCATTCATTTTACTTTTGCATTCCTTTGCCTTATGACCAAATTTCTTGTAGGAATGATAAACACCATTGAAAGATAAATACCTTTTATCAACATGTTGTTTGATGGGAGTTCTTTCGGAATTGCTTCTTAGATTCTTGATTTTTCCATCTTTGCACTGAGTCTTCTTGTTATTAGATTGCTTTGCTTTAGAATTTTGACCTTCTTCAAACCCTAAACCACTTTTATCCATTGTCGGTCTCTAAGAGGTAATCAACTCATCAAACATTGCAAAGCTTACCTTAAATTTGTCTTCAAAACTTTCCTTTTCTAGATCAGATCTCAAGATTTATGCTTCTTGCTCAAGCTTTGTGCATTAATCCATCTTCCTTTGAATTTCAATTTCCTGACATTCTTCAATTATTTTCTTTTCATCCAATTGCTTCAGTAGGCTAGAGACAATTTCATTTTCCTTAACCAATAGATCACATGCTTCAACACATTTACTTTGCAGTTTTTCAATATACTCATTTTCTTTCATCAACTTGTCCTTCAATTCTTCTATTTCTTTTGAAAATCCAGTAGAGATCACTTCCGGAGGAAAAAAATTCTTATACTCAAATTTCGGGACCTTCCTCAAGTTGTTAGGCTTCTTCCAAGGAACCAAGCTCTGATACCAATTGTTGACTATCCAAAATACTAAGAGGGGGGTGAATCAATATTCCATAAAAATATTGAAATAAAATCCATCTAACCATTATCACATTTTTTTTTGAATCAACAAGAGAGAATATAGAAAAAAATCAATGCAACCATACACATGGACACCAAGATTTTTACATGGAAAACCTAAAAAGGGAAAAACCACAGTGAGGGTTAACTCACAATATATTATATCCAGATACAAGATATTACAAGGCTCACTCCTAAGACTCACTACCTAAATACAAAAGATGGCTAACTACCAAGATACAAAGATTGTGGCTCACTTCCAAAAGGTTTGAACTGATAGAAAACACCTTCAATGTGCAGGGTTCAGTTCCAATGAAGCTCAGAATATGAAGTACTGCCTCGCACAACAATCGCTCAAAAAATCTGCTTTGATCCTTAATTGATAAAACATTTAGGCTTAGATCTTCTTTCAATTTTTTTTGACACTCGCACACCCACTTCTCACTCACACTTATCCTCTTTAAAACATCTTATATATATACAAGTGCATATTATTCATTAATTAGGTCAACATAATTAGATGAAGAAAAAATAATCAAAACACCCTTGTCAGCACCATATATGATTTAAACATTTTATCCATGTAGTGCATTATACCAAGTCGACTAACATTCATAAAGGATAACTAGTCTCCATAGTGAATCACATATGTTAGGTCGGCCAAGACTAGAACATAATTCATAGAATCTCTACACCAACAAAAAAACCTCAAAGAAAACACCTTGTGGATCTGAGAACACATCAATTTCTCATTATACCACCGTCATAGAGACTACCAACAAAACCATAGCATAAGAATGTTCTCCTTAAGAAAATGTGAAGTCTCCCACACAAATATGCAGAGCAAGGAACAATAGTAAGATACAGAGTTGAACTCTATCAGAGACAAATTTCTCACAACCCAAAAATTCTCAAGATCCAAGATATAGATGTCTGCATGATACATGATAACATGGTTAAGAGATTAGATTCATATCTATTCTTGCAGTGAATTTCAAACTGTCACGGCTCCTCTCTTCCCAACTGCGTATTTTGCTACAGGTAAATGCTTGTTCACGTTTGATATTCATGAAGTGACGTTTATCTCCACATTTCCTAAAAAAACCTCAGCAAGTTGGGTCTAGCCATTAACAATTAATGAGAAAGGAATCTGATAAAGATCTTTGAAGGGAAAGCAAATTGAATTCACCAACTGTGGGAGTGAAGGCGCAGACATGTGAATTAAATTTCTACCAGCATAGCCCCACTGGCAGGGATACATCGCGCAGTCCACAACCACCCAAAATAGACTTCTGATCACCTCAGCCCACCCATGTTTCTCACGTTGGATTTTTATTCAACTGCCATAATAAATTTTGGAGCTAACTTCGAACTACAGTCTGGAAAGAATTTAATGCAAATTTACCTATAAATCTAAGGGATGAACTGGGTTGGAAGGTGCGCTCCAGTCTTATGTTCTTTTTGTTTATCTTTTTTTGCCTTATACAGTCTTCCTCCTCAGCGCCCTTCATTCTTGAAGTGATTCCAGAAGCCTGACTTCCCACCTCTTGGATTTGTATCAAGGATAAGCACCATCAGGTAGGTAACTCACCTTTTATTTTGACTGCTGCATATGTGATCTTTCGTTGCCTTCCTGTCATGTGTACATACACAGCAACTAGTTACAAAATGTTAAGCTGTCCATGTAAATCTACGCAGGCCATATTAGATGGAGAATACAAAACTCAACTAGGATAAGTAAAATAGTACAGATATGCTAGATGAACACTGCAATTTAGCTAGTAATTTTATGGTTATTGCCTGTCATCTTGCTAAAAAGAACAAAGGATAATCTATTGCTTGTTATGATTGTTCTTATTTAGAAATTGAGAGCATGGGTATCAACTGCACACTCAGTGTTACAAACTCCAAAGATCACAAGGAGAGCCTAGTTTAGGCGCCCAATTTTATTTAGTTATCCAAGAACGTTATAAGCTCTCTTTACTATTTCATTGATTTCCATGCTTATTTAGATAAGCTTGTTATATTCTAGATATCGGTGGAGAAGGTACTAAATGCTACAGATATATATATATATATATAAATATAGTGGTTGTTCTTGCGCAAATTGTGAGAATGCAGGACGAAATAAGAGCAGTTAATGTTTATAAACAATTCCTAAATAGGAAAATTATTTATTATCGGAGTTATGAGATTTGAAAGATTATCTTTGATGTAATTATAATTTTTATTTCTTTTCTTTTCACATTCAATACTTGTCACCAAATTAATATTCTAAGGAAAAAGAAATTTACTCTAATGCATGTGCCTTATTTTGCAACACATACAACAGTTACTTCTTTTTAGCTTAAGAGTAAATCAATTAAATGATATTGCCCTTCACTTCTCCTAAATATTAGGCATGTTGATAGGGGTGCATCCTCGTATAAATATTTCATATCGATGGAATGTGCATCCCGTTAGAATCATGAAAAAAAAAAACTTCAAGTAAAAATCTTCTCCCCATGATTTCCTAAACTTTAGGCTAATAAGATGCACACTCTTCTTCAAAGCCTAAATACTAGGGAAGGAAGTAGCCTTAACGGAATCTTTCCTTTAAAAAGAGGAAGAGAATAGTAGGAGTTAATATTTCAAAAAAGATTAGTTAATTTTTATTTTTTTTTAACTATTTTATTTTATGAACTTTTTCAAATATTCTATTTAGATGAATAATATAGGTTAATATCTTTAAAGGAAGGATTAGTTAACATTTTAACTTTCCAAGATATATTATTATTTCAAGTACTTCTTTTAAGGAAATATTTATAGGAAGATAGTTTCCTTTAGTATAATATTTATTTTTAGAAAAATGTAATTGTTATCTAGGGTGGTTAGGCTTGGAAATTTTCAATAGATTTAAAGGATAGCGTTAATCCAAAAACCATGTAATAATATCAATAAACTTCTTTGACATAGATAGTAAAACAAACACTCGAACTTATAAAATATAATGAGTTAAATAAATAAATAAATAGAAGTTTCCTAGATATTTATTAATACTGCTATAGTGAAGCATACAAGTTCTTTATTTTAATTCTGGTAAACCTTCTATTAACACATATTGGGTCTAGACTTCAATTTCAAATATAGATGAAATGAAACCTATTCTTACCTAGAAGTAACCTTCTATAAGAAATAGACAACATAAAAACTTCATCAAACAACCCTAGTTAATGGATAGTTTATTACTTTTCATAGTTTAGTCATGAAAATGTTGATTTCCTAGTGCTACATATTTAAAGGATAGGACAATAAGCCTTGCAACAAATATTGATGATATAAAAAAAAAGTGATTTCTTTTAACTTGCTAAGGGAAGCAGGGAATAATATATGTTATGAAATTTTCTGAATAATGCATGCATTCAATTTAAGTACTTGCTTAATTTATGTTGCTTGGGATTAATTTTATGAATGGATACGGTTTAGCTACTGAATAAATGGTTAAATAATTTCTTCAATGTTTATGACGCTAAGATTATAACTTATTGACCAATGCTCGTTGTTTCATCTAATCATTGTGGGTTTAGATTCCTAATGAATGTTGTTAAAGTTACCATGCATTATGAGCCTTCTTTTCCTAAGTAATATTTAAGTATGTTAGATATAGATTTGAAAAAACTAATCAAAGAAGGAAAAACAAAACCAGCAACGTTCGGTATTAATGATGCCTCTGGTTCACGTTTACGGGTAAAGCCGTCGCGCTTGAGCTACTACATCTATAGCCTAATACAGCTGCAATAACGGCGTCTGTGGCATCGTCCCTATAAATCGCCGGGGAGAAATAAGGGACATGAGTTGTTTAAAATCCAAAGGGAGGGAAATCCCCTTTGGATCGACAATCTAAAAAGATAAACAAAAATGTATCAAATCCGCTAGTGACAACCTAGAAAATTGTACTTAGGAATTTTCAGTGGTGCAAATATAATTCTAACTCAAAGATATAATCATGTGGATAAATTATTAGGAAATCATTTAAACGGGTCAAGGGAGACGAACATCGTTAGGGAGTAGGGTTAGATGAAGGTTAATAGGTAAACAATAAATGGTCAAGGCGATCGTTTATTATCCATGCTTCCCATCGTGGGTAGCAACCGCAGAGGAACTGTCTAGGGGAAATAAAAACCCTAGAAAGGGTTGCGTACCCACTTTATAACAGTTCACATAAACATAGCCTAGAAAATAGAACTACATATTTTACGCCTTGATCCCGTTTGGAAGCAGGGTATGTAGGCAGTCTGGGGAGCGAAGGATGCCCCCAGTACTCAGGCGTTCGGGAATGGGGTTTAGGGTTGGAGAGATCACATAACTAGTTATATAAGATAATCAACCAAAATACATGCAACTATACTCGGAAGAATCCCGCATGGATTGCTTGATTCCCCGAGGCCCTTAGGCCAAATTCCGAGGCGGGTTTCAAGTTTAGAATTACAATTTTACATACCCCTGAGGACGACGACCTCGGTGCACTTTTAGTAGAAAGTGTGGTCATCAGGGAAGCGACTTAGGATCCGGATGATCCCGATGAGTCCAAGACTCTGGCCAGAGCACGTACCTATCATATGATAGATGTCTGCCTCGTTTAGGTGGATGCCTATTCCGATTATATGAATAGATGTATTCCTATTCCATATGAATAGATGAAGTGAATTCCTGTTCGTATGAACAGATGATATATCTATCCCGTATGGATAGAAGTTCCTGAGTATACTTGTGAATGAATACTTTAAAAAAAAAAATATAGTGGTATTTCGGTTAGAATTAACTGGGTCTTTACACAAACTCAAATTCCAATACACTGGCTCATCACAAAAGAACATTACCGGTAGAGAATAGCTTCTGGTAAACCATGTAAACTTCCCATACAATTGTCACTATGTTGACATCAATGACAACACAAGAACAACCAACACAAACCATCCACACTTCATGCTCATGTTGCAAGGCTCCATACTTCCAACATTCATAACCCAATGTACACCAATATTAAGGACATAGTACTCACATTTCATTTAGTGCTCATAAAATTGAACAAGGAAAATCTCACATTTCATTTAGTTCTCTTAAAACTAAACAATAAAAATATCATGCTTCAATTTGGTGCTCTTAAAACTAAACAATAAAATCCCACATTTTGTTTTAGTGCTCCTAAATTGAATCTTTTCAAAAAAATTACAAACACTTTTTCATTTTTGTTGACACGCGAATGCCTTATTTTGTTGACAATTGAACACATTTCATTTTGTTGACCACATTAAGATAGACAAGGAAATTAGGAAAACTCAAACTTTTGTGCTTAAAAAATGAACAAATCCATTTTTTATTTGCACATTACTATGCTTTTTACTGAAGTCTCAAAATGCTTTCGATTTGGTGCACATAAAACATGAATTGATGTATTCACATTGAAAATTTTGGGATTAAAAATCAAATTGATATGGATTGTATGTCGTGTTTTCTATGCTTGTAAAACCAAGTGTGTATCCCCTCCCTTCATGTCTTTTGATGATTTTGGGTGATGAAAAGAACTTTGGGTTTCACATTTGTTTTATTTCAAGCATCACCCTTAAGAGAGAACCTGCTAGGAGACACATCCTACAACAAAGAACTCTTAGTGATTCTTGCAAGCACATTTACCAGTGGGCTTTAAGTAAAGGTTGCAAAATTGTAATGAAATAGCTTCAATTCAGGGTGACAACATACTACACCTAATGTATCTCTAAAATCATAAGGGAACAGTTTAATACCTTAAGTGGAAGGCAGATGGTAGTGTTTGTACAGTGTTCACAGTTGTCACTAAATACCTTATTTTAGAAGTCATCCTTATTTTTCAAAATGTTCTTTAAAAGTGGTGCATTGAAACTTTGCTTTCAAGAAGTTACTTACCAAGTTTGATTTATGGTTTACTCCATAAATTGCATGTAAAATCACCCCTTCGGGGCATGAGGTAAGCCTACTTAAAATTGAGTACCTACTTAGGGTGACTTGACTGATGTATGCCAAAATTTATTTTTATTAGACATCAAAAAATTTGCTTGATTTAGAAAGAGCACAACAAAACAAACATTTAACTTGGTTATCAAAATCTCAAACCCTTTGGACTTAGTGTGAATACCTTTGAAAATAGCCCTATATTTTCACTCCTTAAAGATATTTTAAACAAATATCTCTAAATTTTTTTGAATATTTAGGCTTAGATTTCAAGTCACATTTAGACCAAAGTCACATTGGGAACTATCGTTTTAGTATCTTGACTTTCACAAACTTTGAGCCCTTGTGGAAAGAAACTTGCTTAAACTATAGACATTTAGAGTCAAGATTTTTTATTGTTGTGTTGTATCACTTACCGATTCTCAAAACAAATCAAATCAATCAAAACATCAAAATTGGAATCTTGTCCAAACTATTGTTGAAATGAAAACTGGAAACAACCTTAAACAAAAGTTGTTATTGCAGAGATTTCGTCGCTTTTGATCTAAAGATTACTATAGTTGATCTAAAACATGTCATTATTTCTCTCTGGTTTATGATAGTCACTGCCAAAACTTTGCCACTTTTACAAAATAGAACCGTAGTTGACTTGAACAATTATGCTATTGACCAAAAGATTACCACAATTGATCTAAAACTTGTCACTATTGCTTTCTAGTTTATGACAGACATTGAAAAAACTTTACCACTATTGCTCAAACTTACCTAGTTGTTCTAAACTTTGTCGCTTATGTCCTAAGTTTTAGTCATTGTTGATCTATGTTCTTGTCGTAGTTGATCTAACTATTACTACTTTCAGAAAACCTGTTGCTATTGCTCTAAGTTTGGCCACAATTGTCCTAAATTTCAAATTCTACTATTCTAAAGATTGTTGACTTGCCCTATTTTCTAGTACAAATCAAAGACTAATCCAAAATTGGTTAAAAACTTCATCTTTCAGGAACAAAACAGTCAAACTTGCAAACATATCTTATCTAGCATCATTCCATATTAATTTGCAAAATCACACACATCAACCTAGTTTTAGGATTCAAAATTAAAATACCAACTTGGATTATTCTTTTTCTCTTGATCTCTAAGATATCAACATTTTCTTATACCTCAAGGCTAGTTCAAGTAGATCTTCAAACATATCCTCTAGAAAAGTAGAGTAACATATCAATCCAAGTTTTATACACGTTGAGTCCCAAAATTAGCATCATCTCAAAAACATCCACCAAACATCACTCATACTCTTATCCTAGGGCCTTCAACATCAAAACATCCCCAAAACATGTCAATCTATTACCCAAATCTATAAGTTCCACTCTATACACCCATGAGGTCATCATATACCACAAATTTCAATGATATATCAACTATGGATTCCCCTAATCAAGGTTTTAGTGCATCTTTTCACATGGAAAATTTCAAACAAAATCCTCATCCATATCAAAATCGAACTTATCAAGAGTCACAACATCAAGTAGTGTTGCAAGAACACCAAGGGTTTCAAAATCACCCCCAAGATCAAAATCTACAACATCAAATTTCCCTAAATTCACTTGAGAAAATAGTTGACACACCTTATCAACAATGCTTTGGACATTATAAAAAGAGAGTCACAATATCAACAACATCATGACACTCATCAAAGCACAAATTCATATCATCAACAACATGTCCAACACCAAGACATTGTATATCAAAAACCAACTCCAATCCACTACATCAAATTTGTGTACCTCAAATGCAATATCAAAGTACACCTCAATATCAATATCAAGATGTCCCACAACAAGGTGTCCCACAACAACAAGGTATTCCACCATAACAAGCCTTACAATCCAATCATACCACTAAATGCAAATACACTCCTTTAGGGGAGCTAATCAAGGGGGTGTTAAACACATTAGTCAATGCTAAACTTATCACACCTCCAAAATCAATAGGTAATTATGAACCTATCTTCAAAACCCTCGAGTACAATGAAAACACTTATTGTGAATATCATAAAGCAAAATTTCATGATACATCAAACTGTTTTAAACTCAAAAATATCATCCAAGACTTTATTTATCAAAAATAAATAGCTATTGAAGACAAAATTCAAGGTTCAACTACTAATGATATTGGTGATAATATTTCAACCTCAAATGTTGAAAACAAGGATCAAGATCTATCTACCACTAATCACATTGAATATGTCTTTACCTCTCCTAGTGAGAAAGAGGACATACATCAAGACTCTTTCCCAAACCATGATCAAAATCAAGCACCAAAATAACAATGATCCAATTCAAGAAATCTTATCATTTGATCTCATGGTTGAAATTATTAACAATATCTCAAATGTTGAATACAATGATCAAGAGGAAATACATCAAGAATTTAATCCCAAGCATGATCAAAATCAATCATAAAATTCTATCAATGATCCAATACAATATATATTGACATCATACAACCTCATGGCAGCATGTATTGATGATCAAGACACTGTTAATCCAACACTTATACCCAATGCAAAATATCTAAGCCAAGAGCTATCACCCATATGTCCACATTTTGAGGAAATCTAAGGATCCTTTACAAGCAATCCCTTCTTTGAAATTGATCCATGTTAATAGCATGAACCAAATCATATCGAAGATAATACCACACAACGTCAAGATCAAGAAACCCTACCATTAAAATATTATAATGACTTGGTGGATATCTTCTAAGACATCCAAGGTTTTCCAAAAGAAGAACAAATCCATATACCAAGTACACATACATCTACCCATGAGATTCCTACTCCTAATGGACATGTAGATGATCTTCATCCAAGAAAAGAGTCACATACTCTTGATGTCATTACCAAGGAACAAGAGTCGCCTACTCTTAACATCTTTACACATGATAAAAGCATAGAAGAATCTATAGACATATCATAAATTGATCAAGAAGAAGCATTAAAATCATAAACATCCTCCAAGCAAATTGAAGACATCAAGTATGAAAATATTGAACACAACATCTTAAAATCAATAAAGATAATTAACAATCTTGAGCAGTAGAGCATTGGGTATACAATAGTCAAAAAAGAACTGATATATTTTGAAGGGCCATAAATATCTAATATTTCACAAAAAAAAGCTAAGATATCAATCAAGAAGTTATCCCACATATGGAGGTGTAAGAGAGGGGGACCAACCACGTTAAGGCCCTAGGTCATGGAGAGCCAAGAGTGAAAGGCTGCCCTAACTTACCTCACTCTAAAAGGGGTGTTTGAAATAAGGGATGAGAATGACGAGGACTATAAAGTCCTTAGATCACTCTGCATACCTAAACTTTAGTTTGGGCTAGGCAAGCTAGCATTTTGGAGTCAGTTTTGTGCCTAAGAAAGCTCTTTTTTCGAGGAAAATAGCGCAGTTCTAGAAAATTGACGTGGTGCGCTAGCATCTTTCAGGCACGCTAGCATCCGTACAGCTAGAAAATAGTGAACACAATAAAACTACCAAAAGGACCTACTAACAGCCTAGCTAGTTTAATCTAAATGGTAAAAAAAAAAATGAGAAAGTATGCAAAGTAGATACTGAAATGATAAAGCAGATAGACTAAAGCTAAGGTGATGAAGATAACCTCACAAAAGTGTTTATTCCCCAGTTAACTCCAAACACACATCCACCTACACACAAGAAAGAGGGGAAATTTTTTGGGGCTGTATAGGTGTTTGTCTCAGTCAGACCCTCATTTTGGTGTTTCCACCTCCATGTTAGGAAAATAGCAATGATAGAGAAATGTATGATAAAGAACTAAAGAAAGGAAGGACACGAATAACACTACAAAATAGTATATAGCTACTCAACCAAATCGTAAAGGAGAGGAGTGAAAATGTTACCACCTCCACCAAGAGCTCACTAGCTAATGATGGAGAAAAAGAGCTTGAACAATCACCACAACCTTGACTACGATGAAGGGAGGTGTTGCAAAACCTCAAGCCCCTACTGCAATGGCTTGCTTCACACTTTCTTAATAGAGTTGATGGAGTGTTGTTGCTGCAATGGAGTGCTAAATTGTTGTTGAGAGTGGAGAATGCCAAGAGAATGAAGTTGAATGCTTAGAGGATGCAAAAAGAGAGATGGATTGAATGAAGAATGGAAGAATTTGAAGAGGAAGAGGGAAGAATTTGAATTCATGCCTGTCAACCCTTGCAAATGATGCCACTTTTGCATTGACGGTGTTGATGGGCTTCGGGCCCACATACCGAGGAAGCGGTGATGCTTTGTCGTTATGGAACAACATTGTGGTAACGGCCTCCCACCAATAAAAACTCATGTTGGTGGACCTGAATGATCACTCCAAATTGGTTTCTTTGCCACTTCAGGCTTCAAGGCTAGGCTCACAAATAATGGATGTGAAATGTGCAACTCAGGATGGTACAAAGGTTCATATCATTGAGAGATAGCAACAGGACCGTAGTGGGTGCGAAGTCTGTAATGCGAGGAGACGTGAGAGCTCTACCCTCAAATAATGGTGATCGAGCAATAACGATGAGGGAGAAACTAGATGTGGAGCCTAGCACACGAGTAGAAGTTATGGGTCGGTTGTTCCCTAGCAATGAAACACAAGTGGGAGCCCACATGAGGTGACCCACAACCATGGGTCTGTGATGTTTGATATACATGGCAGAAAAAGTTGATGCGGAACCCACCATGCAGGAAAACGTTAAGGCTTGGTTGTTGGCTAGAGATGAAGCAATAATAGTGATCTGCAAGAGGAAACCCAAAAATGTGGGCCCACGAGGCTCGATGGACACTGGGGAAAAAAGCCAAGGGAAACCCACAAGGACAAGCCCGCAAAGGTAAATGACTTAGTGAAATTTAGATAAGTGAATTTGGTCAAGGAATGTTTGGTCGTTTTAAGGCTCATGAAAAACTTGGACTCAAGGATAGGGGCATGCAAAACAAGGAAAGAGCAAAGATGACCCTTTGGGAGCAACAACAACCCATCAAGAGTGAGCAAAATAAAAAGGGGGGTCCCTGCCTTCGGCTGGGCATGTGTGCAAAACATGCACAACAAATGGTGACTCACTGGGGAAATGCTCCAAAGCATTTCAATGACAAACTAGAATCATGAACCCAAAATCTCTGGTTCTAACCCTCACACTAGGACAAACAAACCAAACACTCGACCAAAGGATCAAGAACCACTAGTCAACCCAACCTTTAGTATGATGAAAATCTAAGTGTGTGAAAATGCATTCATTCCCATCCTTAAACCACTACAAGAACCTAAGCTTTGTGAAGTTAAGCTACGTAGTTGATTCTTACTTCAAAAGCATTTGGTACATTTCCTCACTACCAGTTAGGCATCCATAGTCCCGATGAGGTTGTCGATGTGATTCTCCCGAACATTGCTCTACTACTAGCCAGGTGTCCATAGCCCTGGTAGAGTTATTCAGATCCTCCTAAAAGTTGAATTTTCTTTCTTTTGATTTTCATCATTTTTCTTTCTTTTATTTTGTTTCTTTTTATTTTTATTTTCTCTTCTTTCTTTTCATTTCAACCCGCAAGCACTGAAGCTTGCACTCAAGGCTAAGAATCGCAATGGCATTGAAGCAAAATTTTAGATTTTTCACTTAACTGGACTTCACAAAGGAACCTACAACAACCACAAGATTCTTAAGATGTGTAAGAGATATAAGATTTCATAATACATCAGAATTATACCGACCAACAACTTATCCTCTTTAAGTCAAACATCCAGGTCACTTGACACTAACACAAGACCCTCACTGTCCACTTTGAAAACTTGATTAAACTTTATCAAGGAAATACATAGAACAACCCCAGGAACTAAAATTTTGTTGTGCTCATAAACATACCTGACTAAAAGTAGAGGGACCCCAAGCAAAGAAGAAGCAAATGGAAAGCAAACTAACCTAAGGAAAACACCTATACTAACCAAATTAGGAAAGCAAAAGCAAACAAGGAAACTACTCTAAAGCAAACTAATCTATGGAAAACCAACTAACCTAACAAAAGCAGGAAAGTGGGACTATATACATGAAACTTGTACTACTCAAAATGAACTATGTACAAAGATATTCACAATGAACCATATTCAAGCGAGGAAAACTAACATTTACACCCATAGGACTTGGCATTCCATGGACAAGTCTGCAAGTGATTGTTACAGTTCTAAGCGATGTGAATTCATCCTTATATTCAAAAAAATGAAGTTCAATGTTGTAGCATTCAAATTCAATAACACATCCATGAAAAAATAAAAGTTGAGGATGTTGGTCTAGTTCGTGATCAATCCATAGACAAGTTTTCCTTCCCTCATTCCCATAATTAAAATCATAAGCACAACTATGATTATTCATAGGAGTAAGGAAAGATAGAACCTAGATGTCATCGTGTGAAGGTGGAAATGTTTGATAGCCAAGAATGTGCCCCGCGTCATCAGTCGTTGCATTGGCATCTTCCAATGGATGTAATGGATGGTGCAACATCCCTCTTACATTACAAATCTACAAATCACAATCAAATTGATCAGGCAGTAGATACTATGAAGAAAATTTTTCAAATGCAAGGAACTTTGTACCTAATTTTGAAGTTCTATAAGGTTGAGAAAGTGATTCATCCAAACTTCCTTCCAAGCTCCCAGTGGGATCCATAACTTCCATTAATTATTCTTCAAGGATATACACTTCATCCCGTTGATCCTCCATAGTCCATGGTTCCTCCATAGTCCATGGTTTCACTTGATTGTTTCCCTCAACAAGCAATACACTGTCCCATTTAATTTCCCTCATGTTGACTTCAATTTGTTTATAGTTTATGTTATAAAAACATGATATGGACGAATATGCTTGGATTTAATCGTCATAATATGCAGGAAGATCAGCAATGGTCAAGGAAGAAAGACTCCCAGTTGTAGCCCATAGTTGGCAAGGTATATCACCTTTGTGGGCAGCCACCAAGACATTCCTTCTTTGGCCTTCATATCTTTGCAGTTCGTGTGGCTCATCAGGATGTTTACTTGTTTCCTCTTGTTCACTATCACTGTAGACAAAAGTGGAGTCCCTTTCCCAATTTAGGAGCTCTAATGCTTTGCCATCTAGAGGTTCGAGTGATATGTCCTTGTCTCCATCATCCTCTGAATCATACCCTTGCTTTGTGTTGTCATACCTTCACAACATAGTTCCCAATGGAAAGAAGTCATCAATTTATGGTACCTCCTCAAGGGGATTGAAATCCCATATGTAATTTCCCTCCAAAGATTCCTCATGATGTTGATCATCAATCACATATAAATTTTCTACAAAAGGGGAAGATTCTTTATGTTGGATGGACAACCCTCCCATTTGATCAACTTGATCATCTGGAGGTTCGGGACGGTATGGTTCTTCTTTTGTTTTTGCCCCAAGATCCTCATGTAAGGTGCACTCAGCGGGGTTGTCACTTGGTTCTAGTTTTTGGACTTCTGGCTCAATCCTTGAAACAATTGCAAGAGACTAGTACTTGGTTGCTCTACTTGTTCTTTAACTTGCTTGATGGCCTCTTGACATAGCTCACACGTAAACTAATGTGCTGAATCATGGAGCCTGCACCATCTAGGAAGTATAAATACCTCCAAATCTACTTGGTACCTTAGCTCTAACCAATCCCTTATGAGTCTTGAGATGAGTTCATTATATCTTTCCACCATTGGATCTTCATCAACACTTAGGAAGGAAGTTTGATTGTGGACTACCTCCACTTGTAGTTGTTCCCACTCCTCTAAATATTCTTTTTCAAGTGTCTAATCTCCTTCATTCATGGAGGAAAGGTCTTCTAATCCCCTTTCACTTGAGCTTTCATCATCATTTTCTACTGCACCAAGGCTTTCGACCTCATCCTTTTGACTTTCAGGATCTGTGTTGGTTGTCCCAGCATATATTGTTGCTAATTTTTTTGATTCATCTTCTATATATTGCCTTTCAACTGCTAAATACTCTTATACTTGAGTGGATGATTGCTCTTCATTATGAGTTGGCTACTCTATCATGTTCAAAAAACTCCTAGCTTGATCAATGATGTTTGAACATGAATGGCAAGTAAATTCTGAATGAGGTGCATTATGGACCCTGCACCACCCAAACATCACCACCTCCTCAAGTCTAAGTTCATCCTTGCTTCTTAGTTGTTCTTGGATCAGCTCCTTGAAGACTTTTACTACCATTTTCACAAATTCTTCTTCTGGATCTTACAGAGCTAAGGGTTGATATATTTCCCAAAAGGGGATCTCTCCTTGCAAAACCATCTCAATTCTACCCAAATGTTAGACATTCCATCTCATTATATCTACAAGTGTCATGAATTTTGCATTTTTCTGCCAATGCAAAGTGTTGCAATGGATTCCTCAATCTCATATTTAAATCTTCTTGCAGCTGAGTGATTTTGGTTCCCAATGCTACTCCATCTTAGCTCAGATGTTGCTTGTCTTCAAATTTTTTTATTTGAAAATTCTAGCATATGATGAGATCTGTCTATCTCATATTTTACTTGAAGGTGCATTCAACTTCTAGCTTCGTATCCTTGTGCTCATCCATTCCCTCCTTCTAGCACCAGTTCTATTGATGGGTTTTTTTGCACCTTCTCAACATAGACAATGCACAAGTGCAATGCCTCTCTTGAAAGGTGAAAATATGTAACTGAGTTTCAGAAAATCACCCCAAGGTCTCTCAAGTATCAGGTCATGACTATGATTGGAATAGTTCAATTGGTTTATGTGATTTTCTGGTAATCACAAGGATTCCTTCATGGTTTAGAAAGCATGGGAAGTTGGGTCTGCAAATGGAGTTTCAAAGTGCTGGAAATGAATGAATAGTGGCTGCACACTTAGAACAACAAACTGAAACTCACCGTGTTCATCAAATTTAGCATTATTGTGATGCTTGGAATCCTACACTAACAAAGAATTGAAAGAAATAGAAAAAGGGAAAGGGTTGAGAGAATCTATTGTAAATCTAATCTATGAATGAACAATAACAATGGAGGATGCTATAGTAGACATAATCCTATAAAACTAAGTTTTGCTTGACTAAGAGAAACCTACAGCGACACAAAACTAGTGCAATCTTCTAAGGTATGCAGATTTTTAGATTGTGTATTCACTTCATGAACATACAATTGAATTAAAGTACAACATATGAATTAGTCTATACTAGCTTTGCAAAGTGATTCATCATCATTAAACTAAAAAAAGCATGAGCTAGAAGTGCATCCAATACTGTAACAACAACCACCATTAAAGACATTCAAGAAACTAAAACTAACATGGAGGTTGAATCATGCATGCAAAATGAGAAAGTTCAAATAAAACACACAAAATAATGCAATGCTTCCTTCTATTGCTACAAAATTCCCTCTACAACAATCCACCACACTTACAAATGAGGAGCAAGCCCCTATTTATATTTTTCCAAAAGTGAAATGAATGGCCAAGATTCATTTGCAATGAATGGCTTAGATTTTTTACAACTTAGGGTTTCACCTACCCCTAATATTTCATAATTTAAAATAGGCTATTTTCTCCTCTTCTCTATTTTGTCTTGTAGCCTATTTTGTCTTTTAGTTATTGTAGTTGTTTTGTCCTCTAGCTGCGTTCTTTGTTGTGGCTAAGAACTATCAAAGTTTTCCTTCTATCTGACGTGTTTGCAACATTCTTTCAACCAATCGAGTGGTTCATCTTGTAGATTCATGTTACTAAGAAGCAAATATGTTGCTCCTAATTTGGGTGGACAACTTTTTGATGATCATCATCACTTGTTGGAAAATAAAACAGCTCCCTCTTGTTTCTAATTTTGGTGGACAACCTTCTGATTTCTCGGCACTAACTTCCTTTGGCATGCAGTCATATTTTGGCCATCCTCCTTTGGAAAACATCCCTCTCCCAGAAATCTTCATTATCCTTGGTACACTCCTATTTATGGTCGTATGAAAGCACCCCTTCTGCAGACTTGGTATGTAGCATTCATGCCCCTCTTTTAGATTGCATTCTTTATGATTTTACCTCCTCTACCTCTTGGACCAAGTCCCCAAATGACTTGAGTTAGAAATTTTCTTAATGTGGCACAATGTCAAAGGCAGGCATAGCATGAGCAATCTCCTTCTAAAAACGTCATACCACAATAAGATCCTTCTATAATTTCCATTCATAATCAAATTCTTGCACCGAAATAATAAATTAAATTAGGCCCATAAACTACAACTCATGTAAATAACCCAATACAAATAATGACATGAAACCCCTTTAAATATGGTTATTTGATTCACTTTAATTATTCACTTCATCAATCCCCAAAGTTAAAGGGGAAGGTATAATTTGCATGGCCATACAATCCCAACTCCCTAGTGATCACCCCATCACAGTTCAAATAATCTCTTATAATTGCATATTTAAATGACCACACACCTGTCTAGATTATGAAATATCACCCTCTTTTTCTTTCGAGAAGTATGCATGGAATAGTGAACATGGAAGACTGTGATGGAAATTTCATTGTAGAAGGCGGAGTAGCCTCGGGCTCCACAAGGAGAAAACCCCCAAGCCCTAATCCCATGATCATCCATTCCATTCGCCATTTTGATTTGTGCATTTCCTTGGGCAAGTTGATCTCTTTTTAAAGTCACCAATTTTGAAGCTATGAAAGCATAAGCATCGTCAGAGAAGCATCAAAAATTCATGGGGAAGAGAAAAGTGAGGGGCTTTAGGGATGTGGAGGGGAGCTAGGTGCAAGAAATTATAGCAGCAGGAATAACCCATACCCCAACTAGCTATGAAATCTTGTACAGGCAGGATGTTAGTAAACACCGTAATTAGCGACGTCGTGAATGACAACTTCTATCTCTTATCCTTCCACATCTCTTAAAACTGACTTGAATTGCCTCTCACATGCTTGGGATATGTAGTTGCGTAATGAATGCATTTTAGATCAAATGAAGTGAGGGAGGTCTAACATACTCAAATCCACACATGCAGGAATTTGAACTGTGCAAACCTTAACACGTAGGCCCCCACAGTAGCTAGGCACCAAGGATACAGTAGGATGGTATGTGGTACCCAAAAATAATGTGGTCACAATTATTTTTCTTCATTCTCTACCAAGCTCCAATGAAAGGCTTTGTGTTTTAAAGATAGGTACCCTCCTAATAGCATCACAAAGTTCAATGCTCGATCGGGGTTCCCCATCAAGCCCAGTATGTTGATTACAACTTTAGTAAATTCCCTCTTGCTCATAAATTAACTCCATTCCAAAATATGCACCACTCCGAGAACATGCCAAGAATCACCCTTGATCACATTGGTAGTCACCATATAGATCATTAGGATCCCATAATGTATAGGAGATAAATCATGATCCCACAGCCCCTAAAACCAATCACAAACTACAAGACATCGACCTCCTAGCCACCCTCACAAAGGTAGATAATATAGGCCAATGAATAATAATGTGGGTAGACTCATGCGGAGCTCTACCATTAAAATGTTGTAGGGTGGGCTTGATGCCCTTCGTGAGATCCACTCCCGCGAGGGAGGGGCACACGAAGAGTTTAGTGTGGGGAGCTGAGTGAGTTAGACAACGATGGAAATGCCATTAAGAAGATGACATGAGAGGTGGAGACATTTGCATGAGTCATCCGCCAAGTGGAATGTGGACAAGGAAGTGGGGAATTCCATGGCAAGAAAGTTGTAGCAACAATGGCAGTGAGGGTGACGTCCCCTGCATTAGCAGAGCCCGCACAGGAGAAAGCTCATAGGAATCTTCTGCAAGATTGTCGTGTATGAGAGTCGTCAAATAACAGCAAGGTTGTGAGAAGCAACAGTGTCACGAAAGCCCACAAGAGGAATGGTGGGGATGGAGTAAAGTCTATGTTGATAAAAAAAAAACCTTGGCCCACAAAGCTCCTTCCTTTGAATGTATTGTTGTTTCCTGAGCACACAACTCGTACCCAATTAGCATCTGTAAATGAGCCTCTTTGCATATTTATCCAACCTTAGTGTTTGATCGAGGAGTCACCAATTTTACGTACCCCACTTTATTACTTTCATCTTCATATGGAATTTTCATTCCAGAAGAGTTTGTCCATATCGTTCCATATTATAACCAATCCCTGGAGTTAATTTCACCAAAGTATTCATGCCAACTACCCGTGCTCGCGCGCCAATGCTTCACATCAAAGTTTCTCCTCTCTATTTCATTGATTGAATTTGGCTAATATGCTACTTCATTTTTGCATTATGTGGCTAAATGGCATCCTCTAACAAAATCCATGATTTCCTTTGTACTCAATCAACTCCTTTTGTCAGAGCTTTATCATCATCAATTGTCATTACGTGCCAACACCTAATGATTTGTTCTCAATTCAATTTCTTTACTCATCTTAATAATTTTTCCTTTTCGTAGGAATGAGAAGGTGATGCTCTTGTTGGAAAGAGACATTGCACAAGTCATCTAGTGTTGTCATTGATGGAAACCCTAGTAAGTAATTACATCCGCACTTCAGTATTTGCTTGTACTGGAAGTCAAATTGAAGATATGTGTTAACTGTCAAAGCTAAAAGAAGGCATCTGACAGAGTTGTGTACATTGGCTCATATGTAATTTCTTGTTATCATTTTGTGTTGTGGATCTCAAGGAAGGTCTTTTGTTGTATGAACTATCTTATCCTTGAATCATAGGGCCTTGTATTGATTGGTGTGCAAGTTAGAAGATCTGGTTCATTGATTTTCAATCTAACAGTGCAGGAAGGCCGACTAGATGAGTTTAGCATGTTGTGGATCTTCGAGGCATAATTGTTTAAGGTGCTTCATATTCAAGACATGTTGTTTTGGGTCCTTACTATGTTTTGGCCAAAATTGTTTGATTTGCATTGATAATTATTTATGAATTGGGCCAACAATTTGTACATGTTTCATATTTTGTTAAAGCTGACATGTAGTTGATGTAATCTCTAGTTACGAATATATATAATCAATTATTCATATCATTTTGATGTTTTTTGTGATATGATGTGAAAGTCAGAAGGAATATAGATAGATTGTGCACAATTTCATTTGAGCAGAACAAAGATTGGTGATTTGAATTAAAGCAAACAGAGCTTCAAGAGAAGAATCAGACAGAATGTGAAGCATGCAGTCAATGTTCTTAATAGGAACTATAATTAGGTATTAGCAGATGCTATCTCATAGTTCATCCACTCTAATTGTCTATCTATGACTGTAAGACAGTTTGTCTTCCTTGGGAAGTAAGCCTTTTGTATTTGAGTAGTGAACTCTAGGAAGTGTGCCTGAATGCATGTGCATTCCCCATTTGTAGACACTTATTTTGAGTATACTCATATTGTGGATTAATCTCTACTATGTTTTTTCCCCTAACAGGGTTTCCACATAAAAATCCTTGTGTTATGGTGTTGTGGTTGATTGCCTTTTGTTCTTGCATATTTCTTTTGGTTCAATGCTATAAGTGGTTTAAAGATCAAGTTAATAAAGTTAAATTTTGTAGAACACTGATTCACCCCCCCTCTCAGTGTTCCTTGATTCCAACAATTGGTATCAGAGCCTAGTTCATCAAAAGAATTTTAATAGCTTGGGGAAGATTTGGGAAGGTGATTCAATATATTCCAATAGTCTTCAACAACAAATTTTGGTGGCGCTAGATGATCTTGATAAATTCAAATCTGAAGTCCAGGAATTGCAAGCAAGCCTCATTAATAATGAGAAATTCATCTAATAATTGAAAGATTAAATCAATAAGTCTAGGGAAAAGAGAAAGGATCTCTATGATCAACTCAAGTAGAAAGAGAGTAAGAGCATGGAAGATGAACACCTAAGTCAAGCCTTGAAGGAAAATATAGAAGAATGTGAAAGGATCACCAGAGATAATGTTGTCCTAAAGCATGAGATGGAATCTATTGTGATGAGGATGACCAAGGAGATTGAAGAGAAAAAGAAGAATGAAGAGAATCTTACTCATTCCTTGAAAGAAAAATATGAAGAATACAACAGAATTAATGAAGGATTCAATTAGTTGTAGCTTGAATTGCAACAATCTAGAAATAATGAACAAGAGCTTGAAAGACAATTTGTTACTCTTAGGGATGAACTTGCTACTGCAAATGAATACAAGGAGAAGTTCAAGACTAGCTCAGCTAAGCTTGATGAACTGATTCAAAGTTAGAAGATTGGAAGTGACAAGCAAGGTCTTGGATATGAGAAAGGAGAAAGCTCCAGATCTAGACAAAGGAAATTCAGGCTAGGAAATCAGATGAACAAAGCTAGAAGGTATCCAGTAAGACAACCCAATGCTCAAAATTTCAATGGATATTGTTTTGTTTGCAATAAATTTGGTCATATGGCTACTCAATGTAGAAGCATAATGAATTCAAGTGGTCCATCATTCTCTGGTCAGTGTTTCAATTGCAATAAGTATGGTCATAAGTCAATTGAATGCAAAAATATGACAAACAACTTTTTCAATAGAAATGTTAGATGTTATGCTTGCAATAGATTTGGCCATATTGCTAACCAATGCAGATCAAGAGAAAATCAATGGAATAAGTGGTCTAGACAAAGAAATGTTGTGTGCTATAATTGTAACAAATCTGGTCACATTGCAAGATTTTGTAGAAGCAAGAAGGGTCTGGTAAACAAAGGGAAAAATATGTAAAGGGATGATAAGGGAAAAGGAAAAGTTACTACAGATGAGATCAAGAATCAAATGAAGAAGAGTGCTTCTGATGCAAGAAATGAGTCCACACCAAAATTTGGTGTTGGAAATTCCTTTGGGAGTTAGTTTAAGGCCTCTGGCCTAGGGGGAGTTCTCAATAGAATCTTTTACCCCTATTGGTAGTTGGTACTGGAATGTGGCAAATTGATTGCATTAGTGATCTATAGATGTTTTGGGAACAATTGTGAAGGAAATTTATGTAAAATTGAAGGTTCACAGAAGAATTTTCTTTCACAGACTATGAAAACAAGGTGTATGGAAGACCTAGGGAAAAAGCATTTATTGCGATAAAAAGTTAGGTGTGTGAATGATATAAAAGTTACTTATATTCCTCATTCATCGCATTGAATTTTGAGAAGAAGAAGTTTGGAGAGCTCTGCAAGTGAATTTTGGCAAGATACAAGTCTGAAGACGATTCGGCGATCAAACCCTAATCCAGCGAAAGGTATTTATCTGCAAAACTTGTGAAATTGAATTTTTTGGAAATGGCTACTCCATTAGTAGTTGATATTAAGGATAGACCCTGCCAAAAATTCAAATGGTACCCATTCAAATCCATTGAGACAGAACCATTAGGTGCATTTTCTTTCATTATGTATGGTGTTTTGCACATTGAAGATATTAGGGCATATGTTCATGCGAATGTTGAGGAATTAGGAAGCTCCTAGTTGTTAAATCTGTACACAAATCACATTATGGGAGAAGATCTTTGTGTAAGGCCTGAATTTAAGACTTTGGAGGAGAAGAAGTTCACGCAAATTGTGAAGTTTCTCGTGTTTAGAAAAAATGAATGGGTTTGGTACATACTAAGTTGAGTGCATGTTGAGTTCATGTGGTTAAATCAGCCCTTCAAGGTCACAAGAGAAGCTATAAGCATTGGTACTAGTCTAAATTCATCTGGTGGGTTGCCCACATTGAAAGGTGTGAAGAACCAAACAGTCACTGAGGCAACCAGTTCCGTTTTTGACAAAACAACCATGACAATTAATGACATCATTAAATTAAATGTAAGATTTGCTTCTATGGTTATTGGATATAAAATCTATCACTCCAACCGGGATAACTCTATATCTGGTATTGCAATCTATGCAGCTTATCAAATAGTCAAGGAAAATGCAGAATATGACTTATGTGAGTTACTCTAAAGCCAGCTAATTGAAAATCTTGGAAAAATCAAGAAGGAAAAGAACTCTTTCAAGTATGGAAATTTTTTGTTATGTTTATTCTTCTACTTCATGAATGAAGTTTCGGGAGTTGGTAAAGTGAAATGGGAAGGCAACAAACTAGTTGTTGTTCAAATCAAAGACATCTTATATAGAATTGGTGATAGAAAAGCAAGGAAAATTGCTATCTAAGGTTACTTCAAAAGCTTCCAAAGTGAAATGCAAGCCAAGGAAAGGATTCCTAAATCTATTGTGGAAAAATATAAGGATACTATTTGCTTCATGGTTGACATTGATCAGTGTTTGATGGAAGCAACAAAACCTATAATAGTTTGGATAATGCCTATGGGATATGAGGTTGAAGAACACATTTTGGAGTTGTATTCCTAACACTTGTTGAGTAAACCATGAGATCCAATAGAAGAAATATTTGGTACCTTTGAAGAGAAGAATATGCAAGTGCATGCAGAACTAAAGAAGCATATGATAGTCCAAAAGGTGAGAAAGGAACTTGAAGCTTTTGCAGAGAGCATTGGCATATCAATTGAAGCAGTGAGGGAAGCTAGAAAGAAAAGAGAACAAGATGAAGAAAGGGATCCTACTAGAACTGAGCCAACTAGTCTGGAAACATCCTCTTCTAGATCTATATCTACAAGGAGCTCTACACTCTCATCCGATCCTACAAAGAAATCAAGCCCAATTAAATCTCAAGTCAAGACATCCAGAAGAGAAGGAAAGAGGAAGACAGATAAAATCACAAGAGTCTATGTTGCTATTGAGGATGATGAAGAAACTGAATTAGATGAAGTAAGAGAAATCAAGCATAAGGGAACAAAGGCATCAAAAGTCTCTAAGGACAAGCCCTTTGGTGAATAAAAAGCAAAGAAAACAGTGAAAACTGATAGATCAAGTATGACTGCAGATGAAGTGGAAAAAGCTTTAATTAAGGATGGTAATCTCAAACCACTTTCTAAATGGTATGACACTTCTGATAGTGTCAGTCAAAGAACCCTTGAAGAAGCCACAATAAAATATTTGAATATTTTCAATATGAATCTCATAGAAATAATGTCAAAGTTTCCTAAAGGGTTATATGAAGTCTTAGAAATGAGGAGAGTAAATGCAAGAGCTGAAGATGAACAAATGAGAGAATGCATACTTTTTGATCTATGTCCAGAATGTCAATAGAAGAAATGAAGAAAATCCTCAATGATGCTAAAAAGGATTTAAAGAGAAAAAAAAAGGGCAAATAAGCTTATGATCAGACAGACTGAGGAAGTGGCAAAAGACACTAAGAAAATTCTTAAGGCGGTTTTGTTGAAGAACAGGTATAACATTTTTTTTTAAGAAACTCGTGATGAAGATGTTCCATCTAGTCCAGAAATTGAAGAAGTGAAAGAAGACACAATTGAGGACACTCAAAATCCTCTAGATGTGTAAGATACTTAAATTCACATGGAGACTAAAGCTCCTAAAGTTGAATAAATAGAAATTCCCAAAGCCAAGCAAGAATCTATGGTTGAAGAAAAGAAGGTTGAGGAAAATGAAGTTGCTTGGTAAAAGCACAAAGCTATGTCAGACTTTCAGCCAACTTACAGCACAAGTGAATTTAAGTATTTCTAACTAAAAATCAATTTTGGTCAAACATATGATCTAGTAAGATTCATTTTAGCTAAGTTAGATACTTCCATAACTTTTTCAACTAAAATTGTTCGCTAAAAATATATGGAGCACCACTTTGAGTCCAATTTACCAAAAAAAATATATATATTTGAAAAACTTGAAGTTTCATTAACTCTTGTTAATCTCAATAACATTTTTTAAAAAATATAAAAATACCCTTTTGTAGATCCATAAGTGTATTTTATAAAAATATATGTATTTTAATAGTTTAATTATTATTTATATTTATTTTTTTTACTTTTACTAAAATTAGGGTATCAGCATAAAATATTTGGTTGATTACCATGCCAAGGAAAAATACTAAAACTTATTAAAAAAATTGAAAAAAATATGATGCATTAGATAAAAGAATCTATTTCAAGATGGTATAATTTTTTTCCATTTTAGATAAATATTTAATATGAAAGTTGATGTTCGATGGAAACAACTATTTTTTTATTCACACACATTTTAATATTTATTTAAAAATATATATTTATCAAAATTGGAAAAAATATATCCATGCACTAAAGTTTCAAGTTATAAATACACACAAAAATTTTGAAAGAAAAAAAAAATTTACTATAAAAAGTTTGACGTCTTATGCAACTTCATTTTTTAGCATTTTATCAACAACTAAATTATAGTCTTAATTTATTAAAAACTAGTTTGAAATAATTTTTTTAATTTTTTTTTAAATATAAACATAAAATATACTAAAAAAAAAATATTTTACTAGTTTACATCATTTCAAAATTCAAAACATATATGCCACTTTTTAGTGATTCAAGTTTAAAATTTGGATCAGTGTTGGCCATTTCCTTTATAAAGTGTGACACAACTTTGTACTTTTACCTCAATATGGAAGCAAGAGACATTGCAAAGCAGTAAAGAAGATTTTAGAAGAACAACAGGAGGAGTTTGGCCCTAAAT
>VDFB02373365.1:330957355-331149852 GCA_007258455.2 Sequoia sempervirens | reverse complement strand
ATTATCATTTTATTTATGGAATTTCAAAGTATGCAATTGATGAAATTGAAAATGAATATTATGCAATTTTTTTGATTCAAGAATTTTTTTTCATGGATTATCATTTAAAGGGTTCTAATAAGTGCACAAGTACAATAATGCATGTGCAAGAATAGGTGGAAGGATGAGAACCTGATTGGGGTAGGCATGCTTAGCTGGATGAACATGATAAGAAAGAATGGAATGTGGAAGAATCACACACCACAATAGAATATGACATTTACATATGTTTGAAATTTTGAAAAATTACATTCATACTTTGTGTGAAAACTATAACTAATGTTAATAAAAAAATTTGTGCATTTTTGCCTTACTTTGTTTGTTTCAAAACTTATACTTAGCAATATTGGATAAGGAACTCAACCCATCATGTATGAAAAAGTCATTTCATTTGCTATTTCTTTTGGATAAATCTGAAAAATTATTTGAATAAACAAATACTTAAGTGATTTCATATGTATGTTATCTCAAGGAAAAATATGAGAATATATATGAATATATATATACACCAATGTGCACATGTGAATGATTTTCTTTGAATTTCATTTCATTTCATTCTTTGAAAGAGAGTAATAAATTGTGGGAAATTCAAATATTTGTAACTACCACTAAAAAAATGGAGAGAAGTTGATTCCCTTATGGCCAAAATGCTTCAGTCAAGCTAAGAAATGGAGGAGTGGGCGACTAAATTACATAATGGGGATAGTGAAATTAAGACCCCATAGCTTCCTAAAAATAGCAAGGGGATCATGTGGATCATAAAATAAAAAAGAATCTAGTGAAAAACTAGGAAGCAAAGGGAAAAGTGGGGAGAAGAAGGAGGAAATTGGTGAGTTGGAAAAAAATTAGAGCATCCCCATAGGGAGGAAAAATCACCAAAAAAAAATCGACTGAGGTAATTTGAATCATTTCCTCAATTCATTCATTGTCAAATATGATTTCCTATCTTGTAAAAAGATTTACACATCTAAGTTAGTGTGTGTATAATTATTGTGTTGGTTTTTAACTCAAGTTATTATTGATTGACTATGTTGATTTACTATGAATCCCATGAGGGATGAGCTATTGAAAGCTCTGTAAGTTTCTTTTATTATTTGTTCAACCATGTGTTGGGATCATATTTCATACCCATGATCCATCACTATGCCATATGATACGTATCCTCTCTATTCATGGCCTATCAGCCGATCCATATGTTCTATGCAATCGACTTGCATGTATTCATGCATCTGTAGGTGACTAACTGAGGGCTATCCAATGTCATATTTCACTTGAATTGATACCCTTTGTTATTCTAAACCACACCTAATGTAACATTAGGGTGGTGAAGGATGCTTGTTATTGTAAAGGTTGATCAATGAATTATCTGCTCTTAGTTACGAGTCTCACCACCCACTATTATGTGGTGCTAGGATTGAACAATGCTGTTAGATATGAAAATACTCCATGAAACCTGCAAAGGCCTTCTCAGGCTGTGGGAATTGAAATCCATTATTTCATTCTATGGTCGAGTATATGTATATTTATAAATATATATAATAATTATATATATATATACACATATGAACAAAACGTATGAGCATTGTTACTTATGTGATCACTATTTAATACTCTGTGTTATCTCTAAGTTGAAAGTATTCATTTTTCTTATATTTATTCAAGCATTTGGGAGTGTTATACACCATAATGTGTCAAACCCATGGCTTGATAGATTTCAACCAAAGTGAAGTAAAACCCCAAGGCATAGGATATCACGTTACCAAGGGATGATAACATGTGTATCGTATCCTCTGGAGGAAATGGGTCCAATAGGAGAAGTATACATTTGATTTTAGTGAATACCTTGAATGAGGAAAACAAGTATGAATAATTAGATTGCAACAAAATGAAAGCTTTTTTTTTGTTTTATGGGTGATGTAATTTACCTAGTTTCTCATCGACTTGCTCTTTTAAAAAGTGAAATCAGTGACCATGAAATTTATTTTTTCAGTGTATCTAAACTGGGAATTATATGATAATTAATTTATTTTGTTTTAAAGATCATCTAAATAAAATTATGTTAAGTATCTTCTTTGAATATGAAACCATACTTGCATGAAAGGGATTTTCATTTAAATTTTAGAGTGTATATGCATATTCTACAATTATTTATTTTCAAGCATATATGTGAACATGGATAAAGATCCCTTTGAGCATGCTCACATACATGTGGTATACCTTATGATTCATCTTTATTATTTTAGTGATAGAGCATATTAAACCACTTGCAAATGGAACAAACTATAAACTTGGAACAATGTTGAATTGCATGTCACATATGATGAATAGATGAATGATTTACTCAAATTAAATGAATAATGTTGATTTACTTAATTGAATGATACAATAATTCAGTGGCAGATTGTAGCACACTATATCTATGCTAGTAGATGGTTTAAAAGGGAGGGATACCCCTTTGATATGATAAGCTTTTCTTATGTGAATGGGTGCTAGAGAATGTAGATTTCCTTTTCTAAATCTAAGTAGAGTTGTGTTTTATGCATCAAGAAATTGGCAAAGCTTTGCAGTCATTTTATTTACATATTTGTGTATGGAACATACTATGTTATTTATCCTCTCTATGATGTTTTGATTTACCTAACATGAAACTTGCATATTCTAACAAAGTAGATAGAAATGCATGTAGTTAGATATGCATAATTTCCACCTTGCAACTGTATCGCTTGATAGGTGTTCCATGTAGGTTTGGGAATTCTTTGATTGATTAAAGAATTCCAAGGAAGCAATGCTTCGTGGTTGGGTTGAAAAGCACCCAATCATGTTCTTGTCCACTAGTGGAGGCGAGTTGTAACAAGTTATCATATCAAAATTCTAAATACATTTGTGTCATTGATGTAAGAGAATATTTGATGTAATAGAAAGAAAAATGTATGGATTTGGGAATTGACTTGAGGAATTCAATGCTAAGTCAAACATGTATGTAACCATTGACATTTGGAAATGAATATTAAAAAAAAAGATTAATTGGTGATTTATGAACATAAAAGTGCTAAATGGAATTAGTTTTGGGATTTGTGTCATAAATAATATTAATCATAATGTCAATTTTTTGTTATATGGTAGAAATCTAGTTGAGCATGTTACAACCGACACATAGGCATGACTTTCTCACTAAGCCACTCATTGGGAAAACTCACCTAGTGCACAACTTGAGGTTCCACAACCCCAGAGTAATCGCACGTTTTGGAAAAAAAATTGAGACCTAATCCACATCGAGTTGGATAGACTATTGAGGCTTGATCCACCCCTTTTTAAAAATTTTGTTTCTATTTCTTTTTCCTTTAACATTGTATGATTGTGTATATTTTTCATTGATGCATACATAAGTGTCTTGAATGTATAATTTAGTGTGAGTTTGACATGGGTCATACTCTCACTAAAGTGAGGGTGAAATGTATTAATGGAAAAAGTATCCCTTTTTCCTTAATTTGGGAATAATAAATAAGCTCAATGTTGCCATGATTTAGTGTTTTAATGTGTTTTACACACTCACATGAAGGTTAGGGACCCTTTCAAACTAAATAGACTTAATTGTACCTTATTTTGGGTGTTTTAAAGCATATATTTACACTTTCACACTAATCTAGGGCTTTATTAACTAATTGCGCTTAATTTTCCTTAATTGATCCTTTTAATTCAAATCCAAGCCTAATTAATAGTGTATTTTGAGGGATAAAACCTAATATTCATAAATGATATTACACAACACTTAATTTTACAAGGTTTGTGTCCTAAGTTAGTCACCTAGGACCCATTTTCCACCTAGGGAATATTAGAAACCAAGATTAGACATGCAAACCAAAAAAGCCTTCCACATAATAGAAAAACAGAAAAAGCAAAGCTATTGCAAAAAGATGTCCAAATATTATTATTCAGGAATCCATAATTACATGAGATGATTTTATTTATTAAACCAAAGTATGCATAACCCTAATCTTATCTTTAGCAACAAGATAGCTCAACAAGATAAGGATGAGAATAATTAACCTAGGAATTAAAATATACCTAAGTAAAGTTATGCAGGTGTAAATAAATATTAATTACACTAAAACCCCCCCATAAGTGCAACTTAGGGAGACTAAAAAAGCATGCACCTAAAACTAAGATGAATTCAAGAAAGAATGAATGGGTCCCGAAAACAATTCCTGATCAGGTACCCATGTACAAATACAATAATGAGGTAGAGAAGGAAAATCTAGTGGGACAAAACCCCCCTACAATGAGATGATTGTTGCAAAGAAGCACTAGAAGAATACTATGGAGTAACACTAGAATTGAAAAATGACAAGCAAGGAAAGATACTTTTGTCTACAAGAAGCCAAAGCGAGATCATAATAATGTGACAGAAGACCCGATGCCACATAACACTAGAAAACTCACAAATTGGAACAACACTAGAAATTATGAAGCAACAGGAGATGAAATGATGACAGAATCTAGAAATCATGAATCTCAATGTCGATGCCAAACTGAGACTAAAACTCTTCCATGGGAACAAGTGCCATAAATACTATGGAAAATTATCCATAAAAACATGGCCCTCAAACTAAGAAGGATTTGAACCAATGTGGATCAATAACCATAGGCCCTCAATCTAAAGTGTGAATCGATGTGAATCTGATATGTGTCAAGCTATGAGCAAAAACTATGGCCAAAAGAAACTAAGAAACCAAATATAACCCATGTGAGTTGTCATCAAAACAAGATGGAGATCAAAGTGCATGCACACTCTAATTAGATTATTATGCAAGAAACCCCCTTGATGGAACTTTATCTCAATTCATTTATTACAATAACCCAATGATTGTAAAAAGAGAGAATGAAAAAATGCATAAACATAAAATAAAAAAGACCTCAGATCTGTGTAGAGGACCGAACCATCTTTCCAATGCCGCAAGAATGGAAAAAAAAGGATCACTGAGTCAAAAGATATGCCCTCTGAAGAAAAAAATATTCATCGGTGTTCAAGGATCTGAAAAATAAATCTGGAGAAAAATAACAAGAATCTACTAAAATCACTGTATTGGTGTCAGAATTAGCTTTCCAATGGTATCTTGTTTGTGAAAAAAGGACACCGTATGCAAAAGTTATGCCCAATTTTGTAAAAGTACTCTAGAAAGGCCAATCTGGCCTATAAGCTACCCTGGGGGCTAAAAAGAAAGCCCCTAGTCCTATGTGCGACCAGGGGATAGTAGGCTAGGGGCTGCAGCGGAGCCCCTGGTCATCAATATGATCGTGGGTTGTGCTAAGGTGTTGATCGGGGGCTGGGCACATAGCGCCTGGTCCCCCATGTGACCATGGTGGCTGCACATGGAGCCTGCAAGGGTTGACAAAGGCGGCGGTGGTGGAGGAGTGCGCCACTGGTGGTGGGGCTGATCTGGATGGCGCTACAGTGGACCTCGAGTGAAAAAGTTCTTCTATACTTGCCATGTAGAACTTTAATCAACATTTATTATTTTTGGAATTTTTTTCGTACTCTATGCCTCATAAAACATGTCTAGAGAGGTCGTGTTAGCTCTCAAAAATGCAGGCGGAATACCTCAAGAGGATTCCAATCTCTTGATATGCTTTAGGGTAACAAACAAGGTCAAAAAGCTTTCAACCTTCTACTATTCGGGCTCTGCTAGACCTAGGCGGGTGTACCTAAATGAATGAAGTAGATTTATGATTATCTTTCTTCCACAATGATTTGTCCACAATGGAAGATGGAAGTGAACAAATGAAATCAAGCTTGATAGCAATAGCAATCTTTTTGATCTAAAACCTAAAATACTTAATTAATAGATGTAAAGAAACTAAATGAATTCAAAATGATGAAGTGTAGAGACTAGTGCCTTATTGGGTATGTGGAGTCAAATGAAATCAAGATGAACAACACTGCTCTGGAGAAAACTAAAATTATCTGGTATACATTCTATTTACAACTTGTATAAACATGCAATATTTTGATTACTAAGCTCTACTTCAACAATCCAAATGAATCTCTCTGGTTACTACGATCAACTAAAAGGATTTAATCTTTACTCAAAAGAACCAATCAATTAACCACACAGATACAACAAATGTGCACCAACGAATCAAATATAAACTTGTTACATCAATTCAAACAACCAGAAAGAACCCATCTTGGAGACAACTTAGCAATACTTTCATTAAATCCAATAGATAATTGATACCACAAATGTGCAGCAACATCAATTGACTTTGGTAAATACCTCCATTTTGAAAACATGCATCATAGTCTCTGATCAGATAAGTCTACTGAACTGTATCCATCAAATTTGTCTACTGTATATCGAATAGCTAATAACTGATGATCCCTTTACCATTACAAAAATGCCAATTTATACACCAGCATCAAGAAAATAAATCAAATTGAAAAACCATGTCGGCCTCCCATAGAAATTGGGCCCAAACCAAGTCGGCCTGCAATGACTCTCAAACGTATACATGTTGGCCACAGCATTTGAATTTTTTTTATTCACCAGTGAAACAGTCCCTAGGACAATCCAGCAGTCTGAAGGTAATTCAATTGTTAATCACTCTGTGGTGTTATTCGCCTTCACCGTTACATGTCAGAGTCGGGGAGATATCCTGTAGATCACCTTATGTTTTCCCCAAAATTCATCTTCTGTCCCCTGTATGTCACTGTGACCTTATGATATCGGGGAGACATCTCACAGAGCAAATTACGTTTCACCGAAAGCCCACAAACTCATTTTTAGATCACCAAGACAATACCAAGTTGGGAAGAGGCTTCATAGATTATCCTGAGTCTTATTGAAAGCACCCCCTGATACATTTATTTCACTGAGACATAAGAAATTATCTTGCTGAACTGCACCTTTGTTTTCATTCACTATCGTTGTAACTTAATGGTGTCAAAGAGACCTCTTATAGATTTCACTTTGTTTCATTGAAAGTCTCTGTCCATTCTAAGTCACCGAGAGAAGATCACACTCTCACTGACAAGGTCCTTCATTGTTTTCCATTAGTGAGACCAAAGGTCACTCGTCGAGACTTCTTATCGAGAACCTTAACTCATACCGATATCGCATCCCTTTATGTTGTCGGTTGGCGAGACAATGTGGATTCGGTGAAACAACATACCGAAGACCAAAATCCTACCGAAAAAACCTTTTGCACAAGTCGGTGAGACACCATGAAATCGGTATTACATTTCACCGAAGCCCTTAACTTATGTCGATAAATCAATTCCTCCACTACGGGTCGATGAGACAATAAGGCCTTGTTGTGACCTCACAACAAAGACCAAACCTTTGCTGAAATGTTCGTCCATCATATCAGTCCGCAAGATAAGGGAGATTTTCCATGATAACACAATGAAGTAAAACCTCTCGCCAATGACCACCCATTTGTGGTCAGTCGAGGAGACATGGAAATCGATAAGACCTCATCCTAATGGCCAAACTCCTACTGTTGTGAATCCTCCACTGTTGCCAAAACAACACAAATGTCCTGCCGAAAACCGCCTACATGCAAACCTTGATCACTGTGACATCAAATGAGTCTTGCCGATAGGCAACACAGACTCATGTTAGCAGAAAATGCAAAATGGGTTGCGGAGACAATGAAATTCTCACATCGATACAACCATGATGTGAAAAATGCATGACTCGATAGATTTATGGGATAAATATAGGCCAAAATGCAAGAAAAATTTCATGATGGAAGGCCCATGTGATTATGATGAGGACTCAAATAGAAACTCAAGAGGATGAAAAAAAAATGTAAAATCATCATATTTTTATAGTTCTAACGGTGGCTCCATCTAGGGATGAATAATAGTGAGATCATTGCAAGGATCCAAGTCACTGGGTGAGTAGACCAAACACAAAATGATAAACTCGAGAGCGGAAATGAAGTGAAAGGAAATGGAAATGAATGGAAAGTGAATGCAAGATGGAGATGAATGGAAAATGAAAGTGAAATAGAGATGGATGAAATCCAAAACTACTGTGCATGGAAAATAATTTTAAAGAGGATAAGCAAGAGTTGTCCATGCACTAGCAACCCTTAATCCTCTATGTTGCTCAAGAGAAAAATTGCTTCAAGAATTTCCCATGAATAGGCAATTCCTAATCTTCACCAACCATATTCTGTAAATAGTATGAGTCTTCACCCTTCTTTCCAACAACAGCAAAAGGTCCCAGCCACAAAGCTTCAAATTTACCATGATTTCCTTTCTCCTGACACCTTGCATTCCATATCAACACCAAGTCATTCTCTTCAAACTTTCTATCATTTTCCTTCTTGTCAAATAGATACTTCATTTGTGTCTGTAACTTCATGTTTTTACTTTGAGCAACCCTCCTTATTTCATCAAGTTCAGTTAGTTTCTCCATTATGTCTTCCATAGGCTTAGGAACATCCAAATATTCCTGAAGGACAAACTTGTAGACTGGTAACAAATTTTGCAAAGGCATCCTGGCCTATGCTCCATACACCAATTCAAATGGGGACTTTCCAATTGCCTTTTTCATAGTAATCCTGTCAGCCCACACAACCAGTTTTAATTTTAATCCCAGGCATTCTTGTTCTGATTCAACATCCTCCTTATAATCTTCAAAAGACTCTTATTACTAGATCTAGCTTGACCATTAGCTTGTGGATGGTAAGGAGCTGCATAAGAAATAGTAATGCCATACTTATCACAAAAGATTTTGAACTCATTTGATCTGAAACACATTCCATTATCTGTGATTAACCTTAATGGTGTACCAAATCTGGTGATAATGTTGCCCATCAGGAAATTAGTCACTACCTTACTTGTAGCTTGCTTAGTTTGGATTGCTTCTACCCATTTGGTAAAATAATAAGTGGCAACTAGTATCCACTTATGTCCACCACTTGATTTTTCTTGTATCTCTCCAATGAAATCAATTCCCCATTGACGAAAAGGGGCATCAGCCTACAAGGGTCAGAGTGGCAAAGCTCCTTGATACTTTAGTTTTCTAGAGAACCTTTGGCAAGCTTCACATTTTCTCACATGCATAAAAGAATCATTAAAAACCTTTGGCCAATAATAACCTGCCCTGAGAATTTTTTGTGCAGTTGTTTTTGCTAAGTAATGTCCTCCACAAACTCCTTCATGCATTTCACTTAAAACATGCTTGGCCGGTGACTCATCCAGACATAACAACAGTATACCATCCCTGTTCTTCCAAAACAGATCTCCATCCATGAAAACATACTTTGATACTTGCAACTTCGACATTCTCTTCTGGCTGTCACTCAATCCTTCTGGACACTTCATGTATTTAAGATAATGCATAATATCAGTATACCAAGAAGTATGCTCAATGCTTGCAATTGCAGTCCCTTCTTCTACATTACAGACTTGACTTGCTTCAATATTTGATTCTGCCATCAACCTGGCCAAACCTTGGCCTCTCACTAGCTTAGTAATCTATATCTTCATATCAAACTATTGAATCTTGTTGATCCATCTGTATCTTTTTCCTATAACTTCATATTGTGTCAAAATATCCTTGATAGCAGCATGGGGGACATAAGAAATCACCTTTGCTCCAACAAGATATGGCCTCAAAGCCTTTGTGGCCTTTACCAATGCAAATGCCTTCTTTTCCATTATGTCATACTTCAATTCAGACCGTTGTAATGATTTACTAAAGAAAGACACAGGCTGTTCATGACCATCCTCATTCTTTTGTAACATAACAACAACAATAGTATGCATTGGAGCAAATGAAAAAATCTAAAAAGGCTTTGAAAAATCTAGAGATTTAAGAACAGGAGCCTCCTTGATCGCCCTTTTGATAGACATAAAAGCATCCAAAGCTTATGCAGTCCAATCCATTTTCTGTCCTTTCTTCAACATTTTTGATATGGGCTTAATGATCTCAACAAAGTTAGAAACAAATCTCCTAACAAAATTAATCTGTGCAAAGAATGATTGTATAGATTTAACAGTTTTGGGAATAGGAATTTTGTCAATAGCTTCAACTCTCTCAGAATCTATTCTAGTCCCCTCTTTTGAAACAATATGTCCTAAGAGCTTTCCTTCTGTGACTACGAAATGACACTTCTTTGGATTTAAACTAATACCATATTCAAGAGCTTTAATAAATACCTTCTCCAGATGTTGCATATGCTCTTCAACCTGCTTTTAATAAGCAGTCAGATCATCCTGGTACACTACCATGATAACGTTGATCAGATCTACAAATGCCACGTCCATAGCTTTTTGGAAAGTCACTCTAGCATTAGTGAGACCAAATGGAATTCTTATGTATACATATGTTCCCCAAAGAGTTGTAAATGTTGTTTTATATTTCTTAAATTCCTTGACTTTAACCTGGTTATATCCTGAAAACCCATCCATCATAGGAAATAACTCACACCCTGTCACCTTATGCAATATAGCTTCCATATTTGGTAGAGGATAATTATCCTTGAGAGATGCCATGTTCAGATTTCTAAAGTCCACACATAATCTGATATCACCATTCTTCATTCTCACAGGAACCAAATTTGAAACCCACGTTGAGCGCCTGATTGGTTTGATAATTCCTCCATCTCTGAGCTTTGTCAATTCTTCTTGTATTTTAGGCTCCAATGTTGGATTTATGGGTCTTTTCTTTTGTTTGAAAGGCTTGGAATCTGGCTTCAATGGTATTTCATGCTGAAATAAATCATCCCTGTAAGCCTTTAAATCCTCATAAGACCAAGCAAAGACGTGGTTATACTTTCTCAACAACTCTATCAGCATTCTTCTAATTGTTGGGCTTATTTTCTTCCCTATGTACACCCTTCTTGGTGCCATCTCAGTCCCCAAGTTTACTTCTTCAATATCTTCCCTTTTGACTGGCGTTTGCTTCATGAGAGATTGATCATTTCCATCATACAACCTCTCCAATGCCACTAAATCCTTAGGAAGCTTATTTGTTTTGCTACAAGATCTCCTTTCCAAACACTGTTTGCTTCCCATCCACATCTTCAACAAAAGCATTGAAATCAATTTCCTGGGCTTCATACTGATCTATACAATTAAGGAATTTCAAAAGGTCAGTATCATCATTGAAGACCTACCAGCTAGAAATGTTATCAGGAATAGTAGGCCTTATCTTGAACTCAATCTGTGAGACACTAGCCAATGTGATATCATCTCTTTTCAGTGCCACATTTGCTAAAAAATCAGCCATTATGTTCTTTGATCTGTCAATCCACTCAATTGAAAATGCATCAAACAATTCAATTGTGTCCCATAGAGCATTCCTATATTGCTTCAATGTTTTGTGCTTTGTTGCATATTTTGACTTGATTTGTGAAACAACCAACTCAGAATTGACCAAAATAGCCAGCAACTTGATTTTATGTTTTACAACGATGTTCAAGCCTGTCAATAAAGCTTCATACTCTGCCACATTGTTTGTACATTCAAATGCTAACATAAATGAATATTTAAAAGTAATACCTTTAGGTGAAACAAATACAATCCCAACTCCATTACCCTCCTGGTTGCAGGCACCATCAAAATACATCTTCCACACTTCATTACAACTTTGTGCCACATGCTTTTCAATTGGATCAGTACTCACCAACTCTGGTTGGGCTGGCTCTATTTTAAAATTTATGAGATCAACATCACAAAAACAATTGATCTGATCTTGGGGTACACAATCAACAAGCTGGTTCATTCTTGGCTCTCTATACAATTTCACTTCTTGGCCATTCACTAGAATTGTAGCATAAGACAAATTGAATTGGACATTTCCACCAACAACTATTGTCCACTACCTTGACAAAATCATCCCAAATTGAGGAGGAGTATCAATCACAGTTATATCTATATTACAAGCTACTTGTGGATAAGTAGCCAGCTTGACTTCAACACCTCTCATAATGCCTACCATAGGAACAAGTTTGTTGTCCATTGCATAGCATTTCCCTTCACATGTATCAACCCACATGCCTAGCTACTTCATAACTCCTACTGGCATGATATTTATAGCAGCACCAGAATCTATCACGCAATTCCTTAACAATTTGTTGTTTATAAGAAATGTAGTGAAAAAAGGATCAACTTGTGGAGTTGTTAATACATCACCCAAGCAGACTTCTGGGATGTTTACTTTCTCCTACCTATTGGTTGTTTTAATAGCTACACTATTTTCAGAATTCAGATGTTTTTCATTTCCACTTGTTATCAATTGAACAGCATTGTCCCTATATTATTTTATTTTCATCATTTCAAGTAATGGAATAGACAATTTTACCTGGGATAATGCCTGAGTGAAGTCAAAAGAAGAGCTCTCTACCTTAACAGTCTTCTTCTGTTTTGGCATTTCTCCTCTGCTTTCTTCTTTTTCTTTTTTACCAGGCTTGTTAGACGTTTGTACCTCTTTATGTAATTCCTTTACTTCTTTAACTTCCTATTTTTGGACAGGCTTATGTTCATCTTTATCAGGCAGTCTCTTTTCTGACTTCTTCACAGTTCGGTTGTGTTTCCTTCTCATCTTTCATAAAAATTCCCCCAGGAATGCCTTCCATCTCATTTACTTTTCTTTTTCTCAACCAGTATTTACTCCTTGCTTCCTCAACTGCTACAACAGTTAGTCTCTCTATTTCATCTTCAGTAACTCTCCTCACACTACACTAAGCAAGCGCCTCAATAGAATGTGGTTTAGTATAATCTTCATCAGAGTCATAAAAGACCTATTGTTCAACAATATGGACATTGTACTTCTGATTAGAAACATCATACTCATAGCCTTCACCCTCTGAAGATGAGTACCTCTCGTCCACATGGTGAAAAGTGTTTGAAGTAAAATACACTTTGTGATCTTCTCCATTGTCCTCCATCAACATTCCCTCTTCTTGCATCCTTTGAGCTACAACACAATAGTCTAGAGAATGTGGTTTATCACAAACTTCACAGAAGTAATTATTACTCACCATGTAAGTTCCCTTCTTGCTCAATGGATTAGGAGTCTCTTTGTTTCTAGGCCTAGCTATTATAGGTTTTCCATCCTTCTAGTTTGTATTATAAGGCATATCATGCAACCTCAGCCTCTCATTTCTGTACGTATTCTCTTGTCTGTATTGATAATTACTGCTTTGCTGAGGAGGCCTGAGGTTGTCTCTTTTACTGATTATACCAGCAGCCTTCCTATTGTTTTCAATTGTTAACACTATCTTCTGAGGTTCAACCAGATCTCTTGGGAATATATTTCTCAATTCATACCCTATTTTAGGATCAAATGCATTTAAATAAACACTCAAAGCTATAGAATCTGGCAGCCTTGATCTAGGAGGTACCTTAGTCTGTAACTTGTTGAATCTTTGGTTGAAATCATAAATTGAATCATTCTTATTTTTCTGAATCCACATCAACTCATGAAGAGCTAGATCTGGAGCATTTAAATTCCCATACTGCTCTAGGAACTTGTCCTAGAATGTTTGGAGAGAATTAATTGAGGATGTTGGCAAGCTGTTGAACCAATCCCTAGAATCTTCAAGAAGTGACATCATAAATATCCTCATATGTAAATCTTCATATGTCACACCTATGTCTTGGATGAAAATGTTGAAAATCCTTAAATGTTCTTCAGCAATGATTGCAATGCTCCTTGTAAATTTGGGCACCATACCCCTCCAACTGCCATCCATAGGATAAGGGTACAAATGAAACCCTTTCAAATCAAACTATCTGATCATTGTTGTATAATGGTGTGGAAGAGGAAAAGGTGGGTACTGATGCTAGTGCATGGGATTATTGTACTATGCATTATGCTATGGGATAAAAGACTAACCAGGAGGTGGATGCATAGTTGTATGCTATGTGGGAATATGACGTGGATGATTTGGCTGATTATAGTGATTTCCTATCTAATGGTGAGGAGACACTGGTGGATTTGAAGGCCCTGCATTATGATTACCCTGCTTATGTGGTGGTACATACTTCGGGGGGGACTTAGCTATCTGAGAAGTAATTTGGAATTTCTACAATACAGCCTTCAGCTCCTCTATCTCCTTCCTCTATGATTCAAACTACGCTTTTACTTCCTTGGGAACCTCATGATTAATAGAGTCATTTTGGTTACCTTCCATCTTCTAATCATATTCATGCTGAATTCTAAATCATTCAGCCTTGAGTTCAGCTCTAAACTTAGTCTATTTATGAGGATCGAGAAAAAAGAAAGGATTTATTTGATCTTCAGGGGTACAAAGTTCTGCACTTGAATTATCTCTCCATGTATCATATGTTTCACAATGTGCTGTTGATTTTTTGTCTTTTCCAGTCATGTACATGTCCTCACTTATCCCTTTTCTTTTATCAACCTTGTCATCTTTGTGTGTCCATTTACTACTGCCAGCAGGAGCTCCAGTATGACCTCCCCTGTACTGAGATCTTCTTCCATTCATGTTTGAACAGCTGCAAAATTTTTGTCAGAGTCGCCACTCACTTTTCTCAAAAATGAGAAAAACTTGATGTTTCTTTATTCCCAGTGGAGTCTTTATAAATTTTCTAACTCTATAATTAAGGTCTTGATTCTGAATGTGTCCCCAGTAGAGTCGCCAATTTTTTAGCTCTCAAAAATGCAGGCAGAATGCCTTAAGAGGCTACCAATCTCTTGATACGCTTTAGGGTAATAGACAAGGTCAAAAAGCTTTCAACCTTCTACTCTTCAGGGTCTACTAGACCGAGGCGGGTGTACCTAACTGAATGAAGTAAACTTTACTTATGGTTATCTTTCTTGCACAATGATTTGTCCACAATGGAAGATGGAAGTGAACAAATGAAATCAAGCTTGATAGCAATAGCAATCTTTTTGATCTAAAACCTAAAATACTTAATTAATAGATGTAAAGAAACTGAAGGAATTCAAAATGATGAAGTGTAGAGACTAGTGCCTTATTGGGTATGCAGAGTCAAATGAAATTAAGATGAACAACACTTCTCTGGAGAAAACTCAAATTATCTGGTATACATTCTGTTTACAACTTGTATAAACATGCAATATTGTGATTACTAAGCTCTACTTCAACAATCCAAATGAATGTCTTTGATTACTATGATCAACTAAAAGGATTTAATCTTTTCTTGAAAGAACCAATCAATTAACCACATAGATATAACAAATGTGCACTAACGAATCGAATATAAACTTGTTACATCAATTCAAACAACTAGAAAGAACCCATCTTGGAGACATCTTAGCAATAATTTCATTAAATCCAATAGATAATTGACACCAAAAATGTGCAGCAACATCAATTGACTTTGATAAATACCTCCATTTTGAAAACATGCATCATAGCCTCTGATTAGATAAGTCTATTGAACTGTATCCATCAAATTTTCCTACTGTATATCAAATAGCTAATAATTGATGATCCCTTTACAATTACAAAAATGCCAATTTATACACCAGCATCAAGAAAATAAATCAAATTGAAAACCCATGTTAGCCTCCCATATAAATTGGGCCCAAACCAAGTCGGCCTGCAACGGCTCTCAAACGTATACATGCCGGTCATAGTAATTGAATTTCTGTTACTCACCAGTGAAACAGTCGCTAGGACAATCCAGCAGTTATGTTGAAGGAAATTCAATCATTAATCGCTTTGTGGTGTTATTCACCTTCACTGTGACATGTCAGAGTCAGGGAGATATCTTGTAGATCACCTTATGTTTTCCTCGAAAGTCATCTTCTACCTCCTGTATATCGGTGTGACCTTATGATATTAGGGAGATGTCTCACAAAGCAAATTACATTTCACCGAAAGCCCCCAAACTCATTTTTAGATCGTGAAGACAATACCGAGTCAGGAAGAGGCTTTGTAGATTATCCTGAGTCTTATTGAAAGCACCCCATGATACATTTATTTCGCTGAGCCATAAGAAATTATCTTGCCGAACTGCACCATTTTTTTCATTCACTGTCGCTGTAACTTAATGGTGTCGAAGAGACCTCTTGCAGATTTCACTTTATTTCATCAAAAGTCTCTCTCCATTCTGAGTTGCCGAGACAGGATCACACTCTTGCCGACAAGGTCCTTCAATGTTTTCCATTGGCAATACCAAAGGTCACTTGCCAAGACCTCTTATTGAGAACCATAACTCATACCGATATCGCATCCCTTTATGTTGTCAGTCGACGAGATAATGTGGATTCGGTGAAACAACACACCGAAGACCAAACTCCTGCTGAAAAAACCTTTTGCACAAGTTTGTGAGACACCACGAAATCACTATGAAATTTCACCGAAGCCCTTAACTTAGGCCGATAAATCAATTCCTCCACTGCCGATCGATGAGACAATAAGGCCTTGTTGTGACCTCACACCGAAGACAAAACCTTTACCGAAATGTTCGTCCATCATATCAGTCAACAAGACAAGGGAGATTCACCATAATAACACAACAAAGTAAAACCTCTCACCAATGAGCACCCATTTGTGGTCGGTCGGGGAAACATATGGAAATCAATAAGACCCCATCCCGATGGCCAAACTCCTACCGATGTTAGTCCTCCACCGTCTCTGAAACAATGCAAATTTCATATCGAAAACCACCTGCATGCAAAACTCATTCACTGTGACATCAAATGAGTCTTGCCGATAGGAAACACAGACTAATGTTAGCAAAAAATGCAAAATGGGTCGGGGAGACAATGGCATTCTCACACCGATACAAACCATGATGTGAAAAATGCATCACTCGATAGATTTATGGGATAAATATAGGCCAAAATGCAAGAAAAATGTCATGATGGAAGGCCCCTATGCTTATGATTAGGACTCAAATAGAAACTCAAGGGGATGAAAAAAAATTGTAAAATCATCAGATTTTTATAGTTCTAACAGGCCATATGGTCTCCCTAGAAAATTTATTTTACCTCCCTCCCTGGAATTTTTTTTTTACCTCCCCAGTCGACAGTGTCCAAAATGGACAAACGTTTTATGAAAATAGGGGTTTATGGGCGCTACGAGTCCAACGGCGAGGTCCATTTTGGCCCAAAGTGCCCAGAAAATTAGGTGACCCCCAGATCTCTTAGAAAAATCACCAAGCTTGAAACCCTCATGGATCTCTTCAAAAATTACCAAAATCAGTGAAATAAAAGCCATTTCTAGCCTTTTCCAATGCCCTGAATCCAATGGAAAACCTCGATCTAATCCAAGATGCTTCATAATTATGGTCAAGAAATTAAACCGTCGAGGAACCCCGAACATGCTCTGTACTGAAAATCTCAAAAAAATTGAGAAGGGGCTGCAAAATCAAGGCTTTGATACCATGTTAGAAACCAAGATCAAACATGCAAACCATAAAATCCTTCCGCAAAAGAGAAAAATAGAAAAATCAAATCTATTGCAAAAAGATGTGCAAATATTATTATTCAGGAATCCATAATTACATGAGATGATTTTCTTTATAAAAGAAAAGTATGCATAACCCTAATCTTATCTTGAGCAACAAGATAGCTCAACAAGATAAGGATGAGAATAATTAACCTAGGAATTAAAGTATACCTAAGTAAAGTTATGCAAGTGTAATTAAATATTACTTACACTAATAGGGAATGGGTCCATACTAGGTCCTAGGACCCTATTTTTAGATGACATTTAATATTTCCCAAAGTGTGTCCTAGCTAAGTCAGCTAGGACATATTCGCCACATGGTGAATGGGTCCTCACTTAGACCTAGGAACCCCATGTGGGATATGTTTTGGGAAGTATTTAAATGATTTAAAATTCAAGATCCAATGTCAACTTGTGTTATTTTACTGTAATTTAAGAATTAATCTTAAGTTATGTATAAATATAAGGTTATTTTACTATGTTTCATCCTAAGAATCTAAGCTTTCAAGTGTTCAAGTCCTAATAGAAAATTAATGAGATTACAAGTTCACAAGAGCATTTCTAAGGCTTTCAAAAGTAGATTACTGAATATTATTACAGAAATCAAGAGTCATTTCATTATGTCAAAAGCATAATACATCATCCATGTTGTTGAGCTAATGTGTTGATGTAGCATTTAATAACTATCAAGCATATTCTAGGCATTGTTTCAAATTAATTTTTATGATCAAGATCTACATTCAGTAAGGCCACATCATGCTAGATTGAAAATTTATGATCAAAGGTTTCAATTTAGGATTGGTGTGTTGTGACATTGTATTTGTTCATTCATCATTCCTTTCATGTTTCATTTCATTACAAGGTTTAATTACCAAAATGGTATTTGACCAAGGAAAACCCCTACTCCCTAACAAAAAAACATCTTTCTCCTCTTTGATTTGTGATTGCAAGTATTAGGGTGAAGATTATTTGGAAAAATTTTTTTTCAAAGTTGCAAACTTATCAAAGTTGTCACCTTTCTTGCAACATCATGGAAATTGAGCTACAAATTTATTTTCATTTTTCTAACAGTCTTCGACTAGGATCTAGAAGTGTAGACATTGAAGACTAGAACCAATAAATTGATTTTCTAGAACCCTAGCAAGACCCACTCGCCATATGGTGAATGAGTCCTTGGTGAGGCCCAAAAAATCACTTTTTGCAATAGGTACACAACATTTGACCCACTTAAAACTTGCCTTTTGACTAGTATTTGGGTTTAGTTTAACTTTTTTTACTCATTTATGCATTATAACTCTCCTAATTGAATTAAATACTAGTGAAATTAGGTTCACCATCTTGTTGATACATTTTGGTGAGCCTATTTTGCTTCATTTCAATTGCAAACATTAATCTTAACTAGAAATAAGTGTTGTAAACTCTACTTATTCTACTCTTGATGTGCTCAATTGATATTCAAATTTATCTTTATTTTCTCTAGGATATCTTAGAATTTGAAATAGTGAAAAATACTTGTATCTATATAAATTTTTTAATTTTCACAAAATTAATTATCAAAATCCAACAACTAAAATTGGATTTGAAAATATAAAAAATCCTGACAATAACAAATAAAAAATTGAGCCAAAATAGGTTAGATGATGGTAGTACCCACATCATTTGGACCAATTTTGGGGATTTTGTTAGCATTTGATAAGAATTAAGTATTATTTCTAATTTTATTCTAATTTCCCAAAAATATCCACAAAAACAAAAATTTAGGAGTATAATTATGTCCTAGCACATAGGGGGGACCTAAATCTAGTGTGATATTTTCTAGTGTGATAATTTATGATGCACACTACATAACATTTGTTACACTAATTAGGGCTATCTTTCTTAGTTGTCAATGTTGTTGAATATTTTTATGAGCCTTTCAAATTAAACATAGTTTTCCTATATCAAATTATCTAACCTAAGTGGGTAATCACCATGCAATATGCTCTCACAATCACATTTTACATTTGTGTTCTCACATGAACTAAAAATTCCTTTAGATCTAACTTAGCACATTATAGACCATCATCCCACATGCATTCCCAATCAAACTATTCACTTAGACTACTTAACCACATTCTCAAAGGTACATTAGAAAGATTACAAATGTTACCAACTTGATTAGTTACAAGTTATGCCATGTACCAAGATCTTCATTGTATTGGGAAAACTAGAAGCCTTCCCTACTTTATTAAATACATGTTATAAAACATATTGATATCTTTTATCACTAATGAGTGATTAATTTATGTTGATTGTTGTTGTAAAGGGGGCGTCTACATTTTCTATTGTCTTCATGCTTACATGGGTTATTTTTTCATTTATGACCATATCACCATGCTGGAAGCTCAATGCTTCAACCCTTTGGTCAACATTGATCATGCAATTCGTGACATGGTATAACAAGCTCCTACGGATCCTTGATCTGGGATAGTGGTAGTTTCCTGGTAGCTATGGATTTTGGGCAATATGACTAGCTCAACTCCCATTAAAGTTGGTACTAGAGTCTGGGTTGTGGGTTTGAATCCTTTGCTCGCACTAGGGGGATTATTGGAAGCTCATTGCTTCCACCCTGCAGTCAGTGTTGACCATGCAATTTGTGACATGGTCTAATAGCTTCATGAGGAACCTTGATCTAGGATAGTGGCAGTTTCCTGACAGGTGGGACTTTTAGGAAATATGGCTAGATCAACTCCCATTAAAGCCAATTGGTTCCTAGACCATTGTACCATAGAAAAATAGATCTTGGACATTTTCATGGTCATTTGGGTCTTTTTCCTATGATGTTTGACCTATTTTGATGAGATTTAATGTTGCAATGTTACTTAAACACTCACATTTGGTCCTTAAAATTCAAATTATGATGTCTTGTGAAGGTGTTGTGAAGTGTTGTAACACTTTTTTAGAATCTTCTTATTATAATCTATCAAAAAATCACCTTTGTATCCCTTACCAAGTCCTATTTCAAAGTGTTGTAAAGTCTTGTAACAAGATCTCATGCTTTTCTAGGCTTGTTATCACTAATTATACCTTTCTTATGCTTTATTTGGCCCCTTTATGCACTCAAAAGCCTTAATTAAGTGTATTTTTTTAATTCAAACTCGAAAAACAACATTAAAATCAACTTAATTCCTGACACCCACTTGCAAGCCTAGAGTGGGACCCGTTCGCCATGGGTGGAGAATGAGCCCCTCTTGGCTCAAAATTCAAAATAATTCAACTTTTTTTTGGGGTTTTTATTCATTAATACCTTATGTCAGCCCGCGATGTTGTATTTTTGGGTAATTAGGGCATAAGTGTATATAAATAAGTTTTTTTTCATCCATTTAAACACCCATTCATATCATTTTCTCATACACCATCAATTAGCATTCTTGCATTCAATCTCATAGCATCATTCAATCAAAGCAATTTTCAAGTATCTTGGAGCAACCATTGATATATCTTTAGACTTTTACAACAAGGTTTTGGTGAGTTTAGGACACTTGCATGTTGTTTATTCATCATTCATTTCTTGTTTCCATTTCATTTCTTTATCAAGGGTTTGATTACCAAAGTGGGATTTGACCAAGGTAAATCCTTATACTCTAACCCTTAACCATTTTCCCCCTCTTTGCATGTGTGTTCGTAGGTATTGTAGGAATATTTCTAAAAGGAACAGGTGTTAGAAAGTGGTCAATAATTCATCAAAGTGATTCAAGTGAACTAAACCCTAATTCAAGCTTGGAGACAACATTCAACCCATTTTCTATAGATTAGACTTCATCAACCCGACAACAAGACAAGTGCAGTTTGGACCCACAAACCTAACCATTGAATTTGTAGAATATTGGAGGAGGATTAATTTTCCATCAATGGAGAATGAACCCCAATTTTAGGTTGACAATTTTATTTTGTTAGAATTCATTTCCTGATAGTTGGAAACCAATTTTAGGGCAGTTTACCAAAAGGGGCATTGATTCGCCATCAGTGGAAAATGAGTCCCAGTGGTCATAAAAAAAGTTTTTGTATCATTCCAGAAGCTTCCAGCATCAACATTCAATGTCTAGGTGCACTTTGTTTAGTGTCATTTAATTTTGTTTGCATTTGTTTATGTTTCTAGTTCATTTTTGCATATCACACTATGTTTTCAAACATTGCATATTTCATTAGTTTTGCATTCTTAATCATTTTTTTTTCAATAAGCTACCATTTAGATCATTGCATTTAGTCATAATTACATCATACATTTCTTAGTTTGAGTGAACCACCTAAATTTTTAGGGTCTATCTCTCTCCTTTTAGGTGAAAAACCCTAAGAGTGCAAGATAAGTGCATAAAACAACAAAAAATGATGAATCATTTTGGTGAACTTGCATATTGAACACATTATCTTTCTGATTTGCATTGCATTTACATCCTAGGACTCATAGCATTATCTTTTTCATTAGCCTTTTCATTTTGTTTGCATCCAAGGGTTTACAAACTTGCATTAGTGAATATCTCATATAGATTTCATTCTTGCACTTCAAAACATTAGAAAAAAATGATTTGCTACATCTGCATCTTCATTTTTCATTTCAAACACAAAAAAATCATCCCTTGACTCATTTTCCACCCTAGGCGAATAAGTCTAGTTGCACATTTTGAACTACATTTTTAGGCATGTTTTTCTGGGTATTTTCTGCATTACAATTTTTTGCTATTACTTTCTGTCATATTTTCTAGCTTTTCTGTTTTCTTCTCTTTCTTGCATATTAGTCTACTTTTACTGATTGTCATCATGGATTTTTCCTAAGTTAATAATGTTTGGAATTTATTAAAATCCTTAGTGGATAATCCAATTGTGCCTTTGGCTATGATCTTAATGACCATGAGCTTCCTCATGATCCTTCAACTCCAAATGAATTTCCTCCTCCTGTTCTTGACATTATTGGAGAAGATGATGATAGAATGACCAAGTTCTCAAATTCATGCCTTGACAACCTTGAAGCCAATGCAACCTTTTACCTATCCATTTAGTCACAAGATCTTCCTCCTATATCACCTCTTGAAATGTTTGGTTATTTACATCTTGAAACTTATGGAGGACCTAAATTCCCTCCAACAGGTGGACCTAGTTCCTCTACACAACCACATCCTCAACCATTTTATGATAACAAAGTTACAAAAAAACCAATCAACCTCAAAGAAACATATGGAAAAGGCTTTACCATCTTAAGTAAACAAGGTTATGACACAACAACTAAGCATAACATTCACTAACTTTTGGAACAACAACCGAAAAATGAAAAGATAGTAGAATTAGGATATCAAGATCCTCCTCATGACAACAAGTCTCCTTTTGAATATTGGAGACTTAGAGATGATGGTACGATGATCTTTGATTCTATTCCTGACTTGAATGTCCTCCTCCCACATCAACAACCATTACCTGATTCTAATGAAAAGGATGCTAGCATCTCCATGGGTCCTCTTCCTCCTTCCATCCTTGAAAAAGGAGAATCTAGTAAATGTGCACGACCCTAAAATTTGAAAAAATTAAGGTTTCCTCTTCATCCACCACCTGAATGTGAACAAAAATTGAAAATGATTCTAAACAGAGGTCTTATAGTCTTACCACCTTAAAACATGTTGGTAATTTATCCTAAAGATTCTAGCATACCATATTGCAAATACCATCATGTTCTTGGACATGGCAGTGATGAATTTCAGACATTGAAGGACACACTAAATAAGTATGACTTCACTTATACCGACTGTTATCCTATAATCCCCTAGTACCCTATCACCAATATCATCTTGCCATAGTTGTAGAATTTTCTATTCTCACTATTGCATGATCCTTTCCCATCATCCACATTGGATCATTCTTTCCTTACACTCAGTGGGGGAAAGAAGTTGTTAGCCTTGTCCTCATAATGCATTTGTCCTTTTCTCTTAACTACATTATTCCTCTTCCGCTTATATTAATTGAGATTGTGAAGCCATTAACTTGGTTAATGGTTGAATTGCATTTGCATTACTATCCCTTTTTACATTTTCCTTTTTCCTTGATGTGTTTGCATGTGTGTAATGTGATCCCCTGTGATGTTATGTTTGATGTCTTCTCTCTTTGTGACATTCCTATATTTGTACCTACATTCTTCTATATGGCATACATGGCCTTCACTTTTCCTTTTTTTTCTTTCTTTTTCCTTTTGGGGATGACGCAAAGCGTTGAGATGCCCTATGTCTCTTCCATGTTGACCCAAACGGTCCCTTTTCCTTCTTACTTTGTCTTTTTCTTGTATTTTCCTTTTGGGGATGATGTAAGGAATTGAGACTGAAATGTCTCCTTCATGTTGACCTAAAAGGTTTCCCTTTCCTTTTAGCCTTTTAGTTTTCTTTTCACTTGTGTTTCTCCTTTTTGGGATGATGCAAGGCATTGATACCACAATGTCTCTTCCATGTTGACCAAAAATGGACTTTATTTTTCTTTTTTTTTTCACTCTCTTTGTGTCATTTTTCCAATTCTATGTATTCGGGGAATGATGAAAGTTTTGAGCTCTTTAATCCAAACATTGCAACAACAAACATACTAACCCCAAATCCATAGATCCCTTATGTGTTTGGTGTGTTCCTTTTTGGGGGAGACCCCCCTTTTTATTTATTTTTCTTGTTTGTTTACATGAAGCAAGCTTCCTTGGAAACATATGACTTGGCATAGGGATTTTCCAAGTTGGCTCTCATGTCTTGTTTCTTTTTGCATTTTTCATTCACTACTTTAAAGTCATTGCTCACATAATGGTGTGTAGTAGTTCCTTTAAAGTGGGGGCATACATTGGCATTATTCATTTGGATTCTTGGTTCTTATTGCAGCCTTGTCACTTCATACGATGTGTTTGTCACTTTGTGGATGGCATTGGGTGTGATTTCCTTCATAAGTGTGATCTATCTTAGGATATTACATTCCTCTTAGCGGCCTGATGTGACACACTGCATCCCCTAAGTTGTGAATAATCTATTCTTTGATTGGTCCTCTCTTGTAGACATTAAACACAATGTTCCCTAAGTTATAGAACTCACATGAACTAAAAAAAACTCATTTGAACATTTCTTTTACATTTTGTACATTTTCAATTTACACGGCCACCTTGCCTAACACAACTTGCATTCCTGTGGTGCTATACTACTTGTTCATGAGTTCTAAGCACATGAAGCTTAGCTTGTCTCATGAATCACGAACCAACAATGTACTTTTTAGTGCCTTATTAAAGTTATCAGGAGGTATAACTTTGATATGGTCGAGCAGGAAGCCCATTCTATAGCACGACTTTCCCCATAGCCACCTATGTGTTTGTGAGTACATGCCAGCTAAGTGTATGTTTCTGACCTTTTGGGTCTTCTCACCCAATGGAAAGCCATGAGTTCTATCGCCCCAGAGTGAGTATGCATTTTATTTTTTTCAGACAAACAACCTAGATCCGATGCACAACTAGCTGGACAAACGATCGAAGCTTGATCCAACTTTTCCTTTTTCTCATTCTTCTCTCCTTCACATGTGTGATCCTTTGTTCTTATGTAATTTTTATATGGGATCTTCATCCTAGGGGCTTGATTGTCCCTCTTGATCATTTTCATTCCATCTTTCTAACATAAGTGCATTTGGATCACTCTCGATATGTGTGGCTACTTTAGTGTGAGTTTGAAGCAAGTTGATCCTCTCACTAAAGTGGGGGCTAAATATACCATACAAAAATGGATCTTGGACCTTTTCATGGTCTTCTTAGATTTAATGTTGCAATGTTACTTAAACATTCAAATTTGATCCTAAACATTCAAATTATGATGTCTTGTGAAGGTGTTGTTACATGTTGTAACACATTTCTACACTTTTCTAGACTCTTCTTATTATAATTTATCTAAAAATCATCTTTTTATCCCTTACCAAGTCCTATTTCAAAGTGTTGTAAAGTCTTGTAACAATATTTCATGCTTTTTTAGGCTTGTTATCACTAATTACACCTTTCTTATTCTTTATTTGGCCCCTTTATGCACTCAAAGGCCTTAATTAAGTGTGTTTTTGAATTCAAACCTAAAAAAAAATATTAAAGCAACTTAATTCCTAACACCCACTTTCAAGCCTAAAGTGGAACTTGTTCACCATGGGTGGTGAATGAGTCCCTCTTGGTTCAAAATTCAAAATAATTCAAAATTTCTTTCGGGTTTTTATTCATTAAGACCTTATGTCAGCCTATGATATTGTATTTTTAGGTAATTAGGGTATAATTGTGTATAAATAAGTGTTTTTCCATCCATTTTAACCCCCATTCAGCTCATTTTCTCATACACCATCAATTAGCATTCTTGCATTCAATCTCATAGCATCATTCAATCAAAGCAATTGTCAAGTACCTTGGAGTAGCCATTGATATATCTTTAGACTTCTATGACAAGTTTTTGGTGAGTTTAGGACACTTGCATGTTGTTTATTCATCATTCCTTTCATTTTTTTGTTTCATTTCTTTATTAAGTGTTTGATTACCAAAGTGTTATTTGTCAAAGGAAAATCCCTATACTCTAACCCTTAACCCTTTTCTCCCTCTTTGAATGTGTGTTTGTAGGTCTTGTAGGAAGATTTGTCAAAGGAATGAGTGTTGGAAAGTGGTCAATAAGTCATCAAAGTGATTCAAGTCAAATAAACCCTAATTCAAGCTTGGAGACAACATTCAACCCATTTTCTATAGATTTGACTTTTTCAGCCCGAGAAGAAGACAAGTACAGATCTGGACCCACAAACCTAACCCCTAAATTTGTAGAATATTGGAGGAGGAATAATTCACCATCAGTGGTGAATGAGTCTTAATTTTAGGTTGAAAAGTTGATTTTGTCATAATTCAATTCCTAATAGTTAGAAACCAGTTTTAGGGTAGTTTACTAGGAGGACTAATTCACCATCAGTTGCGAATGAGTTCCACTAGTCATAAATAGAGGTTTATGTAGCATTCCAGAAATTTCCAGCATCAGAATTCAACTTCTAGGTGCACTATGTTCAGTCTCATTTAATTTTGTTTGCATTTGTTTATGTTTCTAGTACATTTCTACATATCACACTGTGTTTTAAAGAATTTCATATTTCATTTGTTTTGAATTCTTAATCAATCAATTTTATCAATTAGTTGCATTTAGATCATTGCATTTAGTCATAATTACATCGTACATTCTTTAGTTTGAGTGAACCACCTCAAATTTTGGGGTCTATCTCTCTCCTTTTAGGTGAAAAACCCTAAGAGTGCAAGAGAAGCACATAGAACAACAAAAATTGATGGTTCAACCATCAACCAAGAATGTAATTGGCACTAAATGGGTGTTCAAAAATAAGCTGAATGAAGATGGATTTGTGGTTATTAACATAGCAAGGTTAGTGTGCAACAAATATTGTCAAGTAGAAGGTATTGATTTTGAAGAAAAATTTGCTCTAGTTGCATGATTAGAAGCTATTAGGATGTTTCTTGCTATTTGTGTGCATAAAGGTTTTAAAGTATATCAAATGGATGTCAAATATGCATTTCTAAATGGAAACCTTGAAGAGGAAGTATATATTGAGTAGTTAGAAGCTTATCAACTGTCAGAGAATGATGATTATGTCTAAAAACATTGTATGGTTTGAAGCAAGCACCAAGGGCTTGGTATTCAAGACTGGATCAATATCTACAACAAAAAGGATTCAAGAAAGGTTGTGCTGATAGCAATCTATATCTCATTCTTAAGGTAAGAAAATGATCATTTTTGTAGTATATGTAGATGATATTATATTTGGTGGTAGTAGTGATGTAATGTACAAAATATTTGCTACAAACATGCAAGATGAGTTTGAAATGTCCATGCTAGGAGAACTCTGATTTTTTTTTGGTTTGCAAATTGCACAAACCAATAAAGGTATATGTATATCATAAACCAAGTGTGCAAAAGAAATGCTTAAAAATTTTGGCATGGAAGATTGTAGACCAGTTAGTACTCCCATGATTATTGGTTGAAAATTGAGAAAATTTGATGAGTCACCTGATGCAGATCAGACTACATATAGATCCATGATTGGAATTCTATTATATTTAAGTACACCTAGGCCTGATCTAATGCAAGTGGTTTCTATGTAGCTAGGTTTCAGGTAGAGCCTAAAGAATCACATGTCAATGTAGTCAAGAGAATCTTTAGTTATGTAATGCCCCTCCATGAATGGCCCTTTCACGATATTTAAGTCTGATGTTGATAAATTTTGTTTTGTGATTTTTGAATTAAACTGGTTTAATAATGTTGTTGGTTTAGTGATGAATTAAACAAATTATTAAATAAAGCATTTGGATAAATTGATATATATGTTGTTCTTGGCTAATTGATTTATTAAATTAAATCATTAAGTTAAAAAGTAACTCAACAAATAAATATAAATATATTTATTATTAATGTTGGGTTTTAATAATAAATTAAAATGTGAAAAGATATTAATATGAAATAAAATATTAAAATAAAGGATTAAATCGGATGAGGATAATCGATAATGGGATATAATGATTAAAAGATAGAAAAAGTAATTTTGAAGCTCATGCGTGACTTCAAACTGGTTATTGTTTAGAAACTTGTTGTTTATACAAGATTTCTATCCGCCTTTTGTTTTTGAAAAAGAAAGCTTTCCTTGGTTATTAAATATCATTTTGGGGAGATTTTGGGTTTTCCATCTTTAATTTTTAGTTTTCGAATGAGAACTTTTTCTGAAGAAAATCTTCTATAAAATAAGTTCATTTTATGAATTGTTTGAAAGAAAATATGGAATTAGGAAAAGTGGATTGCTATTGGATTATTGAAGAAGTGGATCATTGCGAACATAACAATTGATCTTAAAACAATTTTTATGTCTCTGTAGCATTGGAATCCAGGTTGGCATCATCTCTATCATTGTTTCATTTATCTGTTCAAAACAATTGAAATTTATTTTCTCTATGTTGTTACAGAAGAATGATTGGCCATTGTTTTTTTTGTATGCTATTTGAAGGTAAAATCTACACTTAAGCTAGAATTTGATACCCTTAAATTAAATTATTTATTTTTTTGTGGTTACTTTGAAATTTTCCTAAAGCTTGGTCTTTTGGATAAAGTATTATGTGCACACCTCGCAATTAATCTTCCTCCATGAGATAACATCGATTTGGGACATTTACTCTAGAATTTCTAGCATATCGTTTTTGTTGAAAGTTATTCTACCATTTTTAATAAAAATTTTGAGTGCCTAATCTTAGTTTGTTAATTGGTTTTGTTTGAAAGTTTATGAAAATCAAATTATTGGAACTCTGTTTGTGTGCCCACTATGCATGTTAGCTGTTTTTGCTTGGTATTTTTCAAAGCTTTTTATGGCCGCCTATATCTTCACAAATGGCGTCACCCTCTTTTGAATCGACCTGATTTATGGAGTGTCTTAGATTTTATTTGACTACTTCATGATTTGGGGAGTGTCCATTTTCTGTTAGCAGTCGATGCTTCGTCTTTTGCATTTTATGACCAGCAATGGATATTTCATTTTAGACGATGGTTTTACTTTCTTTGGTTCCCAATACAGAGTCATGTAATTATTTATGGCCAACATGAGAATATAGCGATGAACCTTCAGAGGATTCGCCATTTGGTTAGGTGAGGTGCGATCTTTTCAGTGCTCTTAATGCTTTATGTGTTGCAATTTCACTTTCTTATGCTTCTAATATTGCCTAGGTTATCTACCGATGAGGTTAATCCTTTGTGCATCGTTTGATTTTTGGGTAACTACTTGTATACATGTAAATTGATTCGGCTCTTATTTACTGAAGTTACTATGTTTAAGGAATTTTGATATATATGTATCTTAGTTATTGATGGAATTTTTTATTCTTGATTTTGATGTTATCGCTTTGGTATTTGATGTTATTTATAACGTTTCATTTTTTGCTTGAATGTTGATTTTGGAGTTTTCGATTTTAGTTGGAGCATATGTTAAATAAATGGCTCTCTGTAGGGTGTTCAATGGAAGTTTATGTAATGCATAGATCATGGTGGGTCTTCATTCGATCCTATATGTATGGCACTCGATATGTACAAAAGGATAGATCTATAGTGAGCTGATATTCAGTTTAACAAAATATTCAATTATATCTCTATGTGTGTGTGCGCATATGTTATGTATATTTATATATGTGTGTCAAATTTATTTGTGTTTGCAATATGACCATCTAATTTATTATTTTGAAACAACAATTCAGCTTATATTAATTGTGTATATATATAAATACATATACCGATATATGGGTATATATATTTATATATGTATATGCATATCGAGATACAATTATGGTTATAACAGGAAGGTTATTGTTGTTGCTTAAGAGCATTAGATGAATGGTAGAATTGTGAATTGGAAAATAATTAATTAGGGAATATTGATTTACATATCAGAATTTAAATTGGAATTTCCAATTGGTTGGGTATTGCTAAAAGAATATTCAAATGGTTAAAATTAATTGGGTTGGGTAAATTATTGAAGAGAATTGATCTATTTTATATCTCAATAACTTAGAGTTAGGGAAAGATAATATTACTTAAGGGTGGAAGTTTAGGAATTAATTATTTATAGTTATTGAAGAGAGAGTTACAATGTAATTTAAATAATGGGAATATTTCCACTTTAGATATTTTCAAGTGAAACTAATTCGAGTAAATAATATATTGAATTGGACTTAAATTGAGCAATTAGACTTGAGGGAAGTATTAATGCTTTTCCAAGGTTATAGTAATATTTTCATTAATGTTTTATGGTATGTATTATAGGATTGGACATTCAACTACTTAATGTTGTTTATATTCAATTCTAAATTTGCTACGTAAATTAAGTGTTGAGTGTCATGTTATGTGGAAATGATGTCTTCCAAGGATGTATTGTTGCTTGATCATTAGCTTTGTATGTGGTGTTGATGTTTGGTATTGGAGTGATTTGGAAATTGTTTTAAGTGGGAGTCATTTGGGTGAAGTTGTTGTAGTAGGCTTCCAAAGGTTAGAGGGGAGTATGGTTGTACTTGCATGGGTTTGTATGAGGCTCGGGGATCAAGTGAGGCTACTAGTACAACACAAGATAGGATCTGGGGCCTAGGAAGATCTTCCAAGACAACCTATATCAAACCATGAGTGTTTTCATGTGTCTCATGTTGTTTCACAAGGTAGTGGTTGGTGTTTCGAGATTGTGTACAAGAGGGTCTGTAACCTTGCATTGTTGAGTTATTATTATGGTGGTGATTTGTGAGCAAGACGGTCCATGTCTTACTCTGGATATATGTTTCTTGTGGTTTTGTCAGGGTGCAAGATGAATTTACTCTGTTTGATGTATTGGGTCATCTAGTTGCAAGTAGGGGGAGTGGCTCTCAATGGAGGCTGAATCCCAAAGTGGTGACCTAGACAATCCATTGGAGAGTTACTTAATTCAGTGATAACCTAAATAATGAACTTGGGGGATGGGTAAATTTCACATAAATAAGATAATTGATATCCTCACCCATTCTTGTAGTGCTTGGTTAGGCTAAGGATGGGGTGAGAAGGCATGGTTGGCAAGGTCAACCTCATTCTCCTCGCGAAAGGATTGTTGGCTCCCTATGTGTCACCCTATGGGGTCGTGTCCTAGTGAGAGGAATGTCGAACAACCATATAGATGGGGGTCAGGTCATAGTGAGAGGAATTCTAGATAATCCATGCCAGTGCCATGTGATGACACTCTTCCCTACTGTAGTCTAGCATTCCCTAGTCTTGTGTTCTCCTCGTTCTTTATGTGCCTCTGGAAGCTGTGTCACTATTATGTCTTGTCTTGTTTCACATTGTATGTTGGATTCATGTTAGTCCTTGGCTACTTGACTACTTGTGTAGTGGGTCCTTATTGTCATCTCCTAGCATAGGGGGTGGACCTTAGGGTTCCACATGGTTAGGTAGAACATGCTATGCACTCCATTGGGTTCCCAATTAATGTTCATGAGTATGGATGTTGTACCTTATCCAAAGATTCCAGATCTTGTACCAAACTTGAGATGGTGTTGATGTTATGTAATGTAATCATTTTAGTTGTATCTTATCATGTATCTGATGTATCCTTCCCGTTGTATGTTGGAAATTATTGGTGTTATTATGTAATCATGAAATGGTGTACCTTTATTTAATTAAAGTGATGTATGTACTCCTTGGGTTTAACTTTTAATCATTAATTGTTATTGATTTAATATGATGTATGGATGTATGATGTTCATTTACTTAAGTAATGGATTTATAATTAACTTTTGTTAGTTGGTTAATCTTAGATGTTGGATTAGAACTTGTTAGGAATTTGTGCACGTAATGCAGTCATGATACCCTAAAGGACTTAGTTAGAGCATTTGTACATGTAGTTTACATTCTATGTTAGTTGATAGTATGATTTATATGTTGATTTATTTAAAAAAAAATGTGTCATAATTGTGAGTTAGATGTGTTGTCCTTTGGGGTTTTATGCTGGGGCATTACACTTGGTATCAGAGCCTAGGTTCATATACTAGGCACTCTAATTTCATATGAGCCCATTACATTGACCTAGTTGCTTGTACTCTTGAGGTTATGCTTTCCCTTTTGGGTCATCCTCACTTATCAACCTAAGATTTGTCCTTAGGTGTTGTTTGTCCAATGGTGCAAAAACCTGGTGGAAAGTATAGGACCCTCGATGTGGTGCACAATGCACTGATATTCTTCCTACTAGGGATGCATTATGGACCCTTATGTAGGCTTGTGATGTGTTTCCCAATGATGTGAATTTATATGTGTATGTGAAGAATGTGTGTTAAATATGGAATTTTGTGCTTATGAAGTGATAAATTGTGTTTTTGTTTCTAAAGAGGCGTAAAATTATGATCTTGTGTCACATATATATTATGATATTTAGCATTGTAAAATGAATAAAGTGGGAAGTCTTGCATGTGAATGATGAATACTTAATGAAAAATGTGTGCCTTTTTTATATAATTTTATTCCGTTTTGTGGAAGAATAGCATTTTGATATAATGAATCAGCTTTGGTGATAGATATGTAGGAAATGGTTTACGATGTAATTGTTGTTATTCACTGATGTGGGTTATTGTTTGAAGTCTCTTGGTGGGAGGGATAGTGTAGCATTACTCGTTCGCAAGTACCTTGCTACGTTGTGATTTCCTCTAATAGTGTGCTTGAATTTTTTATATATATATTATTCAACAATTTGTTTGATGTAGATTGCAGGTACCAAGCATCAACTCCACCTAAATTTCCAAGTATGAGTGTGCCTTAAAATCCAATGGAAATGTTTTTGAAAATGGAGATGAAAAAAGGTCCCCTAACCTATCCATCATCCTCAAGGAGGATGAGTATCTAGTCCATTACCTTGTCAATGTCATTTGATGCATGTGGTCAGTTGGTCCTATTTCTCGACCTTGGTTAAGTTTAGGTAAATGTTTAACTTTTGGGTTTGCTTGATTATTTGATGTTGCTTGTATTTACACTAAAAGGAAAGGCGAATGTTATATTATTTAACAAATTTTTGAACTAATGTGTGTATGTTTTATTCTAACCTTGTGACTTATAGGAGTAAGTTGAATTCTAGGGGGGGAGGATGTAGTGCCCCTCCATGATTGGCCCTTTCACGATATTTGAGTATGATGTTGATAAATTTTGTTTCATGATGTTGGAATTAAACTAGTTTAAAAATGTTGTTGGTTTAGTCATGAATTATATAAATTATTAAATAAAGCATTTGGATAAATTGATATATATATTGTTCTTGGTTGATTGATTTATTAAATTAAATCACTAAGTTAAAAAGTAACTTGACAATTAAATACAAATATATTTATTATTAATGTTGGGTTTTAATAATAAATTAAAATGTGAAAATATATTAATATGATATAAAATATTAGAATAAAACATTAAATCGGATGAGGATAATCGATAATGGGATAAAATGATTAAAAGATAGGAAAATTAATTTCAAAGCACATGTGTGACTTCAAACATGTTATTATTTGGAAACTCGTAGTTTTTACGATATTTTTATCTGCTTTTTGTTTTCGAAAAAAAGAAGCTTTCGTTGGTTATTAAATATCATTTTGGGGAGATTTTGGGTTTTTCATCTTTAATTTTTAGTTTTCGAATGAGAAATTTGTCTGAAGAAAATATGCTATAGAAGAAGTGCATTTTATGAATTATTTGAAAGAAAATATGGAATTGGGAAAAGTGGATTGCTATTGGATTATTAAAGAAGTGGATTGTTGTGAATGTAACAGTTGATCTCGACACCATTTTTCCATCTCTGTAGCATTGGAATCTAGGTTGGAATCATCTCTATTCTTGTTTCATTTATTTATTCAAAATAATTGAAATTTTCTCTATGTTGTTACAAAAGAATGATTTGCCAGTTGGTTTTTGTATATCGTTTCAAGGTAAAATCTGCACTTAAGCTAGAATTTGATACCCTTAAATTATTTATCTTTTTGTCGTTGCTTGAAAGTTTCCTAAATTTTGGTCTTTTGGCTAAAATATTATGTGCCTACCTTGCAACTAATTTTCCTCCATGAGATAACATCGATTTGGGACATTTAGTCTTTAATTTTGAGCTTATCATTTTTGCTAAAAGTTATTTTGCAATTTTTAATAAATTGTTTGAGCGTCTAGCCTTTCTTTGTTAATTGGTTTCATTTGAAAGTTTATGAAAATGAAATTATTTGCACTCTCTTTATGCGCCCACTATGCATGTTAGTTGTTTTTTCTTGGGATTTTTTAAAGCTTTCTATGGCTGTCTTTATCTTCAAAAAAGATGTCACCCTCTTTTGCATCAACCTGATTTGGGGAGTGGCTTAGATTTTATTTGATAACTTCATCACTTAATTCTGAATGCAACCCCTTTGTATCACTGCTAGTAGAAATTCTTTCCCCTATGTTCATTGCCTATAAAGATGGGAATGAATTTAAAGGATTATGTTTGATACTTGATTTTACATAAGCTACCAAATATATAATGCACCTAGCTAAAATATGTCATTTGGCTGAATTCAAGTATTCATTTTTGTTGATGGTACTCGATGAAAGTTTCGTTGGAGGGGATTAGTAATTTTTCTATATATAGAATCCATTTTCTATTAGCAGTCGATGCTTTGTCTTTTTCATTTTATGACCAACAATGGATATTTCATTTTAGACGATAGTTTTTTTTTCTTTGGTTTCCTATACACAGAGTCATGTAATTATTTATGGCCAACATGAGAATAAAGTGATGACCCTTCAGAGGATTCGCCATTTGGTTAGGTGAGGTGTGATCTTTTTAGTTCCCTTAATGCTTTGTGGGTTGTGATTTCACTTTCTTATGCTTTCGATATTGCCTAGGTTAGCTGCTGATGAGGTTAATGCTTTGTGGATGGTCTGATTTTTGGGTAACTTATTGGATACATGTATATCGCTTGGTATTTTATTCGCTGAAGTTACTATGTAAGGAATTTCGATATATATATTTATCTCAGTTATTGATTGAAGGTTTTATTCTTGAGTTTGGTTTTATCACTTTGGTATTCGATGCTATTTATAGCGTTTCATTTTTTTTCTTGAATGTTGATTTTGGAGGTTTCAATTTCAGTTGGAGCATATGTTATGTAAATGGCATTTTGTAGGGTGTTCGATGGAAGTTTATGTAATGGATAGATTATGGTGGGTCTTCATTCGATTATATATGTATGGCACTCGATATGTACAAAAGCATAGATCTATAGTGAGTTGCCATTTGGTTTAACAAAGTATTCAATTATATATATGTGTGTGTGTTTGGTATGCATATTTATATATGTATATGAATATCGAGATACAATTATGGTTATAATAGGAACATTATTGTTGTTGCATAAGAGCATTAGATGAATAGTAGAATTGTGAATTGGAAAATAATTAATTAGGGAATATTGATTTACTTATTAGAATTTAAATTGGAATTTCTAATTGGTTGGCTATTTCTATAAGAATATTTAATTGGTTAAAATTAATTGGTTTGGGTAAATTATTAAAGCGAATTAATCTATTTTATCTCTTTTTAACTGAGAGTTAGGGAAAGTTAATATTACTTAAGGGTGGAACTTTAGGAATTAATTATTTATAGTTATTTAAGAGAGAGTTAGAGTGTAATTTAAAAAAAGGGAATATTGCCACTTTATATATTTTTAAGTAGAACTAATTGGAGTAAATAATTTATTGAATTGGACTTAAATTGAGTAATTAGAATTGAGGGAATTATTAATGCTTTTTCAAGGTTATAGAAATGTTTTCATTAATGTTTTATGTGATGTATTATAGGATTGAACATTCAACTAATTAATTTTGTTTATTTTCTATTGTAAATTTGCTACATAGATTAAATTTTGAGTGTCATGTGATGTGGAAATGATGTCTTCCAAGGATGCATTGTTGCTTGATCATTAGCTTTGTATATGGTGTTGATGTTTGGTATCGGAGTGATTTGGAAATTGCTTTAAGTGGGACTAATTTGGGTGAAGTTGTACTAGTAGGCTTCCATAGGTTAGAGGGGAGTATGGTTGTACTTGGATGAGTTTGTATGGGGGTCACGAATTAGGTGAGGGTACTAAGACAACCCAGGATGGGGGTCTGGCCTAGGAAGATCCGCCAGGACAACCTATGTCAATCCATGAGTGTTTGCATGAGTCTCATGTTGCTTCACAAGATACTGGTTGGTGTTTTGAGATTGTGTACAAGAGGGTCTCTAGCCTTGCACTATTGAATTATTATTATGGTGGTGATTTGTGAGAAAGATGGTCCATGTCTTGCTCTGGATATGTGTTTCTTGTGGTTCTGTTAGGGTGCAAGATGGCTTTACCCTATTTGATGTATTGGTTCATCTAGTTGCAAGCAAGGGGAATGGCTCTCAATGGGGACCGAATCCCAAACTGGTGACCTAGACAACCCATTGGAGAGTTACTTAATTCAGTGATAACCTAAATATTAAACTAGGGGGATGGGTAATTTTCACATAAATAAGATAATTGAAGTCCTCACCCATTCCTATAGTGCTTGGTTAGGCTAAGGATGGGGTGAGAAGGCCTGGTAGGAAAGGTCAACCTCCTTGACCTCACGAAAGGATTATTGGCTCTAGATGTGTCACCCTATGGGGCTGGCTGCTAGTCAGAGGAATGCCAGACAACCATAGATGGGGGTGAGTTCCTAGTGAGAGGAATTCTAGACAACCTATGCTAGTACCATGTGATGACACTCTTCCCTATTGAAATCTAGTATTCCCTAGTCTTGTGTTATCCTCATTGTTTGTGTGCCTCTGGAAGTGGTGTCACTATTATGTTTTGTCTTGTTGCACCTTGTATGTTGGTGTCATGTTAGCCCTTATCTATTTGATTGCTTTTGTAGTGGGTCCTTATTATCATCTCCTAGCATGGGGGGTGGACTTGAGGGTTCCACATGGTTGGGTGGAACATGCTACACACTCCATTGGGTTCCTAGTTGATGTTCGTGAGCATGTATGTTGTACCTTATGCATAGATTCTAGATGTTGTACCAGACTTTAGATGGTGTTGATGTTATGCAATGTAATCATTTTAGTTATATCTTATCATGTATCTGATGTATCCTTCCCGTTGTATGTTGAGAGGTATTGATGCAATTATTTAATCATGAAACGATGCACCTTTATGTAATAAAATCGATGTATGTACTCCTTGGGTTTAACATTTAATCATTGATGGTTATTTATTTAATATGATGTATGGACGTATGATGTTCATTTACTTATGCAATGGATTTATTATTAACTTTTGTGGGTTGGTTAATCTTAGATGTTGGATTAGAACATGTTAGGAATATGTGCATGTAATGTAGTCATGATACCCAAAAGGACTTTGTTAGAGCATTTTTACATGTAGTTTACATTCTATGTTAGTTGATATTATGATCTATATGCTTATTCACTTAAAAAAAAAATGTGTCATAATTGTTTGTTAGATGTGTTGTCATTTGTGGTTTCATGGTAGGGCATTACAAGATACATCAAAAGTACTATTGACTATGGATTATTGCATCCCAAATGCAAATATTTCACTTTAAAAACATACATAGATGTAGATTGGGTAGGAAGTGTGTATGACAGAAAGAGTACTAGTGGAGGCACCTTCTTTTTGGGAAACAAACTAGTTTCTTGGATGAGTAAAAAGCAAGAGTTTGTCACCCGTTCTCCTATAGAAGTAGAATATGTTGCAACAACTACATGTTGCACTCAAGTCCTATGGATGAAGCAAACATTAAAGGACATCAAGGTAGAGTACAATGATCCTATCTTGATTCTTTTGTGACAATTCAGGTGTCATTAATATCTCAAAGAATCTAACAATGAACTCCTGAACCAAGCATATATCAATCAAGTATCACTTCATCAAAGAAAAGGTTACAAATAATTCAACATGGAATATGTTCCTACCAAGGAACAAGTGGCTGATATATTTATAAAGCCTCTTGCTAATGAATAGTCAGAATACTTGAGGAAAAAGTTGGGAGTAGTTTCTTCCACCTCCTATCACTAAACATTAGTGATAGGGCATATATCCAAGGGGAGCTTCATTGATCATTTATTTAACCCTCGTTAAGAATAGTGTGATCAAGTCATGTAAAATATTTAAAAAAAATTTATAACGACTTGATGGTTGCAAAGTTTGTCGAAATTGGAGAATTTCCTCAAGGGGAGTGTACCCTTTTCCATTGATGTCAAAGGGGGAGATATGTGAACCATGTTGAGCAAAGAAGAGATATTTGTCACAAGAAGAGTTGTTATGTTGTGTGAATACTCAGGTTGGTATAGAGATTCAATGATATATCTTGTATGAACGCTTCAAGTTTTTCCATCAATGCCAAAGGGGGAGATTATTGGCATATAGTTTTCATTGATGTCAAAAGTGAAAATCATGTAAGGGAGATTGTTGGCATAATGATAGAGGATGAGTGTAAGATTAGTGGATCTAATGGAAAATTTGATGACATATTCGAACTAGGTTTCTCAAGAGCATTTCAAAGAGGTATTGTGCAGGTCGTGATGTTAATGAAGATGTCAACATTCAATTGTTCATGCTCTCGATCTAGGATTTATCAATTAAACCCTACATGTGCAGGAGTTTACAATCACAATGTTTAAATAGTTTCTATTCTATTAGTGACTTTGTATTGTAGGTTGTAGGTCACATAATTTATAACTTATGTCATTGATGTTCATGAAGTGACTAGCCCCATTTCCTAGGTTGGCGATGTCTACATGTTCGTTGAGTGCCAAAAGAAAAGAAAAAATCAGCTAAATCATATCTTCGACAATGTTTTTCTAAGTTTCTATAACTTACTACTTCAAGGCTTTTGACTAAATATAGCTTTGGCAGTGTTTTTCGCATGTGGTCAAACTTGGGTGTTGTTTTGCTATGCTCTACTAACTCCCTACCCTATACCGCTAGTGGTGTTTTGTCCAGTTTGATGAACTTATGAAGATTGCACTTTAAGGTTGACAATGTGTTTCAGGAACAGGCCTAACTTACCGCTCAATAAAGAAAAGTGAAGTGTGGACCTTGATGAGATGGTGATGTCAGAAGGTGTATATGTGGCATTAGCCTGCATGCCCCTCTGATATTTCAATGTTGCTCAATCAAGACCCACGGGGTCAATAGGGAATGACTGTGATTGAATGTTGAAGATCGACGGTGCTCACAACATGAATGGTGGGACCTATAGAGGAAATAGACATAGTTAGTGGAATGTGATGTCATAATGATAGGTGGCAATGAATGATTGCATCAAGGCCATTAGTAATGGTTTATGATCAATGGTTGCGATCAAGAAGATCTGATGGTGCTTGTCAATTCCATTGAGATTTTGAAGGATCTCGGGTAAGTCCCATGGGGATAGCAAAAAGTCATGGAGATTAATCCATAGTGGATGAATATTGACCATTGATGAAGGTGGTGGGACCTGAAAAAGAAAGAAGAATAGGCTAATGGTGGATGATGACATAGGCCACTAGGTGCAAAGAGCTATTGCTCGATATATCAACTCACATTGTTGTCGTGAGTTGTGTAGTGATGATGTGGATGACAAATGGCAATAGCCCACAGACCCCGCAAGGTTTGTGTGGGACCATTTTCAAGCTCGCAAGGTGATCATATTTTGGATGCGTGTCTTAATGGACCCCGCATATGGAAAATGGTATATAAATGTGATCAACAGTGGAGATCAAAAGGAAAAAGATCCATCAGTCAAGATTAAAGGATTTGAAGAAGGTTGATCTGACAATCATGATTTAAGGTTATTGTGATGCACTATGTGATCACAATGGTTTTGTGAACAATAATAGAGATTTAAACAACCATTTATTAGATGGTTTTTTTTAAGTTGCAATAGTGAATGAAAAGAACAAGACTATGATGTGAAGATAGTAGATTAACAACCAAAATTCAAACATAGAAATCTGAAATGGCTAAGATAGTGTGAATACGGGTTTTGACTGGTAATTGACATGGAATTGGCAATTAAATGCTCCATCTATTTCAACAACAATTGTAAGGATATTTGATGCATAGGGCAGCAGTTCAAATGATTGCAAAGACAAGAATCAAGATCATATCGAATGAACAGAAGGATGCACTGAATGCATAATCAGATTATAGGGTTTCATAGAGAGAATGAGGAAAATTCTCTACAACCAAATTAATTGTTGGGTGGCTCAATGCAAGATATGGCAATATATGGTAAATCCTATCAGATTTCTTAATTATGAGCTGGGTAGGTGTGTTTGGCTCGATGAAAAGGAAGCTTTCTAGTGAAGTTTACAAGTGAAGGAAACCTTAGCAGAAGATTTTAGAAGATCTGAATGGTGGTGTGAATCTCAAGGTAGATATTGTAGATCAGTTGAGAGAAGAAAAATAAGACAATCATTGAATTGTCTAGGAGTGGTAATCTACAAGAAGTGAAGTAGAGAGAGAGTCACAAGTGCAGACAGTGAATGCACAAAAGTGTGTTACCTAGACACAACATAGACTATCATCTAGGTTTTGTATTCAAGGGAGTGTTGTTGATAGTGCAACTTCAGTAGTAGTAGTTTAAGTTGCAGGGTGTGCAACAATTCATTGAATGTAATGGTGCATTTTCAAATTGGGTAGAACTTAATTGTATGCACATATGAACTTGTAATTTTGTTGAGGTTGTAGCCTCATTGAACAGAGTTGTAGCTCAAACTAGGTGATTGTAGTCTCCTTGGAGTTGTAGCTCCTAAAATAGGTTGTAGTAGCATCCTTGAAGTTGTAGCTTCTAAATTAGGGAGTTGAAGCTTCCTTGGGTTTCAACCCTAGACTTTGTAATAGAGATTTCATTTGTGATGCTGGATTTGAGCAATAGACTCAAGCAACTTTTGTACCATGGTTGTTCCCATCTTGGGTTTTCCATGCATATTTGGTGTTAAGTGTTGATCTCCCTTCTGCTTGTGGTTATTATATATGTTCATGTTTCAATTTGCACATCTAAGTTTAAGGTTGAACCTGCAAATTTTTTTAAGGACTAAAAGTTTTAATATCTACTAATTCACCCCCCTCTTAGTATATCATTGTGTTCTAACACCATTTACACTGCCCATGTTTGGGGAAACCTTATTCCCTAATAATCTCCATAACTCACATTTTCTTAGCATAAATTTTTTAATAAACTTTTACTACTTGTTAAATGATGTAACTTATTATCATTGTCACTCTATATTATTTACATTCCTACATGCTTAGCTTAATTTAATATTTAATGTACTATTTTCCCTCTCCTTCTACTCACACCTACAAAGAAAACTAATTATAGGGGTATGTATTGTTGCCAACATTTACCATGACTGATCATTCAAGTAATCATAGCTTGTACATAATGACTCATCATCATGACTAGAATAACCATTATCACATGACGCATTAATTCCTTATGCATCATTTAATTTGATGACCCCCATGTGAGGTCGAGTATTACCACTATATATACAAGTATAATATGTCTAATCATACTTCCTGTTATCTCTTCTACTACTTATGATTATTCATAGGAAAATTCAATTGGTAATTATTTTAACTTTTATTTGCATATGAAATATTATTCATGACATAATTTTACTCTATTCATTAGGTTCCTATTGAGTGCATATGCCAAAGGATACACTTGCATGATAACACTCAAATGGTTCCATTAGTTTGGACCCCAAGATATCATTTAATTTCAAAATATTTACTTTACATTCATGTTTGTGAGTGTTACATAGTTTGAGATACATTATCATTTTAAGGTTCACATGCACTAAAAATTTGGGGTAAAATGTAATTTTGGAATTTGTATACTCATACAAATATATATTTCAATTTGTTGCCAATTTGTGGGAATGGATTGATACATTTACATATCAATAATGGTGTAATCTTTTGTGAAGTTGGCCTCATTCTCATAGCCTTCACATATGCCAACACACACATACTTTTGTACATTTATCTACATCTTATATATTTCTATGCATCACCCCATACATGTTCTTATGCTTACCATGCTTAGGGATTGATTTTCTACACATAATTTAGAGGCCCATCATTTTTGGTCATTTCAATTGGTATAGGGATGACCTTACAAATTTTACACTCAAATATTCAAAATTTAAATATTGGCAAATTGCCACATATTATTTTTCTTCTCCGAGTTGACTAAGAATATGTTTGCCTCATTTATTTTTGTGTACTTTTATTTAAACAAATTTCATTACACTCGCTTTCATAATTGAACATCAAAGAATAGTATTCACATTCAATAAGAATATTATGCTAGGAAAACTTTCACTAGTGTAGTAAAATGAATTCAGATTTACCTATTGATTCTAGAGAGAATTCCTACAACCAAGGGCAACTATTTTCAATCATTAGGTTGATTGTGGAGTTGCTCTTTTTCTTATACTTGATCTAGGAGAGGATGTACGCCAACAATATAGTAGACCTCTGAATATATTTCAAAGTACCAACAATCTTTAGAATAGAGCAGAGAACACTAATTTTATGAAGCAAGAATTAAAATTGTGTATTATACTAAATCATTTTCACGAGAAAAAAATAAATTCATATATTATAAATTGAACCAAACTCATAAAATCAAACATTAAAATTTCAAAATTCAGATTCAAATTTCACTAATTAAATACATACTTATCAAATTTATTGCTATATCCTACATTTAAAAATATTTAATTACATAGAAACAAAAACTTATTCTTTACCTATAATTCAAAATGTTATGTATACAACTATATGATATTATATTAACAAAAGCAACATTACACAATGTAGGCAATTGTAAAATATGACATATGACTAAAATCCATAGTGTAGGAAAATTAAAATTCCAGGTGCAACTAGGGGGAATGTGCCAATTGCCATCCATGATCCAATTGTTGTTTACTCCATGCTCACCTGACCCTCCAATAACCGTTTATATTTTAGTCATTATATTGTTTTAATTATGCCAATAAAAATTTACAAATTATACCAATATATATGTTCACTACTGGATGTGTAGTTGACCAACACCTTGAAAACACCTTGTTTTTTTTTGAGTTTTTGTTGGTTGTCCAATGAATGGGTAGTGGTGAAGTGGTAAAGATGTAGGGGACGGAGGTTTAATAACACCCCTTTTGACCACCTTTCGCTTTACAGGTTCAAGAAGATGCGTTTTAACTGCCCACACGCCAAATTTTTCTTTTTAAACTAATAACTAGCTTACGAACAAGCCAACAAAAATCGAAGAAATCAGACCTATTTTTCACTCTCTACAAATGGATGCGCGAAGTTAGCCCTAATAAGTTTGTAGACATAAATGCGAAAATACAAGTGAGACTATCCAGATTATAGACTTTCAATGAAAGGAATTTAGTTTCACGCGTTAATTAAAAATAATATAATATAGAAACGTAACTCGGTTTAAGAAAGACCGACAAATCAAGTGTATCCGTGGTCAGTTCATTGTCTAGTTTCGAGGAAACAACGCTACCTGTGTAAACTCGTAGCAGGCCTGTAGCGCCCATTGTTTGTTTAGCGCCCATTGTTTGTTTTTCTTGTTAAAAAACAAATGAAATTGGACTTAGTCATGGGCAGTGGGGATCCAAATTGAAAATTTCTAAATGTGTAAGGCTAAACGTCATAGCACGTAGCTTTCTTGGAATATTAAATGGGCTGCTTGCATTTTCATTTCTAAAAGTGCAAGCTTAAAAGTGAGAGCACGCGGCTTTTTCAAAATTACTGCGTCCTCTCTTTTGACCACTGCATTTTCATTTCTAAATAGCTCGGAATAACAGTGTGAAAATTTATCACGATTCCCTTATGTGTGAAGAGCACCATATAAAACATTTCTTCTCAGCACATTTAAATAGACTTTGTTGCATGTGGGGCGGTTGTAGTCCCCTAGAAGTGATATACAAGTCACTTCTTTTTTAATATTCTAGAAGATTTGAACTCGGTATTTTTTAGTCTGTATAACAACGGTTTTGTCAAATCGAGCATCTTTCAATAATTTCTTTTGTGATTCCTTCAATATTATGAAAGCTTGTTATTAAATGAAAGAGCCTTCAACTTTTTCATTCATATTTAATATTTTTAATAGGAATTTCTTAAGTAGAGGAGGTTTATATATATACACTATTTTAATTTTATTGATTAAAGGATAATATAATATTTTTAAAGAAGTGTCATGTAGCATCGAGTATCTGTTTTTACAATAATTTACTAATTATTTGTTGTTGATTTAGAAGGTGGTAAATAAAGTGCTATCTAGTTGATAGACAAGTTGGCATGACATAGTGATTTAGAGGTAATCTAGTAATAGTTTGATATCAATAGAGTGTTGCAAGCTTTATATATTCAAATGTTACTAGGATAGTGAGTTTATAATTTTTAGGTTTACTCTTGAGCCCAAGTTTGATTTGTACTAGGTACAACTATGAAGTCTAACATAATTGAAATTGACTATGTTCAAATCAAAATAAGTATTAAGTATATAGAATAAAATATTTCTTAACTATTATTTTTCTTAGACTTTATTTGAAGAGCTATTTTTATTTAATTTTAGATCTTGTCCTACCTCTAACCCTAATTTTGGTAATGCTAACCCTAATCTTAATCCTAACACTTGATATATTCCTAATTCTAACCATAACCCTAACTATAATCATAAATAAAATCCTAAAGTTCTCTAATTTTTAACCCTGATTGTAACGTTGATTATAACCCTAATAATTATACATTAAGCATATTTTAAGTTATAATAAAATTATAAATTTATAAGAAATTTACTAAAAATATAAGTTTTAAAAATGATATTACATTCCAACTTTTAAATTAATTAATTAGCTCTTTAAAATAATATAAATAAAATAAATTATGTCATAAATAGATCTAAACTAATTATAAAAATAACCCAACTTTAAATAGTATTGTACTAATAATAATTATTTTGTAATTGAAAAGAGTAATGTGTATGTGATTTTGATTTAGTGTTCGTAAAGTGTGTTTATTTGTTGAATCTACATAGATGTTGAGAGAAAAAAAATGAGAACTATTAGAAAGTGGGTGAGGGGATGGATTTAGGAAAGAAAAGGGAAATTTTAGAGGGGCAATTACAAGTATTTAATGGATAATCCAAGGATTAGATCTTCTAGTGAACAAGTCTAGCGAACGATGGCATAAAACAAAATATTTAGATTTACTCTTTGCATTAGCCAAAATTCTCACAATCTTTATAGCTTTTTGCTATGTATTTACATAGGATACACACTTTTTTGAGGTTATTCTATTTTGAATATTCAATTAAATTTCTCAACTTTCAATCTTCACAATTTAGGTACATGGTTTAAAAAAATACTCAATGGTTAACAAATTCAGTAGAAAGGGATGACCTAACATCCCTTGGAAGTGCAAGCTTCAAGAGAACCAAACAACAAAAACTAAGAGGTGAGACCAGAACAAATCCCACCCAACAAGCATAATACTACCCCACCATTTGATGCACCACCACCTATAAAACCTCCTTGAAAAGGGAGCCAACACTAATAGATGAAAGCTCCACATAGTTTCCCATAACAACTTTCACCAACATCAACCCTTCCACCATAAATATTCCAACGAAAAGATAAAAGAATCCCTCATAGGAAAAATGAAGGGAGCCAACCAAACCATTAAGCACCCCATCCTCCTTGACATACCAACCAAGAAGAAGAGATAGCCAAAACTCCAAACACACTCTTGAAAAAGGAAAACCATACCTCACCCCAAGAAGAGCCACAAATGAGAAAGGGACCACACAATAGGAAAAAGAAAGTCTCCACAAAGTTCATAATAGTAGCAACAAAATCCACTTTAGACATGAGCCCACCAACAAATACAAACTCCTATAAACAACCCACAACAACTTCAACCAACAACAACCCAATAGGTAGCATCAACCCATCCACCAACAACAAAAGCCTCCACAAAGGAAGGCCAACAGAAGAAACTACCATGAGCTCCAAGAAGAAACCCACAAAAACATCTAGCAGGGAGGTAAGGGAAACCCTCATAGGAAAAATAAAGGGAACCAGCCAATCCAATAAGCACCTCATCCTCCTTGACATTCCAGTCAAGAATAAGAGAAAGGGAAAGCTCCAAACACAATATTGACTCAGGAGAACCAAACATCACCCCAAATAATAGTAAAAAATATATTGTCGACAACAACCTAGACAAAATAATAGCAACATCTCCCAAAGAGATGCCATCTGCTTCCCTGTTGACATCAGGAAGCTTGTCATCAAGAAGAACTAGATGCAAACCATCGGCCTCATCTTTAGAATCAACATCTCCCTCACCCTTCACACCCCCACTCTGATTCTCGCTGCTCACCATGGGTGGAGCAAAATAATTAGTATCAAGTACCTATAGTTGTCACTAGATTAATCAAGACAATTTTAATATAAATATAATAAATAATATAATGTAATATAAATTTATAAATAATATAATATAGTATATATAATATATAATATAAATATCACTATCCATGAGAATGTCCATTCACTTGTGGAATCTAAAACTGAAGGGTTTCTTCTTAAGGGGATATATCCAAAGCTTATGACCATGTTGACTAGGAGTTTTTATTTAAAATTCTTAGGATGTTTGGTTTTAGCACCAGAGTCATTCAATTAGTGAATCGGTTAGTTACTACAGTCTCCACCTCTATTATTGTGAATGGATTTCCATCTAGATTCTTTCAAAATTGAAAAGGCCTAAGACAGGGTGATCTAATCTCTCCTATTCTGTTCACAATTATGGCTGAAAGCTTGGGAAGGAATCTGAAAAGTTTGATTGAACAGAAGTCTCTTGCTGGTCTTAGTCCTTCATCTACTAATTTTATTTGTTCTCACCAACAGTTTGTTGGTGACACTATGTTGATGGGAAGGTTTACGATGAGTGAGGCTAAGACTTTGAAAAAAACTTTGGATGTGTATGAGAAGGCGACTAGGCAGATGGTCTACAGATAGAAGAGCTCCCCTTTTTTCTTCAATAACCCTGAGAATAGACATGTCAAGATTGCAAGAATCCTTGGTTGCAAAGTGGAATCCTTACCCTCTTCTTATCTTGGTCTACTGCTATGTCTTAAACCTGCAGATTCATTTTGGTGTTCGTTGGTTGACAGGTTCAGAAAGAAGTTGGCTAGATGGAATGGAGCTCTTTTGAGCCAAGCTGGAAAAATTCAACTTCTTAAAACTTCTCTTCAGAATCGCCCAGTTTATGCTTTAAACCTTTTCAAAATTTTTGCTAAATATGCTAAGGCCATTGAAAAGATCCAAAAAAGATTCCTTTGGTCTGGTGTGGAGGAAAGAAATAGGATGCCTCTTATAGGGTGGGATTTGGTATGTAGACCGAAAACCTTGGGGGGTTTAGGTCTTAGAAAAAATAGAATGATTAATATGACTCTTCTAGCTAAACAAATATGGAGATCCTTCTTGTCTATTAGAGAATGGAAATATATTTTAAGAAGTAAATATATGACCAGTTGTGTATCCCTCAAAGCGTTGTTGGATTCTCCTTTTCTACCTTGTGGTTCAGCTTGCTGGAATGATATGATTTCTGGTACAAAGATCTTGGAATTGGGGATAGGATGGCATATTAGAAGCGGCAATCAAGCTAGATTTTGGGAGGATAGATGGCTTTTTAAAGATCCCCTCATCAAAATTGAAAGATTCAATAGATGGGATGAGTTATGCAAAGCTGATTTTGGGGAGCTTGTCAAAGATTATTCATATGAAGGAGAATGGGTGGACTTGTGCGTGGTTATTCAGGAGTTGGCTCAGCTTCAATCTTCCTTAAGGGTTGTTAGTTTGGGACAAATTCAATTGGATGATAATCTTGTCTAGATGGACAACCCTTCGAGTAACTACTCTATTTTTTCAGCTATCTCTTTGTTGTCCCTTTCTCAAGCTGCCCTTCCCTTCTAGTCTAAAGCACTGATTAAACACTTGACTCCAAAATTCAACATCTTCTTCTAGATTTTTCTTCAAAATAAGGTTCTTACGGTGGATAATCTTTGCAAACAGGGATTTCAAATCCCCAACAAATGTTACCTATGCAAGTGTGAGGTAGAGTTAGCTAACCACTTGTTTCTCCACTGCCCGTTTGTTTCTTTAATCTAGGGAAAATTATGAGCCCTCTGGAATATCTCTTGGGTGTTTCCCCTATCCATTGAAGATTTCTTTTCACAATGGAAAGATCCATCTCAAAATCCCTTCATGAGGAGGTTATGGGCTTTTATTTTAGCTTTCATTTTTTTGGGAGTGTGGAAAGAATGCAATAATAGACTTTTCAGGGATAAAGAGATGTTGGAGGTTAATGTTTTTGAAAAAGAAAATAGGCTTATAAAGAAAAACTTCAATGTTATTCCCAAAAATGTTCTTAACCTTGAAGTCGTGGTGTGTACTGCCTATGATTTAATAATAGCAAAGGATTAGAATATTAAAATGGATGTTTCTATGTCATCCAAGCTAGCTAAGAAAAATAGGGAGGGTGTGTGCTAGACCTTTCCTCCAAATGGTTGGTCTAAGGAAAACTTTGATGGCACTGCAAAGAGAAATCTGGGGATGGCCGGAAGTGGAGGTGTGTTAAGGGAATCAAATGGTAACATTATGGCGGCTATTACCATTTCCCTAGGCTATCAAACCAACCATGTGTCAGAGGCTATAGGAGCTTTTCAAGTTTTAAAGTTAGCTCATAATTTGAATATTAAATACTTATGGCTTGAAGGGGACTCTAAAAAAATCATTGATTGTCTCCTAAGTAGGACCCCCCTCCTAGACTATAAAGAATTGGATTGATGAAGAAAAATCTATTCTATACAAGTTTGATAAAGTTAAAGTTCCACATTTCTATAGGGAAGTTAACAGTGTGGCAGATTACTTTTTGAATGAGGGGGTAAAGAGGGAAGGACTGAACAAATGGCATAATTTTAGGGATTTGGGAGCTAAAGTCAGGGCCTTATTAGATTATGATGTTATGCATGGGAAAGAGGAAAATATATTTAATGATTAAAGGGAAAAGGGCTAAGTACATCGAAATCAAGAGATTTGATGGGGCTATGTCAAATTACTTAGTTGGGAAGAAAAAGAAGCACACTTTGTGGGTTCATTGGAATGGCTGCATAAAATTGCAACAAGGTTTCAACGCTGGTAGAGTCTGCAGTGAAGTGCAAACGAAAATGGGGGGATAGGAATAGAGTTGAGCCAAATAGCTATGAGGTGCACACAAGGAATTATAAGGTTTGGAAACAAGTTGTGAGAGGTGGACTGGTTCCATTTCTAGAAAAACTTCATGGGCCTGATACTATGGCTATAGACTATTTTGAGAAGAACTGCAACAATGGAGAAATAATCCTCTTTGGGAGAAAGGTGAAGCTTCAGATGAGAAAATTATAGGAGAGGTGACTAGTATGTCCACTAAGGGTGTGAAGTTTTATTACAACAGAAGGTTTTCTGATGAGGCGGTAATTAAATTCCCTAAGAAGGAAAAAGAGAGATTGAAACTAGTCAAAATTTCCAACAGCTACTTTGAAATTGGAACCATCAAGGTGTTGTGGAGAAAGGTGCTTCATGTCATAATGGAGTATATTACATTGGACAGGAGATACACCAGAGTTTATGGTCATCATTTTGCTATCCTTAACCACTTCTGCCATAAGGTACAAATTTCTCTACCTCATTATCTATTTTGTTCATTGAGGAATAACATTGAGGACCACAAGAAAAATTCCATGAGATACCCTATTCTTCTTCCTGGTCTTATTAGGTTAATATATGAACACTATCAAAGCATGTTAGCATTATCCAAACCGGTTGCCTCCACGGTGTCTAAGGACTATGAAATAGACAGTGGTGGTTTGGAGAATCAGCCTAACTAGGAGAGAATTGTTGAAGCCCACTCGCCCCTTGTGTTTTCTGGTAAGAGAACCCAGCTTAGTAAACCCTGGCTTGCTAAAGCTAACCCTGAGATCTACCCTAACTACTCGTTTCCCTTAAAGAATCCCACTCTCAAGGGCTCCCCTACCAATAAGTTGGTTTCCTACTCTACGGACTCTCTGGAGGACAAAACTGAGAACCTTAAAGCTAGCAGAAACTCTGAGTCTACCCTTCCTGCCTCTTTCTGAGTTGATTATACCATATTTCCTAGCTCCTCCAATCCAGATGATGTTAACCTCATTTTAGACTAGGTTCAGTATGGAGATATTCTTTCCTATGCCGGAAGTGGCATTGGTTACATTTTCAGGGTTTTGAAATGGGCCTATCAATAAATTAATGAGCTTAATCATAGAATTAGGGTTCTTAATAGCAAGCTAGAGTAACAGGAATTGAATTTGTCCACTCTTAGAAATGAAGAAGGAAAATGGAAAAAGAACAATAATGGAATGGGAGAAGATGACATTGAGGACAAGTACAAGATTCTGGAAGCTGAGATTGTCAAAATAAAAAATAACATGAAAACTGTTGTGGAACAAAACCATAAAATGGCTAGGCACAATGCCATAATCATCAATGCAATGTCTAAAAATTTGGAGAAGTCACAACTATAATGCCCTGTCTTATAACCTAAGGAATGTTGCATTTGTCTATATAATTGTAATAATTTTTTTTTAACGTGTTATTATTAACTTAATTAGTTGCATACATTCACTAAGTTACGCGATGTTACACTACTTGAGATTCCATAGACGACTTTAGTATTTAGCATTGCACATATTTAATTAACATAAACTCTAAAAGTAAACATTGCATAACATTTGAATTCCATTCATGATAGTATAAAGTACAAATATGATTCTTACATTTCATTTGAAATAATATTACAGTACTCATTCTTCAAACGAGGTAGATCAAATAATAGTTACAATTGCATTTTACAAATGTTCACCTCATAAACAATTGAGGATGTTTCAAATATAATATTTCCAATAATGCAATAAAGAAAGTACATATATATCCAAGTATGAGCTCTCCATCTATGAAGCTCTCATTGCCATGATCATAAACTGGGAACCCAACAGAGTAAGGTGCACGTTCCACCCAACCATGTGGTACCTATAGGTCTAGCCCCCGTGCTAGGAGATAGTAATATGGTTACCTAGACATAACCTATTCACCGTAGACACAAGTACATAACTAACTAATGGTTACATTCCTTCCAGAATTAAGACAATCAAATGTGACAAGTACACAAGGTAAACTGTTATTTTAGGTGGAGTGTCATCACAATGTTGCAAAAGTTACCCTATTGTTTCTTCCTAGGTTTCGGCCCCCAACTTGGGTTACCCTGGTAACCTCTTACCAAACCCGGCCCCATTTACTAACTATTGTGGAATAGAATATCTTTTAAAGTAACAAGATATCAATTTTCCATTCCAGGCCTTCTCATCTTATACTCAAGACTGAACTAGCTCTAGAGTCTATAAGCGAGGCATAATAATATTATTAAAGATTTTAAACTAACTACTGTGTTGTTTAGTTATCACTGACTTACTAACTCTTTGTAAGTTACCCTGACACCACTTTGTGTGTCAGCCCTCACACAGAGCCACTCCCCTAAACATAACAAAGGAATTCTAAGTTTCCCTGACTAAGGTAAACAAGGTGTACAAAAATACAACATATAATTCTACACTTTTCATAACGAACATCAATGTCTATGTTCATAAAATCAGGTGTCTAAACACCATACAAAAATCATGTACACAACCTTGGCCAACACAAAAATTCAACTTAAACAATCACAACTCCCACATTTTACAATTTGTCTGGAAGGCTTGTACATTTAAGACATTCCCAATTTTCCCAATAAAGAAACACGATTTACAGCAAATTGAAAAATAAAGCGTCTACATTAGGATTTACTTAATCTAGTCAATCAAATATGATTTGCATGGAAAAAAGTCAACTTGATTAAAATTCATTATCAAATAATCTAATTATAACTTTCACAATTTCACTTATCAATATCTATCAAATTTCCTTTTTCAACCTTACTGTTATAAATCTAATTGTTTTCTTACTTAACATACATTTAAACCAAAAGAATTTCTTATTTCATAGCTAACATATATGTGAATTTAAAAGTTTATTTAAATAATATATATAATACATTTATATTTATACATATACATACATATATATATATATATAAGTATTATTAAATAACATAAAACCCTAAATCAAAAATCATAATCGAATGAATTTACAAATCAAAATTTCCATTTTATTTCTTGAAAAATAACAAAAAGTTATTAACAATAGACAACTATATTTTATACAACCCACGGCTGCATGCGCAAGATTCACAGCCCTTGGCTGTATGCGTGACCTTCCCCGTATGGGGAGGCAGCTGTGTGACAGCCATGCGCTGCCTGTGAGGGCAGCGCCGGTTGCCTCCACAGTAGTCGCCCCATATGGGGGTGGCTGTGGGGTAGCCTCGTGGCCCCCTTAACAAAAACCAATAACCTTAATTTGCTAAATAAAATGTGCAAAATGCGTATTAACTAGTTTTCGCCTACAGATTTAATTCTGTTTCATTTTAAAAAAAAATAAAACCCCAATTCACCCTTACGGTGATTTCACAATATTCTTCAAAGTATATAAAATTTCCTCAAATAAAAATAAATCAATAAAGTTTCACAATCCAATTTGTATATGAAAATATATATATATATATACAAAATTCAATAGGGATTTTTCTTATAGGGAAATTGAGAAAATTCTACAGGGTTTTCTTATGGGGAAATTGTAAAATTTCAATAGGGTTATACAAAGGAAAATACGCACAGCATTTCCAACCAAATTTTAATTTACCCACAGAGGTTTGAAATTCAATTTCCCTTTTTAAATGTTTTCCCTTCACAACTCAAATATTTTTTATAGAGAAGGAAGTTTTCAGAAACCAACAGATCCTTACAAAAAAATAATATAGTAAACAATTTTTCCCGAGATGTATAGGTATTTTTATAAAATGAAATTTCTTTTCACAGACATTCTTTTCAAAAACAAACAAACTAAAACACAAGGGAAATACCTATTTTCCTTAGCTTCAAAAATCTATCTGGTGAAGAATAGCTTTGCCTATAGCTTCCAAAGCCTTTCCCGAACACAAATTCCCAAATATGCCAAAATCTCAACCAGAGATTTTCTAGAAATATACAAGAATACAAAGGAAATCACAAATTATTTGAAAACAATTTTAACATCACCTTATTCTTTCAATTTCTGTGAAGAAAAGGTAATCCTCTATTTTTTTTCAAATCCCAGATAACCTCCAAGAAAATCCTCCACCTAAAAAGGCAATTAATTCAACTCGCACACATGTTGAGAAGAAACAAATATCTTTCAACAACCTCACAGAAATCATTCATTTCTTCCTTATCAAAATTTAAATGCCTTTTAAAGAATTTTAAAATTTCAATTTTCAAAATACAAATTTCCCACATAATAATTAATTTAAAATAAAATCTATTCACACAATTAAAACAATTTTAATTTAATTTATTTATTTATTCAATTAAATAAATTTAATCCCAATAATTAAATTACTTAACCAAACAAACTAATTAATTAATTAAATAAAATGTAAAACCTTATTTTTCAACATTTAAAATTAATTTAAAACAACAATAAATTAAATAATAATAAACTATCATTAAATTGATAAAATTTTCCTTTCTAGCAATTGATCCAACCAGGGACAAACAAGACAACCAAAGACTCTTGGAAACTAAAACTAACGATGTACTGTGACTGGGTTTAAGACTAGACTAGGATGAACCATGTTACTACCTCCCAATCAACATTTCCATTGAGTCTTGATACACTCAGACCTGAGTAACCAGGTGGAGTCAGTGTCATGTACCTGCAATCCTGCAATCACACAATGACATACATATACATATAATCCATTGTACAAACACACCATGTGGAGAAAATCACAGAAATCACAGGGCACTCGCAAGCGAGTGACACAACTCTATTCTCCACACCAATACACATCACATTAGACTGACAAATTAAATAACAGTTAGTCCATCATAAATATATATAGCAATAACATCTAAAGGAAATATCTACACTATAACAAAGCATATCAAAAATTAATTATCACCATACAAGGTATCATCATATCACAAAGTGAATCCACTATCGCTCAAAATCAGTGATCAAAATATCCAAACCAAAGTACCAAAGTCTAATAGTGTGAAAACATGCGAACATAAAACATAAGCAGAAATGGAGGGGTACTACATCCTCCCCCCTAGGATCAGGCTTGCTCTTGAAAGCTTGCGAACAGAAGCCTCATGGCTAGGATCCCATTGGACCCTCACCTTATCAACGTCTCGACCCCTGAGACTGAGCGTCTGACGCTGTAGAATGGCCACTGGCTCCAAAGCCAGCTACCCGTCCTCTACCTATAACGCATTCCAATCAAGTGCATGAGAAATGTTGGGATGATATGGTCTAAGAACTGATACATGGAAAACATCATGAATACATGACAAACTGGGTGGTAAGGCGAGTCTATACGCCACAGGACCAATCCTCTCTAGGATCTCAAATGGCCCATCGAAATGAGGCTCAAGCTTAGAGCCTTTTCCATAACAGATTGGACTCTTTCGTGGTCGCACTCGAAGAAACACTCTATCACCAACTGCAGACTGTCGGTCTATTCTATGCACATCGACATACTTCTTTTTCCTATCTTGTGCTGCTATCAAATGTTCTCTAATACGGTCAACCTGTTGCTCCATGTCTCGAAGCATCTCAGGACCAAGTAACACTCTATCCTCTAGTCGATCCCAACTCAATGGAGTTCGACAAGGACGTCCGTATAATGCTTGAAATGGTGGCATACCTATGGAACTCTGATATCCGTTACTGTAAGCAAATTCTACCAAGTACAGATAATCCTCCCAATGTGATTGTTGGTCCATTACGTACATCCTAAGCATATCCTCTAATATTTGATTAACTGTCTCCGTTTGTCCAATGGTTTGAGGATGATACGCTGAACTAAAGTTCAACTGTGTACCTAGAGCATGTTGTAATGAAGTCCATAGGGCTGATGTAAATACAGGATCTCTATCAGATATAATCCTACGAGGAATCCCAGTTGAGGTGTTGGATGGGTGTGTCGCGGTAGCAAGAACAGAACAAATGGTTGGGTGATTGATGGGTGTCAGCAAGAGGGAAGAGATGGAGGGGAGCGATGGAGGAGAGGAGATAGAGGAGAGGAGGAGAGGTGTGGAGTTAACGTCGGGTCTTGTATGGAGCTTGGTAGGAATGCAGGCAAGCGTAGTAGACGAAGGAATATCATTGCCCATCCTACAAGGAGCTTGGTGAGAATGCAAGAAAGCATAGAATGGTGAGGATGAGGTCCCTCGAATGTGGTCTCATTGGTTCATAGCTCCATTCAAAAGTGATAAGGGTGCTACACCTTAGCAACGATTCACTGAACAAAAAAAATAAAATCAAAATGAACCATGAACTGATTACATATGACAACAATTTAACTATGGCTATTAGTTTGTAATATTAAATATTCTTGTTGAACCTTATAAATCTAATATAACTAAATATTAATATAATATAATATAAATAAAGATATATAAATATAAATAATATAATATAAAGTATTTTCTAGCTGTAATTTTATTCATCCTTGGCTTTCTAAAAAAATTTGTGCCCATATTTTGACTTTTAGAATAATTTAGTAATGAAAATTATTAATGAATTTTTAAAAAATAATATATAGTTTCAACACTTTCTCATCTCATTAGTGGCATAATAGTGATGACAATTTGTCTAGATGGTAGAATTTTGCTTCTTGGAAGTTGTTCTTAGTTTGACATTTTTTCCTCGATGCATTATTTGTTTGAGAAATCTAGAATGAAAAAGGGTTAGTTTGTTAGGGTAGGTGTCATTAATAAAAAAGATAGTTAAAAAAATATAAGGGATGATTACCACTATTTTTGGACATATTAACAAGTATTTTACTTGCTTATTTTTAATCAAGGAAAATACTTGCTTTAAAAAAATGTTTTAACCTAAGTCATCCCCATTATTTATTTACTTTAAAATTAATTAATTTATTATAGATAGATGCATTTTTTTGAATTATTTTATTTACATAATATTCTTATTAGGTTCATTTTCTTGATAATTATTTTACGAATATAACATAAATATGTATATAATATAACTAAATAATATAAATATATATAATATAATAATATAACTATAAATATAATAAATAATATAATATAAGAGACATATAATATAATATAGCAATAATACAAATAATATAAATGTAAATGATTAGTTCTTTTGAATTTCATAGCTTCAGGGTTTTACTTTGTGATCATTATTTTCAATGTTTTGTATCATCCTAATGATTTTGATTTGAATCATTGATAAAAATAAATGCTCATGCAATCAAATAAATATCTTATAACCCTAGCAAGCATCTAGATGATTTCTATATGGATAGATTAATATATTTAAATACAACCAATTAAAAAAATCAACAAAAACATGTACAATGGTGAATGACATAGACTAATAAGAGTGAGTCAACAAAATTTATATTAAATTTCAAATTTAAAAAAACTAAGATTCAAATATATAATTTCAAAAATAACTTTGGTAAAATTCACAATTACATATTTGATCTATAATAATATTTGAACAAGTGCCACTAGTGATGAGTATTTTCCTTTTATAATTCTAATAAAAAAATATAAGGGATGATTACCACTATTTTTGGACATATTAACAAGTATTTTACTTGCTTTGAAAAAATATTTTAACCTAAGTCATCCCCATTATTTATTTACTTTAAAATTAATTAATTTATTATAGGTAGATGCATTTTTTTGAATTATTTTATTTACATAATATTCTTATTAGGTTCATTTTCTTGATAATTATTTTACGAATATAACATAAATATGTATATAATATAACTAAATAATATAAATATATATAATATAATAATATAACTATAAATATAATAAATAATATAATATAAGAGACATATAATATAATATAGCAATAATACAAATAATATAAATGTAAATGATTAGTTCTTTTGAATTTCATAGCTTCAGGGTTTAACTTTGTGATCATTATTTTCAATGTTTTGTATCATCCTAATGATTTTGATTTGAATCATTGATAAAAATAAATGCTCATGCAATCAAATAAATATCTTATAACCCTAGCAAGCATCTAGATGATTTCTATATGGATAGATTAATATATTTAAATACAACCAATTAAAAAAATCAACAAAAACATGTACAATGGTGATTGACATAGACTAATAAGAGTGAGTCAACAAAATTTATATTAAATTTCAAATTTTAAAAAATTAAGATTCAAATATATAATTTCAAAAATAACTTTGGTAAAATTCACAATTACATATTTGATCTATAATAATTTTTGAACAAGTTCCACTAGTGATGAGTATTTTCCTTTTATAATTCTAATTAAAGTATTTGGTATCAATTTAAAGACAACCCTAAACATAATTATGAACAATAATAATATAATATAATATAATATAATAATATAAATAATATAAATAAATAATGAATATAAATACTATTAATATAAATAAAATAGTATAAGTATAGCCTATCATGGTTTAAAATTGGCAATGGAGAAGGGGGATTCCAAAATTTGGTTGGAAGGGGACTCATTGAATATTATCAATAGCCTTAGAAAGGTCACTCCTCCTTGGTCCATTGAAAGATTTATCTTTCATGCTCTTTATTTGTTGAATAGCTTAGAAGAAGTCTACATTTCTCAGGTATTTCATGAGGCTAATGGTGTTGCAGAATTTTTGGCTAACCTTGTTGTGTCTTCAGCTTGGTCATGGGAGATTAATGACCACCATCTGGTGGATCTTATTACATTTCTTAATATTGATAGTCCCTAATTCTTTGAAGGAGGCTGAATTTTTCAATAATCCTAAGGGATGGTGGTTTAATGATTACCCTTTGATGTTGATTAGACATTTGACGACCATAGCTCTTATTGGAAATTATGGGAGGATGATTTATAATCTCAGGAGGGATTTGGAAATTATATTTATCTGTACCTCGAAATTCAAGATCACATGCTTTCTGGGTGTGATTTCCTCTTTGGTTTTTTTGATAATCTATATTTGTGCTTTGTTTTGTTACATTTCTGAGAATTTCTTGGTTCTTTTGGAGATGGGGGGTGACATATGTAGAACAAAGCCATTTTGGTGTGTTGAGACCAAAGCTAATGGTGAAGTTTGGAATATTTGCAGAAAGGCAGTGTCACTCCTTTCATGGAGACATTACATGGGTTTGATTCCAAGACCTCACAAGAGTTTGTGGAAGATTGGCACAATTGGGTGCTTAGTATATTTGGAATTGATATCACTATGAATGAGGAGTTCATAGCTGAAGTTGTAGGGTTGTCGACTAAGGGGAGGAAATTATTCAGAGATAATGGCATGTCTGGGGTGGCAAGAATGAACTTCCTAAGGGATAAAGAGAAGGAAAAAATGGTTAAACTCCAATCTGGTGGCTTTGATCGAACAAAAATTAAACCAATTTTGGGAGATGTGGCTATGGCTCTTATGTGATACTTCACCTTGGATGGGAGATACTGATCTATTTATGGGCACCATTTTGTGCTGCTAAACCATTTTTGTTATGGTAAGTTGGTCTCCTTCATGTTTTATCTTTTTTCATCTTTGAAGAATGGGATTATGGATTACAGAAAGAATCCCAACAATCCCTTTTTATATGAGGGGTTGATGCTTTTAATTGTGGAACATATCTAAGCAAGATATGTTATTGTTTCCCTTGTTCCTAGGAAGGCCATCAAGGCCAAGAAGAAGGCTAAGCTGAAAGGGAAATGTCAGTCAAATTAGGAGGAAGGTGATGGCAAGACAAAGTTTGGGGATGATTCTTCAGCTTGGTTTGATGGATACCATACAAATTTGGATTATGTTAACCCTTCAGTTGGGGTCAAAAAAATCTCTATGAAGAATGTTGAGCCCTCTTCCTCGCATGGGAAGCAAATAATTTTATTTTATTGTGAAGAGGTGGATTTTGAGGGGAAAGGAAGTGGTAGGAAGGTTCCTAAACATCGATCGGTGAGTTTTTTTATTTCCCATGATGTGGGACAAAATTTATAGGAGGGTATCAAGATTACTAACGTTTTTGGGGTGGTAAAAAACTCTATTGATGAAAAAAATTGGATTGTTGTGGGGATAGAAGGGCAGAAACTAAAGGGGAGGTGAATCTAAATTTTTTGTTTTGTTTTGGAAGTGTCCCATGCACTATCATTTTCTGAAGGAAAAGGAAAACAACAGTTTTTCCTACCTGTTGGTTTCAAGAAAAGGATCTTTTGACGAGCTCTCACTAGGGGAGGGGTTTGTATTGGGGCTCATTGGATTTTAATCAGGCATCAGGATTTGTGAAGGAAGGGTCAAATTTGTTTTTTTAACCTACTCATGTGGCTCATTCAAGAGGTCCAAGATCTTCATGGTAAGTATGATACTATTGCTCATTGTAATATCTCTACTTTGAGAAGTTTTAGGGAGTAGGCTTCTATTTTTAGCATGGTTAGGTTGTTGAACTCTAATCTCAACCTAATGGTGGAGGATATTGCTAAATTGAAAAGAGACCATGATCCAAGGCTTTCTGCTTTGGAATTGAACTTTGCGCAAATTTGTAAAGATCTTAATTCCTTGATTAACCTCAATAAGGATTTGCTTGAGACCATGGTTGAAGGATCGGTGCTACTGAATGGGAAAGCAAAAGAATGGACTGGCAAGTACCTCTTCATTGACCCTTCAAAGCATGTTGTCGGTGAGGACTCTAAGATGGATAAGTAGGCTACAAATTTGGGGACTAGAACGAGTGTTTGTAACCACATTAAAACAAAGAATTTAGCAATGTGGTTGTTATGCAAGATGTCATAGAAATCATGGAGATGTGTGACAAGGTGATAACCAAGGATGTGGAAGGGGAAAAGATGTTAAAATACCTTTTCTAGTTGTTACTTTGTGGTTTTCTTTTGTTTATTTTTTGTTGATGGTCTGATGATTGTGGTTTAATTAGCTTGTTATTTTTTTGGGGAAGCTTTACTGCTTGGTCTCTATGTTGCCTTCTCTTTTGTATAGAGTTTTAGGTACCCTTCAAAACTTGTTTTACATTAATAAAAAACTATAAAAACTCATACTATAATATAAATAATATAATATAATATAAATTTAAATATAAATTATATATTATATAATAATAATATATTATTTTATTTATGTATAATAAATATAATAAACAATAAATAATTTAATAGATTGTATTATATATATTTAATAGTATAGAAATATATAAATAATATAATATAATTTGGTTTTAAAAAATAATTATGTTGAGATATGTAATCTATACATTTAATTCTCAAATATAGACATCAAAATTTGAAAATATATTAATGTCTACAAATAAAAATATTGAAAAATAAGATATAAATTATATAATCCCTGCTTTCAAAATAAAGTACAAAACTATAAAAATACAAAATGATAACAATAAGTATTTGTCAATGTTGGTTGATAGTATAGGCTTGTGAGAACCCCCTTTGATGGACTCCAAAGGACTAACCAGTATCAGAGGTTAGACTCGGGTGATCGGGGAATCAAGTTAAAATTAGATTCGGATCCTGTACGATATTATAGGGTAAAACTTTGACTAAGGTGACTTTTCGATAATAGAAAGGATGGGGCCCTTTTTATGAAATAAATAATTTGACACTAAAACCCATCGAGGATCGGCCGATTGGGTGTCCCATATGCTATGAGACCTAAACTATGTTGTAAATATTTATAGTTAATGATATTATTTAGGGATATTGTAGATACTCAGAGTCAGTGGTAGTATAAATCATATAAGGTTATTTTATCAATTTTGATTGTAGAAAGTAAACATGAAAATAATCTTGGTTGTTAACAACCATTGTAAAGCTTATTTGGTAAATTTTATTATATATTAATATATATATCGGCTTTTAGCCTTTCACCAAAAAGAAAAAGATAATAATAATAAATAAGATAATTTCAAAATAATATTTGTCAAAATATTTTACATAAATATATAAAAATATCTATATCATAATGACATCAACCATTTAAATTGCAGCACTACATTAATGACAAAGTTTCTTCTTTTTGAACTAAAATGGATTGTTGATAGATAAAATCACAAAAAAAAATTTATCATGACATATAAAATATATCATGTCATTTCTAAATAGAATGGTAGTAAGTTAGATAATTAACCAAAAAAAGGAGGAATAAAGGGTCATCCCTGACTAATTTAATTTAAAAAAACCCAAAACAGTTGTAAGTTAGATAATTAAAAAAGTAAAAGAAAAGGAGGTCATCCCTGACTATTTTAAGTTTTAAAAAACCCAAAATAGGGATAGGTGTCACCATGGTGCAAGGTGAATGAAAAATAGAGTTTTCAAATGGGAAGGGCATGTGGAATACCCTAACATGAAATGTTAAATGTTTAGAAAATCATGTGAAAGAATATGCATCTCGAAGTTTTGAAACTTGTGCTTCTTTATGTTGCTTGGACACTAATGGCTACAAGGAGTTACTTTCTTTGTCTAAGGTTTGTTTTCAAACTGTGGATGTGTCTTCACAATGAGAGTTGTTGATGGCTAGGTGACATTGTTTAACATTTTTATTTATTTAAATATTTTTTTTACTTAAAGTTTTAAATTTGTTTAAATCTATATTTTTATTTAAAATTTTTAATAGCTTTATTTTTCATATAAAACTTTTAATACATTCTAAATTATTATTTTTAATTAAAAATTGTACATAAATATAATATCATATGTTAACTATGCTGGTATTGGCATGGTGTGATGGTTTATAGGTGGCATTGTTGTTCTTGCCACCAAGGTTCAAACCCCGTTGGGGTGGTATTGTTGAATGGTTGTATCCGGTTCATAGCTCCGGTCAAAAGCGTTTACCCCTTGAATTAAAAACAAATATATCATATATTAACTATAGAATATATATTTTTAGAATGTTTAAATTGTTTAAGAAAATAATAAAATAAATATGACATACACAAAATATTAAGGATTTTATGAGATTAAAATAATTAATTTTTTTATTTAAAAATAGATATAAATTAAATTAGTTAAAGTATTTCAATTAAAAATAGATATAAATTAAATTATTAACTATCAAAAAAGAGTACAATTTGTTTGCAAATGTAGGGAAAATGATTAGATTGCAGTCCAATCCCTGATAACCAACAAAAATTACAAAGCTAGGCTGCCAAATAAACTACCAACTGACCATTTGTAGCCACCAAAAGGAATCAAAAGGAGAATGTAAAGCAACTTAACTATTTGAAAACATAAGCTTTGAAACCCCACCAGACATACCACTATGCACACCATCACACCTGACATGCAGAACCTAGCTAAAATCCATTCAATTTAGCAAATTGATTGAAATCCATCATCTAATCCAGCTCATCTACCACCTCCAGTTTGAGAAACTTCTTCAGAAATCTAACCCCATAAGCCACTATCTAGTGATGGTGAAACAAATCCATACCCTTGAGCTCTAGTAGTAAAGGGTATGCATGGATGAGTTCTCTTGCCACCCTGACCAAAGGAAAATCATGAGCTAGTGATGCTCCTAGCCCCATCAATGCTGATTTGAGCACCTCATCCAGGCCACCCAGAATCTCACTCTTGAATAGCTTGCAAATGATAACCTTTTCTTCACCCTTTGGAGTTCTCACATCTAGGGGTGACACAAGAAAATGGGAAGTGATGTGGGTGTTCACCCTGAAGCACTTAGTTTTGCAAAAAATCTTTACCCAGAACCATTTTTATCACCACCACCACCTGAGGGTCGATCCTTAGAAGAATCCGCTTCAACTGCTAGTCGGTGATGTGTTTGAAAGTTGTTTACCACACCTTACAGTTGTGCTAAATTGGCCCACGTCATGCCCAATACTAACCAAAGCCTCTGCTGAAACCTCCACCACAAATTTAAAGTGTTCTGCCATAACTGTTAAGTAGAGCTAGATGATAGAAAACAAAGGAGACGATGGACGAAATGAAATCTTCACTGGTTGGTTTAAAGAAGAAATTTTTCTTTGCATTTATTACTCTATGCATTAACCAACGTGCTCGACTAGATTTTTTGCCCACTGACCAACTGTCCCTTGACTAGCAATTTATCTATCGTCTGATGCCAACTAGGGCTACAACCAAGAAAATCCCATATCTATGGGCAATTATATCATGTTGTCCTGGGCCGCCAACCCATGACATGCCAAACAATGAGGATTTGAAATCAGCTTCCTTCATGTGGCCATGGGAATACTATCCCACCACTAGTTCCCACACATGAAACTTCACCTAAGCAATGGGGCTACTGACTTAGCCAAATAGAGTCCTAGTTTTCTTTTAACCACCACTGCATGGAAATAGTCGCAGTCTCTCCACCCCTTGTCATGGAGAGATGTCTTCCCTATTGTCCACAAGTTGAATATGTAAATTTAATTTACTTCTTTAAGAATAATTAGTATTAGTTTTAAAGTTTAATTTCCTTTAAAAAGTAACTTGTAATAAATTAATTTAATTGATAAAAGTAATTAGTATCACTTTTTGTAATCATAGTTTGTTAACGTTAAAAATGATTTAAAAAAATTATTCACATTGAGGTGTCAACATAGTGCAAGGTGATGTGCATCACAAGGTTTTCAAATGGGAAAGGCATGGGAAATTCTTCCATGTGAAATATTAAATGTTTAGAAATGAATGTGAAAGAATACACATTCGAAGGTTTTGAAACTTATTATTCTTTATGCTTCTTGGACACTAATGGATTCAAGGAGTTATTTCCTCTTTCAGAGGTTTGATTTCAAACTATATATGTGCCTTCACAATTTGGTCCATTTAAGGGAATAAATTTATAGAAAAAATAAAAATCTATGTATCTACACTACACTAAAATTTTAAGCTAGTGTAGGCTACACATATAGAGCCAATGATATTTTTGAGTAAAAATTGAAACAAAATAATTGAGAAGCGTGAACATTTTGAACCTCACTTTCATTTTGGACCATAATGTAGTATTTACCTAGAAATTCCATTCTATGAATAAAATCCACGTTAAAATTTATTTCAGTATTACTTATTAAAGAATTTAAGCTTCCATAAGAGGGTATGCACAGGATCATGATGGGCCAAAAAGTGGCAATATGATGGGTATGTGGCTGGCGACTTTTTTTATTATCAAAAATTGATGAAACGAAAAAGAGTTTTTAAAGGAGATTCTCAACTTTCCACCAATATAAATTATGCCTTACATTGAATTTAATAAGTACTTATTATTCATTTTCTATTCAAATTACGACTAAAGTCCTGATTGATAGGATGATTGAAAAGTATCTATAGCTTTCAAATGGTATCACATTTTTTGAATCCAAAACATGCATCACATTATATGCTTTGTATACTATAGTATTAAAAATAGAAAAATTGAATTTCATAAAGTTTTTACCAAGTTAAAGTGGTCAGACATATGAGTTTTTATATTTTCTAAAAGTTGTAATGAAAAATTCATAATTAATTATTTACTTGGAAAAAAGTTACAAAAAAATATGCATCACATCAGTACATAAGTCCTCTACTTATATCTAAAATCTTATAAAAAATGTTATTATTTTATTGTGGTTAGGGTGGTCAGATAGACACCTACTTCTTATTTTTTCCTTGAAATTTAAGTACTACTGCATTGAAATTTCAAATTTTCACCAAATAGATTTTTTATTTTTTGAAAAAAACCTAGTAGTTTAGAAACTACATTTAATTTTTTACAGATTCTATTCTTACATATTTTTGAAATAATATAGATAACTTATTCAAATTTTTACGTCAAGTTTCCTAACTCTGATTTTTCTAATTTTTTTACTACTTAAGGGCTTATTTTTTCGATGATGATCCTGCACATACCCAAGATAATAAATATTGACATCAAGAAAAATCTAGATTATAAATTGTTTGAAAATTGAAAACTTGACATTTCACATCACTTTATTAATATTTATCAAAAAAAATTATCGAGAGTTTTTACTAAAATTCTCTTCCATTGATACAACCTATATTACATTTCCTTGAGCTTCAATTCATCCACACAAAAGCTACATTACAATCTTATTTTTACAAAATTAAAAAAAAACTAAATTAAATGTATAATCTCATACCTTGTCAAGATCTCCAACTTGGCTCTATCATGTGGATTTACATTGACATGTAGAAGGACATTAAAACAACCAAATGCTATGGCCATACAAAAGAACTGAAGATTCATCATTTTTAAGTATGGATCTAAATAACCATAAACAAACTAGAGATTCCTCTCTAAATACTACTACTACTATATCAACAATAGAGCCCCATTACAATTGAATTTAACCAAACTTAGCCAATAATAGTCAAGATAAAGAAAAACTATAGATGTGATCTCTATGCATAAGTTAAATGAAAACATATAACACATCTTTTTCTTTAGAATATGGGTACATTCCAAAAACATTCACAAATACATGGGAAGAATGAAACAAATACATTTTAAATAAATACTAGCATTACCAGCTTACAATAGTAACAAAAAATAGATCTAGATGTTATTCAGGTGCTTTAGTACAATCAGGATTGGGTCCTTTCCATGCTTCTATTGCACTCTTGCATGAGCCCTCCATGTGGCACAAAATAATGCTTTTGTAGTTTCCATTGGACTCCATAGAATCATATCTTTGAACAAGTACTTTTCTCCCTAATTTTCACTCTCTTCCCAAGAAGAATTATAATCATTGCAATCATAGTTAGATACCAAATGTTCATTCTTGAAAGGACAAGAAAGAAATGAATATTTTAACACAACCCAAAAGAATGAAAAAAATAGATGAATCAAATGAGAGGAGTTTTTGGTACATGGTTAAGCTCAATTCTACAATGAATATTTTCATAATTTAATGAATTCTTTTTGAAAGAATGTACTTGTTGTAACTATGCAAATAAGTATCATGCATCTATTGAATTAAAAATTCAAAAGAAGCCTATGAAGCACACCTCTAAATATAGGGAAAATAAGTAAATGGTAAATAACTCCTATTAAACTTGTGGGTAGGTGAAAAAAGTTGGAGGAAAAAAAGTGGCCAACTTTAAAAAATTGAGAAGTCATCGCGCTATAATGCACTTGCATTATAGATTTAGTGTATTGAGCCTAAGGCTCAGTCACATCGAGCGTATAATGTGGTTGTATTGTAACATAAGTGCATTATGACATGTTATAAGAAAAAAAAAAAAGTGAATTGGTTTTTTCACTGTCACATTTCCTCCATCCATGGCTTGCAAACCCTTCCAAGACATGGTTGCATTATTGAGAGCCCAAATTCCACTATTTCTTCACTGAATCTTAGCTAACTATTTGACAGAATGCCATCACATTAAGAGAAAGCTCAAAGGAGTAGGCTTTAAATTTTTTTTTTGTGAATTTGTTGTTAAATAGGTAGATTTAATATGTTTTTGATGTTAATTTTTTTAATTTTTAGAAGTTTATAATCCACCTCATTATCCTCCTCAAAATATTTATCCTCCTCATGACCAAATACCTAATGAACAACCACCCCAACAAACTCCTCCAAAAATTCCTAAACATCCTCCTAGAACTCAACAAAATTTAATGGGAGAAATTGAAAATGATAAAAAATTAAAGAGTTAATTGCAAGGTTGAATGGTCCTATAAGTTAAAACTCGTAAACAAGCACTTTCAAATTTACTTCAAGCTATGTTAACAAATGTAGATGAAATTAGAAAGCAATTAATTCATTGGGTCAATAAGAGACAAGAGTAAAAATATTTTTATGTAGATAAACTATCCTACACACAAGTCAAAAATGAAAAAAATACAAAATTTGACTTGTGTTTAGTTTTCACTAACCCACATAAAAATAACCTCTTCACCCTACAAGAAAGAGGTTTCGTATCCATTAGTGAAACCACCAAGGGATAAAGGACAATTTTTGGAAAAGGTTGTTGATGGATTTTGACCATCCTTCATGCAACAATAACGAGGTCCTATAATATTTCTTGAGGGAACTTTATTGTGAGTTTGTCCTCAACAAAATCCCCAACTATTTTGATATATGGGACTTCCAGGATAGAGGTGGTGAGTCAGCACAAGATAGAATAGGTGCATGTCTTGATCCTCAATGGCCAGTGAGACAAGCACTCATCAGACTGGCTTATGAGCACGTGGATATCCCTTCCATTGTGAAGGAGATTGTTAAGGTCGAGACTATATATTCTATTAGTTCTTTGACCTAGAGTATCATAGAGCATGCAAGTCATGAACTATAGTGTGACCTAGGGGAGACTTAGAGGGGTAGGGTTCCACCCCATATTTGTAGGCTTGGGGGTCCACCTATGGTTATGACCCTATAGATAGTCAAGAGGTAGGTGCATAGGCCATGTTTATAGCTGACCAGTTGGTGATGATAGATGCCATCTTGAATGAGGCTTTCAGTATTTATACTAAGGTAAATATTAGCAAGTTCATTGAATTTAATTTATTAAATTTTATTTCTAAAATCAAGATTAATTAATTTAGTTTAATGGCTATAATATAATTTTAGGGTCATAAAGTTCATACTATTTTCACAAGCCCTCTACCTTTGTATTACTTCTGGACATCTACTACTGAGGTATGTAACTAGTAAGCAATTATAAATATTACATGTGAATAGCATTGTTATATGAATGGTATTCTAATATCAGATTTTGGATGTTGAACAAGTTAATATTCAAGATTTCATGGTAACACCTCCTAGTAGTGGTGGAGTTCAAACCTTCACTCAAGTAATAGAATAAAGATTTTAACTAATGAATTGTACTTAATATATTTGTGTAGTTTATATTCATATAATTTATTACATTATATTTCACATCTTTCAAACTCAAAGAATTACTTCACATTGCATAACTAATAAATAGATGTTGATAGATGACAAAATATAAATTACAATATAGTTTTTTTGAAAGTCAACATAAGAAGTGATGAAGTTACTTCACATAGCATAACTAATAACTAGGAGTAGGTGTCAATTTCATTTTCTTGTGATGAAATTCCATGAGACCACATTTTATTAAGGATTTTTTTTTTCAAATAGTTCACTACCTTGTCTATGCTATGAATTCTAAGAAAAAATATATCAAAGCATAATAGTAAGCAATATCATAAACAAGGAAATGAGTTGTTTAAAAAAATACCTCAAATAAATGTGGTCTCATGGTGATGTCCATCACCATGAGACTACATTTCTTTGAGGATTTTTTTCAAAAAACTCACCGCCCTATCTATGCTACCACATTGGTGCAGGGGCACCCTCAAGTTTCATTCCTTCAATATGAAAAATTGTCATTTTGTTTTTCTTTTGTGGATTTTCATGTAATAAGGTCTTCTAAGACCATTTTAGATGTGTTTGAGTCCATATTAGGTTGCTAGGTGTGTTGGAGTGTCAAGTTGCACAAGTTCTCAATTTTGCAAAATATTGTCAATGTTGTAAAAGTTGCAAAAATATGGAATATGAAGAGTCATAAGTTGTAAATGAGGACATTTGAATGGTTTTCAGTTGAAAATTTGGTTGGGAACCATTGGAAAATGGTTCGAAATGTTTTAAAATGCTTTGTAAGGTCAAAAAAATGGTTGGAGGGTGTGGTAGTTGATGTTTTGGAAGTGAAGCAATAAAAATATCTATATTTTCTACATTTCTAAATGTTTCCTTGGTGTTATTTGATGTAGTATGGATCTATACTATCCCATACTGACTCCAAATCAATTGTGTTTGGTAAAACTATGAATCTAGTGTCTATTGGCATTAGCTTCATGTAATTTAATAAAGTTTCCAGCAAGTTGTGTCCATTTAACTAAAACAGGTTTGAAACCCTAGTAGGCCTAATTTGAGGGAGAACAATCCTAATTTGACTCTTGTGTTCCAAAACAACCCTATGCAAATTCTTAGTATGTTGTATAGAGCCCAAATATGTATCTAGAAAAATATTTATATTTTTTGGTATCAAGTCTGGTTTGAATGTTATGACCAAAAAATATGAATTTGTTTCTCCACTTCAAACCTAGTCATGAGTAGAACAGACAAATTTTGAACCTTTCCTTCCAAAGTAACCATATCTTATTTCTTCATATGTTGAATAAATCCATAAAGTGTATTTAAATCTAGGTTTGAATTTTGGAGATCAATTCTTCCTAGGCAGTTGTTCCCATTTTAGTCAATTTGAAGTACTACTAAGAGATTGAGACCTAATGAATGAAAACCCATCATGTGAATGTTTAGAGTTTGAAATTTTTCTTGTTTGAGAATTGTTTTGAGTTTCCCACCCCTACTCTACATCAAATTGCTATTAGAGCCAAAAGATATGGGCAATATTTTTTTTGGAGTTTATGTGTTGTAATTTTGCAAGTCGAAGCAAGAACCTGGATGCCAAAAGACTAGGTAGTGAAGAAAGGAGGAAACCTAGGTGAGGTATCACAAAGACAAGAAGTGAGGTGAAAAAGACTTGCTTAGAAAATAAGAATGGACATGTTGAGGAGAATAGTCTTTGGATACTTGTAGAGTAAGGAGGCATCAAGCAAGAAACAAGGGAAAGAAAAAGAGAAAAGTGAGATGAAGAAGAAAAATGAGAAGAACAAATGAATGCCCAACAAGAGATAATAGATTTGAGGCAAGCCTTGAATCAAACAAAAGAAGTTCAAGATGAAATGGAGAAAAGAATGGAACTTGAAATGAAACAACTCCATGAGAGAGCAAAACAAGAGGGTATGTACAAAATCATCATGGAAAAAATAGGCCCTTAAGTGGCAAAAAATTTAGAAAATTAGAGTTAGGCAACTTGACGTAAAAATTTGAATAAGTTATTTGTATTATTTAAAAAATATGTAAAAATAGAATCTGTAGCAAATATAATCTAGTTTCTAAACTACTAGGTTTATTTAGAAAAAAAAATCTATTTGGTGAAAATCTGAAATTTCATTGTACTAGTACTTAAATTTCAGGGGATAAATAAGTAGCAGTTTGTCTGACCACCCTAACCACAATAAAATAGTAATATTTTTTTATAAAATTTTAGATATAAATAGATGACTCATGTCCTAATGTGATGCATATTTTTTTGTAATTTGTTTCCAAGTAAATAATTAATTATGATTTTTTTATTACAACTTTTCAAAAATATAAAAAGCTTGTATGTCTAACCACCTTAACTTAGTCAAAACTTCATGAAATTCATTTTTTTATTTTTTTATCCTATAGTATGCAAAGCATAGAATGTAACACATGTTTTAGATTAAAAAAATGTGATATTTTTTGAAAGTTGTAGATTTTTTTCAATCAACCTATCAATCAGGACTTTAGTCGTAATTCAAATAGAAAATGAATAATAATTATTTATCAAATTCAAAGTAAAGAACAATTTATATTGGTGGAAAGTTGAGAATATCCTTTAAAAACCCTTTTTGTTTCATCAATTTTGAGTAAAAAAAAGTCATTATCCACATACCCTACACATACCCATCATATCGCCACTTTTTGGCCCATCATGATCTTACACATACCCAAGAAAGGGGTAGGAATTTACCAATAAGGAAGAAGGTAAAGTGGCCTATCAAGCAAATCATTTAGAAGAAAAGAATGCAAGAAAGGAAAATAGAACTAGACATTGAAGAATCTTTGTTGATGAAGGAAGAGAAATAACCATCTGAGAAAAAAGTTGAATAGGAATCTCTAGAAGGTGAGTTGCAACATAGTCTATATACATGTCATATGTTTTTTCAAGGGCTAACTGTAATTGTAAGTGGATTTCAGTCCTCTCAAGTTCAAGAAATCAAGAAGCTTGAGTTTGCTTCTTCATATATACAATATAGATTCGTTGTATCAATTGTTAAAGCATTGTTGAAAGAAGGATTTAGAGGTGTAAATGGAGGTTAGGGTATGTGTAGGATCATCATGGAAAAAACAAGCCCTTAAGTGGCAAAAAATTTAGAAAAATAAGAGTTAGGCAACTTGACGTTAAAATTTGAATAACTTATCTATATTATTTCAAAAATATGTAAGAATAGAATCTATAGAAAATTGAATGTAGTTTCTAAACTATTGGGTTTATTTAAAAAATAAATAAATCTATTTGGTGAAAATTTGAAATTTCAATGCAGTAGTACTTAAATTTCATGGAAAAAATAAGAAGTAGGGTCTGACCACCCTAACCACAATAAAATGATAATATTTTTTTATAAAATTTTAGATATAAGTAGAGGACTCATATCTTGATGTGATGCATATTTTTTTGTAATTTTTTTCCAAGTAAATAATTAATTATGAATTTTTTATTACAAATTTTTAAATATAGGAAAAATTGTATGTCTGACCAACTTAACTTGGTCAAAACTTCATGAAATTCATTTTTATTTTTTTTAATCTTATAGTATGTGAAGCATAGAATATGACACCTAGTTCAAATTCAAAAAATGTGATACTATTTGAAAACTATAAATATTTTTCAAATAGCCTATCAATCAGGACTTTAGTCGTAATTCAAATAGAAAATGAATAATAATTATTTATTAAATTCAAAGTAAAAAATAATTTATATTGGTGGAAAGCTGAGAATATCCTTTAAAAATCTATTTCATTGCATCAATCTTGGGTAAAAAAGAAGTCGTTAGCCACATACCCTACACATACCCATCATATCGCCACTTTTTGGCCCATCATGATACTATACATACCTGACAAGTTTATATTGACAAGTTTAAACATATTTTTCAAATGTTCAAGAAACCTACAGTGAAGATGAAACCAACATGGGACTATTTCAAAGATAATACAAAGGGATTTAAATACATCAGGAAAAATATTTCAAGCATGATTCTTATGTTGTAGGCCCTAACTCAAGACAATCTTGAGTTGTGTTCTTCCTTGGGAGTATGGTGCAGGGGAACCCTCAAGTTTCATGCCTTGAATAGGAAAAAGTACCATTTTTTCTTAATTTTGTAGTTGCTAGGTGTGTTGGAGTGTCAAGTTGCACAAGTTGTGAATTTTGCAAAATATTGTCAATGTTGTAAAGTTGTAAAAACATGGAATATGAAGTCATAAGTTGTAAATGAGGGAATTTGAATGGTTGTAAGTTGAAAAGTTGATTTGGACCCATTGGAAAATGGCTATAAAATTTTTAAAAGGCTTTGTGAGGTCAAAAGCATGGTTGGTGGTTGAAGATTTAGAAGTTGAAGCAATAAAAATACTTCTATTTTCTACATTTTTTAGTGTTTCTTTGCTATTCTCTGATGTAGTACAAATTTGAACGATCCCATACTAAATTCAAATCATTTTTTTTGGTAAACCTATTGATCTAGTGTATATTAGCATTGGTTTCATGTAATTTCATGAAGTTTCCAGTAGGTTGTTTCCCTTTTACAAAAATAGGTCTGAAACCCTAGTTGGCCTAATTTGAGGGAGAACAGTCCGAATTTGAGTCTTGTGTTCCAAAACAACCCTACCCTAATTATTAGCATGTTGTGTAAAGCCCAAATGAGTATCTAAAATCATGTTTTTATTTTTGGTATCAAGTCTAGTTTTAAAGTTATGACCAAAAAACATGAATTTGTTGCTCTAGTTCAAGCCTAGTCAAGAGTAGACCAGTCAAGTTTTGAACCTTTCCTTCCAAAGGAACCATGTCTTATTTCTTAATATATTGAAAAAAGCCATAAAGTGTATCCTAATGTGGATTTTTCTTTTGGAGATAATTTTTTCCTGGGAAGTTGTGCCCATTTTAGTCAATCTAAAGTACTACTACTAGATTGAGGCCTAATGAATGAAAATCCATCATGTGAATGTTTAGGGATTGAAATTTTTCTTGTTTGAGGATTATTTGGAGTTTTATACCCCTTCTCTACATCACACATTTTCCATACATGTCTACCAAAACATTTTATCAAATATTTTACTTCCTTACTACTATGGCTAAAATCCTAAATAGGTTCTTCCCAACAAACTATGGATGCTTGGAAAAAATATATTAAAGAATAATAGTAAGAAATAGCATAGAAAAGATAGTGATTTGCTTAAAAAAATACTTCGAAGAAATGTGGTCTCATGGTGACGGATTGCCATTCCATCACCATGAGACCACATTTCTTTGAGGATTTTTTTTCAACAACTCACTGGCTTAAGAATAGATAATCCTCTTTAATCAGATCAAATCATTTTAAGGTCTTGAATTTCATCCCCAAATATAATCCCATCCTCCATCTTCATCCTTAAATCTTATTCTTCCAATCCATCAGTTCATTTCTAATCCATCATGCTTATTTCAACCCTCATCCAAAATCAATACCATTCTTTCTTCCAATTAATCCTCCATTGTGTCTAACCATCTAATCTATCTTCCATCCAATCTAATCTATTCTAATCAAACTTCATCCATTCAAACCAAACCCAACCATATATATGATGATGAGGATAGCCTTTTTTACCAACCTAAATTTATAATCCCAATGATGACAAAGAGAGCATTGTGGATCACCTTGAATTAATTTTCAATAGAAAAAATGCTCCAATTATCCATCAATCCCCCATCCAAAGCTCCCCTCAAGTCCCATCCATATCATCCCTATCCACTACTGCTAATTTTACCTCACTTACTACTTCCATATTTATAAGGACTCCATGCTTAGATGTCTCCTTGGTATTAATGCTAAGCTTCCATACTCCCTACCTTCATCTAGTCCCAATCCATCTCCTCTTTCTTATCCTTCCCCTTACTTTGACAATGGAAACCAAGGCTTTAGCAAAAAATTCCCTCCAAATCATTTTCAAGGTCCTCATCCTCATCCTCAATTTACTAATCCATGGAAGCTTCCACCTCTTATTCAAATTGTGTTCATATCCCACATCCTTAAAATCCACATCACCTCACTATTACCAAGTAAAGTCATCCCATGTCTCTCATAGTAACTTCCTCCAAGGACTATTTTCAAAGGTGGATATTTCACCTTGCAAAAAAAAAGTGGTGCACTCTTCCCATATCATGCATCCACCTTCATCAACCCCACATCAAGATAAACCCTAATACCCTAAATCTTAAATGAATCCCCTATAAATCCATCTATCCAAGTTGAAGAGTCTATAAAACCTTCCCCGCTCATCATTCCATCCATATCAAATGAACTATGTCCATCTCCTAATCCAAATCATGCTAATATATATTTCCCTCCAGATAAAGATCGAGGAAACCATTCTTTTCCATTATATGACCCCCTTCCATCTCATGATCCTACTTCCAATCAAGAACATATCCCTTCCATCTCATCTAATGATAGCTTTCCATCTCAAGAGCAAAATATCCCTTCATCCCCTTCTCACGATCCACTCTCCCCCACTTCATCTAAATGTGATCCTTTTGTGTCCAGATCAAAGTATCTCTTCCACTCCATTGTATGATCACTCTCAAAATGTGGTCTCAAAGTACACCTTCCACCCCATATAATGATCCTCTTCTCCTCATGATCGAAAAACCCCTCCCTCTTCATTTCAAGACCCCCTCCATCTCATAACCAAGACCACACTATACCATCCACCGCATCCCAATATAATAGCATAGAGGATGCAATGGATTATTTGAAACAATGACTCAAAGAAATACGGTCTCATGGTGATGGAATTCCAAGAAAAACAATTTTTTCATGGCATTCCAACACCATGAGATGACATTTTTCATAGATGTCTACCAAAGCATTTTTTATCAAAAAATTCACTACCTTGCTGCTATGGATAAAAGCCAAAAATAGGTGCTTTCAAACAACTTATGGATAGGGAAAATAGTAAACATAATTGTAAGAAATATATGGTTCAATAAGTACTCAAAATTTTGTTGATTATCTTGTACATTATAAGCCATGACATGCATCACTATTCTATTTTTTGTGATTGAAAAATTTGTTGTTTTATTTTTTAGATGATGGAAGTAGAAGCACCTCATAATGTTGATAGGGAAATGGAGTGTCATGTATCTTACACAATAGACAGCTCGATGGATCTCACGAGGGTATGAGGTAGATTAGTAAATGCCAAATTACATTCAATTTTATAGCTATTTATTATTGAAAAATCAAATGATTATTGGTTTTTAGTTTAATTTCTATCTGGATGGATTCTATAGGTCTTGGCATGCGAAAACCTAAGCATGCAGATCTTCCACTTGAGGAGAGAGATCATTTGGTGGTGGTAAGTGATTATTTTATTAAATATATGATATTTTATAATGTAATTTATATATATTAATATCTTTACTTGTCATTGTAACAACTGAAGCTTGATCAAGAACTAAATAAGAGGAACAACCATCGAATGCAAAGTAAATGAGTGTCATACACATCACCATCCATCTAACCAACAAAGGTCACCCATTTTTTTCCTTCACCTAGAGGGAAATGAATCTTGATTGGTGTCCTTTTTTATATTCCTATATGGAATTTTTGGACATATTTTGTATTGCATATACATTACATTGTATTCCTATATGACATTATTATAAGCCTATATGACTATTTTGTATATATTTTATACTTATATAAACATATATTGATGTATTCCTACATGGCTCTTTGGTTAATAAAAATATTTTTATTGATGGTGTCCATACTTGTATTATAAATCCATGCTTGAATAGATATTTGTAGATGGTTTACTTCAAATTTTTAAAATTAAATAGTTTTCCATGCATTCTTCTTTTCTATAATTGTAAGTATATAATAAAGTTTGAACATTATTCTCCTATAATATTATTGAAAATTAAATCAATCATATGAATATAGTAATGCTTCATGTTTCATGCTTCATGTGATCCATGGAGGAAATTCATGTGTATGTTTAATGCTTGATGTTGGATGCTTCATGTGCATGCTTAATGATTTATATCATTGAGGAAGACATCTACCATTCCACGTGTATGCTTCAAGATTCATGTATTATGTAGATAAATAAAACATCATAAAACTATTGTAAAAAAAGCAAAAGTAATAACTAAGTCTCACAAACAAAAACTCAAGGCATGCAAGTCTTATTAAAGATCATAAGGGAATTGGATTATTGGAGATTAAGAGACCATGAATCAACCTTCCCAACAAAAAACTTCATAGATATTCATCCAATTTCTGAACATGAATTTGAACCTAATAATTAGAAGAATGCAACTTTCAAAGTTGAAATTGCATGCTTAAAATAGTCAATAAACAACTTCAAGAGATGTTCATGATAGAAATAGAACCAAATAAATGTTCAAGAATTGTAATTTCCCAAAGTATATTTGAAAAGTTTCAAATAAATCAATTTAGGTACTCAGTAATAGTGATGATATGAATATTGTTGTGACTTTTCAAAGGTGAAAAGTTGTGACCCTTCAAATAGGAAAGACTACTAACCTTTTATAATGAATGATGTTGAAAATTCCTATTGTAGACATGCCCTTATATACATGTTGGCACTAATTGTTTCACCCCATGAAGAAGAAAACAAAAAGTAGCCTACCTTGCAACTGAACTATTTTCCATCAATTGAAATTTGTTTAGTACGAGAAAATAACTTGGAGCTATATAAAAATAATCTTGTAGCCTTAGACAAAATGTTTTAAAGTTTCATGGTTTTTGACTAATCTCTCATAAAAGTTTTATTTTCTTTTGTACATTGGTCTCTTAAGATACTTCATTGGTAGAATGTAGCTTAGATGGTTTCAACATGTTTGTGTGTGAAAAAGGACCTTTCCTAGCATAAAAAAACCCATACAAATGTGTTGAAACAATTGGTTTGATTGTATGATGAACAAAAAACAAGTTACACCACTTTCAAACTTTACACTAGATGCAACTAACCTGTTTTCCATTAACTAAAATTTTTTCACCATGAGAAAACAAATTGGAGCTATCGAAAATTGAAATATTTTTTGTAGAGGACCCTATGTGATCCTATACTCTTAGAAAAAATGTTTCCAAGTGCCATAGTTTCCAAGTAATCACTCATCGAACTTTGCTACCCTTTTGCACTTTGGTCTCTTAAGAGACTTCATTGGTAGAATGTGGCTTAGAATGATTCGATGTGTTTGGTGTGAAGCAATTTTTCCTTAATCATTTTTTCAATTTTTGGCTTGTATATTTTTTTGGCTTCAGATGTGTCTGCACTCCAGTAAAGTTGTCGAAAAGGTTTGCAATGCACCGTGTGGTGGCTGTGTGGCTTTCATCTATCACCTTCCTTTAGGGAGAGAGCCAGAACATGTGCTAGCTCGGTAGATATTTTCTCAAGGAGCGATTTTAATGAGTCTGAGGTTTTTTCCCATTGAAATATCATCTCTTCACTATGGGAAATTTGTGCTTTTAGGAAGAAATCTCTTTCAAAGCTAGCCCTTTTTGGTATTTTGGATAGAGGCTTTGAGTCAAAATTATTGGATTACTTGACTAGTCAACTAGACTTTTGTTAGGCTGTGTTCTAGGATTTGATCATTTTCAGATAACTATCTTTGTGAAATATCTAAAGAGATTTAATGCAGCAGTTGAGAATTGATGAGCAAAGATTGCTATGACCTAACTAAAGATCTACGATAAAATCATGTGCTATCAAATGCCAACACCTAGTAGCAATTACTTCTTTGTTGTGGTGGTTGTTTTCTCTTTTTGTAGCTATAAATGAGAGGTGGTGACAAAATGAAGGGTTGATTCCAATTTTTAGTTTCCTTTACTGAGGAAAATTTTTCTTTAGTTTTCTTAAGTTATATAACTATTTTTAGAAGTAGATTTGTAAAACTAATTTTCTCTAGCACGTTATATTGTTTATGTTGAAACTATTATCGAATTGACATCTGACCTCTATTTTAAGTTTCATTTGATATTTAAGAATGAACTGTTTGGAAGAAATTCTGGAGACTATGCATGTGTGGCCTTTATAAAGCTCTCCTTCTTTATGCTTTCATTCTAAATAAAACACTGTGTCAAGTTAAATTCAAATAGTTTAAATTGTTCATTTCTATTCTATAGGCTTATATGTTAGGATAATAACTTGCAAAAATTGGATTATGTCTATGGACTTCTCTATTTTTCTAAAGGGTTTTTGTTTTGTTATATTGTGATGTAAGAAGAGAGAGAGTTTATGCAATTTTTTATCGTCTTTCTATTAACCTTGGAAATCTTTATGTTTGATCGGACCTTAATGAACATTGCCTATGGGGAGATTTGAAAGACTACTTTGTGCTTGTAGTTAGCCTTTATTGTCCATTCTCTTCCCAGTAATGAAGGGTTGTGGTGTTTTGTGTCTAAATATATCATTCATAAGAAAGATTGGGTTTGAAGTCTTGTAAAATATTTGTTGTATCACCATTTTTTATGTTTTATGTTTAGATTTCCTTCTACCCTTTTCTTAAAAACTCAGAGAAGAGTCCACTTTATATAAAAATCCCAGAGATATTTAGTGAGGTGAAAATCAGTCCCCCACTCACTAAATTTCCCATAAGGCCGTCGGAGAGGCACAAGCCTTGATGATCAATAGTTCCTTTTCTAGCATGCCTGGTAGGACTCAAAGTTTTTCAAACACCTGATTAGAAGTCAAAAATATTTCTTAAATCAGACCAAGGAAAGAAGCTAGAAATTTCATGCCTGGAATCCAAACAAGAGCATCTTCAAGAGGCCATTTCTAGTACTCCTATTTACCTACCTCAGTACCTAGGAGAAGAAGACTTACAGGTTATGTATCACCTGTAAGGAGCAATAGAGTGATAAGTAAGAGCCCAATATCTAGAGCCTTATCTACCCCACCTAGAGGCTCAACCTTCCAAATAATAATACCTATATACCCGATTCATAAGAATCCTTTCTCCAAGGCTCATGTAGTTGCCCCTGCTCCAAGAAATTTTGTAACCTTGGATAGTGGTAGTCCACTACAACCACCTACACCCCCAAATGTATGGCTTGCCATACCTGGTAGCACCCTCAAGGCTATCCCAAATTTTTTTGGAGAAGATTTTAAAACCCCATTTGAGCACCTTCAATACATAGTAGAGGAGAATATTGCCCATAGGTTGTTAGCTACCTCTTTGAAAGGAAAGTCTCAAGATTGGTATCTATCTTTGGCCTCAGGTTCTATCCTCTCTTGGGAGCAACTCAAAGAGAGGTTGTTTAAATGGTTCTCAAAGAAGGGAGAACATTCTTCATTGATAAATCAACTGATCACCATCAAAAGAGCCCCACAAGAGGCCATGAGTGACATCAACACCTGGTTTCACAAAAACTGTCAAAGAATCCCTGTGACTGCTCAACCTCTAGTTGTGGTGGAATTTATGTTCTACTTTAAGGCTTTCAATTTGAACATCATGGTGATGATAACCTCTATCGGAGGGGATATCTTTCCTGGCACATACGAGTTGGCTATGTGTGTGGAAAATAGTTTGATCAATGCTAAGAAGCTTCCACTATGACCTCCAATGCTGGTATTTATAGAAATATCGACTAGTCCTTGGGAAGAAGCTACTCCAATCACTTCTGCTACATAAATGATGTCAGCTACACCGTAATCCATGTACGTGTACCCTACTACCTAGATGAGTACATTGGGCTCTTCCTCCATAGCAACAGACATCAGCAACATGAAGAGTCTCATGTGAACTTATGCTAACAAGTTGGTTCTCATCAAATGTCAGCAAGCAACACCTTTGAAGCAAACCATGCAAACCTATGGTGGAGGAAGGTCAACAAACGACATCCACAAACTAGATAGCTCTAGTCACCATGCCACTATAGATAGTTAAGGACAACTAGAGTAAAGAGTTAATCCAAGGAAAGAACAACTTAATGGAAGATGAGAATGAATGGTTTTTCCCATGCTATGATAGCCATATGCCTCGAAATTGTTTGAGGGGAAATATGCAACAGAAGATAGCAAAACAAAGAAACAAGCATGCATCCCTAAATGTGGATGAATATGAGTGCTCCAAAATGGAAAATGGTCACTTCAGAGCACAAATGCAAGGAATTTCCCTAGAGAAAGAACTAGATATTGCACCCAACCAAGCGCTATTTTCATGGATGGAGGAAGGAGATGCAGTGTTCACAAATAAAGCTCTGATGACTAGTACTCCTCAAGTATAGTCATATTACAACACAAGATCCAAAAGAACACTCATGGGAAAATATGTGCAATGAGCTCTACCAATTCCTCAGCCACATCATTTGCTTGTATAAGAAAAGTAGGCTCTGCTAACCACTGTCTGAACTACTTCGTAGCCACACACTCCACTATTTCTAGAGAAGGAGATGAATAAGTCACCAAGTCCATTGAAGATGGAACATTTTATTCCAAAGACAAGAGAAATACCACCATTCAAGCACAAGACCCAACTAGTAGAAATGCTCAATGTGATGCAACAACTAAAGGAGGTGCCTACCAACATATGTCTATGGGATGTCATATCTATCCCTTAACAAAATAAATTGCTTTGGTAAGCATTAAAGAAAGAAGAAAAAATACTGTAGATGGATGCGACTTTGTCATGTGGTCAACATAGAGACAAAGGATCCATGTGAGGCCCTCAAGCTCTAAAAGTAGCAACTTATGTGAACGACGTGGAAAATGCAAAAGAGAAAGAGGTAAGCAATCCAAATCCCACATCTTTCTTTTTAACACTTATTATGGGAGATAAGATTTTTCATAATAACATGATTGATTTGGGGGCTAGCACAATGTTAATGCCAAAACAAGTGGTTGATGCCCTATAACTTAAATATGCGCCCCTTGAGACGTAATCATGCAATTAGATGGGAAGAAAGTTCTAACCATCGATCAGATAAAAGATCTATCCCTAGCAATTTTCTCATGTCCAAGCCAAGTGGTCACACAAGAAATAGTAGTGACAGACATTCCCCCAGTCTTCAGAATATGTCTTTCAAGAGATTTCACCATGAATCTTGGTGGATATTCAGCACTTGATTGGTCCTACTTGATAATGAGAACCAAGCATGGGGCAAAGATGAAGATTTTGTCTAAATCTTTGCATCTTGAACACATAGTAGACAATGTAGTCCTACGCTTTGAAGAAATGCATACCTCTTTCTCATAGTAGGAGAGATATTTTGTAGAGATGTTAGAATATGAAGAAGACTCGAGTGATCAAACCCCTCAAGAAGAGGTGCTACTCAACCAATTCATTTATTCTGACCCATTCAATAATTTTCATGCAATAGGGCTAGGCACTTACGTGATTTTCAATGATGATCAAGTCTTTCCTAAATTGATAAAGGATCAAGAGGAATATGATGATGTGATAGAAAATCATCTATGGACCTTATATTTTGATGGTGCCAAATGCAAAGTTGGCTCTAGAGTGGGTATTCAACTAGTTTCCCTGACAGGATAAGATACCCTCAAATATTTTTATTTTCAATTCTCATGCTTGAACAATGATGTAGAATATGAGGCCTTGGTCCATGGTGTGATCCTCACCAAATGAATGGGTGTAAAGAGAATGCAAGCTTTCAGAGATTCAAAATTAGTTGTGAGCCAGGTTTGCGGGCAAGCAGCTGCAAAGAATACAAGAATGAAGTCATATAGACATTAGATATGGGATCTGATTGAGAGTTTTGAAGTTTCCAATATATAGGTTATTCCCTTATCTCAAAATAGTTTCACTAATTAGATGGATTCTATTGGTTCACAATTTGAGCCGTTTCTTATTCAACCAAGTAGAATGTAGTACAGGTCATCTTCTCACCTACAATCCCCAACAATGATCAAAAATGGCTTGTATTCAATGATGATATTTAGATTACTACCTTTATATAGAAAGCAAGAACATTTTTTGACTATTCACAACTAGGAGTAGAATTTCTCAAAGAGTAGGTTATCGAGTTAAAAGGAAACAAGATTCCTTGGGGATTAATCTCCCTTGAAAATCTCTTTGACTGTGAAGATGCAAGAAATGGCTAGTAGAGGTTCATTACGAATGTAAGGGACTATGAATAGCTTGATGTGAGAAATGACAAGAAGTTAAAAGTTAGAAGGGAAGTTTCATAGACAGAAAAGGAAAGACTAAAGGAGCTATGTTTCAAATATGATGGAGTCATTTTCTAGACCTTTGATGATCTTAGAGGATACAACCTAGGCATAATTCAACATACCATTGACTTGACAGAATGATCAAAGCCTGTCCAACAAAAAAAAGACCATTCAATATCAAAGTCGAAGCATTGATGGCACAAGATCTCACCAAATTAGTTAAGTAAAAGATAATATATCCAATTAAGCATTCTAATTAGGTGTCAAATCTAGTACCAGATTAGAAAAAGAATGGCAATATTAGGCTTTGTGTCAATTTATAATATTTTAATAAAGCCTTGCTAAAAGACCACTATCCTTTGCCATTAATGGAGTAGATCTTGTAGACTGTGGTTAGATCAGATATGTTTTCATTAGTTGATGGTTTCTTAGGATATAACCAAGTATATGTAACCAATTTGACCAACATAAGACAATTTTTACCACTAAGTGGGGAATGTTTGCATACTCAAAAATTTCATTCAGACTTTCAAATGTTGGGGAAAATTTTCAATGAGTAGTGGATATTGCTTTCAAATGATTAAGAAACCTAATTATCTTAATATATTTGGATGACCTAGTGGTCTTTTCAAAGTCAAAATATTATTACTTTGATCATCTAGAGAAGGTTTTCCAGAAATGTCAATAGTTCAAGATTTCTTTGAATCCAAAAAAATGTTTTTTTGGAGTACCTCAAGGTAAGCTACTTGGTTTTGTAGTGTCAAAGGAGGGAATAGAAATAGATGCCAAAAATGTGATATCTATAATGGAGTTACCCCTACCAGTAAATCAGAAGGGATTGCTATCTTTTCTAGGGAAGATCAACTTTGTCAGCAGGTTCATCTCTAATTTTGCAAGCATTGCGAGACCAATCATGCTAATGCTTAAGAAGAACCTAATTTTAAAATGGATGCCCAAGGGGAAATCAATTTTTTAGCAGTTAAAGACATCTATCTCTGTTGCTCTGGTATTGGCTAACCTTGACTTTTCCAAACATTTTCTACTCTATGTATATAGTGGCAAACATAGCATAGCTTCAATGCTCACTCAAAAGGACAAGGGAAATAATGGAGAGCATCCTATTGCATTTCACTCAAGGAATCTTAAATATTATGAGGCCAAGTATAATTTTGTAGAAAAGTAGGATTTTTAAAATCTTAAAGAAGTTCTCACATTTGGTGTCAGCCAATAAAATCACTATTCTCTTTGCACATCCCAGTGTGCAGGAGTATATCATAGAAGTGAGATAATTTAAAAGAGGGAAAACAAGATCACCAAGATCCTAGAGTATGATGTGGACAATAGACCAACCAAGTAGGTTCAAGGGAGAGTTTTTTGTGAATACGTTGCATAGGAATCAAGTTTTGTAGCTGAAAAGGAGACCAATCAAGTCTACTTGAACCAATTCGAGTCCAATGAGTCTTGGTTGGTGGATCAGACACAATATATGCAAAAGGGGCACTACCCAACCAACCATCGATCCCAGAAAAGGTGATACTACTAATTGCAAGGAACTAGGTATGTATTAATTGAAGGAATATTATTCAAAAGAAATTATGATGGTGTCTTGCCCCAATGTTTAGACAAGCTGTAGGAGGAAAGAGTTCTTAATGAATTCCATAGCAGTCCTGAGGGTGGACATTTCTCCACCAAGAATACGATGTTGAAGATAATATGAGAGATATTATTGGCCCTCAATATTTTCTAAAGCACATCATCTGGTGCAAAAGTGTACTCAGTGCCAATTCTCAGTTGCCAAAAGAAAGAATTTTGCTTTGCCTTTGAGTCCAATTGTAACTGAGGAGCCCTTTGCTCAATGGGGTTTGGGTTTTGTTGAAATGATAAACCCTATTTCCAGTGCTGGCTATAAGTGTATCCTTATGATGATCGACTACTTCACAAGGTCAATGGAGGTTGTAACCCTAAAAAATGCCATAGAGGGAGAGATTGTCAATTTCCTTGAAGAGATGGTAAGTAGGTTTGGCTTGCCCAAAACCATCATATCTGAAAATTCTCAAGATTTTGTAGGTTCAAGGATTTCATATTTTACTATCAAACATGGGGTTTACTTTAAAACTTCATCAAACTACTACCCACATGGAAATGGGTTAATGGAGTAGACCAACAAAAACCTAATTAGGTTAATCAAGAACATTAGGTCAGAATGAAAAATGGATTGGCACAAGCACCAGAGAGCTACTCTATGGGAAAACCAAATTACTCCCAAGAATATCTTAAAGACCTCCCCTTATAAAATAGGGTACAAAAAAGAGATAGTGTTACCTATTTCCATAGAAATTTCTTCCTTACAACTACTAAAATCCATAGAGGTTGAAGAAAGTGGCAGAATGGAAGTACAATTCGTGGAACTCCTTAAACTGGAGGAAGACAGAGAAAAATATTATGTAGCCATGATCATATGCCAACAAATATTAAAGTGATAGTTCGAAAAAAAAAACTTCTAAGCCAGAATTCAGAGAGGGGAACCTAGTGCTAAAGTATGATGAGCATACTGTGAAACCAAGACAATACATAAAATTTGAAGTGCTATAGAAGGGACCCTTCCATGTTAGTGTGTGCAAGGAAAAGAATGTGTAATAAAACTTGAATATATGCAAGGTAACCCTTTAGATATACTGGTAAATGATATTTATCTAAAATCATTCCACTAAATATGCAGTTCTTTAGAAAATTTTAACAGTTATGCACCATATGTAAATATTTTTGTACATACGCTTAATTTTGAGAATAATCCATTAAGAGTAACATAGGAAGAAGTAGGAAAGTTATGTATTATATTACATTAATCAAAAAATTTACAATGTAATATAAGCTCGAGGCTCAAATTTAAATGTAAGACTCTCTCTCGAAAACCCAGAAAGAGTCACAAAGCGAAAAGATGTAAAAAGGAGGCAACATGGAAAAAACGGTAAAGATAAGCCTCCAACCATTGTTGAGGAAGCGGGAACAACTTATCATCAAGTTTTTTTTTTCTTCTTATTTTTCTCTCTTAGGATGAAAAAAGGGGGTGAACACACAACACACGCGAGCTCCATACAGCACAAACCAAACCCCTAGTTGCCATGGCTTTGCACCAAAAAATTGAAGTGCTTTCTCCAAGTGAGCCTCAAAACATGCTCCACACTGTACTCCTATAGTAGGTAGGTGGTTGCTGGTTGAGAAGATGAGCAATGCATCTCAAGGTCCATGATGCAGAAGTTAGAAAGGAAGGGCAACTAGGGTACATATATCCCATAGTCCCCATACCTACAGAGATTGATGGCACTAGGGATAGCTACTTGCACTATCTCGCCAAGCCCTTCCATTAGTGTAGCATCAAAAATTTGGTGACACAATTCAATTATCATGGGTTTGTCCATGTTCAAGTCAAGAAGGGAGGAAACAAAGTAGGAAAGAATGTTGTAGCTGCTCTAGAGCTAGTTTCATTGTTAATAAAGTCTTGGCCAACTACCCACCTAAATGCAACCAAGGCAAGGCAATCACATCTCTTCACCAATAACTTAATTTTGTCACTAGTGACCTCTCCTACAAAGCAGTATTGTGGCCTCCTTGGGAGAAGGCAAATAGGAGTTCCTAGGCTAGCTGACATCCTAAGAAAGTAGTGAATTGTGGTGGAATGTGAGACAATAAGAAAAGCTTGCTAAACTTAAAGGCTATCTTTTTTTAATTAAAGTTGCAATAAGGTGGCATAACTATATATACATAACATAAGATGATAGACCCAACCAATGGGAAGTCCATTTTTGGTTGGATGACAATGAAACAATTCCAAAGCAAAGGGAGGCTAGCAAATAAATCATATGGAGGATCGGACAGAAGGTATTGAGAATTAAACTTGGGCTTTGGGAGTAAATGGTCTTATATGCTAATTGTTGACTTGTGCCATTTTCCATCATCAACACTAGCCAGCCTACTTATGTGAAAAGACATGGACTAACATGCTGAGTTCTAACAAATTAAATGAGTACATCCTTTTAGAATTATCTTGCATTACTTTAGCACATTTATCATAGCTAAAACCACGTGTTCTAATGCAATGAATTTATTTGTGAAAGAGGCAATAGGGAGAATGTATTAATTCCATTCTTGCAGTATTTTTGGCATTCCCAAGGGATATGGATCTCAAATTTGAGTGTATCACCTCAGTGGAAGCATTTAATGGACCAACAATAATGAAATATCCTTAACTACATGTACGTGTGAGGAAATTAATTTCACTCAAATTTCAATTTTTCTAAGAAGAAAAAGGAAAATAGTCATTTTCGTTAAGGAAACTCTCTATAACTTCTTGATATAGCCATGGCGGAGCCATCAACATCTAGTAGAAAAGTCGGGGCCTAAAGAAAAAGGCCTAGTTATGCTGATATCTTTGCGAAGAAATCATGTTCTAATTCCCCAATACCTGAGGAGCAGTCGTTCAAATTTTGTAAAAGGGTGCAACTAGATAGACATATTACAAGAGAGGCAGTGCAAGATTTCATTGACAATGTTTTTGACCCCAGGTTGTCAACTAACCCTAAATTTTTTAGGGAGGGTGCATTTCAAAGAATGATGCAGCATGAGCTATCTGAGGGTTTCACATTTTGGCTTTGGAATTATGGTCTACCACAGTTCATGTTTCCTGTCATACACCCATGTCTAGAGTTGGCAGATGCATGTGCCAAAAGATTCAACAAAAGGATAGGAGCCATTGAGGGTAACAGGATCAAAGTTACAATTTTTGTCAAAGCCATACGAGATATGTTGTGTATCCCTTCGAATTGGGGTGATGAACATTTGAATGAAGAAAAAATAGACATCTTCAAGGAAGAAATAGCAAGGAAAACAAGTTTTTAGGAGGACAAAACAAAGGAAAGGCCAGAGGTCATTTTTCTTTTCCACTTTCACATTGAAAGTTCAAGAAAGACACATATACTGTATTCTCAACGTTGGCCTAAGTTTTTGGCCTTGATAATGATGAGGACCTCCATCCATTCCAGATGGGCCTAGATTTTATGCTTGAAAGAGAGAAAAACATGAAATATTATGGTTTTTGTGATGTAATAGTTGAAGGGATGCTAGAGAAATTGAAGAATTATAATATCGAGTATATATTAAAGTATTCTTCTTTCTTGGCCGACTTGATTTTGCATCAAAATCTTGAGTTGCTGGAGATAAATATGCTAGTGTCTAGGTTAGATGTAAAAAGGCTTTTGTAAGCCATTTTTTGTATGGACCCATGTACTTTTGAAAATGGGGGATTATTACTAGTTTGTAGATCATTTTCTAAGGCCAGTGCTTCAAGATTTGTTGTTGTGCCCTATGGGTCACTTCTTTCTTGAGGTATCACAATGGATGGAAACTCTGACAACCCCGATGGATTATTTCCTAGGAGAGGATTTTACAGTTATCAGATTTCATTATTTTTTCAAGGAACCTTTCAGACTGTCCAAATTTGAAACATATTGAGTTTTCATGTTGGAGGCATGCCATTAGGCAACCGTTTTTTACAATGCCTATAGTCCCAGAAGGAACAAGACAAAGATATATCTATTTCCCCTCACAATTGCCAACAACTAGGTAACACTAAACAAGTCGAAGGACAAGGGTGAGCTTACAAATCTATTGGCAGGATTAGGCTTGGTTCTCATTTGTGACACATGCAACTACAACCCAACGAAGCACTTCACTTTGAAACACAAGAGTTGAGAGTATTTTGAGAGGAGGAAGAATCCAACTTAGGAAAGGTTGGAAGTATATATTGACTTGGCTCACATTCCACTCAAACAACCAAAATGGTTAAATTTCTATGTGCCATAGGTGGATTATTAGAAGAACGTCCCGATTAGTAAATCCCTCAACATGTAATTAAATCACAAGGGATGGTCAGAAAGAAATAAGGTAGACTTTTGGAGGTTCTAACAAGAGATGAAATGCCTCAATGCCCCATTTAGAGACTTTTGACCACACAATGAAAGGTTTGAGACATTTGTGATCAAGAGGCTGACTCTGACAATAGTAATCCTGAGACAAGTCATGAGATTGAAGAAGGGAAGCTTCCATGCCATAGCTCTCATTCTCAAGAATCTAACAGGAGGAGAGTTTTGAAGTAGAGAGACACACAAGTCATGTCCTTTGCTAGTGCTCGAAGCAAAGGAAAAAGGACCCGATTTTCCCTAAGAGGGTCTATTGCGGTTGTCGAAGGCCAATTTTGAAGGGATCAGTCGCCAGATGATTAGAACATACCAGTTCTAGGGTATGTGCAGGATCATGATGGGCCAAAAAGTGGCAATATGATGGGTATGTGGCTGACGAATATATTTTTACCCAAAATTGATGAAATGAAAAAGGTTTTTAAGGGAGATTCTCAACTTTTCACCGATATAAATTATGCTTTACTTTGAATTTAATAAGTAATTATTATTCATTTTCTATTGAAATTATGACTAAAGTCCTAATTGATAGGCTAATTGAAATAAATCTATAGCTTTCAAATGGTATCACATTTTTTAAATCCAGAACATGCATCACATTCTATGATTTGCATACTATAGGATTAAAAAAAGAAAAATAAATTTCACGAAGTTTTGACCAAGTTAAGGTGGTCAGGCGTACGATTTTTTATAATTTTTAAAAATTTATAATAAAAATTTCATAATTAATTATTTTCTTGGAAAAAAATTACAAAAAAATATGCATCATATCGGGACATGAGTCCTCTACTTATATCTAAAATCTTATAAAAAATAATTATCATTTATTGTGGTTAGAGTGGTCAGACAGACACCTACTTCTTATTTTTTCCCTAAAATTTAAGTACCACTGGCTTGAAATTTAAAATTTTCACCAAATAGATTTTTTTTTTATAAAAAAACCTAGTAGTTTAGAAACTACATTGAATTTTCTACAAATTCTATTCTTACATAATTTTGAAATAATATAGATAACTTATTCAAATTTTTACGTGAAGTTGCCTAACTTTGAATTTTCTATATTTTGTGCCACTTAAGGGCCTATTTCCCATGATGATCTTACACATACCCTCTATTCATGCAAAGAGAAGATGAGTCCAGGATCTAGGTGCACCCGATGCATCAACCCGAGGAGAAGAAAGAGTGGAGGTTTTTCTGCAAAATGTTTTGATTGCCACAACCCAGGTAATTTTTACTCCCTCTCTTCTTCCTACCTCTGCATCTCTAGTTACTCCTCTAACTCCTTCTGTGGAAAGGAATCCTCCATCCATAGACCTTGAGCTAAAAGCATTGAATACAACCCATACCATTTTAATGAACCTTCTGAAGCAACCCTGCATGTTGAATGTGCAACATCCTCTTTGACCACTATTGATTCTTTGATTACCCTATCAAGGACCCCCATTGAAAGAGCAGAAAATTCCATGTTACCCATCACTCCTAGTCCATCTACTTCTAGGAAAACACCTCTCCTTCTACCTATTTCTCTTTTCACCCTAATTAGTTTTTCCCGTGCCCAATCTCAATTTGGCATCTCACCTATTTCCATGATAACGCTCCCTTTTGCTTCTCCACATGTTCATACATCTGAAGTTTCTCCTTATGTCACCCTTTTTGCTCTGCCTCCTAGTGATTCCATTACAGAATAAAGTATTGATACCCCTCAGAGTCTCCAAGAACATTTTGATGTAACCAAGCATTCCTAATAGGTCAAAAAGCAAAAACGATAGTTAAAGAATGTCACACTACCAACTACCAAGAACATTAAATCTTTCTTCAATGAAGAGAGGAATTCTCTATTGATCACTACCATGAAGCCACTCATGTCCAATCGTGAGGGAAAAATGGAGATGGAAGATTACAAAATCAGAGCCATGGGCCTAGATTTGAGTGACACTCACTCGTGTGACAAAGTGGTCCTAGCTAAGACCACCCAAAAGGTGGTATATGTGAATTACGAGAGGCTAGATAAAAAGTTGAAGAAGCACAAGGCAAAGCTGATAAATGTAAGGGAAACAATGAGCAAGCTACAAAATGAGATCGGGGCTAGAGATGTTGAGATGGCCTACATAAGGAAAATACAAATTTAGCAAGGAGAGACATCCAAGTTGCTAGTAGCCCAGGGTGAACAAGTTCAGCTCTATGCTGAAATTGAAAAATTAAAAGTTGAGTTGGCTATTGATCCCCAGACAAGTGCAGTGCATTGACATGCTCAGGGAAAATAAAGAAGAGAGTTGGATGGTGTTTGATCTCAAGCTTTCAATGATTACTAGAAGGACTAGGAGGAAGCATAAAAGTCAGAACAAGAGATTGAAAGGTTGAACTCAGAATTAAAGAATTCCCTTAGAGAAAAGAGTCAAATGGAGGAAAGCGCAAGAGCGAGAGAGGCTTAGTTCAATTAGGATTTAGTTGTTGCAAAAGGGTCTAGGACCCTCCTGATATTGAAGAAGTTGATATCTACACACTAGGTTTGGATCATACTTGTGGTTGCCATTCTTGGGCCCACTTTAAAATTCTTAAGGGACATTCGAGAATTAAATGTGAAGGTTGGCCTAATGGCTGATCAATTTTTGCAGATATGTACTCGAGTGGTAGAATAACAAAGCTTGATTTCTAGGTTGTGTGTGGCCACTAATGAGGTCCTAAAAGGTGTAATAATTATTGATCGAAGAGCTTCCTCCATCAAAGCAAAAGAGATCATCAACTGCCACAAGATCGTAGGAAGGTGTGAAGAGTGTCAAGTGGTGTTGAATAAGTAGGTCAATGAAATCAAGGACTTCAGCATCCTAGTTATTTTTGGGTTACCTCCTCTTCTTTCACCGGATGGAGATGTGTTGATAGTTGAGCAAGTCACAGATGGGATCTGACATAAGGTTTAGACTTCTACATAACTCCTAGGTTCAAGTGTAGCACCCACCATTGATGATATCAAGCATGATATTTTTCCTCTTTATTGACTCTATTATAACCTTGGAGCAGTTTCTACAAGATGGGGATTTGCTTCATTCAAGGAAGTTTTCAAGCTAGAGCAACCATACATGCCCATTTGTACTCTTTTCTGATTGACTAATGTAGATTGGGAGGCACAACATTCCACTTTCCTCAAACTTCAAGAATTACTAGAGGCCTAGATTCATGCCTCCGCAAGTGAAGGCCCCTTGTGAGTTGCCAAAACTGTGAAGCAATTTCACCTTAATCATTTTTTATTTTTGGCTTGTATATGTTTTTGGCTTCAGATGTGTTCACACTCAAGTAAAGTTGTCAGAAAGGTGTGCAATGTGCCACATGGTGGTTATGTGGCTTTCATCTATCACCTTTCTTTTGGGAGAGAGTTGGAACATGTGTTTGTTGACATAGATTTTCTCAAGGAGATATTTTCATGAGTCTGAGGTTTCCTCCCATTTGACACATCATCTCTTTGTTGCGGGCAGTTTGCACTTTTAGGAAGTGATCTCTTTCGGAGTTTCTTGAAGCTTGTTGTCCCTTTTTGGTTTTTAGGATAGAGGCTTTGAGTCAAAATTGTTAGGTTATGTGACTGGTCAACTAGACTTTTTCTAGGCTATTTTCTAGGATTTCATCATTTTTCAGATAACTATCTGCGCTAGATATCTGAAGAGCATTAATGCAGAAATTGAGAATTGATGACAAAAGATTGCTATGACATAACTAAATATCTATGATCAGATCGTGTGCTATCAAATGCGAACATCTGGTAGCAATTACTTCTATGTTGTGGTGGTGGTTTTCTTTTTTTGCAGCTATAAATGAGAGGCAGCGACATAATGAAGGGGTTGATTCCAAGTTTAAGTTTCCTTTGCTGACGAAAAAGTTTCTTTTGCTTTCTTAAGTTATAGAACTATTTTCAGAAGTAGATTTGCTAAAATTCGTTTCTTAGGCATGTTATATTGTTTATTCTCAAACTATTATTGGATTGGCATCTGACCTCTATTTTAAAGTTCATTTGATATTTAAGCATGAACTATTTGGAAGAAATATTTGAGACTGTGTATGTATGGCCTTTATCAAGCTTTCCTTCTTTATGCTTTCATTTTGAATAAAACATTGTGTCAAGCTAAATTGAAATAGTTTAAGTTGTTGATTTCCATGTTTTAGGCTTATATGGTAGGATAATAACTTGTGAAAATTGGATTATGTCTGTGGACTTCTTTATTTTTCTAAAGGGTTGTTGTTTTGTTATATTGTGTTGTAAGAAGAAAGAGAGTTTATGCAATTTTTTAACATTTTTCTGTTAACCTTGAAAATCTTTATGTTTGATTACACCTTAATGAACACTTACTATGGGGAGATTTAAAAAACTGCACTGTGTTTGTAGTTAGCCTTTGCTATTCGTTCTCTTCCCAGTAATCAAGGGTTGTGGTGTTATGTGTCTAAATATATCATTCATAGGAAAGATTGGTTTTGAAATATTGTAAAATCTTTGGTGTATCACCATTTTTATGTTTTATGTTTACATTTCCTTCTACCCTTTTCTATAAAACTAAGAGAAGAACTGAATTTCTATAAAAATTCCAGAGGTATTGGGTGAGGTGCAAATCAGTCCCCCACTTGCTAAATTTCCCATAAGGTTGTTAGAGAGGTGCAATCCTTGATGATCAAAATTTGGGTATGAAAGAGGACCTTTCCTAGAATAAAACCACCCATACGAATGTGTTGGAACAATCAGTTTGGTCATATGATGAACAAAACAAAAGTTACGCCACTTTCCAACTTTACACAACATGCAATTGGCCCATTTTCCATCAACAAAAATATGTTCACCAAGAGAAAAGGACTTAGATCTATCAAAAACTTAGAGAGGTTATTGTATAGGGTCACTACATGATCTTGTAGCCTCAGATAGAAAGTATCCAAGTGCCATGGTTTATAAGTAATTTCTTGTCAAAATTTTCTTCCCCTTTATGCTTTCGTGTCTTAAGAATTTTTTTTGGTAGAATGCAACTCAAACTATTTTGACATGTTTGGGTGTGAAACCAGACCACCCATATCAACATGTTGGAACAGTTGGTTCATTTGTATGACGAATAAAATAAAAGTTAGACCACTTTCCAACTTTACATTACATGCAAATGACCCATTTTTCATCAACTAAAATTTGTACACCACCAAAAAATGACTTGGAGTTATAAAAAACTGAGAGAATTTATTGTATATGTGCCCTACATGACCCTGTATGCTTAAAAAAAATGTTTCCAAGTGCCATGGTTTATGAGTAATCGCTTGTCAAAAAAAATTTCCCTTTTGCACTTTGGTCTCTTAAGAGACTTTGTTGATAGAATGTGGCTTGGATTGTTTCAACATGTTTATGTGTGAAAGAGGACCTTGCCTAGAATACAAAAATCCATAAAGGCATGTTATAATAATCGATTTGATTGTATGATGAACATAATAAAACTTACTCTACTTTCCAACTTTACACTACATGCAACTAACATGTTTTCCATCATTTGAAATCTATTCACCACGGGAAAATGACTTCAAGCTATCAAAAACTAAGAGAGGTTATTGTAGAGTGGAAATATGTGATCTTGTATCCTTAGAAAAAATGTTTCCAAGCTCCATAGTTTTTGAGTAATCATTCATCAAAGTTTGTCTCCCTTTCTCACTTTGGTCTCTTAAGAGACTTCACATGTAGAATGTAGCTTAGATTGTTTTTGCATGTTTGGGTGTGAAATAGGAACTTTCCTAGAACATACCCACCCATATGGAAATTTTTGAGAATTTGGTTTGGTCATATGAAGAATAGAACAAATGTTACACCACTTTCCAACTTTACGCTACATGGAACTAACTAGTTCTCCATCAACTGAAATCCGTTCACCACAGGAAAATGACTCGGAGCTATTAAAAACTAAGATATTTTTCTATAGAGAGTCCCTACATGATCTCAAAGCCTCAGATGGATTGTTTTCAAGTGCCAAAATTTTTGATTAATCACTCGTCAACGTTTACTACCCTTTTTCACTTTGGTCTCTTAAGAGACTTCATTGTCAGAATGTAGCTCAAATTGTTTTGATATGTTTGGGTACAAAAGAGGACCTTTCCTAGAATAAACCCACCCATGCAGATGTGTTGCAACAGTCAGTTTGGTTGTAAGATGAACAAAACTAAAGTTACACCACCTTCCAACTTTACACTACATGCAATTGACCCATTTTCAATGAACTAAATTTTTTCACCATAGAAAAAATGACTTGTACCTATCAAAAATTGAGAGAATATATTGTATAGGGGCCCTACATGATCCTATATCCTCATTCATAATGTATCCAAGTGCCACAGTTTCTAAGTAATCACTCATCAAAGTTTGCTACCCTTTTGCACTTTCATCTCTTAAGAAACTTCACTGGTAGAATGTAGCTTAGACTATTTCAATGTGTTTTGGTGTGAAAGAAGAGCTTTCCTGGCATAAATTAACCCATATGGACATTTTGGAATAGTCGGTTTGGTTGTATGACAAACAAAATGATAGTTACACCACTTTCATACTTTACACTACATGCAACTAACCCTTTTTCCATTAATTGAAACCTGTTCACCATGGGAAAACAACTTGGAGCTATCAAAAATAGAGAGAGTTTATTATAGAGGAGCCCTACATGATCCCATAACCTCAGAAAAAATGTTTCCAAGTGCCACAATTTTGAAGTAATCGCTTGTCATATTTTTATGCTCTTTTGCACATTGGTCTCTTAAGAGACTTCATCGATAAAATGTGGCTTAGACAGTTTTGGTGTGTTTGTGTGCAAAAGAGGGCCTTTCCTAGCATAAACCCACTCATATGGATATGTTGGAATAGTCAGTTCAGTTGTACAATGATCAAAGAAGAATCTACACACGCACCTTGCTAGTAGAGCCATGTGTTTGATGAGATACCTAGCACAATGCAACTTTCTATCCTTTTCAAACCCATCATATTCCTTGGAAACCTATCATAACACAACTTGCTAGCTAGTAGATCCATATAGCTCATGAGTGGTTTAGCATAACACATATTTTTAGACCTTATGAGAGCTCTATATATTTTCTAACATACATTCAAGAAATGGAATTTGGTATTTGAGACAAATTTAAGATTGAGGCCTCTTTACCTTATTGACTTGAATTCTTTTAGTACTAACCCTTTGTTCTTGGTTTGTGATTATTATATGTCTTGTGATTCTTATGTTTCTTATTTATGTTTTCATTGTGTTTGCATTATGTTTTGTTTGGTTTCATCTCTATTTTTATAATTTTATTTCATGTGCCATCATCATGTTCCATATAACTTCATATGTTTGTTTTTTTTTCCTCATATTGTCTTTCCATAGGATCTTGAATCTATGGGCTATTATATCCCCTAGATTCAAAGCCATCCTATCTCTTCAATATTTGGATAAATGCATATAAATAATATTCATTTCCATCATTACAAATTATAAGCACACCTAGCATGTTTTAAGAGAAATTAAAATCATTATTGAGAAACCAAGAGTAGTAAATAGTAGATTTATCAATATTATTGTAGCATTTATTCCAATCAAGTTTCATGTCAATCATTCATCATGTTTTTATACAAGTCTTTTCATTTCTTATTAATTTTTTTACTACTAACACTTGCAATACTTTAACCAAGCAATTGAATTATGCCCAAAGCTAATTGGTACATGACTTGAATCCATCAAGGAATGTAGATCTGATTAGTGAGTTACTAGATTAGTCAAATCATTTCCTGTTTATCCTTTATCCTCTACCCAACTGAGAGTAATCTCTCTTTCCATATCATCATAGAAATTATGGAAGTAGAAATTACCAAAATCGAGTTTGATTTAGGAAAGGCCTTATATGGAACAACCTTTCCCCCTCTTTCATATGTGTGGGTTTTAAGGTCTAAGGAAAAGTTGAGGAAGATTGAAGATCAATTTTCCATTCAAACATTCAATCCCTACAAGTTGAAAAGATACAAAAACTATATTTTCTCAATTATAGAAGTTTTGAAAGTGACTTGAGAGAAAAAGACCTACAGATCCGAGGCTTCAAGATTTTATTTTTAGATGCTAAAATGTAGGAGTCTCAGCTAGTGCACATCACACCCTATACTAGCCAATTCAACATAATATTTACACACTAGTTTCCTTTGTGTCTACTCTCTACCTTTTCGAATTTTTTTCTCTTTTTGCACTTCATTTCTTAGAAATCATAATAGTCTATTGTATTTGCATGATTAACCTAGGAATAACATTACATTTTTAATTTCAATCAATTAATGTTCAATCAATTCATATTATCCACACACAAACTTAATAACAAGGATTAGATACCTTGTCCACCATTTTAGCTCTTCCATTTAGGTTTATAGTCAGGTGGATTTAAGATCATTTCAAATAATTGATGTCCCATGTTGAGAGAAGTGTGACTTAGGACCTAGATCCCTTTTCCCAGTTAAACATTATGATGTACATGTTGTGGCTATAATGTGATGTTATGATGTTATAATGTGACACACTAATGATTGTATATACAGGAAATGTATGAATATAGCAAGAAGCAATGATGATAATTATATTGTTGATAAAATATAAAATAAAGTATATAAATAGGAATATGGTGGTGAAACGTGGTAAAATGGTTAGATGAGAGTGTATCCAATCCACCTCTTTTCATAAAGGAATGTTTCATTCAAAAGATGATATCCTAGAATCATGAAACAACTATCAACCCAAGAGGTGAATTGAATAAAGATTGAGGGATCTTACACTCTTTCCTTTATGCAAGGATGGGGTGGTGAGCTAGATCTCAATTTGAGGGAGAAATAATTAGGCTAATTAACTAACCCTAATCCTAGATCTAACAGACAAATGCATAAGTTGAACACAAAATAGAAAGAAATAGTAATTTTTTTGGAGGAACATGAAGGCAAGGATGTTGTGCACCTAGTGAAATTTGACTTTTCTATGCTACTAACAGAGACTCATTCACCACCAAAGGTGAGTGGGTCCTAGTAGGCCTTTTTCGGGGAGCTCTAAAATGGAAACAAAAGTGTGAAATGTCTAGAATTCATGCCTATCAACCCTCAACAAGGACTCATTCACCCTGAAAGGCGAATGCATCCTATTAGGGTTTCTTGGAATTCTCTGAATCTAGGTTGCAACTTCTAGGTCTACTCTTCCCTTGGCACTTTGAACTTCATGTTTCCGAATCTAGATTTTCCTACAACTTGCAAAAAAAAATTGGTATCTTGTTGGTGGATAGGGGTTTTCCTTAATCAAATCCCTTATTAGTAATTAAATGTTGAAAGATGAATGAAAGTTTGAAACATGTAATAGTTTGTGCAATCTTAATCTTAAGTGTGTCTAAGACTAAGTTCCAAGAGAATGAAAAGGAAAATTTACCCCATTGTGTTAGGATAAAACTCTTGAATGCAATGTGAACAATGTAAATGATTTACTAAAGAAGATGTCTAATCCCTCCAATAAATCACAAATATAAAAATACCTCTTATAGGCTTCAGATAGGATTATTATAGAAGATGGAAGCAATCCAAAACAAGTCCTTAGGCTTGGTTGTATGACTTGTGCATCTCCCAAAACCTAGAATCCTTCATGATTCTCCATAGGCATATATCATCATCCTTCAATAATGCTTGATCTTGGATTCAAAATGAGCTTGAAGATCTTGAAATGTTGCTATAATCTTCACTTTTTCTTGTTTTCTTGTAATCTCCCTTTATTTTTCTCCCCTAGATTTCTTAGGTGAAATTATGTCAAATTTATACTAAATTAGATATTTAACCCCAAAATTTAAAGAGTTCAAGCTTACCTTAGATCTGGAAATGAAATCAATTAAAATACCATCAAGATGAGATTCAAAAAGAGGGTCCTTATTAAGGGAGGACCCATTCGCCACCTTGGTCGAATGGGTCCTGGTTAGCTTTCTAGGACCAAGCTCTAGGGAGTGAAAAGAGGATCAAAAACCCAATTAGAATATGGCAAGAAAGTGGGGTCCTGTTAAGGGAGAACCCATTCACTGTTAGTGGTGAATGGGTCCTAGCACACTTTTCAAAACTCAAAAGTTTCCACCTTCAAGGTTATTTCATTTAATTGTCATTTCTTGGGATTGATCTTCGAGAGACACAATTGAATTTGAATTAAAGGGGAAATTAAGTCCAATTAACCACCATTAATTTGAATACCATCCTAGATAGATGTGAAATTTTGTTAAACACTTTACAATACCATAAATAGGGCCTAATTTAAGTACAAGAGGGGTCCATTAGGCTCGATTAGGTGAATAGATCTTAGCAAAGTGTGAAAATGTCTTACAACACTTTACAACACTCTTGTAAAAGGTGAAATTTAAATATTTTTTAATTAAATAAGAACCCTAGAGTGGTGTGAATGTGTACAACACTTTACAACACCACTACAAAGCATAATTAAGTTAATTATGTATCAATTATTTCAAATAAATTGTGAAAAAGGATAAATTTTTTTGACACTATAGGTGAATGGAAATATGCAAGTTATAAGGACCTGAAAATGCAATGATACTTTTTTCTTTAATTATGCTAAATATAATGTGAATAGAAATCCTTATTTTTATATAGAAAGTGGATATTATGCACAAAGGTAGGAGGAACCAACATGATGTTGTATTTCTTGCATGAAATTTGACTCAACAAAAGAAAAGGGTTATTCATATTCATACTAGCTATAGAAAAACCTTATCAAATTGTTGTGAGGGTACATGATTTATAGCGTTATAGTCTTAGTCCACAAAATGGATAACTTACATTATATATTAAAGAAGTCTATTTATGCAAGAATCTATACTAATGCACATAAGGTCAAGCATTTTCTATGGTCATATTATGAGAATTTCCCATGAACATGACATACAAAAGCAATGTATATGACCCATTCCAAGCTTTTCTAAGTGTAGCAGGATATTGAAAGATGAAGATGGTGTTGATTAATAAAAGAAATGAGACAAAAATATGAATTGATAAGTAAAAAGACCCATTGATCAAAACAAGTCAATATCCATCATATCTCTTACCAAAAGATAAGATCGATTTTAGATAGGGCCTATTGTAGCAAAGTTACATCTGTTAAGTCCTATATTGGTTGGATACAAATTGGATAAAGATACATTAGGTAATAAGTTATGTATGTAATAGACTTATTTTAGTAGTAGTCCCTTTCTTAATATTTTTATTGAAAGCTCAATGTTTTACACAATGTGTAGTTTTTTAATTTTTAGTTTTAGATTCAAATGTAGAAAATCTGTGTAAATTTTACTCTAAAGATAGTGACATAGATCCAATTAAATGAGTATGTCAAGGAAAATTTCTCCTATTTATGTATAGGATAATTTATTATGAATTAGGAAAGTAAACTAAACATTATTATTATAGGTAGATAGGTAAAGTAGTAGATACTGATAATTATTAAGCCATGGTAGATGGAAAAGTGAAATATATGAGAGGAAATCTCCGAGGATTAAGTTTTATAGGAGCAATATTCTTCATACTATAAGTAGTACAATCATGGATAAAATATAGTAAAATATTATTGATATTAGAATATGGTGCATAAAGGACATGGATTGTGGAGGATATAAGAGTTTGCATTGTCCATAGCATACATTGATCATTTTGATCCTATTCTTTTTTATCAATATCAAGTATTAAAGGGTAGGGGGATGGATTGGAAATAATGAGGGATATATGATTAAGGATATGGATAGAATAATAAAGATAAAGGGAATGGATGATTTAGGGGTGGATGAATCTTTTGTGGGAGCCAACTTGTATGCCAAATTAGTTTCTAATTTGATATGCATTGTATTGATAGGGATGGTTTTGGAGGATTAGGATCATGAGGGGGATTAAGAGAGATGTTTGTATCTTTAGATAGAGTGGGATAATTGGATAGATTGGAAAGGTTTTTTTTATCTTGATATATAAGTAAATCTATTGATGGGATGGAAGGGATATCTTGAGGGGCTATTTTAGCCCTACATGTATTGGTTTATTCTAATTGAGATATGGTTTATTCATATGGAATAGAGGTATAATTGAAATATTTGGAGTTGTTACCATTGTTAAAGGTGTTCCCCTTACTATTCTTAGGGAATGCATCTATGTATATCATGATTTAATTATTGTATTAAAATGGGTCATCTTCGATATTAGTATCACCCTAGTCTATAAGATCTTAAACAAGATTTTTCAATTTTATGCAACCAAATTTTTTATGACCTTTGACCCTATGGTATGAAAGCAAAATTCATTATCCTTCTATCATGAGGGTTTGAATTGAGGTTCATAGTTTCTATTTTTTATACTATAATAAGCTTTTATTGAACTAAATTTTGTAAAGTGGATTCAATAGGCTCCCCTAAAGGAGTATATTTTATTTTAGAGCATCATTCTATCTAGGTGGTCCTCTAGCAAGTATGATATCTTGATTTTTTTTTTTATATAGGTGTATGTTATATGGTGATAGATGTTAAGAAGGAAATGAGATCATAGATCTAACAAGTGAATTAGCCTAGATCTACCTTTCCCTTTGCTTAGCATTAGAACACAAACCAACTAGGGTTTAATGATTATCTAACTAATTCAAAAGAGAGCTAGTAGAGTAGGGTTTTATTCATTTTTTCAAAGAGATAATATTTTATGTTTCATGTAATTAAGTTAATTGATATAAATTTGAGATCCTAAAATCTGAATGATCACATGGATGAAATTGGAAAATTACAAAAATGAGAATAGATTTGAGATGTGTAGAGATAGGAGCACCTACGATAGAAATTTGAGTCTAAAATTCAAGGATAGGGGTGAGAAAACCCTAGTCCTAGGGTTTCTAAGAGTTCTCAGCTTCTAATGACCTGTCACAATCTACTCTATGACTTTCTATAACTTTTTGTTGATTTGTTTTTTGATCTAACATACAGATAGAAAGTGGGGAAAGGTTGTGTTGTATATAAGTTTTCCTTAGTCAAACCCTTGTGTTGGTGTTTCTTTCTTCATAATAGCAATGACAACAATGGTAAAGAGATATTTCTCTTTGTGGGGTAGAGGAAAATAAATAATAATGATTGCAATAATGAATATCATAAAACAAAGTTATCTTAGGAATGAAAACATTGTTGAAGTGATATCATACCATAGGTTTCCACAAGGGTATATGAGTAATGAATGAATTTTATTGAAAACCTAGAAGGGTTAATCACATAACATAATAGATTGTTTAAGCAATCATTTAGAGAATGATTTGCATGTATATTCACAATTTTCTTATAATAATTTCTCATAGTTCATAATAGAGTGTTCTTTGTCTAATATTCAAATGATAGGTTCAAAACTTATTTATATATACCTCACAATTAATTTTTTTGGGCATAGGTCAAGCTATGGTCACTTTGAAACACTCAAGTCTGACACTCAAAGTTTATGACCTTTAAATAGCACATCCTATGACTAGGGTGTCCATACCCATATCTAACACTTTTTGGCTCCAAAAATAAGGGATATGAGCAATTAAATGTATTTTCCCAATATAGAAACAAAATGATTAAACTATGATTATAGCTAATTTTATATACAAAATAGGGTGTCAACATAGTGTGAAATTATTAAGGGTGGAAAATTATAATGATATAATAGTATTTTTTGGATATATTTTGCATCTATTACACAATAACTATAAAATTTTATATTTCTTATTGAAATGTAGGGTTTATCCTTAGATGAAAGCTATTATCTTTTTTCCTTATAGATTTTCATAAGGCCCTTAGAAATGATGGTTTTTTCAATGAACTATTCCTTTATCTATGATTCTATAAAATCTATTAGCACATAAGAATTGTAGGCGGAATATCATTTCTTGATTTAGGTTTTGAGTGATATGTAGGCAATTTTTCTTTCATGAATAGGTCATGGAAGTTTGTTTCTACATTTTTCAATCGTTGTATGAATATAGTGAAGGATTGTTCACTTCTTTTCTTTCTTATTGCATAGATCAATCATAGAGATTTCATTATCTATGTTATATGATACATGAGCAACAAAATTGGGTATGTGGAAGGTGAGGTTGTGATAAGTTCAGAATATGTTTTTCTTGGCATTGATAGAGAATATGGCAATTGAAGCAATGATTTTACATGTGAATAACTTGTTTGAGATGGATTTTATAGAAGAGGTACATTTTTCATGTTAGAATTAGTAATATTTGGAATATATTATGGAATGGTATGGTATGAATTAGGTGACAAATAGTCATATGTCTCTCTATATGGGTGCCATTGAACCTTCGATATATGTTATTTATGGTAGATTTGGTTATTGAATAATTATAGTGGATTTTGGTTGAGACTATGATAGGTATTTTGGTTGAATTTTTTTCTCCCAAGATATTAGTTGTAGAAAAATTAATGAGGTTTTACTCTTTATGAATGGGAGTTTCAACATCAAAAGGTATCTTGACACATTTTGAACTAGCATTTGAAGATAGTGATCGATATTTATAGTGGAGAGAAGTTCCATAACTCTCATTTATTTAGGATATTATTAAAATTCTTCTAGTTCCCTTCATGTTGGATCTTGATTAGTATCTTTTTTCATAGGATCCATCCTTGAAAGTGATGGTTTGGGGATTCCATATCCTCCTAGAGTAGAATTTTGTTTTGAAGATATTCTAAACACATTTTGGCTACACCCATGGTTGTTTGCATGCACAATTTATTTTGGAGAGATTCCAAATTTTCCTACTATTGTGACCTTGTGATTAACATATCTAAGTATAAAGCCTTGTTTGGCAATGGACAATTGTCATGGGTATGTAAATTTTTGGACTCTTTTAAAATTTGATTAATATTGGAAAAGATTAGATAACTTGATGGATATGATATAATTGTTGTATAAAACAAAAATAAATAAAATTTAACCTAGATCTCTAAAAGATAAATATTAGGGTACATATTATTTACTCAAACTATACTTATGAGTCCAAGAAAATAGATTTAAAAATATATTATTTTCTTGAACTAGACTTATGAGTACAAGGAAACAAATAGGAAGTAGAGGTTTCCAACTCAACAATAGCCAACTATATTAATCTATTATATCAACTAATGATATGGTATAACATAAAACCTTACTTGAAATAAGAAAGTTCCAAAACAAAGAGGTAAGTTAGAGATAAAAGATATGCAATCTAGATTAGGCTTTAATAAATTTTGATACTATCATTGTTATTAGTATGCTGATTTTGACAAGATCCAATGTTTTTTTTCTTTCTCAGTACTTATTAGATATAATACTTTTGATGTCGAATGTAATAGTGTAAGATGTTTAGTTGTTGAGATATGTTGCTAGTCTATATCAAGCCTATGGGTTTGAAACCCTGAAAGTGTGATTTTTTGTTCCAATTTTGGAAATCTCAGGTGAAACCAATTAGAATATACCAAGGATTGATCAAATCACTATAATATTAAAATAAAAAGTGGCAAAAAAATATCACTAGCATGGGATTGTAAATCAAATGCAGCTCAAAGTAGTTCAAAAGCATAACATTGTCAAACAAATGTGCCATAGAATAGTTCAAAAGAATAGGAGAAGGAATAAAATCTAAAAAATGATAATTTAGAAGTGCATATTTGTGACTTGGATGCATCACAAGATAGTTTAAAAGTGAATCTATAGTTATCAATTGTAATTTCCACAGTGTTCTTTTATTTGTAACACTTTCTTTTAATAAGATATTCTAATAACAACTGAGATTTTTGGTGAATTTTTATGATATTAAATATTTTAAGAACATAAACCAAGCACATTAAAAAATACAAATCTAAGAAATAATAAAAATATATAAATTCTTTCTTTTATTTTTGTTTTGTGTTTTTAAGTTTGAGTTTTTTGGACTTTTTGTAAAGATGACAACACACCAAATATTGATGCAAAAATAAATTCCTATAACTCAATTTGGATAATGTGTGCCCTTTTGGTTTCAATTGGGGAAGGTGTTTTAAAAATTTAAACATACCAAACACATGAAAAATCCTAACTCAAGTTGGTTTATTAATCCTTGTAGAATCAAGAAACCACGAGAAAAGAGAAACAATACATTTCAACTTGGAATCACAAGCTCAAGTCGAAGAGTACTCAATATAAAATAATGTTACATGAAGCCTCATGCATAGATGAAAGGGAATAATACCAAATGAAGGAACACAAAGACCACTAAGAGGGGGGGAAAATCAATGGGCTACACATTTTAAATTTCTAAGCAATATGACACTGAACTCTAAAAGCATAAACTAGGAGCAACAAAAAGGTAACCAAACAAAACACACAAAATTCATCCCACAACACAAGATATATGAGGAAAAACCCAAGATGGGAAAAAACCTCAGTGAGAATAGCTACTAGAAGCTACTTCTCTAATCTAGCCTCACAATAAAAATACTTTTTGTTACAATGTATGGGCACCAACCCAAAGGAACTTCTAGATATATGAGAACCAACTCAAAGGAGCTTCTACCCCTAATATAAGCACCCACTTAGATGATCGTACAATAAGATATTTCTAATTAAAAATTAAGTATCATGTTACAAATGAAATTTTGTAGCTCATAAATTTCTGCACTTAAAAGTATTTGTTGTATTGCTGTCCTCAAACAACTTCCAGTCTTATTATCATCAACTACCTCTACACGTATTCATGCACTTACTCTGCAAGACTCTATGATTTGAATTCACACAATAAGTCTCTACAAAACTATCACATTCCTTCACACACTTCTATAGAAAATTCAAAACATCTAATCACTCAAAAACACATACTATATTTTTACAAAGTCGTCTAGTCTCTTTCACACCACTCTTCTCTCCACTCATACCCTCTCTTGCTTTGAATCCACTGGACATCATTATGAAAATGAAAAAATCCACTTTTTATATATTACTTCTATAAAAAAAAAAGAAATTTTGTAGCCCTAAACTTCAAACAAATAATTCCTGCAACTTTCTATCAAAAACTTTCTAATATTCTTGTTGCAATCTATAGAACATTAAAAACTTAAATCTTATTCTCCTTCTGGTATTCCATCTGCAAATATTTAATGCTCTTCTTGAGAAACTAAATGATTTGATGTTGCATCTTCTCTCTAGATTGGCTTCCACTAATGAAAAATGCCTCTTAATGCTCTTCTTGAGAAACTAAATGATTTCATGTTGCATCTTCTTTCTAGATTGGGTGAATGAAAAATGCCTCTTATGTATATTTTCATAAAAAAAAAATATTAGATTCCTTTGGCATCGATTTGCCTAGTTTAACTACAACTTACAAATCCGATTGCAATGTGTAATCTACAATAAATAATTTTATCTAGGGAATCCCTAGAAACCAAAAAGGTTTGAATGTACAACGTTGCTATAGAAGGAAACTTCAACGCTAAGAAAAGAATGAATAAAATCTAATTTTATTCAACCTGGCCCAATGCAACTTAAAGATAGGTAAGACTATGATACACATTGATCAAAGACGAAATATTTTAATAGTTGAAAATATGATAATCATTGATCAAAGAGTCACCTTGCAGAATGAGGTGTCATCTTAGGGTAAAAATTCCATACCTTGTGTTGCAGAAAAGGACAAACAAAATATTTAAACTTAGGGTTTAACAAACACCACGTTATCCTGTAACTTCCATAACATCTAAATAATGAAAGAAGTAAATACAATCTCCTACATAGCCACATACAATAGATTCATGTGCATACAAAAACCCTAGTAGATAAAAAATGAGTTAATCGACCAAAGCTACACATAATCTCAAAGTTGCCATTCTTCCATATTTTCTCTTCTATGTGTTTGCCATGTCAATTTTTCACTCATTGGTCGAAGTGGCAAAGTTGTCTTTTTGCATATAAAAATATTGACCACTGATGACTTCGATTTGAAGCTGTTAAGGTTCTATCATTATGAAGCTCCTATTGCTATGTAGTCAACTTCCTATCACATGATCTGCACACTATTGTAGCTACAAACAATGAGGTTTATGTAGCTATGCATGTTCATGTAGCTTCATATAAACCATTGTATACCATGAGTTGACATCAATGGAAATCTAATGCCAACCAACAAAACTCAATGCCAACAATCTCCCCCTTTGGAATTGATGTCAACTAGTCGATCTACTCCCCCTCAAAAGATAATCTCTTGATAATCTATCCCCTTTTGACAAAAATGGAAAAGGGTGTCATAAAGACCATTGTCAAATCGAATACCACCATACTATCATAACTGTTCACTTGTAGCAACGTAAAAATTTACTAGACATTGACTGAACATTACTACTTTCAGTTTATCTCCCCCTTGCATGAACATACAAAGATGCAAATCTGCACTAATTAGATAGAAAGGAATTTTCCAGTATGAAGGACAACAATAAGCCTTAGCAATAATCATGGACATCATAAACTAAATGTAGAAATAGCAAGAGTATATATGTATGACATGAGAAACAACCATCTCTCTATGAAGAACCATCTCTTCTCGACCCTCAAACTTAACATTTCTACTCCCTTGGAGCAGAACAAATTCAGGGAAGCTCCCCCCGAATCATAAAATTCCTGATCTAACTAAGTGTTAGAAGAGGGAGATACAACTCCCAATCTCTTTCTCAAGTACTCAAATGTCTCTTTAGGAAATGGTTTGGTAGTAATATCAGTAATTTGCTCACCAATATTCACATATTCAAATTTATTTTCTTTTTCACTCACTTTTTCCCTTAAGAAATTGTACTTAATAGCTATGTTATTGGTTTGTGAGTGCATAACTGGATTTTTAGAGATATTTATTACACTAGAATTATCACACATAATGGAAATAGGTCATGAATATTCTACCTAAATATCTTTTAGTGTTTTTTTCATCAAGAGAACTTGAGAGCAACATGAGGAAGTAGCTATGTATTTTGCTTCAACTGTAGAAAGTGAAATAGATTCTTTCTTTTTATTGTGCCAAGGTACCAATCTACCACCAAGGAAGAAACCACACTGATTCATGCTCTTCATGTCATCTATGCAACTAGCCCAATCTATATCTGTGTAAGCTTGCAATGTGAATTCATCATATTTATCATACCATAATCTGTAGGTCAAACTATCTTGCAAATATCTCAAAATTATTCTTACTACATTCAAATGTGATTATTTTGGAGAAGCTTGAAATCTACCTACCATACAAATTGCTTGTACAATATCTAGTCTAGAGGCACTAAGGTACAATAGACTACCAATCATGGATCTAAACATGGTTTGATCAACATTAAGTGAATCATCATTCTTGGATAGTTTGCACCCAGTCACCATAGGTGTACTAGCAGGCTTACAATCATCCATTTGAAACCTTTTCAACATGTTTTTAGCATACTTGGTTTGTGAAATAAAAATTCCTTTGTCTAATTTTGAAATTTACAAACCAAGAAAGTAGGATAGCTCATGTATCATCGACATTTCAAATTTTTGTTGCGTTTGATGAACATTTTTTTTGCACAAATCGTCATGACTTCTAGCAAAGATGATATCATCTACATAAACAACAATGATAATCATATGAAAGTACCTTCCACTTTTATGTAGATATTATTGTCAACGCATCCTCTTTTGAAGCCTTGTTGATGTAAATATATGTCTAATCTAGAGTACCATGCTCTAGATGCTTGTTTTAATCCATATAGTAATTTTGTTAATCTACACACACAATCACCTTTCTCAGGTGACTCAAACCCTTCAAGTTGTTCCATGTAGACTTCCTCCTAAATGTTACAATTCAAGAATATGGATTTAATATCTATTTGATAAAAAATTTAGTTCTTATATGTTGAGAATGCTAAGAATGTTCTAATAGCCTTTAATCTTGTAACTGGGGAAAATGTTTCCAAAAATTCTATGCCCTCAACTTGTGAGTATCCCTTGCATACTAGTCTAGCTTTATTTCTAATCACTTTACCTTCTTCATTTAATTTGTTCCTGTAAACCCATTTTGTGCCAATAATGTTCTTATCAATTGGCCTTGGAACTAAATTCCATGTTTTGTTTCTTTCAATTTGTTGTAGCTCTTCTTTCATAGCCTTTATCCAATCTTCACTCTTGTTGGCCTCATTGTAATTCTTTAGTTCTATTTTATTTAGAAGGCATAAGTTGGCTTGACCATCATTTCCAACATGTCTTCTTCTAGTTTTCACACCACTATCTTTGCTTCCTATAATCTTATCTTCGGGGTGGTACTTCTGAACATACTTGCTAGGGGGTTTATTTGGAGTTTTCTCAACTACTTCTTCATTTTCTAAATGATCTTCATCTTCAATTTGATGTTCTTCATTATGATTTTCTATTTTTTTCCTTTACTACTGCAAATCTTCATCTATTCTCACATGTACACACTCAACTACTCTCTTGAGGCATTTATTGAAACACTTATATGCCTTACTATGTGTTGAGTATACTAAGAATATTCCATCATCACGTCTTGCATCAAAACTACCAATCCCATCATCATATTTCTTAATGAAACACTTACTACAAAAAGCTTTGAAATATTGACAAAAGGTTTCTTACCATACCATAGCTCACAAGGTGTCCTTTTTCTACGCACTCTTAGCTAGGCTCTATTTAGTGTGTATACTATTGTATGAAAAAACTCTTTGCAATAAACATCGGGTAGGTTTGACTCATTAAGCAAAGTTTTTTTCCATTTCTTTCACACTCCTATTCTTCCTCTCAACAACTCCATTTTTTTGAGGTGTTCGAGCAGCATAATATTGTCTTCTAATTTCATGTTGTTTACAATAGTCTTCAAACTGGTTTGATGTAAATTCTCCAACATGGTCTAATCTTAAACATTTCAACTTGAAACCACTTTCTTTCTCAACCATTTTTTTTAATACCTTGAACCTTTCAAATTCTTTGTGACTTATCTTGTAGGAAGGTTACCCAATTCATCCTTGAGTAGTCATCTATTAGCAGCATAAAGTATTTGTCACTATTCAAAGATCTTGTCCTTGTAGGACCACATAAATCTGTATGTACTAATTCAAGTGGCCCAGTGGTCAAGTACTATTTAGTCTTGAAACTTACATTAGTTTGCTTCCCTTTATGAAATTCATCACAAATAGTGTTTACTAGTTTAGTTATCTTTGGAATTTGTCTCACATAATCTTTTGAGCTTACCTTAACAAGTATGTCAAAATTTATGTGACCTAACCTCCTATGCCATAACCAACTCTCATTCGCTTGTCCAATCATATGTTGAGCTTTATGAAATTATTTCAAGTTGTAGGCATTTCTATCTATTTTTTTTTACCTTCAACAACTAATCTTCCATTGTTCTCTTTCCTAATTTCACATCCTTTGGAATCAAATGAAAATTTATAATTGTTGTCACACATTTGACTTACACTGAGTAAGTTATGTTTTAGCCCTTCAACATAGTATACATCCTTTTTGAGTATTTCCCCATTAATACTTCTGGTTCCTCTACCTTTTATTTTGATTGAGGAGTTATTACCAAGCTTAACTAAACTACTGTTCCAATCTTCTAACTATATGAATTTGTTCCTATCACCAATCATGTGGTTGGAGCAGCCACTATCTATCACCCATAGATTTTTCTTCTCTATGTGCAATGCTATTTGTGCTAACATGCTTGATTGATCTTTATCTTTACTCACCTCTTTCCATTCTTCTTTGCTGCTACTTTTTGTTCATTTTTTTCTTAGGGGCAACAACAAAATTATTTTCAAGTTGAGTAGATCTTGTTCTACAAAACTTTGTTGTGTGTCATACTTATGACAATAGTAGCATTCAATATTCTCATTGAACATAGGAAAGTTGAAGCTTTTACTCGTGTGGCCTCTGACAACAATCTAATAACTACTCCTTTACAACCATTATTTAATGATTGGAAATATAACTTGAATAGCTATTTCAATCATCATGAAGGTGCATTTAACTTGTCAACCCAGGGACGTGAACTTGAAATGGGCTAGAATAGTATGTGCACTAGGGGCTCAAGTAGCCATTACATTCTACAACTAAGAAACACAATGTTGAAAGTAAATTGTTGGAAAGAAATGAAGCAAATGTTGATCATCAACCAACAACTACGCTAAGCTGAAATGCAGAACAAGAATGAAAATATGAGCAACAAACAAGAAACTACTCTTTTTTCTTTGGCTATAGGAACAGTCACATAATGGAATTCTAGTGGCTGCAGGAACTATCGATGCCAAATTTCTAACTAAGTACTAAACAACAAGTTATATTGAACTAATGCTACACTAAGAAGATGGATTACGCACCAAGTGGGCCACCTTGGATAAGTATCCTTGAAACTAACAAGAACTCAAATGCTCAAACTCATAAATTTATTTCATTCACTGTAAAATCATGCATACAAAGAGTAATGTATATGTAAAATTGGAGAATGAAAGTACAATATCAAATCATGTAACCTCTGAAGAAGGAGCATCAAATAATTATTTATACTACAGCTAAACAAGGCAGTCAACTCCATGACTTGGAGGATGCCATTTAGGGAAAATGGGGGAAAGTGGAGCAATGGCGGTTACACATGCATGGAATCCGGTCAGACATGCAAGTCAAGTATAGATCCAACATAACAATAATGCTCGTGCATGCTAGATCATTAAGGTCCACTACAAGGAAATTACGTTCAATTGCATGAAGAAACTTTGCTACCGGCTACCTTTGATTTGGAGTGATTCCTTTGCTGGAAGTTATGGTGCATGCCCAAATGGCAGTGTCTTCCTCAACTTAGTTCATTAAATCTACATGAAAAGGCCAATGCGCATAATAATTTCACATCTATAACCACTCTAAGAAACATTCATCAATCACATGTAAAATGAATATAGATAACTCACATATTATGCCAAATATCATTAAAGCTTTCAAAGATAGGATAATTTCAAATGTAAATGATTTGAGGGAAACATTATGTCAATACCAACACTTAAGCATTAAAGTTCATGACATCTATGACCAAATAGACTATGGATTCTACCCAAAATTAGACCAAAAACTAGGCTCATCACTCCCCAAAACCTAACATCTTGTTGGTCCTCCAACAGGGGAAGAGTTGTTCTTCTATTTGGTGAAAGCTCTATAATTTGCAACTAAGAGTTGTCCAACATCAGTAGCTGTAGTACGTGAGTCTGGGTCCCAATAGAATCCTCGCCATCTATCAAGCATGTTCCATCTTTAACTCTATGCAGCAATGTCAAACTGGTAAAATTTGAATTTTGGCATGGGCCACATGAGCATGGGTGGCTAGAAAGTTAGGGGAATCCATTATCGCCCTTGTGTTCTGCTAATCTCAATATACCTCTTAATTATTTTTAGTGTTGCAACATAATTGTGGATGGAATGAGGCTCAGCCCATTTCAGCTCATCAGTTAAACTATTCCATCTCTGGGATAAACATCTCCTCATGGTATCCTCCTTTCCTACTATCTTTACCTCATACTCACTATAAATTGCCTCAATCCAAGGCATAATCCTCTTGCCATAACTTGGTTTGAGCAACATTCTATTCCATTCTTTGTAAATATCCCTTGGATTGCTCGATTCAGCTCTAACATGTAGGGGAATATCAGATTCCAATTGCTTATAACCACTATGTTGTCCCCAACTAATCTCATTTTGTACCCAAGAGATGAATGCTCTCAATTGAATATCCCCAACATATAGTAGCAGATTCTAATCATGGTCTTTTGTGATAGCATAATTATTTAAATAAAATTCACATAGAAATTTTTTCATTTCAGGTGAGGCAATCCTATAAGCATTGAATAATTTGATGGGGGTGTCAATAGAAGGATTCAAACCTGAGGCAAGTCTTGAAATCTTAAAAGATAGATACTTCTCTTTCAAGAGCAGAGCATAGACCCTTGGAGGATCTCTATATTCTACAATCTTTGGTGCCAAGGATGCCATAGCATCTACCCTTTGCTTTAGGGTGGCAATTTTTGCATTTTTATCCTCAATTTCTTCATCCATCTTTTGAATTTCCTCCAATTTTCATTTTTCCTTTTTCCATTCTTCCTCTCTTCTTTGTATTTATTTCTATAAATTCAAAATTGTTGTTTGCAATGTGAAATCAGGAGGTTTATGGATTCCTACCAGTACTTTTGGTGGTGGCTCCTCATATAGTACTATTTGCATGGACTTAGGTTGTCCAGTTATCTTGGGATGCAAAGGTACTGCTTCTTCTTCCTTTTTCTACAAGGAATTTTTTTCTTGCTCTTGTTGTGGCTATAGGAACTCTTGCTCCAGTTCTACATATTTCTAAAGGACTTCTTGCTATAGGACCTCTTGCCCATGCTGTAGGAAGTCTTTATTTTCCTTCAATTCCTTTGCAATGTTAGCAAGCTCAGCCAGTGTTATTTTTTATGCTCTCTTAAATATCTCTTCTTCTTCTTCAACATTCTCCTTCTCCATTGGAGCTTTAGGGTACTCATGTGAGGTCTCACCAGGTTTAGGGCTTTCCTATGGAGGCGTACCAATCACAGGCCCAACTAGTCTTGATTTCCTAGGAGGTCTCTCACATTTTCCTTTGGCTGAAGGATGAACAGTATCATCCTTCCTCTTCTTAGAACTTGGCACTTTTATTTCCATAGGCTATGTTTTAGCCTTCCCTTTTCTCATCTCTACCTCTCTCTGTTGTGCCCTAGTTTTCATAAGGGTTTCAAGTGGAACTTCATCGTCAGAATCTGACGAAGAGCTTTCTTTTTTTTAGTGCTTTTCTCCAAAAGAATTGATTTCTATAGCTTCTTCAGTTGTAGGAGGATTCACACTAGAGCCAAGACCAGAGGTTGAAGCACTATGAATGGCTTTAGCCATGCTTACTCTTATGCCAGACCTACAAGATTGAGGTATAGCCCTAGGTGGAAAATTCTCAACATTGAAAAACTCTTCCTGATGATAATTTTGATCAAATTTGATTAACTCTTCCTAAGTCATTCCAAATACATCATCCAGAGATTTTTCAACTAGCAATTTAATCAAGAAATGGTGGGAAATAGAATTATCCCTACCTTTTTGGGTCTCATCTACCATGATTGAGAGAAGATTGTACAACACGTTAGGCACATTCATCCTTCTGTTGTGCCTCATGTGATTCAAAAGCTTGAAGTGGATAGAATTCAAGTTTGACTGACAACCCTCACAAGTGATGTATTTGATGACATACGTGTAGCTATCTGCTTCCACGGCTCAAGAAAAGACATTCATTTTGCACCCTATTTTTCTATTCTCAATGGGGGTTCATTCGGCTCTATGAATTTAACCCTAGTTGACCTGACATCTCTAGAAGCAAGTTAATTTTCACCATCATTAGGTAACCCTATAATCTCTGCAATTTTTTCCTCTATTGCTACAACTTCCAATACTATACTGTGGATTTTCCTTCTAAAAATGTTTGGTCAAATTTGAGAGCAATGCCTTCATCAAAACTATCCAACTTCAAAAATTAATCTATCCATCCACAGTTTTGAAATTCGGCCCAACATTGTACATCCTATAGTAAAATGCCATGCACCATGGGTTAATTTTGAATTAACCCACCTCCCATTGTCTATAATCAAAAAAATTCTCTATAACTTATTTTTCTGCAATTCCCTTTCTTTCCTGGAATTCCCTTCTAAAAATCAAATGCACTTCCCTGCAGTATCTGCTAAATTCTAGTACCAACCTGCTAAATTTCTAGTGCTATATCCAATTGAATTTCCTTCATTTATTTTGTAAATGTGATTCTTCAACTCAATATTTCAATAGGGTCAATAATGGCAAGAAAGAAATGATAAAGGGAAATTATGACAGGAAGAAATGGCAGATGTAGTTATTGTCACTTCACACATGCAATCCGTCCCTTCACTTGGATTTCAAACCATCTCATTTTAATTTTTTGACGTAGCCTAGTATGAATTGACACATGGATAGTAAATTCACAAAATATTTGCAACTTTTTTGTTCCCATCTCCCAACCTAAATTTGGACATGTGTTCACACATGTGAGATGGGATTGGTGATTGATAGGTAATGATGGTATTTTATGTGAACATCCATACTAATGTACAATGATGAAATAAACACACTTAAAATATGATTAAAGATATAAATTAATGTGCACATACCTGAATGTGTGGAAGATTTGTTGCAAAGATCGTGGATAAAGTAACACTCGCCTTGTTGGAAAATAAATTGATCAATAAATGAAGATGAAGTGGAATGAGGTGAGGTGGAATGAAGTGATGGAAGAGAGATAAAGGTGGTGATGGATGGGTGGATGGGTGAATGATGTAGAAATGTACTTCCATGTAAGTGAAAGTATTTATTCTAAAAATTATGTACCTCAATTAGTTAGAAGGAGGGACACTAGATCCGCTGCCTTTGGCTGTAGCAAGCTCGGGTGCTAAATGTTGAGTGAATTGTTGTAGGAACTCTTCTTTAGAGGCTAGCTTGTGGTATAATCTGAGGTAATGACCATTGAAAAGTAATTTGAACCTAATAGGGTCAATGGTGGTGAGCTAAACAACTCCATTAGGAAAGACCTCAACAACTTCATATGGTCCTAGCCATCTTGTCTATAATTTTCTTGCATTGTCCTAGTATCTTGAATAATAGAGCAAGGTCTAATCTCCTGGTTTGAAATTTTTGTCCTCAACAAACTTGTCATGCCACTTGATTCTCTAATTCTGCACTACTTCTATATGTTACAAGGCTACTCTTCTTGTTTCATCCAAAGCATTTAGCTACATGATTCTTTCTCTCTATGCTTCAAAAATATCCATCCCCAAATCCACTATAGTTCACAAAGTCTTATATTCAAATTCAACAGGCATCATAATTTTCTTTCCATACAACAACTCAAATGGGGTGAAGCCTGTAGTTGTTTTCCATGTTGTCCTATAGGCCCAAACAACTTCTAGTAATCTGTTTGTCCAGTCCTTCCTATGTATGGCTACTTTTTTAATTAGAACATGACTTAAATTTCTCTATTTGTCACCTCAACTTGGCCATTAGTTTGGGGCTGATAAGGAGTAGGCTTCTTGTGCCTTATGTTATACTCATTAACTAGTGTTACAACAATAGTTGATGTGAATTGAGCTCCTTGATTAGTCACTATTTCTTTGAGGACTCTGTATCTATTGAAAATATCTTCATAAATAAACTCTACAACCTTTTTATCTCTTGCATGCTTAATGGCCTTAACTTCTACACATTTTGTTACATAATCAGTGCATACCAATATATAAAACTTACCATTTGATGGAAGGTCAATTGGTCCTACATAATCCAATCCCCACTTGTCAAAGGGAGTGATTACTACCTAAGGGCACAATAGCATCTCATCAAATCTAGTTGGTCTGCCCATTCTTTGACATCTATAACATTTTCTAGTATACCTTCTTGCACTCTTGTGGAGTGTTGGCCAGTAATACCCTATGTTCAAAACCTTCATTTTTGTCCTTTTGGCTGCAAAGAGTCATCCACATGGTTCATTGTGACATGCATGCAAAATGTTACATGTATCATCTTCTCTCACACATCTTCTCATGACATGGTCTAGTTCAGTATAAAGAAAACATCGAGCAATCCAAAAGAAAGGAGAAGATTTTACAATGAGTTCCCTTTTCTCTTTCAGGGAGAAGTGAGAAGGAACTCTACCTGTGACCAAGTAATTGACTATATCAGCATACTTGGGTGCTTGTACACTGAGAGAGAATAGATTCTCATCAGGGAACAAGTCATCTATGGTCTAATTGTCTTTTGATGTAGTCAGCCTTGAAAGAAAATTTGCAACAACATTGGCCTTCCTTGGCTTATCCATAACGGTTATATCAAACTCCTACATCAACAATAACCATCTCGCTAATCTACCTGTGATCAAAGGCTTATTCATGAGATACCCAATGGCTGTATGATCAGTGTGCACAAAGATTTGGTAGCATGTTATTTAATTTCTAAATTTGTTCAGTGCATAGATTATTGCTAGCATCTCTTTCTCTATTACTATATAATTGAATTTAGCTCCTTGTAGACTTTTGCTGACAAAGTAAATAGCATTTTCAACAACTCCCTCTTTCTATCCTAAGACTGCTCCTACGACATAATCTGACACATCAGTGTGGATGTGGAAATTAAGCTCCCAATTGGGCCCTTTAAGTATAGGAGCATGAGTCAAAGTTGCCTTCAAGTCAGAAAATGCCTTGTCACAAGCTTTAGTCCATTGAAATTCAGCATCTTTAGTGAGAAAGGCATACAATGGTGCTGCTACCTTGCTCAAATCCTTGATGAATCACCTATAATATCCCGCATGACCCAAGAAATTTCTAACATCCTTCTTTTTTATAGGTGTGGAAAGATTTGTGATTACCTCAATCTTTGTAGGATCAACTTGGATTCCTTTGTGGGAGATATAGTGGCCAAGAACTACACTTTCTTGCATCATCATGAAGCAATTTTCACTATTTAAGGACAAGTTTTGGTTCTCACACCTCTATAGGACTCTTTTGATATTTTCTAATGCTTGATTAAAATCAGCACCAAAGGTGGTGAAGTCATTCATAAAAATCTACATTCAATCATGAGAAATGTCTAATAATATGCTAATGACTTCCCTCTAAAAAGTTGTAGGTGCATTGAACAAGCCAAATGGGAGTACTGAATAGGCATAGGTCCCACATAGAGAAGTAAAGGTCATATTTTCTTGGTCTTTTGGTGCAATTTGGATTTGGTTTTAGCCACTAAATCCATCTAGAAAAGAAAATTATTGCTTTCCTGCAAGTGTATCCAGAACTTGATCAATGAAAGGTAAAGGAAAGTGATCCTTCTTGGTGGCAGTAATAAGTTCCCTATAATCAACACAAACTCACCATTTTCCTCCTTTCTTGGGCACAATAAATAATGGAGATACCCACTGACTATCTAAAATGGGGTGGATAAATCCTACATCTAGCAATTTATGCAGTTCTCCTTTCACAATTTCTCTTAGTGCAAGGTTAATCCTTCTTTGTGGTTGTCTTACTTGAGTGCAATCATCTCTGATATAAATTTTGTGGTTACAAAGTTTCAAATCCAATCCCTTCATATCATAATAATCTCATGCAAATGCATACTAATGAGTCCTTAATAAGTTTGCAAATAATAGTTGTTTCTCTTCATTCAATCTGCTATTAACATTCAAATATTTTCCTTTTGACACCTGGACTTTTGTAGTTAATTCTATCATGGCTACTTCACTAATACATGGTACCTTTAGCTCATAAAACATCAATGTATGGGACATACCTATTGCTATAGGAAACATTTCTACAAGAATAGGGGTTCCAAGAAGAGTGTTTGCAAGAAGAGTGGCTGGAGGATCAGTGGCTGTAGGAAGAGTATGCAAAAGTGTCTTGATCGAATTAGCAGGAAGAGAAGACAATGCTTCTTCTACTTATAATGATTCTAAATGATGTTGGCTAATACTTCATCCTCATCTTGGAGCTGGATGAAAGAGCTTCTTCCTAGCATCATAAGTTGCACAACAAAATTAACTTCCTTAGCCTCTTCACTAACTTGTGGCCGAACAAAATCATATTCATCATGAGATGGTTGAGAAAGTGGATAAAGAACAAAAATTTTAATACTCCTTTTATCTAAATTGGTCATGTCATTTGACTGACATCCAATATATGCATTTGCAGTTGCCAACCAAGGCCTTCTAAGAATAATGGGATACCCGCCTAGTGTAGCCTTAGGAGAAAGAATTATAAAATCAGCTCAGTACTCCCAAGGGTCTAGAACTACCACAAGATCCTCCACTACACTATCAAGCTTAATAGTGGAGCTATCAACAAACTAAAAGATAGTAAGAGTAGATCTCATACTTGCAATGTTTAGTTGTTGCAGGATGTCCTTGGTCATTACATTTATTGCTACCCCTAAATCAATCAAAACATTCTTTACTTGAATCCTATTTATGATAACTACTACCACAGGACTACCTAGGTCATTATACTTGGGAATAGTCACTTTTCCCAACATGATGTCAGCTAGTTGGCGCACCACATGAACTATAGTTGGGTCCCTCTTCTTTCTTCCTAGCTTCTTGAGACAAGCTTCCTTGATATCTTTATGATAGATTGGAACATTCTTTATGTCCTAAAATAGTGGCATGTAAATGCATACATGCTTTAGCTGGTCCAAGATGTCAAAAGTGTTATCCTCCTTCTCTTCTTTCTTCTTGGTAACTTCCAACCTCTGAGCGAATGGTATTTCTTGTTCAGATGGCTTGACTTGAACTGGTTTAGGATTTTTAGATGCATTTGGCTAAATGGGGTCATTCAGAGGCTCCTCTTCCTCTTCCACAAGAAGTTCAATGATAATTGGCTTGGAAGGGGCTGGTAGAGTAGTTCGTAAATGTAAGTGGATGTCACTTACACTCACAACATATGTAGGGAATTGATTTGAATCAGCATTGTATGCAAGCTACTTCTGTGGTTTGTTATTTGGATTAGGTGTGGGCTGAGTTGGTAGATGAGTGGGTTTAGGTGCATTTGAGCTTGAAATAGCAGGTGGAAGTATTATTGCAAGTTTTTGGGGCTGAGAAGGTGGCTGCATGTACCTGGTTGGCTAGGTAGGCCATTGTTGTCCTCTCCATTGATTTTTTTGGTGCCAATTTCCTGGAGGTGGTTGCCAGTGCCCTTGAAATTATTGCCAATTTCCCTGAGGTTGTTGCCACTGAGTTGGAGAACTTTGATGACTGGTGCAAGCATTTGGAGGGTTATTCCAAGGATTTGGTGGATATCCTCTATAACTAGGTGGATATGGGGGCTTCCATTTGTTACTAGATGAATAAGAGTTAAAATATAGCCCAACATAGGATAGTGGATCTAGTGGAATACCTTGTCTTGGAGCCCAAGACTTCCTTTGTGCAACATAGTAGAATTGGTCTTCTTCAATCTAAATTGGCTTGAACTCAGGTGGAATCTAATTGCTTTCAAGGTTAGCTACCATCTTGCATCTATAGTCCTTTTTTCTACAATGAGGGCAATACTTTGTCAACATTGTCTCTGCCTCCTCTTGCTTCTTCTTGGCCTAGAATGTATCTAGCTGAGTAGCCAGATTGTGGATAATGTCCTACTTGAAGTTAGCTAGCAAATGAGAGATCTCCATTCTTGAGACTCCACCGGTAGTTGACTTACCCATGGAATATTGATAAGATCTCCCTTTCTTTGAAGCTGCCCTAGAGTAATTTTGGAATATTTTCCTGATATCCTCCCAAGGAACTTGGGAGATATCTCCTCCTACCATGAATTCAAAGGAATCAATGGAGCTATCATTAATTCCTCTCAGGAAAAGAAACTTTTTTGATCTCCCATTAAGTGCATGGTGTGGATATTTTTGTAAGAAAAATTGAAACCTTGCAATGTAGTCTTCCAAGCTCTCATCTTCCTTCTACTGCATCCTAAAAAATGTCACCTCCTCTCATGTCAGTACCTCTGCAATATTCCTTGTATTTCTCAAGGAATTTTTCCTGGGCTCATGAACCATCTTAGTGCAGCCTCTTTCAAGGTGGTGTGAAATAACTTAAGCCTATGGGAATCGGTAGTATAATCATAACTCCTATAGAGTATGTCAAACTCAAATAATAAGGTATCAGGATCTTCTATCACAAGTGCATAAGACTTGGGGAGTGCTGAGGAAGGAATGTTCTTGATGTTGTCAACTTCATTTTGTTGGGAAATGGGGAAAGGAAAATCTGATTGGTTTTGCCTGTTCCTATTTGCATCACCCATGCTTGCTTGATGTGGTTCTAAGAAAAAGGGGTTCTCAAGCTGATTTTGATCTTCAGAGGAGACTTCAGAGCTAGTCATATTAGGATATCCATCAGCAAAGCGGTATCGATCTTCTTCTTCCTCTTATTTTGGTAGGTTTTGATATTCAACTAGTTGGAATGGATGAAGATTGTTAGGAATAAATCTCCCATAAGCATCCCTTCTCCTTCCTCTATGCATGCGGTATCACTCACTATCAGTCAACTCACACAAAGAATTGCTAAAGAATAAAGAGGGGTCATTACTTCCTAAATAAGGATATGCTAAGAACAACTTCTAGAAATACTACAACAAGAAAAACTACCAATGAATCCAAAAGACTTCCTAGCTTGACACCATCCCCAGTAACGACACAGAAAATGTTGGCCTCCTACAATTATCTAATAACTAAGCCTTTATAGCCATTATTTAGTGATTGGACATCTGACCTAAATAGCTATTTTAGTCATCATAAGGGTGCATTTAACTTATCAACTCAGGGACGTGAACTTGAAATGGGTCAACACATTATGTGCACTAGGGGCTCAAGTAGCCATTGCATTCTACAACTAAGAAACACAATGCTGAAAGTAAATTGCTGGAAAGAAATGAAGTAAATGTTGATCATAAACCAACAACTAGGCTAAGCTGAAATGAAGAACAAGAATGAAAGTCTAAGCAACAAATAGGAAACTTCTCTATTTGCTTTGGTTGCAAGAATAGTCACATAATGGAATCCTAGTAGCTGCAGGAATAGTCGATTCTAGATTTCTAACTAAGTACTAAACAATAAGTAATAATGAGCTAATGTTACACTAAGAAGAAAAATTACTCACCAAGTGGGCCCCTTTGGATAAGTATCCTCTAAACTAACAAGAACTCATATGCTCAAACTCATAACTTTATTTCATTCACTGTAAATCATGCATACAAAGAGTAATGTATATGTAAAACTGGAGAATGAAAGTATAAGGTGGTTATGTTCAACTGCATGAAGAATCTTTGTTGGTCACTACCTTTGACTTGGAGTGATTCCTTAGCTGGAAGTTATGGTGCATTCTTAGCTAGCAGTGTCTTCCTCAACTTAGCTCATTAAATCTGCATGACAAGGTTAGTACACATAATAACTACACATCTATAACCACTCTAAGAAACATTCATCAATCACATGCAAACTCAATATGATAACCCACATATTATGCCAAATATCATTAAATCTTTCAGTGATAGGATAATATCAAATGTCAATGGTTTGAGGGAAACATTATGTCAATACAAAAACTTAAGCATTAAAGTTCATGACATCTATGACCAAATAGACTATGTATTCTACCCAAAATTAGACCAAAAACTAGGTTCATCAACTAGACTAATTTAAATATTTACAATTTGCACTTTTATGTCCCACATTATTGCAATTGAAACACAATATCCAAATCTCTGAAAGGTGGAAAGGAATTTTTTCTCATGAAATTTGGAGTTGCTCTTTTCATCAATTTTCAATGAATGAACTTATAACCAAATGCACTAAAAATATAACCATAAAATTTAGGGCCATACCAATTAATATACTGAGAAATGTTTCTAGTTGTTTCCACAACAACAATAGACCTTCTCATTCTTGGGGAAACAGTATTAACATGTAGGATAGAAAATTTATCCTTTGGGATAGCAACACTATCTCTTGGGACAACATTTTCTTTTGTTACAACATCAATACCATCTCTTGGGGAAGTATCAATACTATCTCTTGGGGCACAACCTTTTCACTAGTGGCAGCAGTGAAAACAATCTTCTTCTTGGGTTTTTCACCCATACTAGAGCTCTCACCATGTTCATAGCCAACACCACTATAATCTTTGTTCTTTTTCTACTTACCAAGTATAACATTTAGAGCTTTAGTTATGCTCTCATTTTTCTTTCTCAACTTTAGATCTTCTTGACGAGATTCTAACTCTTTCCTTACAGTCACTACCTCTTGTTCCAATACATGACATTATTTTTTCTTTTCCTCAACTTTTGACTTCAAAAATTCACTTATTCTTTGTGCTTCTTCTAATCGTGTCTTTAGAGTGATAATACTCTTTTCTAACTAGTCTTGTTCTTTTAAGGCACTGTTCTTGAATTTTCTATGCTTTCTCTTCAACTTGTCTAATTCATCAAGAGCAAAATCAACTCTCCTTCAATATCAACCTCAACATCATCCTCATCTTCCTCATCACTATCAAATATTTTTGTATTTTAAGATTGATTATTATTTTCAATCTTTGAAGTCTTCTTGTCATTTAGAACTTCTTGAGCCATAAAGAGATTAACCTCTTTCTCATCTTCACTAGTTTCTTCAGTTGAATCACTTTCATCATCTGATATTTCACTTTCAATAGTGAGAAGACTTCTCTTCCTCTAATTTTCTTCTTTGATTTGTAAAACTTCTTAGGTATGAACTTATTAGTTTCTTCAATTTTTTCTTCCTTCTTCTCATAAGGAGACTTAGTAGCAAAATTTCAAGTCTTGCCACAATTAAAACACTTAAAGAGTAGTTTGTCCTTGTACTTGCCCAATCCTTTCTTCAGTTTCTTGACAAAATTTGCTTCAATATTGTCAGGATCTTGTTGATCAACATTTGCAGCTGCTTCTTTTCCTTTCTTAACCAAGTTGAAGGAAACTTCTCTCTTAGAAGGTTTAGCACTCACAACCCTCATTTCATAGGTTGATAATGAACCAAATAATTCATCCATAGAGAAAGTCTTCAAGTCTCTAGCTTCTTGTATGGTACAAAATTTAGTGTCATATTTTACTGTTAATGACCTTAGAACTTTCTTAACAATTACATTATCTTCAATTTATTCTCCAAGTCTTCTTACAACATTAAAAATCTCATCTACTCTTAGTAAGTGGGTATGTGCAGGATCATCATGGAAAAAATAGGCCCTTAAGTGGGGAAAAATTTAGAAAACTCAGTGTTAGGCAACTTGACGTAAAAATTTGAATAATATGTAAGAATAGAATCTGTAGAAAATTTCATGTAGTTTCTAAAATACTAGGTTTATTTAAAAATAAATAAAATCTATTTGGTGAAAATTTGAAATTTCAGGGAAAAAATAAGAAGTCGGTGTCTGTCTAACCACCCTAACCATAAAAAAATGATAATATTTTTTTATAAGATTTTATATATAAGTAGAGGACTCATGTCCGGATGTGATGCATATTTTTTTGTAATTTTTTTCTAAGTAAATAATTAATTATGAATTTTTTATTACAAATTTTAAAAAATATAAAAAATCGTATGTCTAACCATCTTAACTTGGTCAAAAATTCATGAAATTTAATTTTTCTTTTTTAAATCCTATAGTATGTGAAGCATAGAATGTGACAGATGTTTCAGATTCAAAAAATGTGATACCATTTGAAAGTTATAGATGCTTTTCAATCAGCCTATCGATCAGGACTTTAGTCGTAATTCTAATAGAAAATGAATAATAATTATTTACTAAATTAAAATTAAAGCATAATTTATATTGGTGGAAATATGAGAATCTCCTCTAAAACCCTTTTTGTTTCATCAATTTTTGGTTAAAAAAAAGTTGTCAGCCACATACCCTACAAATACCCATAATATTGCCACTTTTTGGCCCATCATGATCCTGCACATACCCAAGTGATCAACAATCTTTTCATCTTCTCTCATCTTCATACCTTCAAAAAGAGATATGATATTTTTTAATTTAGCTTCCTTCACATTCTCATCAACTTCATAAATATTTTGTAGCTTATCCCATGTTTGTTTTGTATATTTGCAATGCATAACTTTTACAAACATAGTATTAGACAATCCACTAAGAATAGCATGCTTGGCCTTGGCATTGAACTCATATTCCTTTATAGCATTAGGATCAGTTGGAGGAGTTTGGGGAACATTGTAACCATTTTTTATAATCAACCATACATCACAACCTAAAGAGGACAAGTAGGTTTCCATTCTTCTACTCCAAAAGCCATAGTTAGTTCCATCAAACATAGGTACTTTCACAGTGTTGGGTTCATGCTTAGACATTGTGTTCACAAATCAGAATCTACCCAAGCTCGAGAATTTTTTCTAATAGGGAACCTAATGCTTTGATACCAATTGAAGGAACACAAAGACCACTGAGAGGGGGGGTGAATCAGTGGGCTACAAATTTTAACTTTCTAAGAAATATGATAATGAACTCTAAAAGCATAAACCAAGAGTAAAATAAAGGTAACTAAATCAAACACACAAAATGCATCTCACAACACAAGATATATGAGGAAAAACCCAAGATGGAAAAAAACCTCGGTGAGAATAGCTATTAGAGGCTATTGCTCTAATCCAACCTCACAATAAAAATTCTTTTTGTTACAATGTATGGGCACCAACCCAAAGGAACATCAATTTCATATTTATGATCACCAACTCAAAGGAGCTTCTACCCCTAATCTAAGCACCCACTCAGATGATCATACAATAAGAGATTTCAGATTACAAATTAAGTATCATGTTACAAATGAACTTTCATAACTCATAAATTTATGCACTTAAAAGTATTCATTACCTTGCTATCCTCAAACAAATTCTAGTCTTATTATCATCAACTAACTCTATAAGAATTCATGCACTTACTTTACAAGACTCTATGATTTGTATTCACATAATAAGTCTCTGCAAAACTATCACATGCCTTCACATACTTATACAAAAAAAGAAAAACATCCAATCACTCAGAAACACATACTCTATTTTTTCAGAGTTATATACTCTCTTTCACACCACTCTTCTCTCCACTCATACCTTCTCTTACTCTCACTCCATTAGAGATCATTACCACAAATGAATAAATTCAGTTGTTATATATTACTTCTATAAGAACCAAGAAATTTCATAGCCCTAAACTTCCAAGAAATAATTCTGAAACTTTCTCTCCATAACTTTTTGATATTCCTATAGCAGTCTGCATAGCATTAAAAAGTTAAATCTTATTCTCCTTCTGATATTCCATCTACAAAATATTTAATGCTCTTCTCAAGAAACTAAATGATGCATATTCTTTCTAGACTATCTACCATTGATGAAAAATGCCTCTTATGTATATTTTAATAATAAAAAAATATCTGATTCCTTTTGCATTGATTTGACCAATTTGACTACAACTCACAAATCTGATTGCAATGTCTAATCTATAAAAAATAATTTTATCTAGGGCATCCCCAGAAACCAAAAAGACTTGAATATACAACACTGCTATAGAAGGAAACTTCATCTCTAAGGAAAGAATGAATACAATCTGATTTTATTCGACCCAACCCAATGCAACTTAAAGACAAGTAAAAATATGATATGCATCAATCAAATAAGGAATATTTTAACAGGTAAAAATATAATAAGCATCAATCAAACACAACTGCCTTGCAAAATGAGGTGTCGACTTAGGGTAAAACTGCCATACCTTGTGTTGCAAAAAATGACAAACAAAAGATTTAAACTTAGGGTTCAACCTACACCACATTATCCTATAACTATCATATCATCTGAATAATGATAGAAGTATATCCAATCTCTTGTAGCTGCACACAATAGATTCATGTGCATACAAAAACCCTAGTAGATAAAAGATGAGCTAATCGGCCAAAGGTAAACATAATCTCAAAGTCATCATTCTTCCATATTTGCTTTGCCACATGTTTGCCATGTCCATTTTTCACTCATTGGTCCAAGTGCAAAAGTTATATTTTTGCATATGAAAATATTGACCACTGCTGACTTTGATTTGAAGTTGTTAAGGTTTTGTCACTGTGAACCACCTATCACTATGCAGTTAGCTTCTTGTGACATGATCTACACACCACTTTCATTGCAAACTATGAGAATTTTGTAGCTATGTGTGTTCCTATAGTTGCATACAAACCATTGTATACCATGAGTTGACATCAATGACAATCTAATCCCAACCAACAAAATTCAATGCCAAGACCAAATAGTTGGGAGGAGAGCATAACCAACTCTCCTCCTTCACTTATTTGAGCTATAAAGTTCTTAAAGTCTTTTGGTTCATCCCCAACTCTTTACACTCCACTATAATGCAAGAATTGAAGCTATCCCCTAGAGTGATGAAATCCCTAGTTAGGTTCCCTTAAAAAAGAAAAAAAGATCACTTATTTTTTATCATCAAAATCACTCTAATGTCTAACAAGAGAGCATACATAAGTTAGACCTTGTAATTAAAAGAAACTATTTTATGTTAGATCTCAAATCCAAATGTTAACGATTAATTTTAAACTCAATTTCAGATGTGAAAAGACACACTAGACAAGATTTTCTAAAGAAAAAATAGATAACCAATATGGATTATTTAATATTTTCTTATATGAAATGATATAATATAAAGAAACTATAAGAAAAATTAAATCTTGAAAGGAAAGGTTGATTTGAATGAAGGTACCTAATTTCCAATGCTAACTTTTAGAAGAACACTTGATCTAATGTGAAGAGCTCCAATCAGACTTCTTAACCCTTTAAAATTTGAAAATCCAATCCCTACACATAAAAATCAACAAGAACCCTAGAAAATAATAGTAGCTTAGATCATGGGTTAGATAGAAGTTAGATCTATCATAGATAGTGGAAACTAAAATATCCATGGATCTCTAATCAATTAAAAATAATACTAAATTTCTTACTATGCACTAATTAGACATACAACAAATTAGATGAAATGCACCTCATATTAGATTAAATATGTGGTGATGTCTATCAGATGTGTGGTACATTAGAACATATGTGTGGCATGTCACCTAAGAATTGTAGTTGATTGAATCATCTACACAATAGGTTTCCTCAAATGTGTAGCACAATTTTGCTAAAAATTGTCACAAGTCAAATAAAAAGGGCATCATTTAGCTTCAAAAACATCATAAAATCTATTAGATGCATTGATCTATGAATTGATTTTGAATATATATATTTGGAAGTCAAATGCTACACAATATATATCAAATGTGTCTTGTGATAGCTCATATACATTATAATTCAATTGAATATGCCATATATCAACTTAGATGCACCACCTAATTAATTAAATGTAGTAAACTAAATCTATAACCCTAAAAAAAGTTGATTTTTCTTACAAAAATGTATATTGCAAAAAAAATTAGGGACATTAGCCCCATTGGGCATGCCAAAATGTGGATATTAAATGAAAATGTGAATTGTGTAAAATAGGAACAATGCAATGAAAGTACTGAATTCATACGCAATAATCATTCAATAAAGTTTAAGATCTATGGATGAATCAAATAATGAATAATTATACCATACCTAGATCTTGATACACTCCAATTTTTCGTTGATATTTTCATGAATGCTTCATATGTGGGTTGCTCTTCAAAATATATTATCCATTGTACCACAATGGTAATATAACAATCTAAATTTGCAATAATATGGATATATGAACAAAGATAATAGATAAATAGGAGAGTTAGATAAAATATATTGATATAAACTTACTTGACAAGAATAATTCTAGGTAGGGAATAATGTGAGGTTGAAGGGTTTTAGTCATATTCTTCACTTGATATATGATCAATGGTGAAGATTAATTAGAAGAATCAATTTATCAGAGCATTTGAGAAAGGGTAGGTGCTAAAATTAGTTAATGAATTGGATTGATGTGGCGGAATAGTTGAAAGAATTAAATAAGTTTATTGAATTCATAAGCATAGTTGGAAAATTGTAAAAAAATATATTTATTTATTTATCTTGGGGGGGAATGGTAATTAGTTATAGAAGTGTTAGCTACTTAAATAATTTTTTTAAAATGTTCAATTATAATGGATGAAAATAATTTGAATTTATTTTAATTAATGTTGGAGGGAAAATGATAAATTAATTCAATAATGAAAAAATATTTAATTACTATGGCTATAAGGAAAAAAGGTAATTAAATGAATAAAAAATATTTAATCATTATAGACGAAAAGAAGAAATATTAGCTTGATTATAGGTAGATGATAAAATGATAAAATGGTAAAATGAAAAAAATGGAAATTTAGTCATTTTTTAGGTTTCTAGAATATCTAAATTATAAGAAGGATTGACATTGTTTAGCAAAAGATTTATAAAATCTGATGAATCATAAGATTCATGTTGTCTTTAGTTAGATCCCTAGTTGTATTGATTCAATGACTTTGAAACAAGAATTAAGAAAAAACAAGCAAGTTGCAGTAGACCAAAGATGATATATGATGTAATATTCTAAAATGCTCTTCAATAACTCTCATGTTGTATTTTCCCTCTTTTGAATGTATGAATAGATATCTTTAAATACAATAACATTGTACACCAATCAACACACATATATGATCAACTCATAAAAACTAATAAAATAAATAAATAAATAAATCTACTTTTAAATTTTTTTATGTTCAACATTTATATCTATGATTATATAAAGAACTCAAATGCAATTCTCACCTCACTCTTTAATTGAATAAAAAATAATAAATTTATTAATCATTATTAATATCTAAAAAAATAATAAAATGATAATATAAAAAGAATCTATTAACTATTAGATCTCATTAGAAACCCACAAAACCTAAGGAAAAGGGCATGTCAATTTTCCCCATTACGTACACTTACTAAAAAAATACTTGACTTTACCAAAATCATTGAGTGGTCAGGAACCACCGTCTAAGCACTTAGCCAAAGCTATACGGCGCTATGCAAATCACTTTCGCAGAATATGGTAAAGAAACAACTTAAAAGAAAAATCCGCTCAGAAAAAATAAATATTAAATTTAATCTCCGTTTGTCATGGTCAAATAAAGAAAGCTATATAATGCGTTATGTGCCCTTCAATAGCTGGCGTGGAAGGGCCCAAGTATGAAAATACAATCAAAAAATTGAGATCAACGTGCTTAAAGTATGTTCAACAAACAACTGATATAAAATATATACTTCAATTTTCCTAGCAAATGAACAATAACCATATGTAAGGGCCGTGTTGAATAATCAACCATTATAATAAATTACTGGAAATTTAGAGCAGCTGTAAACCATTTCACCTTGTGATCCTTCACTCATGCTTCTGTGCTCCTCAGGATAAATACCTTCGTATTAGTTGCTCAATTCCAAAACAAACTCCCGAATTCAATTCCACTGAATCCGTCTGGGCAATGGGAAATATTCACTCCTCTCCTCCTCCACCTCTCCTATCTCACATTGATGCTTCTATGATATTTTCTCCTCCTCAAACTGGGTTTGACATATTTATAAATCATCGTGGAAGGGATACAAAGCAGTCAATAGCAAGCCTCATTTATCGTAATCTGCAGGAGAAAGGATACAAAGTTTTCTTGGACAAGATGTCAATCGAAGTAGGAGACAACATAGGGCAATCGATAGTGTACGCCATACGAAAAGCTTCAGTTCATATTGTAATTTTGTCTCCCAACTATGCACAATCTGAATGGTGTTTGGATGAGCTATATTTGATGTTCAAAACCAGGGCACGAATCATCCGGGTGTTTTGGGGAGTTCGACCCTCTGAGGTTCGAATGGAAGAGGACAATGGAGTCTATGCTCAAGCTTTGCAAGCTCATAAGCAAGCTCGAAAATTCAATGCTCGAGTGCTGAACAAATGGATAAAGGCCCTGCGCATGGTATCGGTATTAGAAGGCATTGTTTACCAAGGGTAACACATAGTGTAGCAAAGTTATCTTACCTTTTATTTAGTGTAATCTTTTCAAATCAACTCTACAATGTTAGGTTAATTTTGTTTCAGTATTATTTTGAAATCAAACTCTACAAAATATTGTCCCACGTTTCTCATACTATGCATATTCTGTTTCCCTATCATGGGTTAAGATCAGTGCTATTAGATTTTCACAATCCATATCAATAATTTTGTAGATTTTTGGATTTGATTGTGTGTCAATTTTTGAATCAACATTTCATATCACACTCTGTGATACATTATCAGAACAAAGAGCTCAAGGAGATGTAGAAATCCGTGATCTATCATCAGAACAAAGAGCTCAAGGAGATGTAGATTTCTACATCTCCTTGAGCTCTTTGTTCTGATGATGGATCACTCCGAAACGTTGACTCAAAAATCTGACACACAATCAAATCCAAAAATCTACAACATTATAAATTAAGATTTTTTTTGGTTCACCTGATCCTACAAGTTTAAAACAAGGTTACAAAGCTTATTTCTTTTGTGCTTTTTGTTATCAGAGTATCTTAGTATCCTCGATGTTTCAGGAATGAAGAAGAGTTGTTGCAGAAAATCGAAATGTGTGTATCTAAATATGTGAAGATAGCAGAATCAAGCCAGAGGACTCCAGATGGCCAGTAAATACGAGTCCGTAACGCTTCAATGCATGCAGCGACACACGATGTCAAATCCTAAATATTTCGAATGGAGATATGGTAATACACGGCTGGGCTTAAGTGTCACACACTAAGCTCTGACTTTTTCGTGAGTCAAGAAAAACAAAATTCCGTTTCCGTTTTCCGTTTCAGCATGTCACTGTCTAGGCTAGGCACTGTCACATCACAACTGCATTTGTACCATTCACTGTCCCGTGCCTTCATGAACATTGTACCTTTCACTGCCCGCTCCTCGGATATTTTATGAAGGCAACTCCAAATTAGGGGAAAGTTTGAAGATTTGTTCACCTAAAATGCAAAGTAGTTTGAAATGCAAATTTTATTTTATTTTGGCTGGTAAGCACGAATTGCCAATAATTCATTTTAGATTTATATTAAGGTTATTTATTTATTTTTAATTTATATAAAAATGTTTAAGATGATTAAATAATGTAATAAATTAATAAAATAAATTTAAATAAATCTATTGATTAAATAATAGATATATATTTGAAATGTTTTTATATAAAATTTGTTCATAAAGATTGATAATAAATCAATTATTATATATTACTTATTTATATATTATATTATGTTTTAGATTTAGATTATAAATGTAAAAATGTTGGTGGTATATTATAAAATCTAAAATTAAACCTTAATATGATTCTTAAGGTGGGTGAAAAAATTATAAAATAAAGTTTAAAATCGTTGTAAAAGAGATAGTAACAATATAATAGTTATGAAACAAAATAATTTTTAAATAATTTTTATTTTATTAAAAGTAAGATGTATATGCCATAAATATGTTGATATGGAAAACCCAAATATAAATAAGAAATCTTAAAAATAAATTAGATTGTATGAGGTTAGAGAGGTTCACCAAATATAGGCTAATTAAATAAACGTAATTAATTAAATACAAATCAACAAATATTATGTAATGATAGTTGAGACAATAAGACAATAATAATATTTTATATATTATTTATATATACTATTATTACATATTATTATATATTTATATAACATATTATTTATTCTATTATATTATATACTATATTATTAGTACTTTCCATAGTAATATTATGGCAATGAGTTTTGTTAATTAGTTATTAATAAGTTGGATTTGAACCAATTAAAAACTAAAAAAAAAACCCTTTTAAAATAAAATTTAATATTTGTAAAGTGAACATGTGTAAATATTTAACTTTTGAAATTTGAAAAAATATTTTTCTTAAATGTGATTGGTAAAAAAATTTGAGGTGTTATGGATGGATTTTTAGGAAATTGATGGTAAACTATTATTTTGTCATTTCTTTTAATCAATTTTACTCCAATTTTGCTATTATTTTGATGGTTTCATCTAAATATATTTATAAGAGAATAAAGGAAACAATACACATCAATTAAAATGTGGAAAAACCTATGATAAAAAAACCCACAAAGTGTAATTCAATATAAAAAAAATTACCCTCTCCTTTCCACAAATGCCTCACAACTTACCTTCTTTACTACCATTTTAATCACAATGGATATTTAATTTTACTCCCATAAAACTCCCTTAAATATAGGGATTGAATACATTTCATTTACATGTTATTTATAGTCTATATATTTAACCATTTAATAAACTTTATATTCAAATAGACTTGTATTTATATTTATAAATATATATTTATAATTTTATACTCCATAAAATACAAATAATTTTAATTAAAAATTGTAACATAAACTAGTATAGATATAAGAGTTTGTTGCTTATGAAATAAACATATAAGACGTGAGGGGAAGGTTGCACAATAATCAAGATGTTTTCTTAATAGAAGAAATTTAGAAGGAGAAAATATAATATAGAAAAAATATTATAAGTAATCAAAATTAGAAAACAACACTATTCATTTAAAAGAATATTACAACAAAAAAATATCAAGTGTAATATAATGTTGAAAATATTAAAGAAATTCCATTAATTTGAATTTTTTATCAATAAAAAAATAAGATCTAAAATTAATATAATAATAAAAATTTTGAAAAGTAAAAAATAATTTTACAACAAGAAGTTAATAAATTTTATAAATACTAATCTTTACTTTACAATAATACACTACCTTATAAACTTAGTAGATAATCAAATAGACTCTACCATTTTTCCAATATTAATCTTTACATTATAATATAAATTTACAATGTAAAACTAATATAAATTTGACATTAATTTTTTTAACAAATAAAAGACAATATAAATGTTATAATAATATTGTTAATTTGTATTAAAATAATGAAATTATAATATAGAGATATTAAGTTAAAAAACCCTAAAAGGTCTTATATATGTATTGTTAGACATAAAATAATAGACTCAAAAAATAAAAATAAAGATGAGGGATGAATAGAGATAAGAGAAAAATGAGGTCTTATAAATATGAAACAATTTTCATTTGAAAAATAGAAAAGTATTGTAAATTAGTGAAATATATAGAATAAAAAATGATTAAATATGAAATTGCTTTTATGTGAAAATACAATAAAATATATTACATTGATAAAAATATTATTTAATTAAAAAAATAGATGTGTAAAAATAATAGTAAAATTCATATATTTATATTATTTCTTATTTAATTTTGTGTTTATTTGTAGAGAATGTTTTTCGTAGTCATTCTTTTGTTTCTATATATTTATCTATGGAACATAACAAGAGTTTACCATCAATGAATAGCAAAGTAAAATAAGTAAAGACAAATTGGGTGAATCCAAAAGTAAAAATATGCAAACTAATTGTTAATATTCTAATGTGTACTTATTTATATGCATCTTATTGGATTAATCTAAATGAAGTTTTTACATAACTCCTATTTATAATCTATTTTATTTTTAAAATTCATATGATGATGAGCATATAGATAAATTCATTGAAATTATTAATAGTATTTTTTATGTTTTATTTTCATCAATTATTGCAATCATAATTGTTTATAAAAATATTTTAAAATTTACTTTTTCTGAGATTTTATTAAAAAATTCAAAAATCAAGAACATAAAGAAGTCATAGATAAGCACACTTCAATAATATTTGGTATGGTATAATTAGTTTACTAGTATGATTATTTTATTTTGAAGAAATACTTTTATTGAGAGCTGTTATTTCAAACTATGATTTGAGTTGCCCCTAAGTTAATATTCCATAAATAGTTTATCAATTAACCAATAAATGCAATTACTACTATACTAGATAGGCACTTGTTCATATTATATTATATTATATACTATATTATATAAATAATATAATATAATATATCATCAAAAGAATGATTTATTAGTCTCAACTATCATTACATAATATTTGTTGATTTGCATTTAATTAATTACATTTATTTAATTAGCCTATATTTGGTGAACCTCTCTAACCTCATACAATCTAATTTATTTTTAAGATTTATTATCTATATTAGGGTTTTCCATATCAACATATTTATGGCATATACATCTTACTTTTAATAAAAGAAAAACTATTTAAAAATTATTTTGTTTCATAGCTATTATATTGTTACTATCTCTTTTACAATGATTTTAAACTTTATTTTATAATTTTTTCACCCACCTTTAGGAATCATATTAAGGTTTAATTTTAGATCTTATAATATACCACCAAAATTTTTACATTTATAATCTAAATCTAAAACATAATATAATATATAAATAAGTAATATATAATAATTGATTTATTATTAATCTTTATGGACAAATTTTATATAAAACCATTTCAAATATATATCTATTGTTTTAATGCAATAGATTTATTTAAACTTATTTTATTAATTTATTACATTATTTAATCATCTTAAACATTTTTATATAAATTAAAAATAAATAAATAACCTTAATATAAATCTAAAATGAATTATAAGCAATTCGTGCTTACCAGCCAAAAATAAATAAAAATTGCATTTCAAAGTACTTTGCATTTTAGGTGAACAAATCTTTAAACTTTTCCCCTAATTTGGAGTTGCCTTCATAAAATATCCGAGCAACGAGTAGTGAAAGGTACAATGTTTGATGAAGGTACGGGAGCAGTGAATGGTACAAACGCAGTCCTGATGTGACAGTGCCTAGCCTAGACAGTGACATGCTGAAATAGAAAATGGAAACATAATTTCATTTTTCTTGACTCATAGAAAAAGTCAGAGCTTAGTGTGTGATACTTAAGCCCAGCTGTAATACACAGTAATTTGACTGTGTACCATGTAGTATCCAGGTTTTTTTAATCCAGGGTGTAAATGAAAATTAATATACAATTAAGATTTTCCAAGAATATCATTATTAGTTGTTATATGCATTGACATGGAGCTAGTAGTTGTAGTTACAAAGTTATTTTTATCAAAATTTTGAATCTGATCATGAAAATTGTTGAACCGAGTAATGGAATATTTTGTATATTTTTTATTAGAAAAGTAAGGTTAGGGCATTGGTTTCATACCAAACATCACCATAAAATAGGTCTTACAGCTAGAAGTTCAAACCATTGTAACTAAACAATACAGCAACAAGAAGCAGGCCTCCTGACAAGCAGATCAAACCATAACAAGGCCAACAAACTACATTGGAAAAAAGAAAAATAAAGAAAATAGTCTAGAGGAAACCACTAGAAGTAGAAGTAATGGAGCATCTTTTATGTTATTGGTGAGGTTGATATGAGTTTGGTGATGATTTCAAATGTCTACTTTTGGATATGGACCATTATGAAAGAGGAAACTACTAGAAGTAGAAGTAATGGAGCATCTTGTATGTTATTGGTGAGGTTTATATGAGTTTGGTGATGATTTCAAATGTCTACTTTGGGATATGGACCATTATGAAAGAGTTAAATGTCTAAGATGTTTATTTTTTATTTTTGTTCTATAAATCAACACTAAGGGGTAGCACCCTATGCTTTTGACTAGAGCTATGAACCAGTGAGGCCACATATGGGGGACCTCATCCCCGTTATCTCCATTTCTCCTTCTCTCCTCCCTCCTTTCCTCCTTGGCACTTTTTTCCTTCGAACCCCCTCCATCTGTCACTCCTCGATCATTTCCTTCTCTCCACCACCCTATAGTTGTGGCCTCCTACACTAGTCCTCCAAACCCCTAAAGCCTCTATTAGCTTGAGCATTTATCAACTCTGCCACCCATCCTACCACTAGCCCTATCCCTCTAATCCTCCATCCACCCAGCTATGCTTGCCTGCATTCCTGCCAACCTCCTTGCAGGACTTAGTGTCATTCCTCCATCTGAACACCCCCCCACCAACTCCACCTCTGCATCGTACCCTTCAATATTTGACCCTGCAGCAGTGCACGATCTTCTTCCATCCTCCGTCCTCTAAGCACAGTCCTCAGTCCATCGTTCTTCGTTCCTTGGCGAATGATTGGCGAGTGGTCATCCCACCATCTACTGGTGGGATTCGAACACTCGACAGGAGTTTCACTACTGCTTGCAACTTGCCATTGCACTGCAGGGTCATCCCCAAGGCTAAGATGTTTATTATTAACATGGAAGTTATTTTTAATATTCATGGCTCATTGAGAGTTATATTTACTATTTTCAAAATAGTCTCCTCAATTTGAATGTTAAATTTTATGTATTTTATCATGGTTTGATGCTACATAGTATTGAAAAACCATTTGTAGTATTTCTATTTTAATTCTTTATAAATTAGATACATGAAATTGTAGTTTTACAAATTTATTTTATAAATACAAATGTAAGAGTGTTGTTACAGTTAGAAATATCCCAAAAAAAAAAAAAACATCAACCTTATTTATTCTACTCTTAATAGAGACCCTTCTACAAGAAATATAATGCATTAAGCATATGTGCGTGTGTATATGTTGAAATATTTTATGACCATCTCTACTTTGTTTCATAAAACATTGAAAATGTATATATTTTTGTTGAGAGCTTTGATTTCTGATTCTATTAAATAAATATCTATTGGAGGATTATATTTTAATGGTGTGTTGCAATTTTGGATTTAAATCTGATGTATTTTTATAAATTTTTAGTCATATAAAACTAATATATTTTAATAGATGGATTATTGTTATATTATTTTTTTGTATTTTCAAAAATTTAGTGATAAAACCATCTAAAGGTACTATCAAATGATCAATAGAAACAAAATATAATATTCCTATTAGTTAGGTAGTGGAAAATTATATATTTTAAGAGTCAATTTTCTACAATACTTCGGAAATAAGGTTAGAAATATTTGATGATACATTTAGATGTGTATTAATTTTCAAAAATTTCAATAGTGATTCTTTACAAGATTATTGAAGATTTTATTATAGAAAATAGTTTTAAAATATTTTTATTTATTAAAATTGTTGATGATCTCCAAAGATAGTCACTAGTGACATAATCTTTTCTAATCACAAGAAGGATTGTTTATATTTTTCATTCTTAGACATGTATTTTTTCATATTATATCATAAAAATTTCTTTTTTTTATGAGAATCTCATGTTTAGATATAATTATCATTAAAACCATTTCAATAAATATTCATTTAAAGATAATTTTATAGATATTTTTACTTTTTTATTTTAATAGGTGAGATCCATGTTTAGTAGTCCATGGATGAATGTGAAAAAAATATTTTGAGAATATCTTCTATAAATGATTTAGATATAAAGTTACTCATGGTTGTTAAAGATTATGTTAAAACCTACAACTCATAGATTTACGTATTGAGGATAAGGTAAGTTATGATTTGAACATATTCAATTTTTAAATGAACAATTTACTAGAAAGCATGGATTTTTCCATGCCTTATAACATTGTACCTTGAAAATGTTATGTCAATTCAATTAAACCATATTTGTTGGGATTAAGGTATTAATTACTTTATAGTCTGATGTATAGTTTACGTATCTCCAAAATCTTAAGAAATATCCTTGAGAAATTATATTGTAATTGAAAAAAAAATTGTTGCAAGTCAATTGGAAGAAGTCATTATATTTGGTGAAGTCTCTCTAGAAACCCTCTATTTAATTTTAATTCATATAAATTTTATTTTTCAAATATTGTAAGTTAATCATGTTATTTTTATTATTATATCACTTTTAGAATCCTTTTCAATATCTATCCATATAGGAAGATTTTTTTAATCACACTATGTTTTTTATTTTGTATATGACAATAGATCATTACACAGTCATCCTTGCACCTTGATGGTGTTGTAGGTAGAGACCTTACAATTTTCATTCCAAGTTCCCTGTTATTTGTGCATTTAATTTATCTTTTTATAAAATTATATTTATTTCTTTATTGTTAGAAATTTTCATGAGTTTACTTCCTTTAACCATTTTAATAATTGAAATTCTATTTCTATTTGAAATTAGAACTTTAGAAATGAATTATCAAAACAATTTTAAATAGTAGATTTAGTAAAAGTAAACATTAATAGTTAATCCTAATATAATGTGTGGACTTAAACTCAAAGGAAATTGATCTTTCTTTTTTAGAAGAAAATTTCATACACTATATTTTGCTAAACTTTTGCATTCTAGTAAACCTTTTATATAAAAATATCAAAAAATAAAACTTACTTTTCCTCATCTTAAGTAATAAAGTAATACATTGTGCATTTTAAGACCATTTATGAGTTTTACACTCCAATCTATGTACTCTAACAATGTAGTAAGAAAAAGAATTCAAACACATAAAATATCTTACTCATCCTTTCATTACTCTTATTATAAATATTCCAATGTTTTCATATGAAAATTTTACTACTACGGTTCCTTTGCCACACTTTTCAAATAATTACACAACCAACTTATCATTCCACTAGTTCTCCCTATGTGGATGTGAGATTTGATGATGAGTCTACTTTATAGGCTTTGGATTATCATGTTCAAAACATAGATAAACATTTAAACCAATTGTAGTAATATTTGTCCATGGAAACCCTTTTATTTTTAGATTTGTGTCGATCCTTTGTGCCACACTTTCTTCTCTTATTTCATTTTAGCATAATTAAAACCAAGAATTTCCTAATGTCCTCTATCCCACAAACATTAGCATAGATATACACCACACAAATCCCAAGATAAATCCATATAATTATCCTACCCTACTATACCTCAAACAAAAGTTCAATCCACCTTCTTTTCCACCTCTAAACAATTCTTCAATACTTATTTTGATAGAGAAAACTTTACATTTTCTTCAATTCTACTTCCCATTGCCATTGAGGATTAATTTATTTAAGATATATTGATCAACCTAATTTTAGTGATGATATACATGTATTATTTTTGAGAACCACTCTTTAGTGATAGAATTTCAGGTTTCTACTCACATCAATTTTTTTATGAAACATTTTATGGGCTTTACAAGTATTTCATAAACCTTGATCTTCACAATTTTTGGAATCAAAATATGCATACATATACATGCATGGTTCATATTGATTAAAGTTATGGCGATGTTAGGAGTATGGTGAAAATTATGCAGATGATCTCCTTTCTTACTATTTTTGAGTACAGTTTAATTTTAAAAACTTGATGGTTATAATGTAATTGATGCATTGTGAAATTATCATCCCAAATCTTAGAAATGTTATTATTTTACTAGTGTAATATTATCATGATTTCAATTGGGTGCATGCAATAGAGGTGTTTATTAATAAAATGACATATGTGAATATATTATACATTAATGTCTTGCTTCCTTAGTTATAACTTTCATTATGATGAACTAACCTTTTAAATTGTGTATGCATGATTTCCATGACCAATTGAATTTGGAAGATCACATGATAAACCTATCATGTATAACCACTTGAGCCAACCAACTCTATTTGTAAAAATTAAAGTCTTCTACTATGTGTGAACTATGTTTTAATGTGAAAATTGTTGCATTGTACTAATTGTTTTTTTTAATTTTCAAATGTAATGATTATGTTGAGAGATTGATGTTTATTTGATGATTAGGTGTTTCAAGTGAAAGTACATATCATCCTAGGTGTGAAAATTGAATTCTATGTTTTTTTCCAGGTTTAATGTGATTTTAAAGTGTTAATTTCACCTCATTTTGTGTTCCCTAAGGGCCTAGGTCATAGGAATAAGGGTTAGGACTCTTTTCAAAGACATAAATTAAGTCATTTGTGAATCTTGGCCCCTTTTTATTATCACCATTTATAAAAATAATGAGATTGTTGGAAATTGGAAGATTGTCATTGATATCAACAGTAAAATCAACACACCTTACTCACATTACTTGTATAGATCAATAGTTGCTCTGATAACAATGGTTCGAGTTATGGTAATCTAGTACTCAAAGTTTCTTGACCTAGTTTTTTTGTTCGGATCATCTTATCTTGCAAGACTTGTTTAGAAGTTGATAATATGTTCTATCTTGAGGTCATTTTCATATACTAACAAGATTTATATTGGCTTGGTTATACGGTTGGAAATACAAAATTAGTAATAGGTTGGTAAGCAGTGTTCAGTTTATATACTGGTTTAATACATCAGTTTTTTGGTCTAGACTCTACCACAAATAAATATATCATTACATGTCTTTGTACATAGATTTGTGACTATGAGATTCATCTTACCTTAATGTTTAATAATGATATGTGAATGCATATGAAAGGTATGATTAACATTTTTTTTTTGAAGGATCAGAGTAAGTTTCTATATAGTGCATTGATATCAGAGATTCCACATTTTCTCATGATTGATTGTTTTGTCTTGAGGAGTTGAAGATAACCTACTTGATGTCGTATAAATGAGAATTTGATGTGTTAACAAGTTTTTTGGCTACAAATTTGGTGAATTGCATATACATTTGAGGTATTTGAAGTTTTAGGTCTAACACTGGTCAACCTAATTATGAATTTTTGTTAAGAGGATTAAACATGTGTTGTGGATGCTAAAGGGATCTATCTTAGGTCTTTGTTGACTAATTCCATATATTACATGCTTGTGTTGGTCATGAGGATGAATATGTTTTCGAGGATAAAGGTGATAGAGTTATTTTTCATTTGAAATAGGGATACTCTAATTAGGCTGACCTAATTAGTGTATGTGAATGTAAATAGTATATATATGTAAGATATTTTTGGAGTAATTATGTGATAGTGTGAGTGAGTGGAATAATGAAGTTGTGAAAGTTAGAGAGATCGTGTATGGATTATTGTATGGTGTGAATGTGAGAAATTATATGTGTGAACAATTAAAATTTTTGAGTACAATATACAAAGAAGTAGTTTGTATTTTGTACTTCATTAGAATAGAACTCCAACACAAGGAAGGTGCATTCTTTCTTAGTTCTCATCCTTGTAGTGATCCATACTCTATTTTGTAAATTACTTAAGGTAGTGAGACTTCAAGGATAGTGATTCCTGGTAGTGATCCATTGTAATATTCTATATCTGGATATATTATATTGTGTGTTAACCCTCACCACGGTTTTTCCCAAATGTTTGGGCTTTCCATGTAAAAATCTTGATGTTTATGTGTCATGTGGCATTATGATCTCTTTCATGTCTTTACTTACAATTACAGTTAGATATGCCTTAATGATTGAATGGTTTATAACTAGATGGTTTAATAGAATATTGATTCACCCCCCCTCTCAGTATTCTAGGTGTTCAACAATTTGTATCAGAGGTTTGTTCCACTTAAGAAGTCTAATAGCTTGAGGAAGATCTTGGAATTTGAACACATGGTAGATAAGAGAATTCTTATTACTCCAAAAGAGATTCCTACTAAACATATTCAAGAGGATCATATCTTAGATAATGATAGTGAACATGAAATTTCTCTTGAATATCTTGATAGAACCAAAGAAGAAAACCAAGATTTGAAGGAAATCCTAAAGGAAGAAAATGAGTGCATCAAGAAACTAAGAGAAAAATTTGAGAAATTCAAAGAAAGACAGAGAAGTTAGTGATCAATTGAAGAAAGCATATAAGGAAATCACTAGAATAAAAGATCAAGTTGAAGAAAAGAAAATAATTGAGGAATGCCTAAATGCAATGGTGAACAATAAGATGGATAAATGTGTAAGGCTTGAATACAAAGTAGTAATTATAAAATAAAATCTTGGAAAGGAAAGAAGATATGAGGATAAATTCAAGACAAGTTCTACAATGCTGGATAAATTGATTGCAAGAAAAAAACCTTCTAAGGAAAAGAGTGGTCTAGGACATGAGAAAGAAGAAATTTCAAATAATAAGAGGATTGAAGACAAGAAATATGTTGGTGAGATCTAATACCAAAGAAACAGAGCAAGAAGATCTCCTATCAAACAACCTAATACTCAAAGGTACTCATCTTATAATGGTATCTATTATTCCAACAATAGATTTATACATAGGGAAAAAGATTATGGAAATAAAATAAAACATAATGATGGAATGAATCAAAATTCTTTATCATTCATTGGTCAATGTTTTAAATGCAAAAGAATTTGACTTAAAGCTATAGAATGTAGTAGTTAGATGTTGAACAAAATGATCTATCCCTTCAAAGGTTACTGTTATCAGTCCAATTTATTTGGACACATGGCTAAATAGTGTAGATATAGATTGAATAAAGAAAAAAATGGGTACAAGAATGTTTTTCGTCATATTTACAAAAAATCAGGACACTTTGCCAAATACTGCAAAAGAAAAATGTGGAAAAGGACTATCTGGTAAAGAGATATGAATGAATCATGATGATTGATATGGTAGAAGTTAAGAAGGAAATAAAAACTATCTAGAAGAAGGAAGGAGAATCGAGGAAGCAAGAAGAATCAAAAGATTCAATTTCATCTATGCTATCCTCTGGTGCAGATAATCCCATAAAAAATTAAACCTAGGTAGTGGCTTAGGGGGAGCAAGATCAAAAAATTTAATATCCCCCTATTGGTATACGTTGTCATGGTGTGACACAAATGCATTTATTGAAGAAGATGAATTCAAGATCTCATGGGAAAGGAATTTTAAGTGGACATGTATGAAGAAGGAATATTGTAGAGATTGAAAAGTTGGAAGTACATATAAATTTCAGGGACATCTACTTGCAATCTGAAGCATTTATTACTGAAAAAAATGGGATCAAAGAAATAAATTTAAGTGTATCAAAGAAAAAATCATTCGATGAAAGGAATTTACAGAAGAGAAGCAGAGTGTTGAAAAAGCTTGAAGTGTCCATAACATGTCCATACTACAAAATTTCAATGTTTGGCTCTGGTGTGCAAGAAAAAGGAAACTATTTTTATACATTATTCTCTATAAATTATTCATTGATTTTATTTCTTAATGTTATGGATACACCTCAAGTTGTAGATAATTTAGAAAGAACAAAACTACCGCTTAAGGGGTACCTTTCTTAAACCCTAGAATTAGACCATTTGAGTGCATTTTTAGAAGTTCCCCAAGGTGTCATTCTGACTGAAGACATTAGGATATACATTCATAACAAGTTAGAAGAACCTTCATATGGAAAAGAACATATATTGTGGTTTTCAGAGTTAATTAGAGAAGGCTATACTCTAAAACTAGAACATAATGTGCTAACAAAGATGAAATTAGATGTGTGGGATTGGTTTCCTGACTTAAGCAATGAAGATAAATGCATTAGATAGATACTAAGTAGGTTTTATGATTAGTTTGTGTGGCTTGATGACTCTTATATGATATCCAAAGAAGAAATTAGAGAAGTTACCTTTCTATCTTCATCCAAACCTACTCTTGTATGCAAACTAGACAAAGGAAAAGGATTGATAAATAATACAGGTATTGAAATCATTAATCCAACAGTTCAATATGCGAGCATGGTTATTGAACACTTGAATTTTGGTGACAATGATGTTTCTACCATCATAATTTACATAGCTTTAGAGATGATTGAGAAAAGGATTCAATATGATCTTTGTGAGTTGCTTCGACAACAACTATTGTATAATTTGAATGATATCAAGAAGAAGAAGTGCATAGTTAGGTATGGAACATTGATAATATGCTTAACCTTTTACTTAATGAGAGAACTTCTTGTTGTAGGAGAAGTTGTTTGGGTGAAAACCAAATTGTTTTCATGCCAAATTAGAGATATGATGAGAAATATTAAAGATTTGGATGCACAAGGTGATGCCCTTGCTACATTCTTTGGAAAATTTTAGAGAAGAATGAATAGGAGAAGAATTCTAAGAGATCTAGTGAGAAGATATAAGAATGACATAAAAATTTTGGTATCTACTAATTACTGTACTATCAAGGTAGTTGAACCTAGAACCGTATCGATTCCTGAGCTAGGCTATGCAATTGAGAAATATTATCTTGTTGGTTTTATTAAAATGTTAATTAATAGCCCTAAAGATCGTAGTAGACCAAGATTAAAAACTTATATAGAAGTGGCTCTAGAAATTCATGAGAAATCTAAGTTGGTGCAAGTAAAAGGGATAATTGGGACAAAGATAGAGGATTATGCAAGAGAATATGGTATACCAAGGGATGTAATTAGAACTGCTCTAGAAAAATTATAAGGGACCTCTAGTAAATCAACAATTTCCTCCAAAGAAAAGAGAAAATATTGTGAAGTTCATGCATTAATTGCTCAAACTAAGCTTGCTCCAAGAAAACTCAAGCAACTAGCCAGAATAAAGGTACATCTTTAGTTAGTTCCTAAAGCTAACATCAATTCTTCACAGTCCATTATGGAAAGCACAATTACATTAACTAATTCATTGAAAAAACAGGAAAAAAAAGTAGTGAGTGAAATGGGTACTTGGGTCAAGGAAAAAGGATTGCTCAAAATTGGAGAAATATGTAGGTCTACATATAGAAATGCACTTGAGAAACTAAAAGAAGTTCAAGATTGTGGAAAAGAGGTCAGAAATCTATTCTCATTTTGATGGACATGGCCTGATGTGATTCAAATATTCAAAGATGTTGAGGACACAATTGAGACACAAATAAAATATGCATCTAACACTTTTAATCCAACTCTAGACTAGGATGATCAAACTTGGTTTGATTTAACAAAGCTACATGAAGAGTATCTCACATTGCACAAGGAAAAAGGAGAAATTATTGAAGAATATGGATAGCTTAGAAATTAATAAAAATTAAGTACACACTTGTCTCCTATGCTCTTTCTCTTGCTAGTAGAATCCTGAACTCAAATGTCACTCCTAGAACTTTAGTTGAAGGGAATGATATCCTAGTTGAACTTGAGTATCTATGTAGAGCATTGATAGAAGCAAAGAAACTATGGGATGAAAGAAAATCTTCATAGAAAAGTACTTTCCAAAAACATTAAGGGACAACCACCTCTAGTTAATTATTCATAATTACTATTTTGAATGTACTCCTAAGGGGGAGTATTTAGGTACACAAAGGGAAATTGTTAAATTATTTTTATCAATGTCAAAGGTAATAAAAATGTAAAATATATTTTACCTTTTCTATTGATTTCAAATCAAGAGAGAAAGTATCATGTGAAAAAGTAAGGGGGAGAGAAAGCATTCTGGAAAAGGGGAGATTAATTTGTTGAGAGTTGTTGTGTTGTCTTTGATGGTTTTTCACATCATGTGTTTCCATCAATGAAAAAGGGGGTTATTGTTAGAAATTGGAAGATTTCCATTGATGTCAAAATTAACATCAACATACAGTTGATGACAATTTTACTCGCAACAAATAGGGTGAATAAATTCATCACAAAAAAGACCACAAAGAGCCTATCGTTCTTGAAAGATATGGAGCAAAGACAACCTAAAGGGGAATTATGTGTTAACAGGGAAAAGATTGGCTTTCATTCAATCCCAAGTCTCTGATAACCAGGTCATGGTTGCACTGGGGTCGCTCTCGGGTACTAATGTGATATTGTTGTTAATATTAAAGGGACGATGGTTGCTTCTTGAATCTTTTAGGTGTGAATTCCAAATTGAAACAATGAGTTCAAGCATCATGAAACCAAAATATTTTCCATAACATTTCATGAAAATCACAAATTCTTTGCTATCACTTAAGTAGATTTAGCATTAAGCATTCAACAATTTTATGGAAAACAAAATATTTTCAATAAAATTTCTTCCATTCATTTAAATTTTGGAACATTTTCAAGAATTTAGACATCGGTTCTAAAAAAAGTATAAAAAATATTGAAAAATTAAAAGTTTCTCTAGGTTATTCTCCATGGATGCCCGAAACAATTAATCAAAATAGAGCAAACCACTTTATACTTCACTAGATTGCTTCACAACTACATAAAAAATGGTGCAAGATTTTAAAGAGAGGGGTTTCATTTCTAGACACCGAGTAGGTTCTGTATGTACCCTTAAACAATGCATCATACAGTCTTGTTCGACTAAACTAACAAAACTAGCTACAAAAGATACTGAGACGGGTAGCTATCTAACAAGCTCTGATATTAATTAATATCTATGTGCATACAAAGTTTTACGCTAGAATGGTTCAAAAACTAGGAAAAAAGAACAAAACTTAAAAGTTTATGCTCCTCTGACATCCAAAAATTCTGAACTTAAAAATGAAATAAAGGATCCTCTGGCCTTTTATAGAACACAAGGCTCAGATAAGATAAGACAACTACATGAGAGGAAATCCAAGAGATCACTTTCATCAAGGCACATGGAATGTAGTGACCAATAGTAGAATTTTAATCAAAGTCAATGGAAGTCAACTCCAATTACACGTTGAAGCTCTTCGAGTGTTGATCTTGAATTATCAGGATTCTTTCTTGAACCAAACAATTTTTTCCAAAAAAAATATAGGAACTTCCTGTGAGAACATAGTGATTAGGTGGAAGTATTACTCCTATATTTCAGGTTCCTTGATTTGAACATTCTAGGAATAAAAAACTCCCAGAAAAAAAATAGTTCCTCCCCACATGCTTGAACTCCAGCATCTTGGTATTCCCGTATCTGGCACATCCTTACAACAAACTCTATTTGAACATGATCTTTTAAAGTGTATCATTAAACCTATTAATACCATCAGATTTGTTCACAAATACAATTTTCCTAACTGTCCATACCTGAGCTTTGCATCACAATCGATATCTCCTACAATCACAAATTCCACATATTAAATCCCCTTAAAAGAAAGAAAACGAAAATTTTTACAACATCTCATGTAAATAAAAACCATTATTCAAATGTTAGTACAAAATATCATAATCACATGTCTTTTAAAAGCATATCATAAATCCTCACACATATACTGAATCACCAAGATTGTTAGATAAATTCAAAATTTTAGCATTTTTACTTCACATTACAAACTGGTACCCTGTATTTAGCTTTACCCACTTACTTTTCTCGACCTTGATTCTACCGAAACTCCATCATACAAGATTCCTTCATACTGGACTCATTAATACTGGACTGGAGCCTTTCGTTCGAACTTGCATTACCTTTCTCCTTTTCCATGTTTCTGGTACCTGGTGTCTGGTGCCCGAAACACTTATATTGCGAAGTACTTTTACTATCAAAGATTTTTCTCTTTCACTTTTGGTGATCTTCCAATTTACTAGCTCCTGCCATAAGAGTTATATTTTTCACTTGGGTTCCTAAGTCTTTTCAGTCTTGGGGCATGTTGTGATACCACACAACAACTTGAACCAATAAAACCAAATTTAAACAAAACTTGAAATTAAATCACGAGTTGTAAATTGAAACTTATACATATTTTAAAACAATAACTTCTACCTTCACCTAGGTTCTGGCATAAATAAGTAAAAATCCAACGGAAACATCCGTGTGTGCTATGATTAATTCCAATTCTTGAAACTTAGTAAAAAGAATAAGTTCATTGACATTGAACTACATAATATAGTAATCTTTCAAAGCCAACTATGAATAGAGCCTTGCTGCCAGTCAGACGTCCATAGCCCCGACAAGAATATCTTTGTAATTCCTTCAAACATAGCTCTATTGCTAGTAAGGCATCTATAGCCTCGGTAGAGTTATTTGGATAGCCTAAATAGTTGATATCTTTTTTTTTTTTTCATATAGAAATGATAGCTTATTTTTCACTTTTTATATTTCAATGATAGCTCATTTATCAACTTGCAAGTAGGGTATGTGTAGGATCATGATGGGCCCAAAAAGTTGCAATATGTAAGTGATATGATGGTCCAAAAATTGATGAAATGAAAAGGGGTTTTAAAGGAGATTCTCAGCTTTCCACCAATATAAATTATGCTTTACTTTGAATTTTATATATAATTATTATTCATTTTTTATTTGAATTATGACTAAAGTCCTTATTGATAGGCTGATTCAAAAACATCTATAGCTTTCAAACGGTATCACATTTTTTGAATCTGAAACATGCATCACATTCTATGCTTTGTATACTATAGGATTGAAAAAATAAAAATTGAATTTCATGAAGTTTTGACCAAGTTAAGGTGGTTAGACATACGAGTTTTTATATTTTTAAAAAGCTATAATAAAAAATTCATAATTAATTATTTAATTGGAATAAAATTACAAAAAAATATGCCTCACATCTAGACATGAGTCCTCTACTTATATCTAAAATATTCTTAAAAAATATTATAATTTTATTGTGGTTAAGGTGGTCAGATAGACAAATACTTCTTATTTTTTCCCTAAAATTTAAGTACTAGTGCATTGAAATTTCAAATTTTCACCAAATAGATTTTTATTTTTTTTAAATAAACCTAGTAGTTTAGAAACTACATTCAATTTGCTACAAATTCTATTCTTACATATTCTTGAAATAATATAGATAACTTATAATTCAAATTTTTACGTCAAGTTGCCTAACTTTGATTTTTCTGAATTTTTTGCCACTTAAGGGCCTATTTTTTCCATGATGATCCTTCACATACCCAACAATGGAGTTCCACTATTAGGTTGGGAATTAAAATGGTAGCGAAGGTTACTTTTATGCAGAAATTAAAATTTAGCAATAGACAACTTAATCACCAAATTAAATCTAAATTTAGAAACATCAGTTACCACCCTTCCGATTAAATTTTATTGAAACTATTAAAATTTTTGTTAGCTATTTTGACTTGACAGTGCTGTAGTTCATTAATGGATTGGAAATGTCATGATTACCTTGAAATGCGTGATCACATTATACTGCATTAAATTTGCACGCCTTATTTAGTATGTATTATCTCTTCACTTACTCAGATGATGATGTGAAATACCTTGCCGACTCCATTTTTTTTGCATTCTGCATACATAAGCACCTCCATAATTAATACGAATCTTTAAAAGAATTGAAATGACCACTATTAATTTTGAAATCTTCAACTTTCTTGATTCACAATCTTCATACTACACAAAATTTGAAGCAATTTCTACCAAATATGTGTACAGAAGTAATTTAATTGAACCTTTAACTCTGAAGATAATTATACAGCTATCGCCTTGCTTATAGTTTCCAAAAAAGAAAAAATTACTCAAGGAAACTATGTACTACAACTTTCTTATGACTCTCTATAAATTCTTCCATTTCTTCTCAAATTCTTCACACTTTTTCCTTTTCTCTTTCACTGTTTTGTCTTTGCAATTCTACTCTATATCTTTGCATTTGCTTCTTAGTCATGGATACTCCAATTTTCTTAGGTTGCTCTTGCCAAAAAAAAAAATTCTTAGGGAGTATCACATCACAAAGGATTGAAAAGGTTTTCTTCATTAGGACTTCTAGTTTCACTATGCCAAATTTATTAGTCCTTGGGGAAAGATATGTTGCATCCAGCCGCTACTTTCATTTCTACTTTGACATAGCTTCTCACTTTGTAGCATCACTTTAGGACATTGGGCTACCTATTGAAGGCGTTCGTGTTGCTGCCAACTTGATAGTGAAACCTAAATTCTTTGAGAATCTGGATACCATTTTATCAGTTCAACACTCGACCATTGGGATTCACTCCATGGATGATATTCCTTGGTTCTTGGAACATGGGGAAGTGGTTCCACTTTGGCCTTCTCTTACTGATCTCCACATCCAAGATTTTGAAGGTCATCAAGAAATCACCTACATAGGGTATTTAGCCCTAATGGAAGAGGTGTCCCACATTGACTAAATGGCTACTATTGTTTGCAACTTTGCTCACTCTCTTTTTTCTACTCTTTTTCAATTTTTTGAATGAGGATTTGTGATATCTCATGTATATATGTGATACACACACACACACACACACACACACATATCTTTTTGTGCATTTTAAAGTATGTAGAACTACTATGTATGGCTTTATTATCTCTCCTTCTCAGTTCAATTTTGTAGATGTTTGAATTAATTCTTATGTGTAAGATAGGTTTAAGCAGAATTTGCTAATGCAGAGGCCATGAAAAAGAAAAGAACAAAAACAAAGAAAGAAAATAAAACAAACACAAAGAAAACCCTACAAAAAGCAAACTAACCCTAACTACCCTTACTCTAACAACATAAAATATTAACTCTAATAAAGCAATTTATTTCAATTTCTATGGCTATTTCTTCTATAGTTTTGGTATGAATTACAACAAGTTTGTCTTTAAATTCTCTTATCAAAAATTTTAGTATTCTACTGTAACAATGGATTATCTTAAATTTTCTACGTTTAAACATCATGCATTCAAAAGTGTACTTACCCAAAATTTGGTTCATATGCATGAAAATGAACTCATTAGAGATGGATTGCACACATTTCATTTGATGTGACCATATTGTATCTTTTTCAAGCCTTAGTCCATTTCCATGAACGATTGTGTCTATTTCTCTGCTTCTGCTTCCTCTAAGAATCTTCATATCTTTGGCTGTGTCTTCACTTTGCACTTCATTAGACCAAGATATATCACTATTTATATTGTTATCAGAGAGAGAAAAAGTAAAAAATTGATATATTGTATCTTGTATAAAATCAAGAAAATTTCCTTTTATAGCTTGTGAATTTCCAACTTAAAGCACAATACACACGTTTCCCGCTCGATTTTCCCACTTCTTCTCGTTATCCGCATTTTCCACATATGCAAGAAATGATGATTCATCAATGCCATTTCCTCATTTGTGATGAAATATCTATGAATCTCAACATTCTCGCCTATTTTCCTACAAAGCGTTAGAATTTTCTTTATAATAATCACAATTTTCCAACTATTTTGGTATATTTGTTAATTTTTTAACATTTCCAACTTGCTAGGGTAAAATATTTTTCTCGTTAACAATCCTTTCCTTTTAGTAGTTAGAACTTCCTCTATTAATGGAATTACTTTACTTATGGCCAAAATTACCCTAGTTAAAAAAATTTCACTCAAGTTCACCATGGTCAATTGTATCATGAATCCTACACTCGGTGACTCTTCCAAAAGTAAACAAACTTAAAGGATAGAATTTCTAATTTAATATTTTCCAAATTTTTTCAACTTCCATAGTGAAAAATAGCTTGCATTCAACTTCTCATTTACAAGCTTCTTATCAGACTCAGAATTAGCATTTCAAAGTACAATTCTCCAATTCTAGGGAATGAAAACCTAAAATATCAAAGAGAGGCCCTCCTTCTAGTGTCAATTCTTGTTGATGATTATTTTACTCACAACAAATAGAGTGGATAAATTCTTCATAGACAAGAATGCAAAGAGCATATCCTTCTTGAAAGATATGGAACAAAGACAACCTAAAGGGGAATTATGCATTAATAGGGCAGAGATTGGATTTTTATTCAATCCCAAGTCTCTGATAACCAGGTCATGGTTGCACTAGGCTTTCTCTCAGGTACTGATGTGATATTGTTGTTAATCTAAAAGGGACTATGGTTGTTTCTGGAATATTTTAGCTATGAATTCCAAATTGAAACAATGAGTTTAAGCATCATGAAACCAAAGGATTTTCTATAACATTTCATGAACATCAAAAATTATTTGCTATCACTTAAGTAAATTTAGCATTAAGAATTCAAAAAATTTATGGAAAACAAAATATTTTCAATAAAATTTCTTCCATTCATTTAAATTTTGGAACATTTTCAAGAATTTAAACATCTATTCTAAAACAAAGTATAAAAGATACTCCAAAAATTAAAAGTTTCTCCTAGTTATTCTCCATGGATGCCCCAAAGAATTAATCAAAACAAAGCAAACCGCTTTATACTTCACTAGATTGCTTCACAACTACATATAAAATAGTGCAAGATTTTAAAGAGAGGGGTTTCATTTCTGGACATCGAGTAGGTTCTGTATGCACCCTTAAATGGCACAACATACAATCTTGTTTGACTGAACTAACAAAACTGGCTACAAAATATACTGAGATAGGTAGCTATCTAACAAGATATGATATTAATTAATGTCTACATGCATACAAAATTTTAAGCCGAAATGGTTCAAAAAATAAGAAAAAAGAGAAAAACTTAAAATTTTATGCTCCACCGACATCCACAAATTTTGAACTTAAAAATAAAATAAAGGATCCTATAGCCTTTTATAGAACACAAGGCTAAGATAGGATAAGAAAACTACATAAGAATAAATCCAAGGGACCAATTTCATCAAGGCACGTGGAATGTAGTGACCAACAGGAGAATTGTAATTGAAGTCAATGGAAGTCAACTCCAATTACACGTTGAAGCTCTTCGAGTGTTGATCCTGAATTATTAGGGTTTTTTCTTGAACCAAACAAATCCACTCAAACAAATTTAGGAACTTCCAGTGACAAAAGAGTGATCAGGTGCAAGTATTACTCCTATATTTCAGGTTCCTTGATTTGAACATTCCAGGAATAAAACACTCCTAGAACAAATACACTTCTTCGCCACATGCTTGAACTCCAACATCTTGATATTCCAATACATGCCATATATTTACAATGAATTCTATTCCAACATGAGCTTTTAAAGTTATCATTGAACCTAACAATACCATCAAATTTGTTCGCAAATACAATTTGGCTGACTACCCTTCCTCGAGCTTTGCATCACAATCGATATCTCTTGCAATCACAAATTCCACATATTAAATCCCTTTAAAATTAAAAAAAAAACATTTACTACAAATCATGTAAATAAAACCATTATTCAGATGTTAGTACAAAAATCTCAAAATCACACCCCTTTTAAAAGCATATCATAAATCCTCACACATATACCAGATCACCAAGATTGTTAGATAAATTTAAAATTTTAGCATTTTTACTTCACATTGCAATTCGGTACCTGGTACCTAGTATTCGAATTTACCCACTTACTTCCCAAAACTTGGTTATACCAAAACTCCATCATACTGGACTCCTTCATACTAGACTCATTCATACTAGACCAGACCCTTCCATCTGAACTTGCATTACCTTTCACCTTCTCCATGTTTGTCATATCCAGTGTTCGGTTCCTAAAACACTTACATTACAAAGTAGTTTTATTATCAAATATATTTCTCTTTCACTTTCGGTGATCTTCTAATTTGCTAGCTCCTGCCATAATGGTTATATTTTTCACTTGGGTCCCCAAGTCTTTTCCATCTTGGGGTGTGTTGTGAGACCACACAGCACATACCTTACTCACATTACTTATATAGATCAATAGTTTCTTTGGTAATAATGGTTCGAGATATGCTAATTCAATACTCAAATCTTGTTGATCCGATAATTTTGTCGCAATCATCTCATCTTGTAAGATTAATTCAGAAGATGATAATATGTTCTATCTTGACATCATTTTCATCTACTGACAAGATTTCAAATCGCTTTGTTATATGGTTGGAAAGATATACTTATTAGTAGGTTTGTACATAATGTTCAATTTATATATTTTTTCAATATGTCAATTTTTTGGTCCATACTCTACCACAAAGAAAGATATCACTATATTTTTTTGTACATAGATTCGTGGCTATGAGATTCATCTTACATCGAAGATTTATGATGATATGTGAACACATACAGAAGATATGAGTAATAGTGTTTTGTTCTAAGGATTATAGTAAGTTTTTGTATAGCGCATTGATGTGGGAGATTTTGCATTTTCTCATGATTGATTGTTTTGTCTTACAGAGTTGAAGATAAGCTATTGGATGTAGTCTAGAGGAGAATTCAATGTGTTAACAAGTTTTGGGGTTACAAGTTTGGCAAATTGTGTATACATTTGAGGTATTTGAAGTTTTAGGTGTAACTCTAGCCAACACAGTTATGAATTTGTGTTAAGAGGATTAAACATGTGTTTTGGATGCTAAGGGGGTCTATCGTAGGTCTGTACCTATTTTTTCTATATATTACATGCTTGTGTTGAGCGCAATGCTGAATATGTTTTTGAGGATAAAGCTGACACAACTAATTTTGATTTGAAATAGGGCTACTCTATTTAATTAGGTTGACCTAATTAGTGTATGAGAATCTACATGGTATATATATGTAAGACATTTTTGGAAGAATGATGTGAGAGGGTGAGTGAGTGAAATTGAACTCCAACACAGGGAAGGTGCATTCTTTCTCATTTCTCATCCTGGTAGTGATCCATACTCTATTTTGTAAATTACTTCAGGTAGTGAGCCTTCAAGGACATCGAGATCTAGTAGTAAGCCATTGTAATATTCTATATCCGGATAATTATATTGTGAGTTAATGCTCACCTTGGTTTTTCGCATTTTGGGTTTTCCACATAAAGTTCCTTTGTTTATGTGTCATGTGGCATTATGATCTCTTTCATGTCTTAGAATTGCAATTAGATATGTTTTAATGATTTAATGGTTTATAGCTAGATGGTTTAATAGAATACTAATTCACCCCTCCCCCTCTGAGTATTTTGGGTGTTGAAGAGAGATTTGATCATGTGGGTCAAATATTGAAATCAAACATGAGGTAGTAGGAAAAATGTAAGGATCCTACGGGAGGCATCTTTCCTAGTTCTTTACTCACATTTTGAGAGACAAACTTGAGGAGTAATCTCAAGGGCATTGCTCACACATGTGTGAGGAAAAATGCTTAGTGTTAATTACAAGATCAACTGTGAAGGTGAAAAGTGGCACCTTTGCAATGAGAAATGAAAAGATGGAAATTTCTATATAATTTTTAATTTTGAAGAGAAGGAAGGATTTTGTCGTTTTTTCAATTATTGAGGGTAGAGAGCGTTGTGAATTAAGGAAGTGGAGACAAATATTGGTGGAAAAAAGATAAACTTGGAGGATTTTATCTTTTCTTCACCAACCTCCTTCAAAGCTTTAGAACCTTGAGAGGTAGGCCTTCATGCCTTTTGAGTCAAAGTTATGTGAAAAAATTCTTGGAAGCATGATATATTTTTTATGTAAGAATTATTTGCAGAGCGATGTTATATTTTGTATTGTGATTGGGTTGGGTCTATTATGAAGGGGTAGGATCTATAAGTTCATGAAAGGATCCCTTGTTTTGGTTTATATTTGTAGTAATTTCCTTAGGCATAAATGAAAGATATGAGACATAATTTAATACAGTTTTTGAGTTTTCTAGTTGCTTATGGAGCTAGCGAAATGGGTATGAGTACCCATACATTAATGTGACTATGAGATTGTTGGTTATGTGATGAAATGAAAAGATGGAAGTGGTTTGTGAAGTTTTATGTGGAGATTATTTTGAACAAATTTATATAATTTTATTCCCAATGGAGTGGAACCACAACTCCCCCTAATTTTTTTTCATGAAAAAACCATTGTGATGCGTAACCTAATTTTAATGCGTTTATTTTTTGGTTTACATCATTTCAAAATTTAAAAAATATATTCCACATTTTAATGATTCAAGTTTAAAAGTTGGATCAATGTTTGTATTTTTCAAAAAAACAAAAATGAATATAGTTTTCTATAAATTGACACTATAATTTAGTTACTAATAAAATACTAAAAAATGAAGTTACATGAGACAACATTCTTTATATAGTAATTTTTTTCTTCCAATTTTTCATGCGTATTTATAATTTAAAACTTTAGTACAGAGATTATTTATTCCCAATTTTGATAAATAGTTTTTTTAGAATAAATATTAAAAAATGTGTGTATTAAAAACACATTTGTTAAAGAGGATATCATTTGAAGATCACCTATGCATATGTACAAGCAAGGAGGAAGCAGTGAGGAAGGAGTGGTTGAAAATGGTTTAATTGCATCCTAAACTGCATACACTTGCTATTCATACAATGTAATAATAATTATGCTAACATTCCCCCCTTATTACATGGTTCCTGCAAATGTACCCTTGGGAAATTGACATTTACTTTTCCAAGGGGACTCCCCTTAAGGCTTACTTAACAAAACTAGCTGATAAAAAAACAAATATACATTCTTGAGATGATCTTCCTTGAAGAAAAAAATATTGAATCAAGTGGAACTTCGCCACAATTCCTCATGACCCTCGCAAAGGTTTAGCTTCAAGTTCAATTCCCTTGTTCCCCTTTCCTTGAACTCTCAAATCACAGACATCAAATTATTTGACAACCATTCACCAAGTTGTCTCCTTACCCTCACAAGGGTATAATTCTCGATCATAGTCTCATGAAATCTTTGTGAAACCATCCATATAGATATATATACCAAACCCCTTACTTGTTTCCAAAAATAAAACTTCACAATATATGTATTCTTCAAAACTATCAGCAACAACAAAGAAAAGAAAGAAAAATTTCAAGCCAAAAATGCTTCCCATGCACAACATCATCTCAAAGTTTGAAGCTAACTTTAGATGATGGAAATTCCTCCATCCTCTAGTTCCATCAACCTCCATAAGTGAATTCTTATAATACTGATGCATTATTAGCACCACCAAAATAGTCATTAACAAAATCTTTATCATTTGATGAGTCCTCAACCTTAATGCAAGCCAAGTTTCATATGTATAATTCATCTTTGAGATTCCCTTTAAGAATATCACTAGCTTGAATCCTTCAAAACTTTATTTTTCCTTTTTTCCTTAAAGCAAAAAAATGTATTTTCTCTTTTATTTGTACCTAACCTTTTATTTTTGTTTCATGAGTATAGTGTTTTCTCCTCTTGAAAAGAATCTTTTGTATCTTATTTTGTCATCTTTTCTTATGGTAGAAGGGCTAACATCATATTTGCTAAATTTTGGGAAGTTATTTGACTAAATGGAAAAATAACATTATTGTATTTTGAAGGCAAGTTGTTTAGCAAGATAACTTTAGCATTGTCATTATCTACTGGAGCCTTATTTTTTTCTAAATTCTTGAGGAGAGACCTCAAACTACTTATATGATTTGACACTGTGATTCCATCTTCCATTTTCAACCTAAAAACTTGAAGTTTTAGGGATAATTTTGCATTGAATTTCTTTGCTCCAAACAAGTTATTGAGATTATCCTAAAATTTTGTTGATGATTTATCTAAATATATTTGATGTAGTTCAAATTCATAAAGAGCAAGACCAATAATATAAATGGCTTTATCATCTCTATTATTCCAATCCAATAACTTATTTGCATCCATGGGTGCTTTTTCCTTTCTACTCAATATTCTCCAGAAATTCTTATTTATTAGTTACATTTGATTTTCATTCTCTAAATATTGAAACTGAATCCAAAATACTTGTCTCATAGAATCTCTATTAAAAAATGCACATACCAACCTTATCACTCCAAAATATATAAATTCACCTTTATTAAGGAAATCCTTATATCTAAAAAGTTCAAAATTACAAATGGCATGTTCTAAAAAAATCAAATTTGCTCACCTCACATCCATATTTTGCTTGAATTGTCTTTCCCTTTTTGTCACCTTTCTGGCAACAATCCCTCCATGAAACTTGTATCACAAAGAATTATTTTGTGCAATTACACATAAACCTCTATTGTCATTATCTACATTTTGAAGATCTTTAACAATCTACTAGGTGTTATATAAATAGAAGAAGATTGAAATGAAAGATCTAAGAAAAAAATTAGACTCAAAAATATAAACTAAGATACAGAACAATAAGACAAAATAGGACACCATTTTTAATGTGGTTCACCATAAAAGGCTATATCCACAGTTTTAGGACTAAAAAAAAAACCTCATATTTGTCACTAGCCTCCAACCACTTATCTTCCACATACCACAAAAAAATTCCACCTTTTAATTTTATGATCAATAGAAATTGTTGAAATTTGTGTGACAAGATCCATTTTGTGGCCTACATTTCCAAATGATTACATCCATAAATAGGTTTTAGACTCCATAGTCTCTCCCCCATTCCTAAACAAAATTAACTCCCTCAACCTAATAATGCCTCATCGATGAAACCCCCATCATAGCCCTGTCGTTGGCCTAATGAAAGTAGCTCACAACCTAATATTGGTGTAACAATACCTTATCAGGTTGACTCCTAAGGTGCTCTCCCCTATAAATTGATAGATTCAATAAACGTAAGCACATTGTTGTAACACATGTACATTGGTGGAACGAATTTTTGCATTTCCCCGATGGCCCAATATAACCTTGGGTTACCCAGTGCATAATGTGTATCAGGGGAATTGGGGTGCATCAGGGTGATGTTATCTGGCATCCCCTCGATAGACCTAAGGAAAGTCATTCATCAGTAGAGAAGGTGGCTATTAGTGGAAGAAGAATCATAGTCTCGCTGATATGACGATAATGATTATTACTAACCGATGTGACATCCCAAGGAATTAGCAAGATATTTAAAATAAATGTTCTCCTTGGCTGAAAAGACTGAAATAGGTGGTGTATTTATGAACTAGAATTGAAGTGAATCATACCACAAGTTGATCACATAATTGTTGCAAAATCTAGAAGATTTCGTTAAGGGAAGAAGCAAAAAGGAAAAGCTTGGAGTGCATATGCAGCAAAAAACTAGTGAAGGCGAAACTCAAGTAAGTACACCAATCCCAACTGAGAAATTATATTTTCAAAGGCTTAAGAAATCAAACAATGGAGGAAAGTACAAAAAAACCCAAAGCTAGAAAAATGAAAACTAAAAGAGACTCCTAAATCAAGACCTGATAGAGCAATGCCCTAGGTCGGGGCTGAGACCCAAGAGGAGTACTCAAATGAATCTTTCAATGGATCGACTATTGCACAAACATAAAGGCTTGGAAGATATTTTTACACCACAATGCAAATATGAGCTCTTCATGTACCATTGCAAAAAATAATTTAGGTTTCAACCAGTCTGTAACCCATGGAGGTTGAACTTGGGGAGACTTGTGGTGCCCAGTGTGTTCATAACATAGAACTAGGGTATGTGCAGGATCATGATGGGCCAAAAAGTGGTAATATGATGGGTATGTGGCTGACGACTATTTTTTTACCCAAAATTGATGAGACAAAAAGGGTTTTTAAAGGATTTTCTCATCTTTCCATCGATATAAATTATGCTTTACTTTGAATTTAATAAGTAATTATTATTCATTTTTTATTCAAATTACAAATAAAATCCTGATTGATAGGCTGCTTGAAAAATATCTATAGCTTTCAAATGGTATCACATTTTTTTAATCCACAACATACATCACATTCTTTGCTTCGCATACTATAGGATTAAAAAAAGAAAAATTGAATTTCATGAAGTTTTGACCAAGTTAAGGTGGTTAGACATACGAGTTTTTCTATTTTTAAAAAAGTTGTAATAAAAAATTCATAATTAATTATTTACATGGCAAAAACTTACAAAAAAATATGCATCACATCAGGGCATGAGTCCTCTACTTATTTCTAAAATATTATAAAAAAAATATTATCATTTTATTGTGGTTAGGGTGGTCAGACAGACACCTACTTAATTTTTTTCTCTAAAATTTAAGTTCCACTGCATTGAAATTTCAAATTTTCACCAAATAGATTTTTTTTAAAAAAAAAACCTAATAGTTTAGAAACTACATTCAATTTGCTACAGATTCTATTCCTACATATTTTTAAAATAATATAGATAACTTATTCAAATTTTTACGTCAAGTTTCCTAACTCTGATTTTTCTAAATTTTTTGCCACTTAAGAGCCTATTTTTTCCATGATAATCCTGCACATACCCACTAATTAAAGCTCTTGCTATCAAATACGACTCGAAGAAGAGAACTATTCAATAACATAGTGGGGCTGACATGCTTGTTATTTCTAAGGATCTTATTTCTAATGTGTTTCAGTTGGAGTGTTCTCTGGACTTGCCATTCACAATCAAAGAAATCTTGACAGAGTATCATCATATGGATACTAGCTACAAATGACTGAAATTTCCTCTGCATAGGCCCAAAAATGAAGGAGGTCAACTCAAGAGGTTTACTAGCAATGAAAATCCTCCTTTTCACGAGGATTTGTTTTAGGAGTATTTTTGATACACTTATTATTCAGCTGGTTAGGTTTTGGGGGTATAGGTTCCACCTCTCATGTCTATTGCCCCAATGGTCTTAGCTGCTGAGATATAGAGCAAGGACGCCAGGTCATTTGACTATGCTAGTTACTTGGCCAACACCCTAAATCAAGGGCTTAGAAAGATTAAAAATAATAGCATGATAATAGTGATATTATGCATTTTCTTTTGCATGAGGGGCAAGTAAGAAGGATTTGGAGTGAAGAATTGAGAATAAGAGAAACAAATAAAAATGAATATTTCAAACATGTACAAAAGTGGACCTCATTGTGGGATAGCTAATTTGGAACATCTCAATGCCTTTATTTTGAAGAATTTTTTCTAAAACCATTGATGAAGTTGTTGGTGTTGACAATGATTTCACTCGCATCAAGTAGCTCATATAGATTCTCCACAGACAAAACTGCAAAAAGCCTACCTTTCTTAAAATATATGAAACAAAGACAACATAAGAAAATATTATGCATTCACAGAACAAACATTGCCTTCCATTTAATCCGAAGTGTCTGTAAACTAGGTCATGATTGCACTAAACATAGCTCTTGGGTAATGCTGTGACAATTTTGCTGTTAATTTTTTAAAAGGGCATACTTGAGAATTAAGCATGTATATTTATTACAATATTTCTTTGAACATTCAAAATTATTTTTCCAACTTGATAAAGGTAACTTCAACATTCATAGAAACATCAAGTTTAACAACAGATTTTGAAAATACTTCCACCAATTTCCTTGCTATCACTTAAGTAGATTTAGCATTAAGCATTCAACAATTTCATGGGAAATAAATATTTTCAATGAAACAATTTCCATTCATTTTGTATATTCCTTCTTATTTTTTAAAACATTTTCTGAAATATAAGCATTTAATCTAAAACAAAACATAAAATTTCTCCTGGTTATTCTCCATGGATGCCCCAAAGAAATAATTGAAATAGAGGAAACTACTTTATACTTCACCAGATTGGTTCAAGGCTACATATAAAACGATGCAAACTTTTAAAGAGAAGGTTTCGTTTATGGACACTGAATAGGTTCTCTATGCACCCTTAAATAGTGCAACATACAGACTTGTTCAGAAGAACTTACACAACCAGCCACAAAAGATACTTAGATAGATAGCTATCCATAAAACTCTAATATCAATTAATGTCTATGCGCATACAAAGTTTTAGTTCAGAAAACAAGAAAAAAAAACAAAACTCTAGAAAGTTTTTTCTCCTCCGACATCCACAAATTTTGAAATTAAAAATAAAAAAGAACATCCTCTAGCCCTTTATAGAACATAAGGCTTAGATAGGATAAGATATTTACATGAGAAATGCACATGGAATATTGTGACCAATAGGAGAATAGCAATTGAATTCATTGGAAGTCAACTCCAATTACTCATTGAAGCTCTTCGGATTCCTCCTTTATTTGGAATCTTCACCAGGATGATAATTTGAATCATGATAATGTGTAGGAGTTTCCATACATTCAGAATGATAAGGAAAAATTATTGCATCCTACAACTCGCTTGGCTTTGGTTCTGTCACTCTTGGGAATGGGCTCTCTCGACGATTAGCTTTTATCAACACCAAAAGTGAAATACCAAGATCTTCGATACTTTGGTGGACTCAAAGCTTTCAACATTATCACATCCCAGAGTGATAAAAGTGGACTGAATTTTATTCCATCCATGATTCAAATTTTCCTGACAGTACCCGAGCTTTGCATTGCAATCGATATCTCCTGCAAATCACAAAATTCCAATATTAAATCCCTTTTAAAACAAAGATACTATTATATCTCATGTAAATAAAACCAATATTCAAATATTTACCCAAAAATCCACAAAATTTCATTTTCAAAAAACATATCACAAATCCTTGCATGTATACTGGACTACTGGGGATCATTAAAAAATTTAAACTTAGCATTTTACTTTATGTTTCAAACTGGTACTCGGTACCTGGTTTTAGCTTTACCCACTTACTTTCTTGGACCTTGGTTACACCAGAACTCCAATTTACCAGACTCCAACTTACCAGAGCCACTCATTTTGACTTTACATTGCCTTTTTTTCCTTCCTTGTGTTTCTAGTACCTGGTTTCTGGTGCACAAAACACTTACTATACAAATCTCTTTTCTCTAAACTAAAGATTGCATTTTCCTCTTTTCACTTTCGGTGATCATCCAATTTGTTAGCTCCTACCATAGAATTCATATTTTCATTTGGTTCCCCAAGTCTATTCAGTATTGGGGCATGTTGTGAGACCACACAACAACTTGCAACCAATAAAACAAAATTTAAAATTAAACTTGAAATCAAATCACCAGTTGTAAATTAAAACTTATACATATTTTAAAACAATAACCTTCTACCTTTACTTAGGTTATGGCATAAAGAATAAAACTCCACTGGAAACATCCACGTGTGCTCTTGATTAATTCTAGTTTTGGAACTTAATGAATAAAAATTAGTTCATTAACATTGAACTACATGATATAGTAATCCTCCAAAGCCAACCATGGATAGAGCCTTGCTACTAGTCAAGAATTCATAGCCCTGACAAGGTTATCTCTGTAATTCCCCCAAACATAGCTCTACTTCTGGTTAGGCATCCATAGCCCCGGTAGAGTTATTTGGATATCCTAAAGAGTTGATATCACTTTTTCTCTTTTTTTTTTTTAGATATAGGAATAATAACTCATTTTCACTTTTTTGATTTTGCAATAATAGCTCATTCATCAACTTCCAAGCATTGAAGCACCACCATTAGCTTGGGAATTATAGTGGTAGCGAAGGTTACTTTTTGATTTTTCATTCAATGTAAATCCCTTCATCAATTCACTACTTCCCAAAACTCATTTAATAATTCCCTGTAAGTGTGTGTTTCAAGCTAAATTTCATCAGTTATGCCAAATCCTAACTAACTATAGCCTGCTATATGTTAAAAGATATGCATAAATTAAAATTTAGCAATAAACCACTTAATCACCAAACTTAACTCTAAATTTGGAAATATTAGTTACCACCCTTTCTGATCAAATTTATGTCAGTGTTTTTTTATATTTTGATGGTGATGCACTATATTAATGGATCAGAATGTTATGATTACCTTGAAAAATGATCACACTACTTAGCATTAAATTAACACTCCTGTTTAAGCACGTATTAACTTCCTACTTCATCAAGTGATGATGTGTAGCATTTTTCCAACTTAATTCTCATGTTTAATCTACACACTTAACACCTCAATAATCATTATGAATTTCTTTAAAACAATTGGAAATTACCCCATATTAATTCAAAATCTCCAACTTGCTTGATTCACAATCTCCGTACTACTTAAATCTAAAGCAATTTCACCAAACATGTGCAAAGAATTTATTTTATTTAACCTTTAATTCTAAAGAATGTTAATTGGTTGCCACCTCATGCATAGGATTTCTAAAAAAAAAATTTAGGCAACTATGTATTGCTACACTACTCATGGCTTTCTATAAATTTGTGCATTTCTTTTCAAACTCTCTACACTTTTCTCTCTTTCTTCTTCTTTTTTATATGTAATTCCATTCTGCTCTATGCTTTTACTCTTTTTCTTTTTGATCATGGATACTCCCATTTGCTTGTGTTGTTCTCATGGACATAATGTTTTCCTAGGAAGTATCACATCGCAAAGGCTAAAAAAGGTTTTCATTATTAGTACTTCCAATTTTACTGTGCCAAATTTATGCCTTGTCCTTGGGGAAAGATATGCTACATCCAGCTGCTATTTTCATTTTTATTCTGACATAGCTTCTCATTTTGTAAGTTTGCTCCTGGACATTGGGCTACCTATTGAAGATGTGTGTGTTGCTGCGAACTTAATAGTTAAATAAGAATTCTTGGAAAATTTGGACACCATTCTAGCTGTTGCACACCCGACCATTGGAATTCCTTCCATGGATGATATTCCTCATTTCCTAGATCACGGGGAACTAGTTCCACATCGACCTTTTCTTACTGGTCTCCATATCCAAGACTTTGAAGTTCACTGGGAACTCACCTACATAGGGTATTTAGCCTTGATAGAGGAGGTCTCCCAGATTGACTGAGCAACTACTAATGTCCGCAACTTGTTCTCACATTTCTCTTGAATCTCTTTTTTTTTTTCAACAAGAACTTTGATAATAGATTTATGTACGTGAGATATATATATATATATATATATATATATAGCTTTTTGTTGTGGTTATTTCTCTTGAAAGCAAGTTTCACTATTTATGGTTTTATTTTTTACTTTAGCTCAACAAATTGTTTTAGTTCCACTCTCATGTCTAAGATGTATTTAAGCAGGATTTGTTAATGCAAAGGCCGAGCAAGAAAAGAAAAGAAACAAAACGAAAGAAAAGAAGACAAAACCCCTAAAAAAAACTAAACTAAGCTAGGCTAACACTACACTAACCCTAACTACCCTAACTCTAAAGTTACAGTAGACTAACTCTAACTAAGTTATTTATTTCAATTTCTACAACTACTTCTTTTAGAGTTTTAGTATGAATTATAACAGGTTTATCCTTAAAAATTCCCTTATTAACAACCTCAATATACTACTGTAATAATGAAAAAATTTAAGCATCATATATTTAAACATCATAAATTCAAAGGTGTACTTATCCAAAATTTGGCTTAAATGTATGTAAATGATCTCATCAGAGACTGGTTGCACACATTGCATCTGGTGTGGCAATACTATACCTTCTTCTAGCCCTGGTCTATTTCCATGAATGGTTGCATTCATTTCTTTGCTCTTTTCTCTTCTGGAAACCCTCATATCTCTGGCCCTATCTTCACTTTATATTGTGTTAGACCAAGATATATCTATATTTATATCACTATCAAAAAGAGAAAAAGTAAAAACTTGATATTTTATATCTTGTATAAAAACAGGAAAATGTTCCTTTATTTCTAATGCATTTTTAACTCAAAGCGCAATACACACATCTTCATCTCAATTTTCCCACTTTATCTCACCACTTTCATTTTCCACGTATACAAGTAATGATGATCCATCCATATCTTTTCCTCATTTATGGTGAAATATCTCTAAATCTCGATATTCTCGCCTATTCAGCTGCAAGACATTAGGATTTTCTTTAAAATAATCACAATTTTCTAACTGTTTCAATTCAAGGGGTAATTTTTAAATATTTCTGACTCCACTAGGGTTAAATGTTTCTCTCATGGACAATCCTTTCCCTTTTGTAGCTATAACTTCTTCTGTTAGTGAAATTTCTCCACTTATAGCCAGACTTACCCTAGTTAGAAAAATTTTGCACTCAATTTCACTGTGATTCGTTGTATCATGAATTCTACATAAAGTGACTCTTCCAAAGGTAGATAAAGTCAAACGATGCAATTTCTGGTTGAAGATTTTACAAAGTTTTACGATTTCCATTGTGAAAACTAGCTTGTGCTAATTTTTTGTTTCACAAATTTTTTCCAAATTAGGAAGGGTGTTAGGAAACATTGGTTCACTTTCAAAAAAGGTAAACCTTAAAATGTCAAATAAATTAAGAGGATTGTATGTGTTTCCACACATAACAATTAAAAGTAACAAATACTATTGGGCCCTCCTTCTAGCGCTGGTTCCTCTTGATAGTGATTGCACTCACATGAAGCAGCTCGTATAGATTCTCAACATACAAAACTGTGAAAAGCCAACCTTTCTTGAAAGATATGAAACAAAGACAACCTAAGAAAAGATTTTGCATTCACAGAACAAAGATTGACTTCCATTTAATCCCAAGTCTTTGTAAACCAGGTCATGATTGCACTAAACATAGCTTTGGGGTAATGATGTGACAATTTTGCTATTAATTTTTTAAAAGGGCATACTTGAGAATTAAGCATGTAAATTTATTACAATATTTCTTTGAACATTCAAAAATCAATTTTCCAACTTGATAAAGGTAAATTCAACATTCATAGAAACATCAAGTTTAACAACAAATTTTGAAAATATTTCCAACAATTTCCTTGCTATCACTTAAGTAGATTTAGCACTAAGCATTCAAAAATTTCATAACAAAAAAAATTCCATTCATTTTGTATATTCCTTCTTATTTTTTAAAACATTTTCTAAAATATAACCATTTAATCTAAAACAAAAGGGTATGTGCAGGATCATCATGGAAAAAACATGCCCTTAAGTGGCAACAAGTTTAGAAAAATCAAAGTTAGGCAACTTGACATAAAAATTTGAATAAGTTATCCATATTATTTTAAAAATATATAAGAATATAATTTGTAGCAAATTGAATGTAGTTTCTAAACTACTAGGTTTGTTTAAAAAAAAAAAACCTATTTGGTAAAAATTTGAAATTTCAATGCAGTAGTACTTAAATTTTAGGGAGAAAATAAGTATGTGTCTATCTAACCACCCTAACCACAATAAAATAATAATATTTTTCTATGATATTTTAGATATAAGTAGAGGACCCATGTCCCCAAGTGATGCATATTTTTGTAATTTTTTCCACGTAAATAATTAATTATGAATTTTTCTTTACAGCTTTTAAAAAATATAAAAGCTTGTATGTTTGACCACCTTAACTTGGTCAAAACTTCATGAAATTCAATTTTTCTTTTTTTAATCCTATAGTATGCAAAGTATAAAATGTGATGCATGTTTTGGATTCAAAATATGTGATATTGTTTGAAAGCTATAGATGTTTTTCAATCAACCTATCAATTAAGACTTTAGTCACAATTCAAATAGAAAATGAATAATAATTACTTATTAAATTCAAAGTAAAGCATAATTTATATTGGTGGAAAGATGAGAATCTCCTTTAAAAACCCTTTTTGTTTCATCAATTTTGGGTAAAAAAAAATTTATCAACCACATACACATTATATTGCCACTTTTTGGCCCATCATGATCTTGTACATACCCACATTATCAATAGAAATTTCTTGGAAACCAAGCCCAAAAATTCCATCAGACTTGGACAACAAAAATTTCAACCTTGGTTCATGTGTTGTCTCAATAAAGACCTACACCATTAAAGAATCCATTTATACATAAATTCCAAATTAAGTTGATGAGAAAAGCTCTTTGATATCCAACTGTGAAGCCTTAAGTTCTAGAAATTACTAACCTGATGTTTCACAACAAGTTTCCCAATTATGACATCATCTTCGCCATTCACTTTATAGGCACCGCCCAATTCAAGTTTTGAAGGCACAAACACATAAGGTACTTTCTACAACAACAATTTTCAAACTAATGATTAATAAAAAAACTTAAGGCTTCCATTAAACATGTAAGAAAACAACTACTTGAACAAATACACATAAGCATCACGAAATGGTTCAAAACTCATCATCAGTATAAGTCCAAAAATTTGATGTTCCTATGCAAGTTATTTAGGTTTATTCTCTTACAATTCATCAAAATTAGAAAAAAGGTTAGCAAGTTAGGGGATTTGATCGTGGGAAAACTTTGCAGTTAAAAAGGTTTTGTACTATGTCTTGAAAACATCATTTCATTAGTTTCAATCCGACCATTTTACCCATGTGATTACTACCCTATACAATAAGAATCAAACTATGTTCACTTTATTGGTTTCGGTCCCTTCAATCCACCTTTGCAACATCTACATGATGTAAAGATTGCCAATGAATGGTTGAAACATATCAGAGGCAATTGAAGGAAAGCCTCTCACAAATTAACAAATGATTCAGGTAGTGCATGACACATTATGTTAACCTAAAAATTTTGCAATGCCCATCTGACATCTTAAAAGGTTGCAATAATGTCAAAACTCAAAATGGTACAAGGAGAGAAAAAATCAATACCTTATCTTTGGCCAATGAAATCAAAGGATCAAGAATGGCAGGAGGATCTGTATCAACCGCCATAACTATAAACTATGATGTTCTAAAGTATAAAATCTTGGTTACTACAACACCCTAAACTCATTTAGTATTAGCAAAAAAGAAACCAGATATTGATCCACTACCATATTGGATCTCATAGGATTCTCCTTCACAAACAAAAATGATATATATTAATTGTTTAGCAACTTCCTTAATATCCCCATGTAAGTAGACTAAACTAAGTGAGGTTGAAGGTTTGAAGTAGAGTACCATCTTCTTGGTATGTGCTTGACTTTGATCATGACTTGTATCTTGAATGAAAATAGCAAGCTAGCTGCATTATAAAATCATTGTTAGAAAAATAACCAAGAAATCCTCTTTAATTAAAATAATCCTTCTAGTTATTTCAAGAGAATATATTTTAGTTAATTTCTAAGAGAGATAATTTCACTATCCAAACAACCATCAATCTATTTACTGTATATAATTTCCTAGATTTCAAAATTTGAATGCAATGAAACTAACCATAATTACCAAAGATTTGACACCAAAATGTAGTAAAAAATGAATTGTTTTACAACAAATGTGTTTTGATAAACTAGATAAACCCTTGATATATTGATTTAAATAACAATGAAAGATAAAATTAGAGACAACAAGATAACATTCATTAATTCACTTCAACAAAAAATTGAAACTAGAATTCAACCACCAATTAAAACTTCATTCTATTGATCTTCAAAAAGATTTTACAATACGTTTCAAAATTTTGTCTTGACTGACATGTCAAAAAGTCTCTTGTCAGTTACCCACTTTTAACATAAATAAAAAAGTCTTAATTATTGTTGTTTACATAAAACTTTAAAAGAAATGAAATATGAGAAGTGAAGAAAATTTGTCATATGTTGAAGTCCACAACACTCACAAGATACGAAAGTTCAATACTCATCATAACGTACCCATGATGATTCAGATCTAGCAGGTTCCTCTATCCATGATAGTATCTGCAAGGCTTGGTACTTCACTACAAGGCCTATTCTTCTGGGGGAGCTAGATATGTCTGCTCCCATTAGTACACAATGTAATCATGAGGCCATTTGTACTCCTATATTTTTGTGTGTTGGCCAAGTGACTCTTCCATCTGCTGTCCAATAACCCTTTGGTATCTATGATCAATTTTGAGTACCCAATATGTAGTTCAATTATTCCATCCAAGGTTAAATGGAGGCGATGAATATTTATGTCACCATCCTTCTATATATTAGTGCTGGTGTAAATAAAGTCTTGTACCTAGGGGACTTATTTACACATGTTAAGTTTACTTAGGTCACATGAAGGAATCTTTCTAGAAAATGTTAGTTGTCATTAGTTGTTATCTTATTTTTTGACAACTACTACATGTGAACCTAGGTAAGTGTGATTAGTTTTCACATGTCATATGATTAAGACACTTGTCATAATACTATGACATCTTGCATCTCACCTTGGCTATATAACCAAGGGATCTCTACTACATTGTACACACATCTCATATCATTGACATTGAATACAATTTATTCTTGTCATATTCATCTCTCTCTCTTTTCTTGTGATTTCCATTTGGTCTCAAGATCTTGGTATCCATAGCCAATTATAACATGGTATCAGAGCGGGTTAGGTGCCATTGGAGTCTTTTTCTGAAGAGAGATACTAGATTTGGGGGTGTTCCATTTTTGGCTCTTTATTGCAGGTTCAAATCAGAGCTTGTTTATGCAAATCTAAGCTCACCATTACGTCTGGAAGGTTCAAGAAAGTCGAATTTTCCTTTTGTTTCATCCAAATCGGACATACGAGGCCAAATCTAAGAGGGTTTGAAGCTGAAGAGCAGTTGCCAGATTCAGAAGGTAGCTGCATTTTTGGAGCATTTTGGGTGAAATCTGGCCCTGCCATCATGTCCAGAAGGGCCAAAAACCCTAAGATTGACTGTCAATTCGTCCAAATCAAAGCAGTTGTCCGGTGAGGAATTTTTTTTTCTCATAGAGCCGTATGGCCCCCAGGTCATCATTATTACCCATCGTTGTGCTTTGCAAAAGAAATATTATTTAAATCAATTTTTTTTTCTAATTCTTTTTGAAAAATTATCGATTTAAGGATCTGCAAAAGTTTCTTTTCAAAAATCAACTGTAAAAATAAAAAATAATATATATACAGTAGTCCATAGACTTTACAATCTGTAGACGTACCATCAAAGGTACCACGGGCCCACTGCCATCGCCACATGGCAGGAGGCCACTGGCTGTGGCCCCATAATCAACGCAGGCCCCACCTACTACTTAGTGGTAGCCGGTAAATTGATACTGGTGGTGACATAAAATAACATCGGCAATAATTCATAAATCCGGCGTTGGACATCCAATAAATCCCGATAGAAATTTGATCACAGAGAATATTCGGTGAGAAGATTTTGAGAATAATTGCATAGGTGTGATGGGCTCAAACCATCAATTTTAAGCTGGAGGATTGAAGAATATTCTACCCTGGGAGTATATTCTATGGTGATAGTCTTCAAGCCGTCAATTTTAATCGCATAATTTTCTGATGTCAGCACTGGTTTGAAAATTTCCATCCCCCTCCTGTTTGTATTCTAGTTTTTGGAGGCAAACTTTGAAGCTTCATAACTTGGTCGTTTTGACTCCTTTTTTCAAGATTTTTTTTTTTTTATTTGGGTTAATTTTTCACGCTCTTTGTAGTGGTACAATCAATTTTTGGTTTTGGTTCCTAATTTTTCCAAAAATTGCAGATTCTCACTAGTGTTGTTTCATCCTCATTTTGGGAACTTCGGGAGCTCATATCTTGCTCCTACAATAACATTTTTTGGTACAGTTTTTTTTGAAAGTGCATTATTTTTCATGTAGATCTTAGTGGTATGATCAAGTTGATATTATTTTATACCAAAAATTGTACTTGATTTTGTGGCCAAATTTGGCATTTGCACGTACCAAGATCAAAGACCACTTCGCTATTTTTGGCAAGTGGCAATTGTAAACGCACTAAATATAAAGTTCCAAATCATATATTTCTTGGGGGGCTTTCTTGATTGAGTGATTTGGGGGGGCAATATTGTTGTGGTTGCTTTCATTCTTTTGCTTGGTTTGTGTTCTTGCAATGGGGAAATCTCAAATTGAACTCCTAACTCCACATAATTATGCTAGATGGAGAAAATCAGTATGGAACTATCTCATGATGAAAGGTCTAATAGGTCATCTAAAGGACACCATTCAAAAACCTACTAATGCTAAAGAATTGGCAGGATGGGAGATTAATCGTGAGAAAACACTTGGATGCATATGTTCATTAGTCTCATTTGATTTGCAATTTCATATTGAATCATGCAATACACCTAAAGAGGCATGGGAGACTTTTGAAAAATTGTATGGTAAAATAGATAAGATTAGAGGTTATCAGATTGATAATGATTTGAAGAATCTTGATCCAAAATGTTTTGACCACATCCAAAACTACATCTCCAAAATCAAGCAACTAAGAACACAGTTGAAAGAATGCAGTATTGAAAAAGAGGATTTATAGTTGATTGTGAATGTGTTATCGAAGCTTGGTCCTGAGTATTCTATTTTTGTTTCTGGCTTTCACACCCATTGACTTTCTATGGGAGCATCATATGTTGATCCTAAGTTTGATGACTTTTCAAATCTCCTAATTGAAGAGGAAGATAAGTTAATGAACATGGGTCTAATCAAGTCTTCCAAGCCACAAGCATTGGTGGCTAATGAGTCTAAGGTACAGAAAGAATCAGGGAATCTTGATAAGAAGCAAAAGAAGAAAAAGAACAAGCCACATAAAGAATCAGAATCCTCATCCTCAAAAGGAGAATCATCTAAGAAGGAGAGGCATTTTTGTGCATATTGCAAGAAGGATGGACATGAAGAACACTATTTTTATAAGAAGGATATTGATGAATTGAAGAATCTTCTCAAAAAGAATCAGATTGATTTTTCTTCTAGAATGTCTGAATCTTCTTCTCCTTCTACTTCAAAACAGTCTAAAAAGGACAAAGGTCAAGCATCTACATCAAGAAACAAAGGATAAGCTCTTTGTACTCTTTCAGGTCTAGGATCAGGGAGATGGCTTCTAGATTCAAGAGCATCTCATCATATGGCATCTTCATAGACTATATTCTCCTCATTTTAGCCTTGTACTATGTCTCCTATCTTGATGGGAAACAATACATACATGAGTGTAACAGGGAAGGGATCTATTATTTTTGGGGACAAAACTTTTTAGGATGTTTTGTGTGTTCCTCATTTGATGAACAATTTTCTTTCCATATATCAAATTACACATGGTGAAGATGGGAGAATTGTGGAGTTCACACCTAATTTTGTCATCATTTGAGACTTGGAGACTCGAGAGATCATTGCTACTGGGGTGGTTGATCATTCATCTCGGTTGTATACCTTTGCACAGTTTGCTTCTGATGGTGACATTGTTCCTTTGACTATTGACCACATACACCATGATTTAGAGGAGACATTTGGATTCTTGAACTTAGTAGTTTTCACATCAGAACCAATACTTGATCCATTCATTTCATCTCCTCCATCTACTGTTGTAGTTGATGATACTTGTGATTCAATAGTTTTGGCTGCTCATGATTTAGTGTAGCAGGACATTCATAGTCTTCTAGGGATGGCTACTTGTGATGACTTCTTGAAAGGTATTTCAGACTTGTTTGTGGAGTCTCATCTTGCAAATTTGGGGGACATAATTGATAGCATTCATATTCTCTTTGATGGAGAAGAACCTTCTTCAATTGTTGTGAGGGAACACCATGACCCTCTTGTTCATTCTCTACATGATCATTCTTTGTAGATTGGCATGAGTGTGGATTCTTTTGGACAACATTTGGAGGAGGATTCATCTTTAGAGGGGATATCCTTGTCTTTGGATCATGTTCTACATTCATCTTTACAAGATTCTAGATTGTCCTCTTCAACAGTGTGGCCTAGAACGCCTGTTTGGAGTGTGTCAACTTTCAACATCGAAATGGAGACAATTAAGCATGCTTCAGAGACATCATACATCATCCATATTCCTAACATCTTGCATACATACATGGTTTTGTTTCTTCCTAAGGGGAGGAACATTGTTCGGCAAGATTGGATCATCTTCAACATTCAATGTCGAGCTTCTACCATCATTGGAGGAGACTCAACATGGAGGGGGGGCTGCGTTGTATCTCTTCTACTTCTCTCTTATAGGGGGTCTTTTTCCTCACATGGGATTTTACCTTCTCATGCATCATTGGAAGTATTTTAGTTTTTGTATTTCATCTCTCTTTTGGGGAGGAGTTTTGTCCCACTGGGTTTTCTCCTTTTCTCCGTTTATGATAGATTTCATTTGCATGCACATGGGTACCTAACATGGCTTAGTAGCCAGGACCCATTCTTGCATCTTTGTGTCATTTGCATAATAATCTGCTACTCCCTAAGTTGCACTTAAGGGAGGGTGTTGGTGTAAATAAAGTCTTGTACCTAGTTAATTCATTACTAGGGGACTTATTTACACATGGTAAGTTTACTTAGGTCATAGGAATGAATCTTTCTAGAAGATGTTAGTTGTCATTAGTTGTTATCTTATACTTTGACAACTGCTACATGTGAACCCAGGTAAGTGTGATTAGCTGTCACATGTCATATGATTAAGACACTTATCATAATCTTATGACATCTTACATCTCACCTTGGCTATATAAACAAGGGATATCTACTACATTGTATACACATCTCATATCATTGACATTGAATAAAGTTTATTCTTGTCATATTCATCTCTCTCTTTTCTTGTGCTTTCCATTTGGTCTCAAGATCTTGGCATCCATAGCCAATTCTAACAATTAGTGAAGCGGTTTGGAATAATTTTTCTAAACTCATCTATCCAATCCTTGGAGCCTTTCAATTGATCATCATCCCTTAGTATCTTAGGCATGAACCACCTCTTTAGCATGTGAAATGAATCCATTATTTTCTTGATCTTTTGGTCTTTTGCAGACATGTATTGAAATTCATTTATGACCATTCCAACCATTTTCTTAGTAGGCTTTGAAGTTGTGGTTGCTCAACACTCCTTTGTAAAATTTTGCACAAAGTCGCTAAGATGTGATGTACAAGTTGTCATTTCTTGACTAAGGGGTCCAATATAGGTACATGGGCCTTTATCTGATCAATTGCTTGTGACAACGAAACATAACATTCATACACATTTTCCAAATTTTCCACAATTAGTTTAACCCTATGCTCCAAGATCTCTTCCAATACCCTGAGGGTTTCTATTTTTTCTCTTTCCTTTTTCTTTTTCAATTTCTCAATTTATTGTCTTAGCACATTAACTTGTTCAATAGTGATTTTACCTATATCAGTATGGATGGTGGGGGGCTAGTATACTATTAATTTTGTGCTTTGGGAAGGATTTTCTCCCTTCAACTACTGTTTCAACTTCATATTTTCTATGAATAACCTATTCACTTCATCATTCAGATTAGTCTATGCTTTCTCATATTCTACCAATCTAAGCTCCATATCTTTAACCGCATCCCTAGTAAACATTGTTGAGTGCATTGTCATAGTAGCTGCCTCCAAATCTGATGTGTCTTGAAGTTTCTTTACCATGGAAATCTCTCTCATTTCTTTTACAACATCAAGCAATCTTTATTTTTTTGTTCTTTTTTGCTTTGTCCAAAAGGCTAGGTTTTCAAGTATTGGATTGTAACTTGTACCACTCATTCCCTCATCTGAATTGAATTCAAAAACCAACATGGGATCTTCTTGGATTCTTACTTGATCTAGTAAGAATATATTTTTTAACTCCATCCCATGAATAATTAGTATATTGCTTTCTAAGACCAATTTTCTTACTTCTTGGAGCAACAATTTGGTCATGATGTGACTCCTCATTTCCCATCTTATTAATTTGGAGTCTCTCAAATTCTTTCATTTTCATCTTAAACCAAAAATCCTTAAACTTGGCAGTTTGAATAAATTCATCATCATCAGTAAATCTAAGGTCAACAATCACCCTTTCATCATCATGCACTTCTTGATCATTATGCCCATGTACATCCACTCTTTCTTCTAGTTTGTGAGAATTAGTTGCAAGATTAGGTGGTGGATGATCAACTTCATCATCTTTAAAATTCAAAATTACATTGGCTACCTCTTTAGTATCCCCTAATCCTTCACTTATTTCATATGCCACTAAGGGGGCCACTCCATGTGTCTTCTGCATTTTAGGACTTGGCTACTCAAGGGATGCTTATGATTATATTTTGGTAGTGTCTAGTAGGGGCTCTGTGATTATAATACCTCTTGGTTTGATGGGAGTCTTGGAGGGTTTTGAAAACTCACCCTCAAGTTATTGAATAGTATGGATGACCGAGAGGGGGGTGAATCAGTTATCCAACAATAATTTTCTTTTCTTTAATTAATCAAGAGCAGGCTTATACTAATCATAAATTAATCAAAAAAATATGAATATGAATGCACACAACAACACCAAGCACAATGAACTCAAAAATTTGTGTGGAAACCCGAGAAGGGAAAACCACGGAGAATGATAATTCTCAATTATAAAGCACTAGTTAAGGTGACACCGATTAAGGTAATTTTTACAAGGGCTCACTACCAAGTTGCTCACTACAAGGTGGCTCATTGCTGGTGGGATCACTTCCCAAATACAAAACAACAAATTAAAAAATAGTCTCACTGACAAAAGTGAACTGATGAAGTTGCATCTACATATGCATGAGTTAAGTTCCTGTTAAGAGCACAATTTATGTTTGTAATGGATCCAGTTAAGAATCTTTTGCACATCTTCCTTCCATAGTCTATGCACAACCTTCTACCAAAATAGATTACTCCTTCCTTCAGACTCTTTCGTTTGTTCACACACTTGTACTCTTTTTTCTTCTCACACACATTATACTTCTTCCACACTTCTATATCTTCAATCAAAAAGACATGTTCTCTCTCTCTCTATATATATATGTATGTATACCCCTAGAACATAAATAAGTTGCCCACACACAATATCTTCATAGTCTTCTAAGTTGGCCAAATAACATTTGAATTTTGATCACCACAAGGCATGTTGACATGAAGAACAACCTTAGAATATTCAATAATACCTTTTACGCTAACACCAGACCCAAAAGATAGGTTGCACATAAAGATCTTCTTACCACGTTACCGAGGGACAAAAAATAGGTCATAGATAAGATAGCATAATTTCCAAGAGAGAAAACTCTGAATTACAAGAAATATATTCTAGAGCAAATGAGAACACCAAAACCAAGACCAAATCTTGATTATCATCAATTTCAGTGCCAACCGGGGAACCGCAATTTGACATACAAAAACTTGCAACATTCTACATGAAGTTTCAGATAGCAAGGTGACCCCAAGTAATATTTGAGCACAACAACCAACATCAAAAGATTATACTTCATTATACTACATTAACTAAATTCAACAGATGTCCCAAAAAGAAGTACTTCCATATCTGGATCAACGATAATATGCACACTGCATAACATCATATCGAACTTGATAGGATAGATTAAGTTTGACCATCATCCAGAGCACAACCTTCTAGATCCAAGGTTTTGACATCAATGACAACAACTTCTCAACAATCTTCCCCTTTGGCATTGATGGAAAAACAACAAAAACTCAAAAAACACAAAACTCCACAAATCCAACTCCAAAATTGCAAACTCCAAAAACTCCAAGTACTACCCCTTTGTCAAGCAATTCAATACCTCTTTTTTTTTTTTTTTCTCTTCATTTTTCTCCACCTATTTTGTCATCAAAGGAAAAGGGTCAAATTTTGAACATTCAGGAACTCAAGTAAAAATAGCACTTTTCATATGACATATTTTCTTGTACCTTCTCTCTCACAATTGGAAGAATTCTCTTCGAAGCTAGCACCACATAACCCAATATAGCACTAATACTATCCAACATAGTCAACAACATAAATGAGGATGACTAGTCTTGAGACTGGCGTTGTCATTCACAATCTTCTAGATCAGAAATTATCTCGAACAAATCATCCAACCAGACCTCAACAATTTCCTTGACCAACTAGAAATTTCTAACTAATTATTCCCTCTATCTCTGAACAATCAATAACTCCACTTGCAAGTCATCAAATTTTATTCTCTTTTTTACATCTTTGTCTTTGAAGAAATGAATTTTTTTTCCAATATTATTCATCTCAAATTCAATAGCTTCAATTTTTCTTCTAAAATTATCGACTACAACAGAATATCAGAGACAACACCTGTAGACGTCAGACATCTCCTTAATGAATTATTTTATCTCACCAATGTGTTTGGATTAATTATGTTTAGATTTGACACATCTTCTCTCAATCATAGCTTCAAAATTATGCCCTTTAGGTCCTTCCAACAACATTCTTTCTTCAATAACTTCTACTAGATTATCCGGTAACAAGTCAAAAACATCTAAAACAATAATACCCTTTTTGAGCAGATAATCAACCAAAGCATCATCAATTTTAATCCTTTTGATTAGAGAGTTGGCACACCACATTTCACCAACCTTCTTCATATCACCTTCATCTAACATTAATTGAATATCATCTGGATCGAAAGAATCAGATCTAGGTAGAGACTCTTCTTCATTCTCCTTTTCTTCCAAGATAGTGATGACATCTTTTGTGTTAACTTTCCACCAATAACAACTTCCAAATCCTTCTTACCGGAAGAGGAACCCTCCTCAAACTGACTGGAAATTATCACACCAGAGCATGGATCCATCTATAAGGATGAGAAATAGACTTTGCATGCACTTTCTTTATCTTCCATACATTCCAAATACTTGTAAACTTTATTTCTGAGAGGGATGCTGAACTTCCATTTAACATTCTCCTTTGCCGGTAGCGAACTCAGAAAGTAAAATACCAAACATATGAGCAAAGATCCAAATCAGAAGGGATAACTCTCAACCAAAGACATTCTAACATTCTCAATTAGGTTTTCCATTATTAGGCTACACAAATCAAACTACTTATTTTCCTTCACCATCATGTGTGCAAGATATACAGCAATAGCCGAAGTAGAACCTTCACAATTTCTAAAGTAGATTTTACAACATATGTCATAAGCAACATACCTTACTGCAGGATCAACAATGGTATTTAATAGTAGAGCCCAAAGGTCTTTGTCGATACTAGTAAGTTCCTCCACATCTTTGTATTTCACCATTTTCTTCCCAGGGAGGTCACCAACACTACACAAACTAGTAATAGCTTCAATGTCTCCCTTTGTAATCGGATAGAGTTTGTCCAAAACAATGCTTCCATCCTTGAATCGACTCAACAGGAACAAGATAGATTATTTGTCTATAAACTAGGGAAATTCTCCCCATAAATCCATACCCAAAGTATTTACTTTTTGCAATTCATCTATCTTCAACCCTAGTTCCATTTCCTTCATCTTCTGATGATAAAACTCATCCAACTCAACTCCCTTCAGCCTTAGCGGAATACCGCCACTTGATCCTCTATTAATAGATTCCATTATTGCACTTATCCTCTTCAAAATCTTTATCTCTCAATGAAACTTCTTCTTCTCCTTTGTAAACTATGAGAAATGTTTTTGAAAACTCCCACCTTTTATTCTTAATTACTCATAATGGTTTCGCTACCAAAAATGCACATTGATGAAACCAACAATTGTACTTTTCTTTTCAATCAACCGGATTAAGCTTCATCATTTTTCATCAACTGGATCAAACTTAATCATGTTAAAATTCACTTGAATATTACTTTGGAGAGGGGGAACCGACAGGACATGCAATGCAAAACTCCCCCTAAGCCAAGGTATATTGGCTCAAAAACTGGTAGGGAATGTATCAGAATCCGGTACCATGGAAGTGTTCTCCATAATTTTTTTCTTCTTCCTCCAAACCATGACCATATTCTTCTTAGATTCATTTGATTCTGCAACCTTCCTTTTTTTCTCAAGCTTTTTCAGATCAACATGTCTACATGTGTTAGCATAATGTTTGGGTTGATTGCACTTGTAACATCTTTGTCCCTTTATACTTAGTTGAGTGAACTCTAGGTCTGCACTGATTAGATTTGTGACCATAACCATAGCATAAATAGCAATAACCATGAAAGAGATTGTTCATTCCATTCCTTGTTATCGGATTAGATAATTTACTTCTGCAATGACTTGCTTTATGACCAAACTTGTAACAATTAAAGCATTGAGTATTTGGTTCCATCTTGCTTCTACATTCTATAGCCTTATGTCAAAACTTTTTGCATAGAAAATAGTGACCATTTAATGATAAGTACCTTTGAGCATTTGGTTGCCTGACGGGAGGTCTTTTTGTAGGTGCATTAGAGTTCTGAACCTTGCTTACAACTGATCTTGCTTCAACTTCAAATGCTTTATCTTCACCCTTAGTGTTCTGATTTGAGTTTTCACTCATGAATCCAAGTCCTCCTTTATCCTTGTGACATTTCTGAAGGGAAAAAAATTGATCCAGAATCATGCTACTTTCACATAGTCTTGTTTTAGTTTTTAGCCTTCTTAATTCTTGATCTAACTTCTCATTTTCTTCTTATTTTTGTTTAATGGTATCCTTGAGATTTTCTTCAGTCTTCTTGCATTCATCCAGTTGTTGCTTTAAATTCACTATACTTTCTTTTGACTCTTTTAATTCTCGGCTAACCTCTTTGTGTCTTGTTTTGAAATTCTAGATTTTCTCCCTTAGCTTTGCAATACAAGCATTTTCCTTCTTGATATTTTCTTTCAATTCTTCATTTTCATATTCTATGTTTTCCATATAACCTAATATCATCTTCAGGTCTTCCTCAAATTGATAAGCTCCTACCAATTGTTCAAACTACCAAGATCTCCCTTAAGCGGTTAAGCTTTTTCTCCAAGGGACCAAGCTTTGATAGCAATTGTTGAACATTCTAGATAACTGATAGGTGGGGTGAATCAATTATCCAACAATAATTTTCTTTTCTTTAATTAATCCAGAGTAGACTTATACCAATAAAAAATTAATCAAATAGATATGAACATGAATGCACACAAAAAAACAAAGCACAATGAACGCTAGAATTTACATGGAAACCCAAGAATGGAAAAAACGCCGAGAATGCTAATTCTCAATTAGAAAGCATTGATTAAGGTGACACTAGTTAAAATTTTTTTTACAACATATCACTGCCAAGTTGCTCACTGTAGGGTAGCTCACTATAGGTGGGCTCACTACCCTAATACAAAACAATATATTACAAAATAGTCTCATTGACAAAAGTGAACTGATGAAGTTGCATCTACAAATGCATGAGTTCAGTTCTTATTAGGAGCACAATTTCTATCTGCAACAAATCTAGTTAAGAATCTTCTACACATCTTCCTTCCATAATCTTTGCACAACCTTCTATCAAAATAGATTACTCCTTCCTTTGCACTCTTTTTTCTTTTTGCACAATTGCACTCTTTTATCTGCTCGCACACATTATACTTCTTCCACACTTCTATATCTTCAATCAAAAAGATGTTCTCTCTGTATATATATGTATACCTATAGAATAGAAATAAGTTGGCCACACACAATATCTTCATAGTCTTCTAAGTTGTCCAAACACAATTTTAATTTACATCTCCACAAGGCATGTTGGCATGAAGAACAACCTTAAAATATTCAATAAGACCTTGCATGCTAACACCAGAACCAAAAGATAGGTCACACATAAAGATCTTCTTACCACATTACCAAGGGACCAAAAATAGGTCATACATAAGATAACATAATTGAAAAGAGATAACAAACTTTGAATTACATGAAATATATTCTAGAGTCGATGAGAATGCCACAACCAAGACCAAATCTTGATTATCATCAATTTCAGTGTCAACCAGAGAACCACAATTTGACATACAAAAAATTGCAACATGCTACATGAAGTTCTAGATAGCAAGGTTACCAAGAGTAAGCTTTGAACAAAACAACCAACATCAAAAGATTAGACTTCATTATACTACATTAACTAAATTCAATAGATGTCCCAAAAAATAAGTGCTGCCATATCTAAATCAAGGATAATATCCACACTGTGTAACATCATAACACTCGATAGGATAGATTAAGTCTATTCATCATCCATAGCACAACCTTCTAGATCCAAGGCTTTGACATCAATGACATCAACTTCTCAACACAAGTTTCTTTTCTGGTTGAATATATAATCTTTCAAAGTTGCCAATTATTACATTCATCCTTTTGATAGGATCCTTTTCTTCAACATTGAATCCTTGGAATCCAATGTCCCTTTTCTTCTCCTCCTCAAGCCTCTTTATGATTTCCCACTTCCTCTTCCTCTAAAAAACTTCATCAGGTGTAAATAAAATTCTTATTACATCTTCGTAATCCATTACATGGGTAATCCTAGCTTTAGTGAGAAGTGTCTACTTTATAAAATTAATATGCCCTTCAGGATCAAATACCCTTTCTCCCCGTGACTTCAATGAATACCACATCTTCAAATAGTTCTACAGTTCTTCAAGAGTGTCAGAACCTACAGATGGCTCCTCACATTTAGTTAGGTCAGGGATGAATGTCCCCTTTTTTGTCTTTTCATAACATCCAACTCCATCCATAAAATTTTCCATATAAACTGTAAAAATGTAATTTGAATAGAAACAAATTTAGGTAAAACATTTGTAGCTTGAGGAAACCCATAGACCCTTATTACTATTTGGTCTACTAAGAAGAACCAGTCATCAAAATTGTGAGTGTGTCCTTGCTTTGGCTTTCATACTAAAGGTCTTAATACTTGCATTATTTTATTAGGAAATCTTGGTGAAATATGACCAAGAGTGGCCATGACCTTTACTACGAAATCATCATGAAATATTACATAATCACTATTTTTACATCTACTATCTCAGATGTAGCACCAATTTTGTATAGGAAACCTATTCCCTTCATCATCAATCATTCCCAAACACATTATTCTAGTCCATCTATTTCTATTTTGGTACAATATCAAATGACACAACAAAGAGTATTTCTTGAAAGTGATGGGAGTTAAGTTCTCTCTTGCAAAAATCCCCCATGTAGCCCTTTCTCAATTTCAACAACAAAGTCATACTCAATGTTGACTTCAGGATTTTTTATCCTCATTTCCATCATCATGAGATATGTTGGAATACTCTCTTCAACATCTATTCCAAGCACTTTGCACAAAGCAAAATAAGTTCCTTTGAAATATACTTGGAAGTCTTCTATGGAAAATGACTCATTTTGGGAGGGGGAGATAGGTATCCTCCTATTGTTTACACCCTTTTTCATGTGTAAAGGAAGTTCATCACTCCTTTAGGTTTTTCTCAATCTCCTATAATCCTCCTCACTATTGTCCAAGACATTCTTAGTGATAGCTTGCTAGTTTAACATAAAACACTATATAATTGCTTCTTTAGTCAGCACCACTAATGGTGAACCTTTTGGCATTCTTATAGTCCTAGTAGCTAGGTGATAATATTGTGCCAATACTTTAATAAAATTAACATCTATGAAGACATTTGGGACTATCAATTTGGCCAAATCTAGGGTCCAAGGATTGGAAACCGGTATCTTCTCAACCCTTTTTTGATAGAAGTACCAAAACAGATCCCACCTTGAGATAGGGATAATTGATTCTCTACATCATTGGGTTGTATCTTTAAACAAAATTTTGGATCCTTTTTCTATAGAATTAGGTAACACATCTAAAATGGATTGTTGCAGGGACCTCTTCTTTGATTTAGAAAGTGTGGACTCTTCCTTTTTACTCACAAGTTGACCTATTTTGGGTGGCATGATGAAGAATCTACTCCTACTTGACTTTTTAAGTGTCTAATTTAAGAGGAAAATTTAGTTCTTATACACTTGCTACATAGGGTTTATGTGAACTTACCCAATGAAATAATAGCTGAAGAGTTTTCCCACTTGAACTCCCTTGCCTCCGGTACCACGAGCTTTGTGAATGATTGCCAAAATGTTGTCAAGTCCCAAGCAATATTTTTTGTTGAGCTCGGCCACCTCACTGTTAATGTCAATTCATGTAAAATATTTTAGAATCTACCCATATTTCGAGTTTGAATACATGTTGTTGATCTTGGGAAATTAAATGGTGTAATCATTTAATGCTTTGATAGCTTGTATCGCACTACCGCTATGCCATTTAAAGACTATTGTGTGGTAGCGTTAGCAGTACTGCCACCCCATGCACACCCCTTGGGACTCCCACATGACGACGAGTTAATTCTAGTGGTTGAGTGACTATTCACCACCATACCACTTTGTCATATCAAGACTGTTGTGGGGTAGAGGTAGAAGTATCTCCACCCCACGCACACCCCTTTGGACTCCTATAGGACAGTGGGTTAATTCTAGCAGTTAAGTGATTGTTCACTGCCATACTGTAGTGTCATTGTTTACCCCTTGTGGGGTTGCAATTTACTTTAGTTGTTAACATGTTATCACCACCACCCCACAGTATTCATATTTGGTTGTCATGGTATTGTGGTAAGCATTTGCAAATTGACCTATATGTCCCGCCATCCCGTGCACATCTCTATTGACTACTACAGTAGTGCGGTATTGGATTTTATTATGAATGTAGTATTTTAGATATCATTTTATTGAAAAGATTGAACAATTTTCTAATTTTTCAATCTCTTAGTTTTAGTTTTCAATGCCAGTTAGACCTAAGAGATCATTTCTTTGTTTGTAATGGGGAGGCTTATTTCACATAATGTTAAGATATCTATATGTATTATTAAATCACAAATGTTCATTATATGTTTGCATCTAGAAAACACCTAGGACATAGAAGAAATTATATTCTAACCAAACAAAATTAATTTCAACCAAAGTAAGAAAACTAAGAATGATTGAACCTAACTTTAAATGCACTTAAAATGAGTAGTGAACATCTCAAGTTTTGTATACAATGTACCAACAAAATAATTATGATTACGTTCTGAAATGTATCAGTAAAATAACAATGAATAATCATACTTGTACTCAGATCTTTATTACATTCAATAATAAATTATACCATACATATAACCAAATTTTAGGTGACTAGCTAACCTCTTAAGGTGACAAAACATCATCATAATCATCTACATTACTAGAAAGATCAAAATCTTGATCATTTGCATCTTTATCTACTTGATTCTATTCCTCATCCTCATCTATGACATGCAATGCATTCTCTCTCCCAATCTCTTCATTGGTAATCAAAATTTCTTCTTCAAACACTCCATCATCGTCTTTATCCACTTCTTCAAAAGTTTCTTGTGAATTAACATATTGCCCATCAGGCATTATAGTAGCAGCTTCCATGAATTTTCATTTTGAATGAGAATCTGTTTGAATGACATACAACCATCTTGGGCTTCTTACAACATCAATTAGAAATTATTGGCTAATTTGAAGAGGGGAAACATATGGCTCATCCATCTCTAATAAAAATTGTCTTGTATTTGTGTGTACAAATTCATACTCATCATATTGTATTGTAGATGGTCAGATCCACTTACATTTTAATAATATAGGACTATTTTCACCATAGTCCACTAGAATAATTTCTTGGATGAATCCAACATAAAATTTCTTGTCAGTTTCATGAAGAAATTCAACACTAACAACACAATCACAATTTATCTTTCCTTTGTCTTAAATTCTTCCACTCTTAAATGACTACCATAGGCCCACATTCCACTAAAATGCATATCCCATAAATGTAGAGATTGTGAAAGCTCACTTTTCTTCATTGTTATATCTTGACCTTCTTCTTTTGCATCACTGATTGCAATAGCAATACATTCTTCAAATTTTGGAAAAGAATCACCTTCAATCAAATCATCATGATGTCTGTTCCTTTGAGGTCGATGTTGCGTCCAAGCTTGATTGTCTTCTTCATATTTTCTACATAGAAAATTAACATACAAATAGTAATATTGATAATATAAATGTGTAAATACAATTAAGTAAATAAATTCTTGTGTGAAATATTTTTTACCTTCACCAATTATCGAATGAAGATTTGTTTTGAAGAATATAGGCATGTATCACACTTCTTTCTTGATGTGATAGCTTGAAGTGACAACCATTTCCTTCTAATACTTCACCTACAACTGTGTCTTATTTGTTATTGTCCCATACACGCCAATTGACATTTTTAGAATCCTTCATATATTCTATGCAAAATCCCATGACCTCTTGCATTGAATATCCCTCAAACATGCTACCTTCTAGTTTTTCCTTAGTACAATTTTTTTTTTTCAAAACCTTCATATATCATTCTATAGGATACATCCATCTTGTTTTTATCAAGCCACAATGCTTTAGTTCATATTATAGATGTATCAAAAGATGCATAGAAATGTTAAATATTATTGGTGGAAATTCTCGTTCCAATAGACAAAGGACTTCAACAACCTCCTCCCTCAAACTATCAAAGTTTGAAGGATCTAATACATTTAAAATCATTATCTTTAATATTAGACCCAACCTTATAATTACCAATCTTGGCCCCTTTGGAAACTCAATATATTTACAACAATAGGTAAAATATTCTCCATTATGACATGATAGTCATGGCTCTTGAGGCCTCTTAACCCATTAATGTCAGTTTGGATTCTAATACTACTATTTACATATCTAGTTGGAAAGTGAGTCTGAGACAACAACTATAAGAATTGTACACGTTGTTCCTTTGTCCAAACATAAAGAGCACTAGGTTTTCTATATTTTTCATCATCATATTTTTCAACCCAAAGATTTTGACAAATCTTTAGTTGTTGAAAGTCTTCACATGATGAAATAGTATCAAAAGCACCAAAAAGAATTTCTATAATAGCATAGGCTATATTTTTATCAATATGCATAAATTCAACAATATGCCTAATGGATATATCCTTAAAGTATGAAAACTTATAGAATATGCACAATATTTTTACACCACTTTCATTACATGGATCATATCTACTACCAAAAATCCCATCATTTTCAATAAATGACATTCTTTTTTGTCCATTCTCAACAATGTAATCACCTGTTATTAGCAATGGTGCTTCATAATTCTTTTCTTGACCATTGAACCGTGTTTTTTGTTGACAATATGGATGATCCATTTTAAGGTAAGCACGATGTCCACAATAAATACACTTACACAAAGTTCTTGAGTGCCTCAGAAAATCCTTAAAGTTGCAAGCAAGAAATCCATGGTATCCATGAACACTGAGACCAGACAATGTGCCATATGCAAGAAGATCATGAATCGTAAACAATAAGGAAGCTCTTAAAGTGAATTTGATTGAATGACCATCCCTTAAAGATTGAATTTCTTCAATTCCTTTCCACAATTCCATTATCTCATCATATAATGGCTCTAGATAAACATCAATTGTATCTGAAGTCACACTTTTCTCTCCTAGTATAATCAATGATAACATTAAAAAAATGGCTTAGTTGCTAACCATGGAGGCAAGTTATAATTTATTAAAAACACTGGCCAAGTTGACCATTTAGTACTTTGATCTGAGAATGGGTTCACCCCATCTAGAGCCAAACCCAACGTTATATTATGAGGATCTTGAGGAAAATCAGGCCATCTATTATCAAATTCCATCTACATCTTACAATCAAGCACATGTCATTGTTTTCCATCAGTTCTCTTATTTTGGGCATGTCATTGCATAAGTTCAACAATGTCTTTGCACCTATACATTTAGAGTAATTGTGGGATTACCAAAAAGTGGTGAAGAACCTTTCTAGGAACCATAGTTGATTTCAACCATTCTCTATACCTCGCTTCATGAAATTTTAGACATTCACTCTCACTTGCAAGATTCTTGCAAAATAATACACAACCATTCACACATGTGTGGATGTTTTCATACCCTAAGCCTATCTTAGTGATTTCCTTTCTACATTGACGTCATTTTATTAGCAATGTGGAGTCATATGGTAACAATGAACTTAATAATGCCAATAACTGATCTACACTCTCATTTGTCCAACTAAACACGGCTTGCAAGTTAAGAATTTGAAGGATTGTTGTCAAACACCTTAACCTACAAAATTTAGCATACAAAGGCTTTGAAGCATCCTCCATCAACTTGGCCCAATCATCGTTTAGACTCTCATTCAACATTCTATCAAATTCAAACCCTTCATCTAACATTGTTTCCTCTTCATCTATGTTTGGTGCCACTTCATCTATGTTTGTTGCCTCTTCATCTCTCACACTCTTCCATTCTATCATATCTTCATAATAATTGGAATTCCAAGGGCTTATACCACTATGCTTGTATCTTATCATATGTCAATAAATGTCACTTCTTTTTTTCACCTTTCCACCAAGACAATAATTACATGGACATGGATATTTTTCCATGTCCCTCTCATTGTCTATTCTCTCATCAAATGCATGGTATTGATCTCTAGTCAACCTTTGACATTGATCCATCTGTAATTTTCTACACATAGCAATAGAGTTATAGAGAGAAAATAAAATAGAGATTTTAACTAATGAATTGTAAGAAATAGATTTTTGTAGTTTATATTAAAATTGCTAATTACATTTTATTGTGTATCTTTCAAACTCAAAGCATTACTTCACATTGCATAACTAATAACTAGATGTTGATAGATGAAAAAATTTCAATTACAATATAGTTTTTACAAAGTCAACCTAAGCCGTTATGAAATTATTTCACATTGCATAACTAATAACTAGGAGCAGTTGCTAATTGCATTTTCTTGTCATGGCCCATGAGACGACATTTCTTTGAGGCATTTTTCAAAAAGTTCACTAGCTTGTTGCTAAGGCTAAAATCCTAAAACAAGTGCTTTCAAACAAGCTAAGGATGCTTGGAAAAAATCTATCAAAGCATAATAGTAAGCAATAGCATAGACAAGGCAGTGAACTGGTTGAAAAAATGCCTAAAAGAAATGTGGTCTCATGGTGATGGATTTCGATGACAATCCATAACAATTCATTTTTCATGACATTCTTCATGGCATTCCATCACCATGAGACCACATTTCTTTGAGGCATTTTTTCCAAAGTTCATTTCCTTTTCTATGCTACCACATTTTTCATACATGTCTACAAAAGCATTTTATCAAACAATTCACTGCCTTGCTACTATGGCTAAAAGCCTAAAATAGGCGATTTCAAAAAAGATATGGATGCTTGGAAAAAATCTATCAAAGCATAATTATAAGCAACAAGCTATGGTCTCATGGATTTTTTTTGGCATGAAAATCAACGTGATTTTATTTGCATTTATTTGCAGATTTTAAACACATTTTTTTGGCAATTTTGCTATTTGAAATGGGGAAAATCCTTTGTGGTCAGTTTTGTGCACTTTTAATTGTAGGATTCTCATAGTTAGTAAAAAAGGTAGTGTTCATGAAGGGATGGAAAAGATACGTAGAGCCTTTGAATTATACCAGTACTCTTCAATAGCATTGAATCATTTAGTGAACCATTTTTTCTTCACAGGGAAACATTTTCTTGTGGAACAATTGACTAAGATAGCTGTTGTTTCAACTAACTACCCTCTCATTAAATATCATTCATATTATAATCTTGCATGATCTTATCATATTAAAGGTGATTATGCCACCACTGACCGCTACTACATGACTTCAGTCAAGGAAAGCCAGAGACCACATGATTTTGTCGATAGGTTCAATTGAAGCTGGGAGATCTTAAGAGTTCTCTCTCAAATTTTGAAAAGGTTTTGGAGGTCCACCTTGAGAAATGTGAGAGCTTAAAAGCTATAGGCCATATATATGCTCAACAAGCATAGGAAAATAAGGCTTTGGAAATTTTAAGAAAGATAACTCACATAGATCCACATGATTCCCATGCATTTATCAAGATGGATGAGTTATTAATATCGTCAAACCCTAGTGCAACCTTAGATTCTCTTAAGATGCCAAAGTATCTTCTGAAGAAGAGCAGAGAAGAAGTACCCATTCAATTGTTAAACAACATTGGGGTTCTTCATTTTGAGCATCATAAACTAGAGTTGGCTCAACAAAATTTTATGGAGCCATTAGGAAATGATGTTCTACCTCTACATAAATCTTTGTGGTTAGTTTTGTACATTTTTTACTAGTAGGATTCTCACAATTAGTGAAAAAGGTAGTTTTCATGAAGGAATGGAAAAGATGCATAGAGCCTTTGAATTATACTCATACTCTACAATGGCATTGAATCATTTAGCAAACCATTTTTTCTTCACTGTAGGGAAACATTTTCTTATGGAACAGTTGATTGAGACAACTCTTGTTTCAACTAACCACCCTCTCATGAAATCTCATTCATATTATAATCTTGCACGATTTTATCATAGCAAAGGTGATTATGACACCACTGGCCGCTACTACATGACATTAGTCAAGGAAATCCAGAGACCACAAGATTTTGTGGATAGGTTTAATTGAAGCTAGGAGATCTTAAAATTTCTCTCTCAAATTTTGAAAAGGCTTTGGAGGTCCACCCTGAGAACTATGAGAGCTTAAAAGTTGTAGGCCATATATATGCTCAGCAAGGGCAAGTAGAGAAGGCTTTGGAAATTTTAAGAAAGGAAACTCGCATATATCCACATGATGCCCATGTATTTATCAAGATGGGTGAGTTATTAATATTGTCAGACCCTAGTGTAGCCTTAGATTCTCTTAAGATTCCAAAGTCTCTTCTAAACAAGAGTAGAGAAGAAGTACCTATTCAATTGTTAAACAACATTGGGGTTCTTCATTTTGAGTGTGATAAACTAGAGTTGGCTCAAAAAAAATTATGGAGCCATTAGGAAATGATATTCTACCTCTACATAAATATATGTGGTCAGTTTTGTGTATTTTTTACTTGTTGGATTCTCACAGTTAGTGAAAAAGGTAGTGTTCATGAAGGAATGGAAAAGATACATAGAGCCTTTGAATTATAATTGTACTCTACAATGGTATTTAATCATTTAGCAAACCATTTTTTCTTCACTATAGGGTAGCATTTTCTTGTGGAACAGTTGACTAAGAAAACTCTTGTTTCAACTGACCACCCTCTCATGAAATCACATTCATATTATAATCTTGCACGATCTTATCATAGTAAAGGTGATTATGACACCACTGGTTTCTACTACATGACATCAATCAAGGAAAGCTAGAGGCCACAGGATTTTTTGGATAGGTTCAATTGAAGTTGGGAGATCTTAAGAGTTCTCTCACAAATTTTGGAAAGGTTTTGGAGGTCCACCCTGAGAACTATGAGAGCTTAAAAGTTGTAGGCCATATATATGTTCAACAAGGGTTGGTAGAGAAGGCATTGGAAATTTTAAGAAAGGAAACTCACATAGATCTTTAACATAAAATTTCTCCTAGTTATGCTCCATGGATACCCCAAAGAATCAATTGAATCAAAGCAAACCACTTTATACTTCACTAGATTGCTTCATAGCTACGTATAAAATGATGCAAGCTTTTAAAGAGAGGGTTTCATTTATGGACACCGAATAGGTTTTGTATGCACCCTTAAATGGCACAACATACATTATTTTTCAGTAGAACTTACAAAACCATCTACAAAAGATACCTAGATAGGTAGCTATGCATAAAACTATGATATCAATTAATGTCTACGTGCATACAAAGTTTTACGTCGGAATGGTTCAAAAAATAGGAAAATAAAAAAAACTCAAGAAAGTTGTTGCTCCTTCGACATCCACAAATTTTGAACTTAAAAATAAAAAAGAACTTCCTTTGGCCCTTTATAGAACACATGGCTCAGATAGGATAAGATATTTACATGAGAGGGAATCTAAAGGACCAATCTCATCAAGGCACATGGAATACTGTGACCAATAGGAGAATAGCTATTGAAGTCAATGGAAGTCAACTTCAATTACCCACTGAAGCTCTTCAGGTTCCTCTTTTACCTAGAATCTTTGCCAGGATGATAATTTGAATCATGATAATGTGTAGGAGTTTCCATATATTCAAAATGATAAGGAAAAATTATTGCCTCCTACACCTTGCTTGGCTATGGTTCTGTCACTCTTAGGAATGGGCTCTCCCAAGGATTAGCTTTTGTCTCCATCAAAAGTGAAATACCAGGATCTCTAGTACTCCAGTGGACTCAAAGTTGTCAACACTATCACATCCCAGAGTGATGAAACCGGACTAAATTTTATTCCAACCATGATTCAAATTTTCTTGACTATCCATACCTAAGCTTTACATCGTAATTGATAGCTCTTGTAAATCACAAAATTGTAATATTAAATTCCTTTTAAAACAAAAATACTATTATATCTCATGTAAATAAAACCAATATTCAAATATTAACCTAGAAATCCACAAAATTTCATTTTCAAAAAACATATCGCAAGTCCTTGCATATATACTGGACTACAGGGGATCATTAAAAAAATTTAACTTAGCATTTTACTTTATGTTCAACCTAGTACCCAGTACCTGGTTTCAGCTTTACACACTTACTTTCCTAGACCTTGGTTACATCGAAAGTCCAATTTACTCGAGTCCAACTTACAAGAGCTACTCATTATGATTTTACATTGCCTTATTGTCTTCCTTGCATTTTCGGTACCTAGTTTTCGGTGCATGAAACACTTACTATGTGAAATTTTTTTGTCTAAACTAAAGATTCCATTTTCCTCTTTTCAGTTTTGGTGATCATCCAATTTGTTAGCTCCTGCCATAGAAGTCATATTTTCATTTGTGTCCCCAAGTCTTTTCAGTCTTGGGGCATGTTGTGAGACCACACAATAGCTAGGATATCCGTGTAATTATAACTTATCCCCAGAAGTAAAAATATTTCTAAGACCAAAAGATAGTGACCCAAAAAATAAAGTGAATCATAACTATGGAGACAAGTATGCTTTCTTTGATTGTACAATGATTAGGGTCTATGGGTTTGAAGGAACTCCACACTTGTTGCCACAAGTAGTCCCTGAAAGAATTTCCTATTTAGAAATTGTGAGGCAATTGGAAAAATATGGTGCTAAACACCTCAAAGGACATAAAAAACAATTAATTACACCCAACACCTTGTGTTTTGGAGAATTTATAGTGATTGAAAATGAGGGATATGAGGAAATTGATAAAAAATTAGCATAGTATAACCTCCCTCTAAGTAATAAAAGGGAAAATTTTGATGTAGAAGAATTTATTCACAAAGCAAGACTATCACAGGGGCTATTAGGGTATGAGCATTTGTTCTCAGCCGAAGATGTGATAAAAAACCATGATGAATATTCTACTATTGATAGAATGGATGCATATAACAAGAGTATGCTCGCAAAATAATAGAAAAGAAAAAATGTCCCAACTTATTCAAAGGCATTTGGTGAAATATTGTATACTCTAACAATAATTGAGAAACTTATTGCTCACGTGAATGAATTGGTGAAGGATGTGAGCCCATTAGTTTTTGATGCACCTCATGCAACCTATCCAAGAGTATAGGCTAAAGACATAGAGCTCCTAAACTACATACGTTCACAACCTACTCCTGAGGTGTGTTTCTCTGTAGATACTGATACAAATGAAGAAGAGGAGAGTATTGTGGAGGGTGAACAAGTAGAGAAAATAAGT